>JAHDVF020000510.1:0-712565 GCA_022606425.2 Lepidostoma basale | reverse complement strand
AAGATGGCAGTGCACAATGGTGTTCTTGTGCCGACCCTTATGTATGGAAGTGAAGCATGGAACTGGCCAAAGAAGGATGAAAGTAGAATAAATGCAGTAGAAATGAGATCTCCAAGACGAATGTGTGGCAAATCTGTTTATGATAGAGTGACAAATGCAAGTATAAGAAGTGAATGTGGTGCGAATGAAAGTGTTATGAACAAAAATAAGGAAAGGGTCATTAAGATGGTTTGGACACATGGAAAGAATGAGTGAAGACAGAATGGTAAAGAAGGTATATGTAAACGGCGTGAACGGAGCTAGAAATAGAGGAAGGCCGAGGAAAACGTGGCACGATCAAATCAATCAAATATTGAATGTCGGTCACGTGAGGAGTCGAAAAATCGCATGTAGAGGAAGCGAGAGACGTATGTCAGGACAGAACAGTGTGGCGTTCCATTCTTTCTGCCTACCCCTCCGGGGAGACGGCGTGATGGTAAGTTAGTTAGTTAGTTAGCCAGGGAAGTCAGTTTATTGGCGTAAACTTTAAATTTGAAATAACCCCACAGGAAAAAGTCTATAAGGGTTAAATCAGGACTGCGTTGAGGTCAATTTATGTCACCTCTCCTGGAGATCAATTGACCAGAGAAAATTTATCACTCTGACGTAAATCATCTACGCAAGATGATATTATAATAATTATTTCAAATAATTAACTTTTTATCTTGACAATAAACACATTTAGACTTGGTTATCTTAATCCGCCGATAACGCAAACACGTACAAAAGATACCTAGAGTATATAAATAATCATAGTGATTTCCGTAAATCAATTATAACTCTGATTTTCCTTTATGGAGGACAATCGAATTGGGTTTTCCTAAGACACGGCATGATAAAAAAAAATTATCTTATCTTAAGAACTAAGTTATTAGAATTTTCAACAATGTAATATGTTTTTCGCGATTGATTCCAAAAACTATAAACATTTACTATCTGTGAAACAAGATTTCTGAATACCGGGACGTCACGAACGCACATTACGGGAGATGAAACTTGGATCTATGCACACAACCAGGAAACATCCGACCGATCGAGCGAATATTCAAACTGATTCTTTAACGAATTTTTTCAAACTGATTCGGCGCTGTATTGAGAACCCCTATGTTCTGGAGCAAATACCTATTTTTGGTCCTGATAATTACTTGCGACAGCGCCGACATCAATTATTCTTTGCTCCGTCACGCAGAATCAACCTGCCTTTGGTGATGCCAGTAGGAAGAGCAATTTGGACGTTGAATCTAATCGTCTCGGATTTGGACATTTTCAGTGTCAGTGAGGCAGTATTCATAAAAATATATATATCTAATTCTGCAAAGAGTACTGCCTCACTGACGTCGACATATTTGGGTTCCTTCTGATGTGTACGATTTTTTGGTTTCATGTTGTTGTTTTATCTTTGTCTTATCTTTGTTTTTTTGTGTCCAAATGAGTCGCCTAAAAGTTTTTCGATTGTTATGTCTCATTTGTGTATTATGTATAAATAAATAAATATCAAAAACGTGACCCATGACAGAAAAAACCGTGCCAAAGTTGACGGTTTTCTCCGATCTCCGAAATTGTTAACAAGGAATATTACCTGAATGTAATGCGTCACACGCCACGGGACATAGTCAGAAATGAGGAAGAAACGAGCCATGACAAAAGTCTCCAACGTCATCAAGTTGACGCCAACCCTTCAGAGGCGTTGGGCAGGACACGTTACTCGTATTCCAGGTGAAAAGTGGACAAAGCGACTGCTGTACTCGTGCCCGAGAACAGCAAAGAGTAGAGCGCCCACAGTTGCGTTGGCGCAACAATATCCAAAAGATTGCGGAAAGTGCCTGAATGCGGATCGCTTAGGATAGAAAGGATTGGTAAATACAAGAAGAGGCCTACATCCAGGAGTGAACGGCCACAAAAGGCTAAGGAAGAAGAATACACCGTCACGCACTGCATTGTTTAAGAACATTTCGTCAAAAATTCGACCCATATCGTTCCACAACCACCGTATTCACCTGATTTAGCACCGTGCAACTTCTGCCTGTTCAACAAACTAAAAAAACTCGATTAAAGAGATATGAGCCGAATTGAGAAAAGTATTGAAGGCCATCCCGGAAAAATACTTTTCTGACTGTTTCGAGGATTGTAAAAAAAGTTAGCATTAATTCATTGTGTCGGACGGCGAGTACATTGAAGGCGACGGAGTTGATTTGCAAGAATAAATAATGATTTTTCATTTTATGAACAAAATAAACTTACTTTTTTATCACAGTTATAAATGTTTATTTCCCTTATCCGTCTTAACACTCGATTGACGGTGCTTATCAAATACTTTACTACCGGCCAAAGGACTCAAATGACTCCAATTAAATGTGTTTTAAATTACAAGGCAATAATGTTCTGAGATGTTCTCAGATATCTAAATAGTAAAAGTTTCTCTGAGTTCACCAATGATCTGTTAGAGACAATCCACACATATCTTACTAAATAACTAACTAACCATCACGCCGTCTCCCCGAAGGGGTAGGCAGAAAGAATGGACTGCCACGCTTTTCTTTCCTGACATATTTCTCTCGCTTCCTCAACATTAGGGTTGGGAAAGGATCGCTGCGTTGGTTCAGTCATATGGAACGCATGGATGGTTAAGAAAGTATACGTTGATGATGTAAATAGGGTACGAAGTCGACGCAGATCGAGGAAAACATGGCATGACCAAATTAATCAAATTTTAAAGGTTGGTCATGTTAAAAGTTGGAGGAATCGACGTGCGTGTATGACTCGTTGTATAAATGTGGAGGATGCTAGAGAAGTTTGCCAGGATAGAGTAGTGTGGCGGTCCATTCTCTCTGCCTACCCCTCCGGGGAAATGGCGTGATGGTTTGTTTGTTTGTTTGTTTCCTCAACATTCATACATCGTGTCATGCACGCGCGTCGATTTCTCTGACTCCTCACATGGCCGACATTCAATATTTGATTTATTTGATCGTGCCACGTTTTCCTCGGGCTTCCTCTGTTTCTAGTTCCATTTACATCGTTAACATATACTTTTTTAACCATTCTTTCTTCATTCATTCTTTCCATGTGTCCAAAACATATAAATGATCCTTTCTTTATTTTGTTCATAACACCATCATTCGCACCGCATTCACTTCTTATATTTTCATTCGACACTCCATCATACACAGGGTATCCACACATTCGTCTAAGCTAAGAGATCTCATTTCTACTGCATTTGTTCTACTTTCATACTTCTTTTGCCAGTTCCATGCTTCGCTTCCATACATAAAGTTATATTTTTTTTACAGATTTAAATTCCACACATATCTTAAAGATTATTTTTTAGTTGAGATTTAAAATGCGCCTTAAATGGGATTTAAAATCAATTAATTCACGAAATTAATTTAGAAAGATAAAACTCTTTTTTAACCCGGAAATATACATTATCGTGACCCTCTACAAATATTATAACACAAAAATGTCGGACGGGCTTGCCTTACTGGTTGACCCTGTGCACCCCACTGATGAATACAGAACAATGTTTGAATAATTCAACAATAAAATCTTAGGCATTTTTACTAATTCTCTTCATTTTCTTCTTATTGTAGATCTTGCGATATTGTAGATTATGCAGGATATCAACCTTCTTCCTGTGATGAAGACGACTAGCCTTTTTGGTGGTCGTCCTAGTGGTGGATGGCCCTCTGGAGTCTGGTGCCTCACGATCTTAGGAATTCTTACTAGATCCATTCTCTCGATGTGGTCCCTCCAAAATCGTCTTCTCAGCCTACTCACTAAATCTCATTATATCTTCAATTTTGCAGGATTTGCAAATTTCTTCATTGGTTATCCTATCTCTAAGGGTTCTCCCCACGATAGGTCGCAATTTTGTCATTTCTGCTGCTCTTAAGATATGTTTGGTTCTGATAGTGTCTGCTCTTGCTTCGATTCCATTAGTCATTATGGGCATGATGCATGTTTTATAAATTCGAACTTTGCTTTCCACAACATATTCTTATTGTCCCAAACAGTGCCCCTTAGCTATCCTTAGCTTTATCAGTCTGTTTTTTAACTTCAGTTTATATATTATCATATTTCTTTTGAGTTGTAAAGTTTAGTTAATTGTAACGTCTGATAATGCCAATATTGGTTGGCGAAACAGCTGTCACATAAATTTCATAAAAGTAAATAAATAATTTCTTATTTTATAACAATCTTTAAAATTAAACAGTTAATAATTTATTTTTATAATGTGTATCAATATATTTTTTGAAATAGCTTACTTTCCTACTTCACATGGTCGTACAATTCTTGAAGAGTTTTATTATCCTTGATGTCTTTATTCCAAGCTCTTCGATCTTGTGCTTTTTGCTCTCAGCAGTTCGTTTTGCCCAACGTAACCTGATCAGCCAGAACATTGTCCATTAGACGCTGTCTAGGCCTTCCTGGAGATCTTTCTGCGGTCGGTCTTGACGCTAAACAATTTACTTCAGATATCTAATGGATGAAGCCCAGCTCGAAAGAGCGTCGACGTCCATGGATCTAGGGGTGTTGTTCGATGCTCGCTTGTCGTTTAGTCTTCACATAACTTCACTATGTAATAGTTCCCTCAAAATGCTTGGTTTTGTCATTAGAAACGCCAAGATCTTTCGTAATATTCAGGTGCTGAAGCTGCTGTATAACTCTCTGGTGAGAAGTCGGTTGGAATTTAGTTCCATTATCTGGGCGCCGCATGAGGTTCGATATTCCCTGATGGTGGAGAGGGTGCAGACAAAATTTCTGCGATACCTCTATCTTAGGGAGTATGGATATTACCCGTGGCTCTTTCCAACTGATTTCTTTCTAGGGATGCTAGGCTACCAGTCACTCGAGAGGAGACGAGACATTCACTTGGGTGTCCATTTTTTTCGACTGATAGGCGGTTGTATACACAACTCAGAAATCCTGAGTGATGTAGGTCTGTTGGTCCCTGATAATTATCTTCGACAAAGGGGCCATAGATTGTTTTATCTCCCAGAACCAACCGGCCCCGCATACGTGCTTAATCCATCGTTATAGGGGCTGCTGCGTCATTGTACGGTTCTCTTGGTTGCTTCTACGCCTGCAAGTACCCGCTGCAACACCAGGTTTGGGTCCCATCATCATTGTTAGGATCCTATTCTCAAACCACTAGATTCTTTGGTGTTCTTTAAGAGTCAATATCAAGTCAAAAGTCAAAGAGTCAATGGGAGGCCAAAGCTTGATTTGGGCTGTAGCGCCATCGGAGAGAGAGAGAGAAGAGTCAATATATACGATTATTTTAAATCACATGAACATATTTTTAAATAGACAAATTTTCAAAGTAGTTAATCTATTAATACGTATGTAGATAGAAGGCCGAAACACCGCCACACGGTATCGGCTCGGAGCTCCGCGCGTGCCACGCAATTTTAATAAATGAGAAAAGAGCTCCGAACTTAGCCGCTCCGGCTGGGCCACGGAACACAGATCGGAACCCCTAGGATAGACGGGCTCGCCTATATAACGGCGGGCATCTTCGTCATTCGGCATGTGAGCTTGGCGAGGCAACTCGAAAGGAACACAGATTGAGCTACATCCCTCTAGAACCACTACGCTGTCTGCACGATGCCCGTATCGCGCCCCTGCACTACTGACTGCCCCATCACCCGGAGGAACTTCTACCGGTACCTCGCCGCCGGACAGGACGATAGATATAAGGACCGTTTATATTATCGACTGCTTGTCGCAACTTCATAATTCAATAAACTGTGTTAAGAGGAACATTCGTTTCATTGGTCGCCCGGATTGATCCCTATCACTATATATATTTTTTTAATCTAGAGAATAATTCAAAATGATGAAAAATTAAAAGTTTGATTTTGTATTTTCACTTATTTTTTAACAAATTTTGAAGTCATTTAACCTAAAGTTATAAGGTTAATGTTGTCTCCCTCTGTGAAGAGTGCAACTAGTGAGTCAATGATTTCGAGGCAGTTGGGTATGATTTGGCTGGCTGGAAGGACGAAACCGTTGGTCCCTGTATCCCTCAGCTCAAACGTGAAGGCGATGGGAACTTGCAGTGTTTTCTTCACCCAATCCATCGATCCGCCACTATGTTTATCTGCAAATTAAAACATTATGATGATGAAAGTTATTAAGTTCTCGTAACACAATCTATACGTTCTACATAGCTTCAGCAGAGCAAGGTGTCGTAACTTATTTTATGCCCCAAATTGCCACACAGAGGCGCCTACTTAGATGCAGTTAGTGGACCTCTTTAGATGCAGTTATAGCGAATTCTTTAATACCCTTACGATAAGAGACATAATCTACTTCTTCTTCTTCAGCCTATTCCCGTCCACTCCTGGACAAAGTCCTCCTCCATTCGCTTTCATGTCTTTCTGTCATGTGCACACTGCATCCAGGTTATTCCGACGTGTCTGTCTAGATCATCCTTCCACCGTAGTTGCGGTCGCCCTGCACTTCTCTTTGCCGTCCACGGTCTCCAAGTCAGCAGTCTTCTTGTCCACTTTTCGTCTGAGCTTCTGGCTACGTGACCTGCCTATTGCCATTTTAGAGTCGCCACCCGGTGGATGATGTCAGTGACCTTTGTTTTTTCTCTCACCGTATCGTTTCTGACTCTGTCTCTTAGGCTTATTCCTAACGTGGCTCCTTCCATGGATCACTCGTAGTTTCTCGGCACTTTGTTTGGACAGTGTAACAGTTTCAGGACCATAATTACCAACTGGCAGAACGCAGACGTTTTTAAGGATGTAACTCATGTTTCCGAAAGCTGCCCAGCTTAGTCCAATTCTTCTTTTTAGCTCTGCGGTTTGGTTATCTCGGCCCAATCGAATATTGTATCCCAGGTATGTATATTCTTGGACATTCTCATGAGAGACATACACAAAATATACATCTATAAATGTTGTTCTGGGTGGCACTAGCATTAAACAATTTAAAGAGTTTATATGTCTGAGAATGATCAAATACTGTGTGGTCTGTTTTGTTGTACGGGTGTGAAACTTGGACCGTGAAAGTTAACTCAATGAACAGACAGGAAGCATTTGAAATGTGACTCTATCGCCGAATGCTCCGAATTCCCTGGACAGACATGGTTACCAATACAAATATTATGAAGATCAATGTGAGCTGCGAAGAATGTAATTAACGGCAGATGGCAGCGGAATTTCCTGGAGAGACCACATTACGAATGAGGAAGTTCTTCAAGGAATCGAAGGAGGAAGGCACCTCCTCAGGACCTTGTCCGAAAGGCGTGCAAGATGGATCGGCCATGTAATACGTCAAGAAGGTCTCTTGCATGCCATAATGGAGGGTATGATCGAGGGGACAAACTCTAGGGGACGCCCACGCCGAGAGTCCCTGGAGGACCTGTTGGTGGACGTGCGCTGCTCATCATATGCAGATTTCAAAAGAGCCGCACAAGACAGGGAAGAATGGAAGAGAATAATAGAGGAAATTGCTGCAAATCAATCCCAGGATTGAAACCAGAGAAGAAGAAGGCAGCGGGGAATGGGGAACCCTCAATCGCTGGTGAAGATATGACTGGAGACGGCCCTGGCGATGTTGTGCAGGGCCGCCTGATTGATTTTGCAGCGCGGGAAACGGCCCGTGCAGCTCTCGGCTCCGTAGCCCGTGCTGATAGCTTCAGAAAGCAGCGTCCCCTTCACCATAGTAGTCACCCATTCGTTGCTAAAAGTTCAACAAAAACGTAAAACGTTTAAACCCTTTGGTTGTTGGTAAATTTAGGATTACTATACTACGACTCAATGAACAGACTGGAAGCATTTAGCTCCTTTACCGAATGCTCAGAGTTCCCTGGACAGACATGGTTACCAATACCGAAGTCCTGAGGCGAGCTAGAGTTGACAGGGAATTGTTATCAACTAACAAGGTTCGAAAGATCTCATACCTGGGTCATATACTGCGTGGGGAAAGGTACCACCTTCTTCAACTGATATTGGAGGGAAAAATTGAGGGACGCCGAGGGCCCGGAAGGATACAAATTTCCTGACTGCGAAACGGGAGGGAGTGGACTGGCATCCGAAGTGTGGAGGAGCTGTTCCGAGCGGCGCAGGACAGTGACAGGTTCGCCGAGGTGATCGCCAACGTTGGGGGGACCCGACAGGGCACTTGAAGAAGAAGAAGATATATCTGGACACCAGAATAACTCAAGAGGGGCGCTCACAAGAAAACATTATAGGCATGATACCGCAAGCCAGAATACTCTTCAGTAAAGAGACAAAGATATTTGAGGTGGATTGATATGGCATTAGGTGTGAGTCTCGCTGGTCAATACCTATGATTTAATTTACTTACTTTTTTACTTACAGATAGTTTCTGCTGTATTTCCAACAGCCTATTTAGTCCCGTGTCTGACCGCTAAAGCTTCGGCGGCAGCTTTTCCGACTTTAAGCTGAAAATAATAATAAAAATACGGCTGATTTTTAGTAAGCTTACTATAACAATTTATTGAAAATAATTTAACTGTACTTTATACAGAATTTTACATCATTGTTCAAGTATATATTTATGGAATTATTGTACAAGGATGACTGTCCTTCACGAATGTGGGACCTCATATGGCTATAAAGTATAATCCTAGACTCTCAAACTCTAGGGCATCTAGAGCAGAGGAAGAAGTTGGTGGAAGTAGAACTGCCACCGTCTTTCGATTGTCTCTGGCTTCTTTCCGCAGTATCATCTCTACGATGTGCTTCGAAATCTTGTAATATATGAATGTGAAGATTGAAACGTCCTATTATGACATTTGAAATAGAAACGAGAGCTGACACCATCAGAACAAAAAATCTCCTAAGAACCACAGAAATGAAGACTCTCCGATCCGTTGCGGGAACGACACTCCGAGACAGAATAAGAAATTATGAAATAAGAAAGATCTGCAATGTAGAAGATGTCGTGCGATGAAGAAGACTGAGAAGACGCTACTGGAGAGATCATGTGGAAAGAGCATTTTCTGAAAGAGTGATAAATATAGCCGCAAATAAAGTACCAACAGGAAATCGACCTGCAGGAAGACCACCTAAAATATGGCGAGACAATTGGACATCTGCATCCCAGGAACAGGCTCCGGTAAATAACAAAACACAGTTGTAAATAAAGCAGAAGAAGAAATAGAAGAAGCAGGTTGAAGCGCACAATTAAAAGAAAAATCAAACTTCGTGCTCTATGCTTGAAGAAGGATGTCTTAATGGAACAAACATGGCATTAGGGTTAATTAATTAACACTTACCACATCATCATAGTTATCTAGATGATCTGTCGTGTGTCCATAGGGCATCAGCATCATCTGCCCGTACGAATGAAAGGAGATGAACACGTCCAGGCTGGATCCAATAGATCTCAGAAACTCGGACAGAGACGAAGACTCAATCTCAGAGAATGCGCTTTCGCCTCCATATGTCTCATCACATGCAAAACTGCCGGTTCCTTCAGCTAAAAGAGAAATTCGTCTTGACTTTGTGTTATGGATTCCGCTGGATTGCCAAATAATCAATTAAGCAGAATACAAAGCGTATGCAATGCTGCTGTCCGATTGATTATGGGGCAAAAATATACTGTCAACTAAAAGGAGGCTAAAAGGAGGAAATAATATTTAAATATTTGGGATTTGAATGGATGGTTATGGCCGTGGGGGCATATCTTGCTGGGACATACCGTGCTGGAAGGTATATGTACAGTAAATAGGGGAGAACCACCACGAAGAGAACGACCCATGAAGAGAACAGTTGCATTTGCAACGATAGTAATAAACCTAGCGACATCCCGCAGCCCTTCACGTGATCGCAGTGGTGTGACGACATCGCGCGTTAAGTTGGGCGCATGTCCGTTCTGTGTGCTTCGGACAGTGGACGAGAGAAGTTTACGGGCGTAGTAAAAAAAAACGGTGCTGACTGCTTCATCTGCTGACCTATTAATAGTAAGCTAGGAGTAAAAAGGATTTACCCGTAGTGTAACGTGATTATATAGTTTTTATGTAATAAGGTTATATTGAATAATATTAAATCCATCTCGATAATTTCAATGTTTTTCTAAAATAAGTCCTAATTCCATGAAGAGAACACGCCGCAGTCCTATGAAGAGAACGTTCTCTTCATAGGTTTAGTGTTCTCTTCATGTTTTTTTGTGTGTTTTGTTTATTAAATAATATTATTTAAAATTATCTATCACAAAAGATGTACCCAATCATACATTTTTTTAGATGCCGAAAATAAAGACGGACGACGAATTCAAAGATGCTATAGATGCCGCCATCGCACAAAAGAAAAGCATTCGCAGTGTAGCTAAGGAGACAAGTATTGCAACAACATTATTGTGGAAAGTTATTAAACGATCAAAGCAGGCACAAGAAGTGGGAATCTCTTCATGGGAACTAGTGTTCTCTTCATGGTACACTATCCCTTGAAGAGAACATTTCCCATTTTTTATAAAATTATCCATAACCTAGAATCTGATAATTGAATTCTAAATTCACTTTAGGAATTATAGAAGGAATGAATACTCTACAAAACTTCATACTATGTTTTTGAAACAGTGTATTGATTTTGTATTTACAGCAAGGAGATAAAAAATGTTCTCTTCATGGTGGTTCTCCCCTACCATGAAACGCCATAGTGACATAATATCAACAACACTACCATCTAGTCAAACTCTCTGGTGTCCACGTGTGATCTTTATGATCCCGCAAACACTGGGTGTGGCATATTGGACGTACTCGTATGTTGATGTGAACAGAGAGAGGGCGAATGGCGATTTTCGACGCCACAAAACCGGTCACCCCCAGCTAAGGGAAAAAAAAACCCTGGTCATCCTAGTAACGAGGTTGGGCGCTAGGCCAACAATCTAACCTCGTAAAACAACCTACGTTACAAACACTTCAAGAAATTCGTTTCTTGGAGGAGGCTGAGACCCACCAAGGGTTGTAGCGCCGGAGAAAAAAAAAAAAAATGTATTCAAACATACTTCCCCAATTGATATCCCAGTTTCTGTTGAGATCTGTCCCGTAGCAAGGGATGAAAAATATTTTTCTATTTTTACGCCACAACCTCGTCTGGAAAAATACGAATTTAACATATTAAAATAGAATATTTGAAACTATTTCAGTTTACATAATACAGTAGATGAATTTGTATATTCAGGAAGTATGTTTACAAATAATAGGCGAGTAAGATATTGAAAGAAAGGTCTCACCTAACATATACTCGTATTTTAGATGAGATGCATTATACTGAGGAAGACATGGCATGACCAAATTAATCAATTACTGAAAGACAGCCAAGTTCCAAGTAGGAACAATCCACGATGTGTGAATGTAGAAAAGTTGCGACAGTTATGTCAGGATAGAACGGGGCGGCGATCCATCATTTTAGCATACCCCACAATGGAAACGGCGTGATGGTTAGTTATTTAGTTGAAGAAATCTAAGATTAATTTCGATCATCGAATAAAACTCATAATAAACTCATCTGAAATTACGTGTATCTCACCAAAAAGCATAATAAAATTATAATTTACCATAGTTCCCATCTCAGTAAAGAATGCAAGATTATGACCTTTGTGGCAGAGTGGCAACAGCTATGACTGCCATACCGAAGGTCACGGGTTCGATTCCCGGGTATGACAGTGTGATAAAATTGTAATAGATCAGCTATCTATCGCATGTCATGAGAATCAATATAATGGCTAAGCAAATTGTTTACAGTAATTGTCAAACCATCACGTAAGTGCAACCTGTAATAAGGGTAGAAATAGCCATGATGTTTTTCAACCTCCAATAGGAGAAGAACAAGAAGAAGAAGAAATGCAATCTTTAAGCGATAGTAAAAAAACAAATTGGACATACCCATCACCAAACAGACAATTGAAATTTTATATATAAGGATACTTAAACGATTCTAAATGTAACTTACTATTGTATGACTATAGACATAGCCATCTGGATTGACAACCGGTAGAATAAACCAGTCGAAGCTTTCCGCAATCCTCCTGAACACCGGGTCTTCACTGTTCAGCAGCTCATTAATCAGGTACGTGCTAGTAGCAGGAGAGATCCACTCACGGGCATGAACACCACCTTCTATATACACGGCCCTCTGTCCAGATTTAAAAGATATCTTTACTCCTTTGATATCCCTTCCCTCAACAGAAGACCCAGCAATGATTGTGGAAACTTTCGTTGGGTTAGCCGCAGCCACTTCATCCAGCCAGGCGTTGATGTTTTCCAAGTTATAGTATCTTGTCCAGTTCAGGTCCACACGTTCTCCTGCTTTTGGAATCGTGTTAACAGCTGGTTTCACTTGGTCGATCTTCCTAGAATTTTAAATCATAACACCTTGATCAAAACATACATTTTTCGAGACAGCCAGTGGCAAACACCATTCAATCAATTAGCCTATAAACGAATGGGAGTGACATGATAACGATTGGGAGTGGTCTAAGAGACAATCAGGTATATAAAACAAATGCAGAATCGTCTTCATTGCCTATTTCATCTCACCTATATTGCAAGTTCTGCATCTCTGTACCTCTAAGGGTTCTACCCATAATAGGTCAACGTTCTCATATCTGATTATTAACGGAAATGTTTCGTCGTGATTCGAGTTGAAAGACGGTGGAGTAACTTCACGGGGTGTCGATAGCAGCGGGGTGGAGTAAGGGTGGCGAGCAGCTGAGTACGATGTTACGCTGGGCAGTAGTGTCGGGTGACGTAGACTTGATAACGTAGACTCGTGTCGGTTAGAAGTCGTAGTAATGACTGGCGTATTGGTTGGTTGGCTATACGGCTTTTATATGCTTTGCTTCCTTTGCACACGATGCTCTGCGGACAACCTCTAGTAACCTTTGTGTATGAACCCGGGCCCTGATTCATCATTTTTCACACTCGGTCATCGGCTTTGTTAGGCTCAGAATCTATTGTGTGAGGTGTTTTGATTGTCCATGCAATGTATTTCACCATTGTAATATGCTGGTACGATTGCCTCCACTCGTGTGGTCTCAAAATCCTGCATGATTTGTTAACCCCACAGATTTATTATGGAAGAATAATAGCAGCTCGATTAGATATAAACCTATGTGATCTGTTCTCCAGAGGCTTACTTCTCCGGTGGAGTGGATTTCCAACTGTTCTTCCATCTTCTAAAAGGTCTTCCACGAGGACGAGTCCTGTAAGATTGATTATGTAGTGCAATAAAGGGGAGTCTGGTAGTGTCCATTCTTTGGACATGATCCTACCAGTTCCTCCTTGACTGTCCTCTAATTCTGATGTTCCTCTAATATCCTCAGTAACACTAGGACACTAAGAAAATCTATTCAATAAAAATAATGAAATTGCTTACATCTGTACATCTTGAATCAAGAGTTCGGTCTTTAATCCTTTATTTACAATTAAATCCAAGAACTGCTTCTGACTTGAAGGGGAGACCATGATATCAACCGGACGCCCAACAATTCCAGCATCAGTCCAAAAGTCTAAATCTTTTATGGTGTCCCCAATAGAGAGAAGAGCTTTGATGCTCTCCTCAGTTTCAGGAATAACTCGGTATACCTTGAAGCCGTCATACCTGACCTGTGCCGTGACAATGGCCACCGATAAGACTAACAGAAGAACTGACCTCATTATCTGAAACATATGGAAATCAAATCAAATCATTTTATTATCTCAACAGACATTACAAACAATATTAATGTTTAATACATATATTGAGTACAGGTAAACAATATAATACCAAGAACGCATGAGATGGAGAACAAGAAACTCTATCAATGCTGGTAAATCATCATTTCGTTGAAAGAAATTATTTAATTATTATTGACGGCGTTCGTGGCAGAGTGGCAACAGCTATTACTGCTACACCGAAGTGTGAGTAAAAACACTGTCATTAATGTGACGGAGAATTCACGTGACAGTAAAATGGCGATATATTAGCTACCTAGTACATGTCATGATAATCAATAGCAAAAAAGGCATGAAGGCAGAGAGGATGGTTTGCCATACTGTTCTGTCCTGACATTCCTCTCTAGCTTCCTCTTCATTCATACATCGTAGCATACAAGCTCGTCAATTTTTCGAATGTGGCCACCTTTTAGTATTGATTAAATTGGTCATGACAAGCTTACCTTGCTCTTCCGCGGCTTCTCTTTCCACTCACACTTCTTGTAAACAACATTTTAACCATTATTATATCGTTCATCCGTTCCATATGTCCAAACTATCTCAGGGATTATTTTTTTATTTAACTTATCATGCTATCATCTGCTTTACATTTCTTCCTCGGTAGTATGATAGCGGAAGAGATACGGAAGAGGATATATCCAGCAGACTTAACAAGGCAAAGGGAGCTTTCGCAATTCTTCACCATGTTTAGCGTTCCAGTATAAGTTAAAAGCGTACTATTGTACGGATGTGAGACCTACCGCGGACGTTATTGGAAAACTCCAGGTGTTTTTTTTAATATAATAGGTGTCTTTGCTCAAGATTAGTTGGTCCCAAACAGTGTCAAATGCCGTTCTCTGGACCATGGCAGGCGAAAACCCAATCAGAGAACAAGTCACTAGACGCAAATGGCTGTTGATCGGTCACACCCTGAGACGGAACCCACCTTACATAGCTCAGGGTGCCCTAGACTGGTCCCCTGTAGGCAGACCTAGAACCACATGGAGAAAAGCCCTACAGGACCAGGTCAAACCAGCAAGCCTCACTTGGGATAATGTTAGGCATCAGGCATGCGATAGAGTCGGGTGTAAAATGTTCCTTGAGGCCCTATGCACCACGGAATTATGACAGGACAAGAAGAAGAAAAATGTAATAAAATTACCCGCAAAACGTTTTTTGGTGCGAAATTCGACATGTTTGAGGCGATGTAAAAAATGTTCTTTACCTTTTAATAGTTTAATACACACTAACGTTTTGAGGATAATGGTTTAGCTTTAAAATTGGTTTCAGTATTACCATATGTGAGGGTATTATTTGCAAACCCCGCAAACTCCACCAACAATCAAAAGTGAGATATGAATTGGGTCTTATTCATAATACATTTGCACACAATTTTTATTGATTTTCAGTTTCAAATTCGGCTTCATTCTAAAAAAATTTGCTATTAAAATATAGGGTTTGTTGCAAACATGGTAACCTCCACTTGAGTGTTGCAAAGCTGGCAAACTCCAAAATGAAATTCACTATTTTACTTTAATTATCAACATAATGATGATTATTTCATGGCTGATTACTTTTAAAATACTAACTGGTTGAGATGAAAAAATAAATATCGTAATAAAGCGCATTTTATTAACGTATCAGTTTTTTTCGATTTACTCAAAACATCTAATGATGGATGGAGTTTGCCAGGTTTGCAACTAATACCCTCATGTGGACATAAAAAAAATACAATTTCAATAAGAAAAACAGCGAGAACTCATCTGTACCCCCTAAATATGTTATATTGTATTAGAAGTACAAAACAATACGTCTTACCTTTCTGAAGAACACAGCACATATCACATCATATTTTCTTATGCTTGTTGCAATCAAAAAGATATCGTTTTTAAGATAATCAAATGATTTTACTGAAATCTCTTGATGGAAGTTCATTTTAAATATTAATTAAATAAAACGATGTTTTTTAACTACTTCCACTTTTGTCTTTATTTAGACAGCGACCGGTTTCGCCAGCTCGCTGGCATCGACAGACTGGTCAGACCAGTCTGTCGACAGACCGTCGACAGACCAGTCTGTCGATGCCAGCGAGCCTGGCGAAACCGGTCGCTGTCTAAATAAAGACAAAAGTGGAAGTAGTTAAAAAACATCGTTTTATTTAATTAATATTTAAAAAGATATCGCTTATCGATATTTTTAAAGTGAGATTTGTATTATACAATAAAATAGTTATGAAATATTGATATGATTACGTTATTCCTGATAATTACTATTATTTTTTAACGTGTTCTTCTGCTTCTTCTCCTTCTCCGGCTCTACAACCCTTGGTGGGTCTTAGCCTCCTCCAAGAAACGTCTCCATCCCGTTCTGTCTCTGGCCGTCACCACCCAGTCTTGTTGCTCCAGGACCCGACAGTCTGCCACGGCATCATCCAACCATAGCAGTCTCGGCCTGCCGACGCTTCTTCGCTCTACTGGATTGTCATACATCACTCTTTTGGGGAGCTCCAGATCTCCCATGCGGTGCAAGTGCCCTAGCCAGCGCAGTCTGATAATCTTTATACTCTTGACCACGCTGAAGTCCAGGTATTGATTATAGAGCTCTGTGTTGTATCTCCTTCTCCACCTCTGAGCATCCTTAATGGGTTCGAGGATTCTACGGAGGATCTTCCTTTTTGACGCGTTAGGTACGAATATTTTAAAAATTAGAAACAAAATAATCAATTTTTATATATTTTTCTTTTTCTTTTTTATATGCTTTGTTTACAACACTCACTTTTTAAACAATTTAAAATTAAATATCAAACATGTTTCAGACAACCCGGTCCTTCCTCAGTGAAATTATATAGATATTTAAAATATTATAAATTATACAAACAAACAAACCATCACGCCGTTTCCCCGCAGGGGTAGGCAGAGAACCACCACACTACTCTATCCTGGCAAACCTCTCTAGCTTCCTCCACATTCATACAACGAGTCATACCATTAAAATTTGATTAATTTGGTCATGCCATGTTTTCCTCGGTCTGCCTCGACTCCGTACTCCATTTACATCGTTAACGTATACTTTCTTAACCATTCTTTCTTCATCCATGCGTTCCATATGTCCGAACCATCGCAGCGATCCTTTCATAATTTTGTTCATACATAATACCTTCTTCCGCTCTACATTCCTTTCTTTTATCAGCATTTGAGATTCTGTCGTATATCGTTCTACCACACATACGTCTTAGGGACCTCATCTCTCCCGCATTTATTCCGCTTTCATCCTTCTTCTGCCAGTTCCATGCTTCGCTTCCATACATTAGTGATGGGACCAGAACTCTATTGTAAAATATTATAATATAAAATTGTTTACAAATATGGTCAGTTTTGACAGATGTTGGGTACAGATCGATGAGGAAGGACCGAGTTGTCCGAAACATGTGTGATATGTAATTTTAATTTGTTTAAAAAGTTTGCGTTGTATACAAAGTATATAAAAAAGAAAAAGAAAATTAAAAAACATCTACATCACAAAGTATGGCGAATATAGAAGAAATTTTTTAAATCACTATTTATTAGCAATTTCAAATTTTAATTGTTTCACTTGTTTCGGGTATTATTTAAACGCGTAAATAATCTTATTTTAAAGTTTATTTATAAAACAATTTTTTGAACAAAATAATCTCAAAAATACATAGTTGCTAATACATAAGTCATCAACCTTAAAACATTGTTTAAAATAGTTACTGGTTTCTAAGGAAGCTTCTGGAAAAACAGGATGTTAGAAATTATTAAGATGTGGATGAGATAGGGAAGAAAATTGTAAGAAGGACAGGTAAAAAATAAGTGGATTTAGATAGAACATCTGTGTATATTTTGGGATCTTAGGTATGTCAGAGAAATGGATTGAGTGAAGGCGATATTCAGAACCGTAAGATCGAGAAGAGCCTACTCCAACAGTCAATACACACAATGAGTTGGGATAACACCAAGAAGAAGAAGAAGAAGAAGGTATATCAGTTATAATTCTAGCAAACATGACGTTATTTTTCTTCTTCCTGAACCTTGATCTCTCCACTACTGGATATAGGTATCTTCCAAACATGTTCACTCCTTCCTATTCCTCGCCTTTCTCAGTAGATATTCTATCATTTCTTTTTGCTAACTAAGCTGAGGAGCTGCTACAAACAGCCGAATCAAAAACACGTCGAATCATCAACCCGCCTTACAACTGTGGTATTTAAATGAAAAAAACTTACCAAAAGAAATAATGAGCTCATATTATGTGTAAAGCTAACCCTCACCAAGTCGGCCATAAGGAGGCTCCGTGTAGCACAGGGGAAACACGAAAGAGCCATGCTACACGTAAGACTCTCAGACCGGATAAGAAATACTGAAATACGTTGAAGGTCGGGAGTAACAGATGTCGTCGCAAGGGTAGCGAAGCTCAAATGGTCATTTACGGGACATGTTGCCAGATTGGCAGACGATAGATGGACCAGAAGGGTGGTAGAGTGGAGACCCCGTGAGGACAAACGAAACAGAGGGAGACCCCCCAAGAGAATATATTGGAAAAACGGTGTTTCAACTCATAATTTAAATCATTTAAAATAACGAAATAATCAGATGGAATTCCAGTTATATGTTGAATGAAATTGAGTGGCGCATGAAGTGAGGCATGGATTGTAGACAGATTAAAGAATTTACAGAAGATCGGATAGTAATAGGTGGTGAACATCCTCAGGGCATTTTAACATCTTTCCTTCGGAATGCATTTCTTCTTGGCGTTGAGGAGATATCCCTCCTTGCAGACGCACAGTTCCTCGCACTTGAAGTTACATATTCTTGGTTCTGGTATCTCGCAGGTTGGCTCGCATGGGCTTGCACAAGTCTCGTATACTTCGTTTTCGAAACATATCAGCGATTCTGAAAGGAAAAACAAATACCAAGTTGAACAATTACATATGAAAGCGTTGGACACAAAATAACAGGCCATACAGACAGAAGCCATGAGGCCATACATATAGATGACTCGGTTGGTGCTTTGAAATACCCTTAAAAAACAACGCAGGATGGATATACAGCACGCTTCGAGCCAAGCTATAAGACTCATCAATCTAATCTGTCAGTCAAGACAGCCAGACACAAAAGATGAGGAGGGAATTAACAATGAGTCGAAATCATCAATGTACGATCACGTAACATTTTATAAATGTGAAGAAGCTTGAAGCATCCAAAGGAGTGTGATAGTTCATCTTTACACGAGCATAGCGTGATGAATATTCTTTTATACGTAGTTCCGCGCTTCTCCTCTACTTATTTACTTTTTCTTGAATAATAAACTAAATATACAAATAAATCAGAAACACCATGATTTGTATTTATAACATCATCATCAAGCCAGTGGTGACATGTGGTTCGGAAACATGACACAACTCTTAATGAACAACAACGAATCTACTAGTTTGAGAATAGGATACTAAAAAGATCCTGAGACTCAGACCTACTGTTACAGCGGGAACTTGGAGGCATAGGATCAACAAAAAATATGTACATTAACCCAGCAGCCCTTTATAACTATTGTAGTATCACCGAGAGAGCAGGTCACCTAGCATGGATTGGGTATGTTTGCTGAGCCGGAGAGACCAGAGCAATCAAGACCCTGTACGCAGTAAGACCAACAGCAGTCCCTGCATGGATTTGTTGGGGGAAGCGAAATTATTTAGATTGGCAGGATACGTAGTGGGATTCGGGGAGGAATTTTGATAGTTGGGGCGATCGTAAAATGTTTTGCGGCTATATAAATACAATAAATAGTTCAAAATTAATACGAATGCGAAAACTTATGTTTTTCTAGAAGTTTTATTATATTTTTTGGGGGTATGACATGTTTCGCCCTTCTAAGGCATTATCAAATTTTGAGCATTATCAATTTTGACATTTGATAATGCCTTAGAAGGGCGAAACATGTCAAACCTCCCAAAAATATAATATAATAAAACTTCTAGAAAAACGTAATTTTTCTCATTCGTATTAATTATTTTATATGGAGTTTCACATCATTGTTCAAAAAACAATAAATAATAAATAGTTTAATTATTAAAATACCCATCAACTTCAAAAAGAGAGTATTCAACACCTGTGTTTTGCCAGTGTTCACTTATGGTATTGAGACAGTCACAAAGTCACAATAACGTGCCAACAAGCTGAGAGTCACACAGAAAGCAATGAAGAGACATGCTGGATGTCAGCTTGCGGGACAGACTCAGAAATGAGGACATACGAGCCAGGACAAAGATCTTCGACGTCATCAAGTTGACCGCAACCCTTAAGTGGCGTTGGACGGAACACGTCGCTCGTGACCCAGATGAAAAGTGGACAAGGTGGCAGAGGACGGAAGTTGAGCGCCCACGGTTGCATTGGCGAGACGATATCCAAAAGATTGTGGGAAGTGCCTGGATGCGGATCGCTCAGGATAGAAGAGAGTGAAAAAAGAAGAGATCCATTTTTTTTCGCGCAATTCTGATAGTCACAAATGGAGATTCCACTTACCCAGAGCATAGGCCTGAAGTCCGCACACAATAAGCAGCAAATATATTGTCAAAAATACTCGTTTAGAGCCACTAGCCATGGTGCGATTCACTGCTAACTGAATGCGGAATACCCCACTAGTTCAAATGTAAATATGGCATGCTAGCATAACAATTATATTGTAATGTCGTGTGAAGCATTTGTCCACATCCGCCATACAAATAATAGAGTATATGCGGTTTCCAAACGTTATTTTTAATAAATAATAAATAAAATCTGAATACTATGTCAACTGTGACTCTTTGGTGACAAGAATTTTGTGACATTTAAGATAAATCCTCCAGATACTCATTTCCTTAGGGAAAAAAACTTTCATAAAGAGAATAAGAGAAAATAAAAATAAAAAATTATATTTCAGGGAATGACATGTTTTGCCTTTCGAATGCATTATCAAATGTTAAAATAATAGATCTTATATAATTAATACGAATGAAAACGTCAATTTTCTAGAAGTTTTATTATATTTTATGGGATGATAGGCAGTTACAAGTGACCTTTATCAATGTGTACAATTTTAACAATCAAATAAAATAGAGTGGTCACTTATATTATAAAAGAGGGTGGAGTTATGTATAAAAGTGGAGGAGGTATAATTAAGATTGAGGAGAGGGGAGATGTAACGGAAATGGGATTGAATTTAAATTTAACTGATTGTTTATTATATTAAATTAAATTAAATTAATTAAAATAAATTAAATAGACAAATGTGCACCATCTAAAAATAACATTTTGTATTAAATTATTTTTATTTTGTTATTTTATTTTATATCATTGTATTTCATATTATTTGTTTTAGATTTATTTTGTGGATGTTGAAAGATCGAAGTGTGCGCGGGAGATGCCTATTGGTGGCGATGAGGTTCGCAACCCATCACACCGCGTCTCCCGCGGGGCGAAAAGAGAAGGATGGAGTGCCGCATCAGTAAAAGTGTGACTGTCCATTCTTTCTGCCTACCCTTTCGGGGAGACGGCGTGATGGTTAGTTAGTTAGTTAGTTAGTTTATTATATTTTAATTATTTTTTTAAGGCTTTTTCAATTTCTAAAATTTCTAAATTATTTAATGTTAGGTTTTTATTAGTAATATGCAAAAAATTAATACCGTTTTCTTTATTAAATGTATTCTTCTTATTTTTGTGCCGTGTCAGGTCCCCCCAACGTTGGGGATCACTGCAGCAAAGGCATCTCTGTTCTGCGCCACTTGGAACAGGTTCTGGACTCTGGTCTTCCTGTCGAATTAAATGTATGATTATTATTTTCAATTAAATGGTAAGCGAACTCAGAGAAATTATTAAATTAGTTAAATATAAATCATTCAATGTTGAGAATCTCATATTTAATATATACGGCATACTTAAGTTGGTTTTGAAAATCATTATACACTCAAACATTAAATGTGGCGTATGTGACCATTGAATAAATTACTTTATGTGTGTCATAATCAACAAAGGAAAACATCATCCATACAAAACGAACATAAAAAAATATATATCAAGGCATATCACTACATTCTGGTATTAAAATACGAGTATATAGTAAAATATATAGGTCCAAGTTAAACCATAAAAATTGGAGAGCCATCTTCAGGCGTTATCTAGCAATGTAAGATAATTGCGTAGCCTTTAACATTGCATTAATAAAGATTTTCTGCTTAATGCTTACACCTAATCTTAATAGATGGCGCTAGTGTAGATCAAACAAAAATGCGTGAAGTGTTCCTCAACATATTAGCATATTTACATTTTTCAAAAATTTGTCAGACGTGGTGGTCGTAAGAAGGGAGGAATGGAGATGTTGTATTACATAAAGCGATTGCTTAACCCAACCAATGACAGGTCATAAGTCCTGTAAACGCCTCGATCATCATATTCTGTTTCCAAAAAAACAATTTACATCTTCGTCTCTATTGAGATAAAATTAATCCTTAAAAATGACTAACCCGCAATGGGTTAAATCCAATATTTGTCTACAAGTATTTGTATACATTCAAAATGTTGGTTAAAATATATACACTGTTTTACCTCTTAAGATTTGGTAAAACAAGAATCCAATTATTTTTTCTAGTTAATATGTTTATTTTAGACTAGAGAGAGGCGCAAGAGTTATGTCAGGATAGAACAGTGTGGCGGTCCATCCTCACTGCCTACCACTCAGGAGAAACAGCGTGAAGGTTGGGTAAGTTAGTTTATAAAGTATGAAACATAACCTTATTAAGGCATTGTCAAATTATAATCCATTTCAAATGTTTAATTTGAAACACTGTAATTTCTATAAATTTGCTCGTTACTTAAAGATTCTTTATTTATTTTATTTATTCATATATGATAGACAAATGAGACATAACAAACGATAATCATTAAGGCGACTCATTTGGACCGAATACGGTGTAGCAAAGATAAAACAATGACATGAAACCAAAAAATCATACATATCAGAAGGAACCCTTTTTATGAACACTGCCTCACTGACACTGAAAACGTCCAAATCCGAGACGATTAGATTCAAAGTCCGAATTGCTCTTCCTACTAAAATCACCAAAGGCAAGTTGGTTCTGCGCGACGGAGTAAAGAACAATTTATGTCGGCGGTGTCGCAGGTAATAAACCATGATACTTAAATGATAATTTGGTAACTAATTGTAATTAATATGGCAATTGTGTTTTTATAAATATTTGATAAACTCCTAATACTGTTGTTAACATCGCTATTCCGGTACAATTAACTAATTAACCATCACGCCGTTCCACCTAAGGTGTAGGCAGAAAGGATGGACGGCCATACTGTTATATCCTGACATAACTCTCGCGCCTCTTCTACATTCACACACCGTGACACGCACGCTCGTCGATTGTTCCTACTTTGAACATGGCCGCTTTTCAACATGTGATTAATTTGGTCATGCCATGTCTTCTTTGGCCTTCTTCGACATCTTTATCCATTCACACTTCTTGTATATATGGCACCATGAGTGTAAAACCGAGATAAGTGCAAATATATAATACATTTTGGAGATATGGGAGTTTAAAGACTTCATATTGCTTGGAAAAACTGTTTTTTTTTTAAATAAACCAATGATTTTCAGTTTATAGATATATTACAGTTTTTCCAAGCAATATGAAGTCTTTAAACTCTTATATCTCCAAAATGTATATTTGCACTTATCTCGGTTTTACACTCACGGTGCGATATATTTAACCATTCTTCCATAATCCATTCGTTCCATATGTCCAAACCATCTTAGTGACACATTCTTAATTTTATTAAGGACACATTCATCAGCCTTACATTCCTTTTTCCATCAATAACTATTCTATCATACATTGTTTTTCCGGTCCTTCTTAGTGACCTCATTTCTACGGCATTTATCCTACCATCAGCCTTATTCTGTCAACTCCAAGCTTTACTTCCATACATAAGGGTTGGCACTATAACTCTACTGTATCGATCTATACACATTTGCGTTTTTGTAGTATTTATTAAGTTTTATCCCAACGGTTTTAATATTATACGAACTGAATATACATGTTTTTTATAAGGATTAATTGTATCTCAATAGAGACGAAGATGTAAAAAGATTTTTAGTTCACTCTACACTAGCGTCATCTATTAAGATTGGGAAGCATTAAGCAGAAATTCTTTATTAATGCACTGTGAAAGTCTCTGCAAATCATACAGTACTAGATTACGCCTGGAAATGTCTCTCCAATATTTGCCTACTTGGACCAGTTATTTTTATACAACATTTTGAATGTATCAAATAGGGTCGGCACTAGAACCCTATTGTCCACTGCCAACTTCAGTCGATATTTCTATTCCGGTACAATGTTTTAAAAAATATCGGTGTTGTAATCTGCCCGATATTCTAATCACTGCATGCAACCCATTGCGGTCTGCGCAAACATGCGCATCGGATTATACGCATAAACGCCCATTATTATGATTTGTTAACTAACGTTTATTATAAGAAATTATTACACATATAAATCATATTTTGAAGGCAAAATGACCGATAGATATCTTGTCGTGGTAATTGCAATAAATTATTATTCGAAGTTAATTTTGCATGAAGGGAAAGTCAAGAGGATTGTTCGAAGGGATTATAATAATATAAAATAATATATTTACTTCTTCGTTCTTCGTTTCCTCACATTACTAAGGGTTGTGATCGATGTCTTCCGTGGCAAAAACAAAACGTCACCAATCCCTTCTGTTTCTCCCGATCATCTCCTTAATCTCGCCACACCACCGCGGAAGAGATCCGCTTCTACTTATTTTGCCTGGAACACTTTTTTTTAAAGGAGCATTTTTCAAATCAAATCAGTTTATTTTCTCAAAAGACATTACAAACATTTTTTATAGTTTAAGGCATCTATTGAGAACAGGTAAAACATAAGGAATATATAATACCAGGAACGCATGAGAGATGGTTCGACATTAGGAATACAAAATACTCTCCAAAGTCAAGAGTATTTGTCTTCTGAATGTACTTTCACGAATATGAAAGACATCGATCTCCGAAGCGATCATGTTCAGCAGTTTGATTGCTCTCCCCACCGGCATCACCAGAGGCAGGTTGGTTCTGCATGCTGGAAGATAAAACAGTCTGTGCTGACGCTGTCGAAGATAACCATCCGGAACATAAAGATGGATAGCCTCCAAGATGACGGAGTTCTCAAAGAATCCCCTGATAAGTCTGAAGAAATGGGTAAGTGTGCACCCATCCCTTCTTATCTGTAAACTATTGGTCCCCAGCATGCCCAAGAGGAATGCAGTGGGATAGGGCCACGGATAGCTACCAAACTCCCTCATGTAGAGATATCTCAGAAATCTTTTCTGAACCCTCTCTAACATGAGCGAGTATCTCGCCTCGTGGGGACTCCATATCACCGAGCCACACTCGAGCTGGCTCCGGACCATTGAAGTTCCCGCCACATTCCCGAGGCTGTTATAAGGCGTAGCGACGCCCTTTTGTCCGCCTCGCTCGTACACTCCCTGGGTCTGTCCCCGGTCCATCCGGGTCTTACATTTAAAGACGGCAACAAGAAGGGGGTGCCAGACCACATTTAATCTACCCCATCTTACTTCTATGCTCCGCTGTACTTTATTGAATAAATAAGCATAATATATAATACATGAACATTTCAGAAACATTTCAGAAACATTTCAGAAACATTCCGGTAGGATTACTTTTATCCAGGTAACCAAACTCTCTCAGTAATAATAACATTACAAAACGGCGCTTTAATAGTTAGCATAGTAAGTGAGCTGAGTGCTATCCATATCATCCAGTTTAAGCCAAAAGAGTCTTAAATTTATGCATTAAACGACGTATTGTGGACTCTGCAGAATGGCTATGAATGCCATAAATTGGCGAACAGAGCACTGATTTTGATAATAAATTTTAACGATTTCAACGCGTTGTGGAAGCGTGTAGCGTTTCATGATCAAACGTCACGACTAAATATGTGTTCTTGTCAAATTTGACAGCTATCGCTTTACCAAAATGGACGCTATCAGCTGTCAAAGTTTGAGCGTCCTTATTGAAAAACCCTTTGACCACCAGGATACACCACCTGCAGTGAAGACATGGCGGCTATTTGTCCGAAATTATATTTCATACATAACGTCATTAAATGTCCTTTAAAATTTAAAATTACATTATTATTATTATTATTATTATTTTGTTGAATCGCTCTTTACAACATGACAGCATGAGCCAAATCGATGTAAAGGGTATTATTATAGCTATCATAGTGATTCTCGTTGCATGTGATAGGTAGCTAATCTATCGCCATTTTATGGTCACGTGAATTCTACACCAGACCATAGACAGTGTGACAATCACACTGCCCTCGCCGGGAATCAAACCCGGAACCTTCGGGGTGGCAATCAATGCACTTACCACTCGGCCACGAAGGTCGTCAATGTATCAATATCATTAAGTAATGTTGTTTTATTTAATTTCAAAAATTGAGCGCTGTTAATGAAAAACTCTATATATTATTTTGAACTGAATATATCATGGTTTTCCCGAAGGATAAGTGGGAATTTCGTATCACAGTATATGGACTACCAGTGTCCAAATATCCTAAATGGACTATAAACTGTTTAGCATATAAATCACGTAATGCTTGTTTAGGGTTAAGTGATTATAAACAGTGCATTTTGAGATACAAAGAGCCAATGTTTTATTACTTGTCAACTGTGAAGCACTTAATATCAGAGTGCTTTACTAAAATTAGTATCAAACAACAAGTTTGAAATATACATAATATTAATCTAAATAATTATTAAACAAAACAATGTTTTTAACTACTTCCACTTTTGTCTTTATTTAGACAGCGACCGGTTTCGCCAGGCTCGCTGGCATAAACATATGTCATAAGCAGTGGCGGTACGCCCATAGAAGCCAAGAAGCCCGGCTTACGTAAGAAATTTAGAATCAAAACCTCTTCTGGCTTACAGAGGTTGAGCTCTTGTGACTATTCCTCTTACGCCATCAGGGAACATATTTGGAAGATGATTTGGTGGGTTGTTGGTTTATGCGGGGGCACGATTTCTTAGATTTGTTACGCAAGCCGAGCTTCTGGGCTTCTATGGGAGTACCGCCACTGGATAAGCCTGGCGAAACCGGTCGCTGTCGAAATAAAGCCAAAAGTGGAAGTAGTTAAATACTCGTACATCGTTTTATTAAATTATTATTCTAAATGAACTTAAATCGAGAGATTTCAGCAAAATCATTTTATTAATCTACATTTTAGATATTTCATTAATAATTTAGGAGCTTTTATAATCAATGATTACTGAAAAGGAAGAATGTATGACGGATTGTGACATAAGTGCGAACGGTGAGAAATTAGAACAAGTTACCGAATTTGTCTACCTAGGAAGCATGTTTACAACAGATGGAAAAATGGAGAAAAATATCGGAAGAAGGGTTGGAGCTGGAAACAAAATAAATGGTGCACTCTACCGCAAATAGAAATATATCGGCAGTGCACAATGGAGTTCTAGTGCCTACCCTTATGTATGGAAGTGAACCTTGGAGTTGGCAGAAGAAGGATGAAAGTAGGATAAATACCGTAGAAATAAGGTCACTTAGAAGGATGTACGGAAAAACAATGTAAGGCGGATGAATGCGTGATAAATAAAATCAAAAAAGGGTCACTAAGATGGTTTGGATATATGGAACGAATGTATGAGGGAAAATGGTTAAAAAGATATATACAAGTAGTGTGAATGTGTGAATGGAAAAAGAAGTCGAGGAAGGCCAAGGAAGACATGGCATGACCAAGTTAATCAATTACTGAAAGGTGGCCATGTTCGAAGTAGGAACAATCGACGAGCGTACATATCACGATGTGTGAATGTAGAAGAAGCGCGAGAGTTATGTCGTGGAATAAAAATTAAATAAACACAAATATCCAGATCGTCCAGCTGACGACAAGTGCACCATTTAAAAGAACATTATGTGTCAAATTATTTTTATTTGTTATTTTATTTTATATCAGTGTACATTGTATTTTATATAATGTGTTTTTGATTTATTATGTAGACGTTGAACGATCGATGTGTGCGCGGGAGATGCCTATTAGTGGCGATGAGGTCCGCAACCCATTACACCGCGTCTCTCGCAGGGGCGAAAAGAGAAGGATGGAGTGCCGCATCGGTTAAAGTGTGGCAGTCCATTAATTCTGCCTACCTTTTCGGAGAGACGGCATAATGGTTAGTTAGTTAATTAGTTATATATATAAAAAAATACGTTTTTCTACCAAGAAATTTCATGTTGCAACAATAATATTAAAAATAACGTAATTTTGAATTATTTCAGATCACTTCATTAAATATGTATATCTGCGTGCCCGTTTACTCATTGTAATTCAGGATGCGCCCCGTCGGCTGATGATTGCCCTGATTCGCCCCTGGAAGGTCCCGTGCGCCTTGCGGTCTGATTGGACGGACACGCAAGCGGCGAACAGCACTCGTGCGGCCCTGATTACACGTGTCACACACGCGTGATTTACACAGAGAATGCTTAAAGAGCACGAATAATTCTAACCATTTTGGATAAGCGAGAATATTACACCATTTGGATACCGACCTAGCGAGGCAGTCCTCAGCACACTAGAAATGAAACACATAATTATTCTTATTCTTCTTCTTCATCAGCCTATTCCCGTCCACTCCTGGACAAAGGCCTCCTCCATTTGCTTCCATGTCATTCTGTCCTGTGCAGACTGCATCCAGGTTATTTCGACGTGTCTGTTTAGATCATCCTTCCACCGTAGTTGCGGTCGCCCTGCATTTCTCTTCGCTGTCCACGGTCTCCAAGTCAGCAGTCTTCTTCTCCACTTTTCATCTGAGCTTCTGGCTACGTGACCTGCCCATTGCCATTTTAGAGTCGTCACCCGGTGGATGATGTCTGTGACCTTTGTTTTTTCTCTCACCGTATCGTTTCTGACTCTGTCTCTTAGGCTTATTCCAAACATGGCTCTTTCCATGGCTCTTTGGGTCACTCGTAGTTTCTCGGCACTTTGTTTTGGAAAATGTAACAGTTTCAAGACCATAAGTACCAACTGGCAGAACGCAGGATTCATAGACTTTTCGTTTAGGTTAATCGGTATTTTCTGTTTTTTAAGGATGTAACTCATGTTTCCGAAAGCTGCCCAGCTTATTCCAATTCTTCTTATAAGATTACATAATTATTATAAGATTTTAAGCACTTAAATACCGTAAGGCCACTGGTGGCCGCTACATAGGCGCACCACCAATACCGTAAGGCCACTTTGCATTAAAAATGATTCCAGTAGGAATTCTAACAATTTTTGTTTTTGTATGGCTAGCGTCATCTAGACATTATCTCTGCAAGAAAAATGAACCTTCTGACGTTGGTCGATCTTATTGAAAAATGGATTTTTGTAGAAGTCGAGCAGTAGGGTTACCACTTATGGTGAGATTGATATAAAAGATCAAAAGGATATCACTTGAAAGAATTAAATCTCAAGTGATAATATACAAGAACTGATAAAACATACTTCGATTTTTTAATGTTTGCTTACAATAATTTTTTTTAAAACTAACTAACTAACTAACCATCACGCCGTCTCCCCGAAGGGGTAGGCAGAAAGAATGGACTGCCACACCTTTCTTTCCTGACATATTTCTCTCGCTTCCTCAACATTCATACATCGTGTCATGCACGCGCGTCGATTTCTCTGACTCCTCACATGGCCGACATTCAATATTTGATTTATTTGATCGGGCCACGTTTTCCTCGGTCTTCCTCTATTTCTGGTACCATTTACATCATTAACATATAATTTTTTTACCATTCTTTCTTCATTCATTCTTTCCATATGTCCAAACCATCTTAATGATCCCTTCATTATTTAGTTCATGACACCATCATTCGCACCGCATTCACTTCTTATATTTTCATTGGACACTCTATCATACACAGAATATCTACACATTCGTCTAAGAGATCTCATTTCTACTGCATTTATTCTACTTTCATCCTTCCTTTGCCAGTTCCATGCTTCGCTTCCATACATAAGGGTCGGTAGAAGAACACCATTGTGCACTGCCATTCTAGTTTTTTTGGAAAGGTTTTTGTTTGCGATGTAAATATAATAATATATTATATTTATTTATGTATGTGGCAATCCTGAAAGAAAAATCAAATATACGAATTTCGATAATGCAACTTGAAAATTTTAAACTTGATATATCATTTTATAGGTAAACTTTAAACATAATGTATGAAATCCATTAGGTCTATTTTTTTAAAATAATTAAAAACATGCGGTATGTGAGTGTTCCTAATAAGCTTAAAACATCACGGTACTTAAACGGTTAAGCGGAATTGGCTTCTTTTATAAAATACAGCAGTAGACAGACCTAATAGAAGATTGTCCGAAACATGTCTGATATGTAATTTTAATAGTGTTGTATATACAAAGTATATAAAAAAAGAAAAAGACAAATAAAACATCTACAACACCAAGTATGGCGAACATAGAAGAAATATTGTAGATTAAATACCTCTGTACCTTAAAGAGAACGGTTACTAACCCTGGCTGTACCCAATTGATTTCTTGCTGGGTATGCTGGACTACCAATCATTGGAAATTAGACGAACTATCCACCTGGGTGTTCACTTTTTTCAACTGATTCGTGGTCGAATACATAACTCTGATATTTTGAATGACTTGACTTTGTTTGTCCCCGACAATTATCTGCGACAAAGGCAACATAGATTATTTCACCTGCCACTGTGTAGAACCAATCTACCTAAGGTAATGCCCGTGGGCAGGGCAATAATCCTATTAAACCGCATCTCTTCGGATGTGGTCATCTTCCACGATAGTGAGGCTACCCTCAGAAAACACCTATCTCTTATATAATGTGTTGTTCTTCTTATTGTTTCTAATTACTTATTTGGTCTTAATTTTTAATTATATCGTGGGTTTTTTTGTGTTTTTGTCTATTTTTAAATTTCATAATTGTATTTACTGTTTAAAATAGTTTTTTTGTTGTTTTTGTATTCTACCTGTATAGTCATAAGCGCTTTGGTTATATACTGTAATGTTTATGATTTAAAAAATAAATAAATTGAAATGTGGCCTGGAGACCCTTTGGCCTTTTGCTTTTTGGAATGTTGCATTCCCCAGTTAACGTAAGTCCCGCATGGACGGGGGACGGGCGAAGGGATTGTATGAGCGAATCTGACGAATGGGCACAGCTGCGTCCAATAACAGCTTCGGGTATCACTGAAGAAGGACTGCTTGTCCGAAACGTGTCTGATACGTAATTTCAATAGTAAAAATTCTGACATATCATTTTTTACAATTTTTTCTTCTGTATTTTTCTTTTTTTTATACTTTGTATATACAACACTAACTTTAAAAAAAATTAAATTACATATCAGACATGTTTCGGACAACCAGTCCTTCTTCAATGTAAAGACAAAAAAAACATCTACAACACAAAGTATGGCGAACATAGAAGACATTCTTTCTTCTTTCATTCTTTCCATATGTCCAAACCATTTTAATTATCCTTTCAATATTTTGTTCATAACACCATAATTTGCACCGCATTCAATTCTTATATTTTCATTCGACACTCTATCATACACAGAGTAGTCACACATTCGTCGAAGAGATCTCATTTCTACAATGTACATAATTCTTTTTAAAAAATCCTTTTAATTTAGAACCATTTCACGACCCACTTGAAAATATTAGCATTTTTATTTCAAATTCAACATTGGGTTAGTGAATTAACTCTTACAAATTTACAACCAGATTTTTCTTTACTCCTGTGATTAAAATAATTCTGTTTGTTCATTAGTAAGACCTGAAATAAAGGCTAGATTTAAATAAATAAAAAAAATTGAAGGATGAATTACATAAATTGCTTATTCATGTCGTCATCCCATCATTAATCATCGCCAAGATCTTTCGTAATATTCAGGTGCTGAAGCTGCTGTATAACTCTCTGGTGAGAAGTCGGTTGGAATTTAGTTCCATTATCTGGGCGCCGCATGAGGTTCGATATACCCTGATGGTGGAGAGGGTGCAGACAAAATGTCTGCGATACCTCTATCTTAGGGAGTATGGATATTACCCGTGGCTCTTTCCAACTGATTTCTTTCTAGGGATGCTAGGCTACCAGTCACTCGAGAGGAGACGAGACATTCACTTGGGTGTCCATTTCTTTCGACTGATAGGCGGTTGTATACACAACTCAGAAATCCTGAGTGATGTAGGTATGTTCGTCCCTGATAATTATCTTCGACAAAGGGGCCATAGATTGTTTTATCTCCCACGATGCAGAACCAACCTGCCAATGGTTATGCCTGTAGGTAGAGTATTATCTTTGCTTAATCGTATCACCTCGGAGTTTGACATATTTTGTGATAGTTTGGCTAATCTGAGGGAAGTACTATCTTTTTTTATAATTGTATGGTATATTTATTTTATTAATTTGTCATGTATCTTATGTTTCTCGCTCTTTTTATTAATCTATTATGTATTACTTATTATTGTGTATCTCTAACTTGTATCTTTAGTGTATTGGAAAAAAATCTGTAATGCTTTAGATATGTTTAAAATAAATAAATGAAATTAAAGACCTTGACTGTCTCTGAAATCCATCTTCAAAGCTCTCATTATTTTGTAAGAATATGGTTATTAATGACACTATGTTTGTTCTCAAGTTTCTCACGACTCCATTCAACTGTTTAAAACGCGGTACTCGTATTTGTCAGCAGTAGCACTAGGAACTTCTCCGTTGGAATAAAATCAGTAATGCTGTGGTTCAGTAATGCTGAAAGAAAGACTCCACCCCAATCTTGCTCCACGGTGTCCCCCTTGTGACCACGATCAGCTATTGCTACCTCGGTAGCAGTGGCGTGCCTAGGGTCAAACAGTAAGGCAAGCCCGTCCGACTTTGTTGTGTTATAATATTCGTAGAGGGTTACGATTATGTATTTTTTCAGATTTTAAGAATGACATCTTTCTAAATTAATTTCGTGAATTAATTGATTTTAAATTCCATTTTAGGCGCCTTAAAATCTATACAAAAAAATATCTTTGCGTCAACAAACTCATGTCCTTGTATAATATATATAACCACAAATTTTTAAGTTAAGTAGATTTTGTATTGAGCCCACGATACGTGTATACAAATTGTATAAAATTAAAATAAACATATTTTATAACCATTCTTAAATGTTCCTTTCAAATTAATTTTAGAGGCGATTAAATGCATGCTGCAAGCAGTGCAATTCTTTATTTGAAAACTTTAAAGAAGGGAGCTTTAATTGTAAGTAGGGGTGAAAAGTATAAAGGGGAGAGATGTAGAATTTTGTTTTAAATAGGGTAAAAGTTAGATGATTATTCAGAACCCTTTTTGCTAATATTATTTTTTTAATATCAAAGCATGTTTATATAAAGGCAATTAAGAAAGTTTTCAAGATTTTCTTTCGTCATTTACATATGACTCCAAAGTGGTTCTGTGATATGGAGTCCTCACGAGGCGAGATATTCCGTTATGCTGGAGAGGGTTCAGAAAAATTTCTGAAGTATCTCTACATGAGGGAGTATGGTAGTTATCCGTGGCTCTATCCCATGGCATTTCTCTCTCTCATCTAATAACCCATTTCTTTAGATTATTTAGGGGATACTTTAGGTGGGGAAGGCAAAGAAGAAGAAACTGGTATGCACACGTGAGGAGAATGGATCCATCCAGACTCCCCTTCATTGTGTTGCACGGCCAGCCCCATGGTAGACGACCCCCGGGTAGACCACCAAAGAGATTGATCGACAGCTGGGAGCCGACTTCGCATGAGGCCAATTCCTCTTAAGAAACAGGCCACTAGGCCTACACTAAGAATAAGAAGAAGAAGAAGAATATTTAGTTTAAATTCACTAATGTGTGTGTCTTCGACTGGTAGATTCTGGTAGCACTATATTAATAAATACTACACTACATTTATTTAGATTCATCATGGGATATTTCGAGAACTCGACCGTACTGGAGGATGTTGGTCTTTTTGTCCCCGATAGATATCTCCGACAGCGACAGCACAGATTGTTTTACCTACCGGCTGCCAGAACCAATCTGCCTCTGGTGACACCGGTGGGAATAGCAATTTGTCTGCTAAACTCTTCGGAGATCGACGTCTTTCATATTAGTGAAGGAACGTTCAGGAGACAAATACTCTTGACTTTAGAAAGTATCTTGTCTTCCTAATGTCGAACCATCTCTAATGCATTCCTGGTATTATGTTGTATGTATATAATATTTTACCTGTACTCAATAGATGCCTTAAACATTTATGCTGTTTTTAATGTCTTTTGAGTAAATAAACTGATTTGATTTGATTTGATATACGAGTACTTTCTTCAACACTCCGTCTCTATTAATTCTTTCCACGTGTATAAACCATCTTAACATCACTTTCATTATTTGAAAGAAGTAATATACCTCGGCGGCCTTCGTGGCAGAGTGCGCAGAGCGCAAGATCGAGGATCTTGGCGAAAAATTATCAAGGAGGCAAAAACTCTTTAAGAGTTGTATGGCCATAGGAAGTAAGAAATAAGCAAGTAAGTAAAATAAATAATAATTAATTTTATCAACTTATTGAAAGTTAAGGCATTAACACTGTGGAATTCCATAGTAATCTACTTTGGGAATTAATTAAACATTGTTTAGACCACTTTTTTAATAAAAAAATATTAAAATACACGACATGTTTCAGAGGATACCTCCATCTTCAGGTGTAAAAAATATAACAAAAACAAAACAAAGAAAGACTAATAAAAAACGCATTTAAAATTCGATACAAAAATTTAAAATTTAAAATTAAGTTGGGCTATTTGTTATAAGTAGGTACTAACAATTATTTTTTAACAGTAAAATAATAAATAACATTAAATAATAATAATACATGATGATAATATAATTTAGTAAAAACATACATTTGAAAAGAAATAATTTATATAAAAATTAATAAATAATGATTAATTTGCATTTGGTTGGGAATGGGAGTTTGGGAGATTAAATGTAGACAAAGTATTTAAGGAGAAAGGAGTAAAAGGAGGAATCTGATTATTTATTATATTTTCACCCAATTTCACCGACTTGAGGATTTCCAAATTTTCAAGTTTGTTTAATTTATTGTTATTATTAGCTGTGTGTAGAAATTTTGGGTCATTTCTACCGAAACTATGGCCAAATTTAATACAATGGTTAGCCATCTCAGAAAAAACAGAATGTTTGGTGAAAGCTTGTTTATGTTCATTGATACGTGTTTTAAAATGTCGTCCTGTTTTGCCTATGTAAAAAGCATCACACTCTTTACATTTAATTTTGTATACGCCACTTAAAAACAGACATTTGGCAAAAAAGTGTATTTTAATATTTTTTTTATTAAAAAAGTGGTCTAAACAATGTTTAATTAATTCCCAAAAAATTAATTTTATTTTTATGCCTATTTTTTCTAGCGTCAGGGTGGTGTAACACCTTAAATCGACCAGGATATTATGAGGTCATATATATGATTCTGAATCTATAAAATATAACAAACCACTTATGTGTGATAAAGAATTGTATAGAAACCAAACAGAATCATTTTGCTTTACGGGGTGTAAAATACGAAAGCAGATATACACGTTCTAAACAATCGACAAAGGACGCCGCTTGCTTTTGATATCAAAACAACTTCCTAAGACGATGGTAGTTATATAACGTAACAAAAGAAAAACTTTTTTTTCTACGTCACTGTAAAAACATGTTTTGTGAAAAGTGCTAAAAAGTTATTCGAATTTAAATCTTTGTTTTGAGCGATTTTTTTATAAATTAGCGCACTGTTTCTAAGACATTATAACTTCAAAATATTTCAAATCAAATCAAATTATGGCGTTGAAATTTTGCATGTTTATATTAGAAATATAACTTTGAGCAATCTTTAAATTTTAGAAATTAAAAAAGCAATTAAAAATAAAGAAAATATTATAAATAATCAAATAAATCCAATCTTTGATTTATTTCCTTTGTTGTTAGTAATTACCTGAACCCCAATAAAAGCATTTAATGATTATTTTAAATTTTAAATTTAATCATAATATTTGTTATAACAAAAGCATAAACATTCCAAAATAAATATTTATAACATCTGTCAGATCATGTAAACAATTTTATAATATTTTTAATGTGTAACTTAATAATATGTATCACTGGTTGTCCAAAACATGTCTATGTAATTTTATTATTTTTAATGTAAGTGTTGTATAAACAAAGTGTGTAAAAAATAAAAAGACAAATAAAGCATTATAACACATAGTATGGAGAATATAGAACAAATTCAATGAGTTTATTAACTCAAAAGACATTACAAACAGCAAAATGTTTAAGGCATCTATTGAGTACAGGTAAACTATTATAAAAATACAACATAATACCAGGAAAGCATTAGAGATGGTTCGACATTAGGAAGACAAGATACTCTCTAAAGTCAAGAGAATTTGTCTTCTGAGCGTACTTTCACTAAAACGAAAGACGTCGATCTCCGAGGAGACCGCGTTCAGCAGACTAATTGCTGTTCCCACCGGTGTCACAAGAGGCAGATTAGTTCTGGCGGCCGGTAGGTAAAACAATCTGGGCTGTGCGGTCGGGGTTATCTATCAGGGACAAAAAGACCAACACCCTCTTGCACGACCGAGTTCTCGAAATATCCCCTGATTATTCTAAAGAAATGGATAATATTAATGTAGTGCTACCAGAATCAACCGGTCGAAGACACAAACATTAATGGATTCAAACTAAATCTTCTTATTATTATTATTATTAGTGTAGGCCTGGTAGCCTCTTTCTTAAGAATAAATCACCTCCTGTGAAATCGATTCCTAGCTGTCGATCCATCTCTTTGGTGGTCTGCCCAGGGGTCGTCTACCATGAGGCTGGCCGTGCAACACAACGAAGGGGAGTCTGGTTGGATCCATTCTCTTCACGTGTGCATACCAGTATCTTCTCCTTTGCTTTCCCCACCTAACGACATCCTCGACCTCGCATATCTCACTTATTCGTGTATTCCTTATCCTCGCTTGCAGTGTCTTGTCAGATATATTTCTGAGCGTCTTCATTTCTGACACTCTGAGCGCGTTTTTTGTGATGTTTTTTGTTTAAACTAAATATGCATTTAAAAAGATTTTTTACAATTTTACTTATTTATATTATTAATGTAGTTAATCGATATTTCGTGGTTGAAGTTCATTGTAAATAATGAAAGAAAAAAATAATAATAAAAAAAACATGTTTTGTGAAAAGCGCAGAAAAGTGTTTGTGTACGATTTAAAAAAACGAGCACGAACTACTAAGTCCTGGTGAATAGTATGTATAAGATATGCATCCGAAATGATCTGATGATGAATGTGAATAAGTCTAAGGTAATGATTTTTGAAAAAGAAGAAATCACGACAGTCTGCAACATTAGCGTGAATGGTGAAAATTCGGTGCAAGATGAGTTCTTGTATTTGGGTAGTTTGTTAACATAAGATGGACGAGTGGAGAGGGATATTGAAAGAAGGGTTGGGGCAGGCAACAAAGTGATGGAACTTGGCAAAAGAAGGATGAAAGTAGAATAAATGCAGTAGAAATGAGATCTCTTTGACGAATGTGTGAATATTCTGTGTATGATAGAGTGTCGAATGAATATATTGGAAGTTAATGCGGTGAGAATGATGGTGTTATGAACAAAACAATCAAAGGATTATTTAGTTGGTTTATTTCTGCCTACTCCCTCGGGGAGACGGCGTGATGTTAAGTTAGTTAGTTAGTTTACTTTTTTGATTTTATGATTTTGATAAGAGGAGTGCATTATGATAGAATAATGTGGCAATTAATAATCTTAAAATGTTGGTGATTGTAAAATACAAGTTTATTTTTTTTTTAATACAATATATGTAACAATATGCAAGTACCCTTGATTGCGGTATCCAGTTTCAGAACCACCTCAGAAGGAATCCCATTGTGGCCCCGGCGGCCGCGCACGGAAAAGTTAATGGTGACACAATGGCAACAAATACAGACGTCAGGGGAGTTTTGTCATCGCCCGACCCGAGGACCGGGGCTCTGTATGAAAGGTGTGTGACAGATAATAAGCCGGCACCGCCATACATCAAGGGTTCTTACTTAACTATCAGGGGCGGGGGGAATATCTTTTGACTTACGCCTAAAACAAACTTGTGACTTACGCCTCAAACATTTCATTTTCATTTATTTATTTTAAACATATCTAAAGCATTACAGAAGTTAGAGATACACAATAATAAGTTTTACATAATAGATTAATAAAAAGAGCGAAAAACAAAAGATGCATGACAAATTAATAAAATAAATATACCATACAATTATAATAAAGATAGTACTTCCCTCAGATGAGCCAAACTATCACAAAATATGTCAAACTCCGAGGTGATACGATTAAGCAAAGATAATGCTCTACCTACCGGCATAACCATTGGCAGGTTGGTTCTGCATCGTGGGAGATAAAACAATCTATGGTCCCTTTGTCGAAGATAATTATCAGGGACGAACATACCTACATCACTCAGGATTTCTGAGTTGTGTACACAACCGCCTATCAGTCGAAAGAAATGGACACCCATGTGAATGTCTCGTCTCCTCTCGAGTGACTGGTAGCCTAGCATCCCTAGCAAGAAATCAGTTGGAAAGAGCCACGGGTAATATCCATACTCCCTAAGATAGAGGTATCGCAGAAATTTTTTCTGCACCCTCTCCACCATCAGGGAATATCGAACCTCATGCGGCGCTCAGATAATGGAACTAAATTCCAACCAACTTCCCACCAGAGAGTTATACAGCAGCTTCAACACCTGAATATTACGAAAGATCTTGGCGTTTCTAATGACAAAACCAAGCATTTTGAGGTAGCTATTACATAGTGAAGTTATGGGAAGAATAAACGACAAGTGAGCATCGAACAACACCCCGAGATCCATGGACGTCGAAGCTCTTTCTATCTGGGCTTCATCCATTAGATATCTGAAGTATATTGTTTTAGTTGCTCATGTAAACGACATTACAAAACACTTGGATATGTTGAAGAACAATTTATTATGTTTACTCCATTGCATGATGCTTTGTATATCGCGCTGCAGATAATGCAGTCTGAAGGAGACTGAATTTCACTGAATTTTTTTAAATCATCAGCAAATAAGAGAAATTTTGAAGACTCAATTACATTTGATATATCATTGATGAGAAGCGATTGACCTTATATCCACAAGGTATAAGGTCAATCGCTTCAAGTCTGTGGATTGCATCTGACAAATTTATAATTTTAACATGATTAATTATTTGTTGCATGTTCACAAGAACGACAGCCGAAAAAAAATACAGATGACGGAAGTACTAAAATATTGTAGACCCCAAAGCACTTGAATGAACTTTTTCAAATTTGATTTACGAAACAAACAAAAACATCATTGACATTTAATTGTCTAATGTCAAATGTGTCTGTTTTGAGTACTTCAAACAAATAACAGAAATAATTGAAAAAGGCATTGCAACTCATGCCGGCATTATCTAGTTATTTATAAAAATCTATATTTTAAGTGCGCCGTTCTGTTAAATCAATTACTCCAAGGGCGCACTAGGAAAAGACTGACCAAACAGTGCAGTCTTTAGTAGTTTCTTAAATTTAACCTCAATATTCTCATACTTAATACTAACATGGGGGCTTTTCCACGCCAACGGACCCGCAACGCTGAAAGAATGATCGTAGAAACTTGATTGATTAGTTCTGACTGGAATCGTAATGTTATTCGCATTTTTTTCTACTGATCAGAGTGAACGTTGCCTTTCCGTTGGCATTTACGTCACGCAGAGGTCCAAAATATACGCTGGCGCTCTCTGGTGTCGAACCTTAAACACTGTAAAACACAATTGGTATTTTACTCCCTCTCGGATTTTAAGCCAGTGCAGTTCCTTCAGGAGCGGTGTGATATGACAATATGTTTGTTGCCCCATAATCAATCGGGCAGCAGCATTGAATACGCTTTGTATTCTGCTTAATTGATTATTTGGCAATTCAGCGTACATTCGGTTGCAATCATCTAAAAGTGACACTACAAAAGAATTTACGAGGGTCCTAGCTTCATCAATAGGTAAATATCTCTTTATATGCTTTAGCTGTCTCAGTTGGAAGAAACCAGACTTAACAAGCCCTGATATGTGCGTATCGTAAGACAGATTACCATCCAAATGAACACCTAGAAAGTTTAAACTCTTTGAAGTAGATATTTCTATCCCTCCTATTTTCAAAGGGTCAGAATCTAGAAGATGTTGTCGTTGAGGAGAGGCCACCCATATGAGTTCCGTTTAAGACATGTATGTTAGCAAGACGACCTTCGCGGCAGAGTGGTAAGAGCTCTGATTCCCATTCCGAAGGTTCTGGGTTCGATTCCCGGCGATGGCAGTGTGACCGTCACACTGTCTTTCGTCTGGCGTAGAATTCTCGTGACAATAAAAAGGCGATAGATTGGCTACCTATCACATGTCACGAGAATCAATATAATAACTAAAAAATAAAAAATTGTACACAGTAATTGGGTCCAAACGACCTGTTGTGTACATAAAATAAAAATAAATACTTCAGTGGAGGCCTTATACAAAGAAAAGAAGTGTCGGATGGCCACTTAAAATATGGACTGACGAAATTTCCTGAATATCTGGAACGACCTGGATGCGGAAGGGACAAGACAGGGACAAGTGGAAGAAAATGATAGAGGCTTATATTTAGCAGTTGAGAGAAGAAGGCTGAAAAAGAAAAAGAAAATGCAGTTGTAGATTCACGGGGCGCCCTTTGAATTGTGTTCAGGGGTGTGTAAGCGTGCGGTTGCGGCCATCCAGGAGATAGGTGGCGGGTACATAAAATATTATTTTGCGGTGCAGTATGAATAGAATGTTAAACGCCTGTCACCCGTGTCCAGCGGCCTCACACAATGAGCTGCCGGCACTGGGGACGGGTCGTGATTTATTAGGTCAGGTAACCCATTGTGCGACCCATATCTTCGGCAATTTGTAATCTTAAAAGCGCGAGGTGTTCATGTTGCATTTTAAAAACATACATCGTGAGTTCGTATATTTAGGTAGTATGTTTACAAGTTTGTTTTTCAAAAGCCTATCCAAAAAAGCTAGAATGGCAGTGCACAATGGTGTTCTTCTACCGACCCTTATGTATGGAAGCGAAGCATAGAACTGGCAAAAGAAGGATGAAAGTAGAATAAACGCAGTAGAAATGAGATCTCTTAGACGAATGTGTGGATACTCTGTGTATGATAGAGTGTCGAATGAAAATATAAGAAGTGAATGCAGTGCGAATAATGGTGTCATGAACAAAATAATGAAAGGATCATTAAGATGGACATATGGAAAGATTGAATGAAGAAAGAATGGTAAAAAAATTATATGTTAATGATGTAAATAGAACCAGAAATAGAGGAAGACCGAGGAAAACGTGGCACGATCAAATAAATCAAATATTGGATGTCGGCCATGTGAGGAATTAGAGAAATCGACGTGCATGACACGATGTATGAAATAGGATTATATAAAGGAATAAAGGAAGCCAGAGAAATATTTCAGGGAAGAAATGTGTGGCAGTCCATTTTTTCTGCCTACATCTGGAAGACGGCGTGATGGTTAGTTAGTTAGTTAGTTATGATGTTAAAGTATCATAGTGTTTCGGCCAAAACAATGTACTATTTAATAAAATGTTCATATGTATTGAAATTTGACATGAACCCCTTTTATATTGAACTGCCACTTAATACAAACTTGGATATATAGACAGACAAGAGAGTTTGTCTGAGTAAGCTACTTTTACTACGTGCCAATATTTTCAATGACGTCATAATACATTGTCGAACACATGGAAAAGTCTTTAAATATTAGGTCCTTACATATGAAATTGGCGTTTTGCCGTACTGGCAACTTTGATCTCAAATATCTTCTCTTTGGTTAGGAATTCCAAATTCAAATTTATACAGCTATTTACTCAAGTATTTGTGTTTCGAAAATTATAACTCATTTGTTTTTTCCTCAATTGTTTTTTTTCTTTGTATCACTCAGTTTACAAAATGGAAAACTTGAAATATCGCGTTATTTGCGAGTACGAGTTCCACCGTGGCACCGGTGCTGCAGAAACGGCTCGAAGGATTAATGATGTGTATGGCGACGGTGCCGCAAAAGAAAACACAGTGCGTTTTTGGTTTCAACGTTTTCGTTCTGGAAATTTCGACCTGCAGAACAAGCCCCGTGGACGGCCGGAGACCAAAGTTGATAATGAAGAATTGAAGGCTATTGTGGAAGCGGATCCATCGCAAACCACGTCCGAGTTAGCTGCAGGCTGCGGTGTTAGTGATAAAACTGTTTTAATCCACTTGAAGCAAATTGGGAAGGTGAAAAAGCTTGAAAGGTGGTACCTCACGAATTGAGTGAAGCAAATCAACAAACGCGCGTTGACTGCTGCGTTGCATTACTCAACCGGCACAATAATGAAGGGATTTTGAATCGAATCATTACCTGTGATGATAAGTGGATCCTGTATGATAATCGGAAGCGCTCATCGCAATGGCTGAACCCTGCCGAACCAGCCAAACCATGCCCCAAGCGAAAATTGACTCCAAAAAAGTTACTTGTGAGCGTTTGGTGGACTAGTGCTGGTGTCGTTCACTACAGCTTTCTTAAATCTGGCCAGACGATTACGGCAGATGTCTATTGTCAGCAACTGCAAACCATGATGGAAAAGCTAGCTGCTAAACAACCGAGGCTGGTTAATCGCTCTAGGCCACTGCTGCTTCATGATAACGCTAGATCACACACTGCACAACAGACGGCTACCAAATTAGAAGAGCTTCAATTGGAATGTCTAAGACATCCACCGTACTCTCCGGACCTTGCCCCATCAGATAACTATTTTTTTCGAAATTTGGATAACTTCTTGCAAGGGAAAAAATTCAACTCCGATGGAGCAGTCCAAACCGACTTCAAAGATTTTATTGATTCCCGTCCGAATGTTTTTTTTAGTAAAGGGATCGATGAACTACCTATGAGATGGCAAAAGTGCATAGATAGCAATGGTACATACTTTGATTAAATAAATATATTATATTTTAAAAAAATCAACTTCATGTTCCTCCCATACAAAACGCCAATTTCATATGTAAGGACCTAATATATGTCGTTGGGTTAAGTATACCCTATTTGTATTTCAATTGATTTGATTCGGTTTTTATACATTTTATTATTATTATTATTTACAGTGCGAGCCAAATCGATGTCAAGAGCGACTAAAAAAACATCAAATAAAATATACATAAAACCATATGAATTTAAATATACCAATTATTTTATTGATGCTCTTACCCTAAGGATATTCACGAATTCGCTATAATTGCATCCAAAGAGGTCTATCTCTATATATGACATGCCATTAAGAGTAAGATGAGAATCTATAAAGCATGCGTAAGACCAATAATAACATATGGCGTCGAAGCAAGGGCAGATACAGTCAGGACCAAACAAGTCTTGAGGACTTCCGAAATGAAGATACTGAGGACGATAGCAGGCAAAAACTAAGAGATCGCGTGAGGAACACCAGAATAATAAGAGATATGTATGTGAGGTTGAGGATATTATAAGATGGAGACACAACGAAGGAGCGACTGGTACGGTCATGTCATATATTGCATTACATAATCAGTCTCACTTGACTCGTCCTCGTGGAAGTCCTCCTAAAAGATGGAAGGGCAGCTGGGAATCCACCACACAGGAGGAGCAACCCTCTGGAGAACAGACCTACAACAAGGAAGAAGAAGAAAAAGATATTAAAAAGAAAAAAAATGTATACAACAAGTTAACAGTTCTGTAAAACCTGTAGTTTATCAATATCTCCTTTATTTGCTAAAAACAATTCAGAAGAACAATACAGAAGAACAATAATTTGAGTGAGGCAATATTAAAGCACTATAGACCAGCTTTCTACTATTTATATCCAATTTATTTCTGATTCTAAATAAGAAATCTTTTTGCCGATATTTTTTTAAATTACGTTCACTTCATTCTGCTCCCGCTGCATAACCTCCAAACCCTTCATTATATCATTACACTCCAAATATATTATAATGTGACGAGCCATTCTTTCTGCTTACTCCTCCGGAGAGACGGCAAAATGGTTAGTTAGTTAGTTAAGTAATATAAGGAACTCTCAAATCTCTATGAAAATTACTTCTCTCTATGAAATTCAAAGCTTAGAAAATAGTTACTGGGTTGTGTGATTCTTAAATGGTCTTCAAAATTCGGGTCACCCCAAGTCCTTTCAAGCTGTGTATATTGTTTGTCGGTATTTGTGTGATATCTCTGTGATTAGACACGCCCACTGACTCCGGTTTTTAGCCGGATGCTGCAAATCTTAACGACGATCTCACTGCAATAGGAACACTTCATAATAGAGCTCACACCAGGAAATAAAGCGTTTCGAATCTGCTTCTTATTGTAGTGTAAATTCCTAAATATCTCGTTTAATCCATAAATACTTTAAAATGCGTAGAGATAATAATGTGAAAGGAATTCAACTTTTTAAAATAATAAAATGAAACTTAACTAACCATCACGCCATTTCCCCGAAGGGGTAGGCAGAGAGGATGGATCGCCACACTGGCCTGTCCTGGCATACCTCTTGGGCTTCCTCTACATTCATATATCGTACCATGCACGCACGTCGATTGTTCCGACTTCGAATGTGGCCGCCTTATAGTAATTGATTAATTTGGTCATGCCATGTTTTCCTCGGTCGTCCTCGGCTTCTTTTCCCACTCACGCTGCTTGTGTACAACTTTTTAACCATGCTACTCTCATCCATTCGTTCCATATGTCCGAACCATCTCAGGGATCCTTTTTTAATTTTATTCATGATGCAGTCATCTGCCTTACATTTCTTTCTTATTTCATCGTTCGGTATTCTATCATACAACGTTTTCCTGCACATTCTTCTTAGTGATCTCATTTCTACGGCGTTTATCCTGCTTCCATCCTTCTTTTGCCAGCTCCAAGCTTCACTTCCATACATGAGGGTTGGCACTAGAAATCCATTGTGTACTGTCATCTTTGCTTCTGTGGATGAAACTTAAATACGAAATATCTTCTTCTTCTTCTTCTTCACTTCTGATAGACTCAGGAGTCTGGTATTTCAGGCGGGTCCTCTTGGGACGCTGAACTCCAGCTCTCTCTCCACCGTTTCGGGGGTCTTCCTGGTCGGCGTTGTCCGTTTGGCGTTCCATGGAGAGCTATGTATGGTATCCTATTTGAGCTCATTCTTTCTACATGTTGATGCCAGTATCGCCGTCTTTGACGTCCCCATCTGACCACTTATTCGACCTCGCAGATTTCTATAATAATGGTTAAATAAGAAATATAATAATGGTTTTCTATAATAATATAATAATGGCAGATTTCTATAATAATGGTTAAATAAGAAATATAATAATGGTTAAATAGAGGGACGTCGCGACGTCCAACTCCCCGACGCGTCGGGGAGTTGGTAGAAGGTAGTTGTCCTGGCTGAGAAATATAATATGGCAGTGCACAATCGAGTTCTTGTCCCGACCCTTATTTATGGAAGTGAAGCTTGGAGTTCGCAGATCAAGTATGAAAGTAAGATAAATGCCGTAGAAATGAGTTTACTAAGAAGAATGTGCGGGAAAAACAAGTATGATAGAATATCTAATGATGAAGTAAAAAAGGAATGTAAGGCGGATGAATGCGTGATAAATAAAATTAAGAAATGGTCACTGAGATGGTTTAGACATATGATGAGGGAATAATGGTTAAAAGATATATGCAAGTAGCGTGAATGGGAAAAGAAGTCGAGGAAGGCCAAGGAAGACATGACATGACCAAATTAATTAATTACTGAAAAGCGGCCATGTTCGTAGTAGGAACAATCGACGAGCGTGCATGTCACGATGTGTGAATGTAGAAGAGGGCCGAGAATTATGTCAGGATAGAATAATGTGACGATCCATCCTCTCTGCTCCTCCGGAGAAACGGCGTGATGGTTAGTTAGTAAGGTTTATTATGGGGTGAGTATGCGAAGGGAGTCCTTTATAAGAACATTCGGCGAGTTTCAGAATTAATTCTTCTATCATCAGGATTCTAGGTGCAGTTTTGTGAACCTGGTTTTGTGAACCCACGTGCACCAAGCGATGAACGTATAGCCTTATTATGCGGGATTTATAGTTTTCGTATGTGACTCGAAGCTGCATAGATCGGCCTTATAACTAATAACTAACTAACTAACGCAGGGGTAGGCAGAGAGAATGGACCGCCACACTACTCTATCCTGACATACCTCTCTAGCTTCCTCCACATTCATACATCGAGTCATACACGCACGTCGATTCTTCCGGCTTCTGACATGATCAACCTTTAATATTTGATTAATTTGGTCATGCCATGTTTTCCTCGGTCTACCTCGACTCCTTACTCCACTTACATCGTTAACGTATACTTTTTTAACCATTCTTTCTTCACCCATGCGCTCCATATGTCCGAACCACCGCAGCGATCCTTTCATAGTTTTGTTCATAATACTTTCTTTCGCTCTACATTCCTTCCTAATATCAGCATTTGAGATTCTGTCGTACATCGTTCTATCTCACATACGTCTTAGGGATCTCATCTCTACCACATTTATTCTGCTCTCATCTTTCTTCTGCCAGTTCCATGCTTCGCTTCCATACATAAGGGTTGGTACACCAGAACTCCATTGTGAACGGCCATTTTCGCTTTAGTTTACTGTTTTAGCTAATATTGGGTAGATGGCTGAGTTAGCTCTGCTAGCTTATTAAGAACTTACTTATTAACTAACTAACTAACTAACAATCACGCCGCCTCCCCGGAGGGGTAGACAGAAAGAATGGAACGCTTCACTGTCATGCAGGCACGTCGATTTTTCCGACTCCTCACGTGACCGACATTCAATATTTGATTGATTTGATCGTGCCACGTTTTCCTCGGCCTTCCTCTATTTCTAGCTCCGTTCACGCCGTTTACATATACCTTCTTTGCCATTCTGTCTTCACTCATTCTTTCCATGTGTCCAAACCATCTTAATGACCCTTTCCTTATTTTGTTCATAACACTTTCATTCGCACCACATTCACTTCTTATACTTGCATTTGTCACTCTTCATATACAGATTTGCCACACATTCGTCTTAGAGATCTCTTTTCTACTGCATTTATTCTACTTTCATCCTTCTTTTGCCAGTTCCATGCTTCACTTCCATACATAAGGGTCGCCACACAAGAACATTGTGCACTGCTATCTTGGCTTTTTTGGATTTGCTTTTGTTTGCGATGACAACTTTAAGTGCACCATTTATTCTATAGCCTGCCCCAACCCTTCTTTCAATATCCTTCTCCACCCTCCCATCCTTTGTAAACTTACTTATTAGCTAATGTTATTTCGTTTAAACTAATAATTTATAAGCATATTAATGTTTGCGCTACACAAGCGCCATTTTTTGTTATTGCAAACATGGCGGGAACGCTGCCGGCCCAATTAATTGGGGGAATTGTTTGAGTACCATTGCAAACAAAATGGACGCCGAGGAATACGTGTATATACTCGTATATACTCGTACTATGGGCTGTATTGTTGTGTTTTAATTAAGTATAATACGAAACCCGACCGCTTGAACGACAAATTAATACTATTATTTTTTTATCACTGTGCTAATTTTGATTGGGTTTGTATTTGGTTTAAAGCCAATGTCGGAATATTAACAACTGAATTTGCTTTAATTCAATGATGTTATTTTTTTTATATAACGATGGTTTAACGCAGTGATTCCCAAAGTGGTCTATATAGACCCCCAGGGGTCCACGACAACGTGCAGGGGGTCTACGACAGTTGCAAAAAAATGGGGATCCACGAGATGGTTCAAGTAAATTGAAGCCGAATATTGAAACGCAAAACGAATATCATATAAGGTAAAGGCACCAGTGAAGGGTAGCTGGGCCCATTGTATATACAAACCGCAGGGCTTTTCCCGGTGACATTATTTCTAAGAGTAATGTGTGGTACAGCATACTTTAACGCTGCTGCACCTACTGCTTCTCCTTTTTTCACGCGTCTACGGCACGCTCCATTTGTTACGGTGTATAATTTTTTTGGGTGCCATTGCTATAAAAGAAAATAAATGATACCCTCATTTGCGATCCACATATGGACAACCAGTGTTATACATCCATGCCCATGACTGAATCCCTTGCTTTTATTAGTATCATAAGCATAATTTTACAATAAACCTGACATTACCGATTTAAATTGTCATAAATTAACTTTAATTGCGATGTAAACAAGTGTACTCAATTATGGACATTTTTGTCCATCACTGGTTTATATTGAAAATCGATACCCAGTAATGAACATTCAAATTTGACAAACTGTACAAGTAGCTACATATGAATTTAGTATGATTTCGTATCTCTGATATGTCTACAAAACGCATTATTCAATTATATAATAAGTAATTACTAAGATTTCTACGAATTATTACAAAACATCTACTCACTTCACTAATGAATTCTGCAAGGAATTAGGAATTATGCAAATGTCGTTGTGGGGTCGTATAAATGTCCGTTATTTCGCAAAATAATGGCGGATTGGAATGAAATTTATGTCAGTTGACAGAGAAGGATCTATAGTTTATAGTTCAATGTTGAAAGTATGAAAAAATGTTCAATATTTCTTATTTTTAAGATTTTTAAAAACTTTTGTCCATAACTAGAGCTCTGTCCATTACTGGTGCCGTTACTTAATAATTAGAAATCTTCGGCGACCTTTTTCGATTTACCGGTCAGCAGAATTCGGCAGCGTCCAACTTTTTTTAGCGATCCTTTTGAAAAATTAATTAGGAAAGCAGGGGGTCTACACGAATTAGAAAAATTCGCAAGGGGTCTATGGGACAAAAAAGTTTGGGAACCTCTGTGGAATATGTTGTTTCTTGAATAATGACATAGACATTAAATAATTTATACGAATGAAAATGTCTGTATACAAGAAGTCATTAAAATTTAAGGGAATTGTATGGAAAGACATTTGATAATGCCTTTGAAAAGCAAAACATGTCATTCTCTCTCTCTATTTCCCTCCCTCCCTGTCGATCCCTCCCTCTCCATCCCACTCCCTCCCTCTCACTCCCCCTCCCTCTCTCTCTCCATCTCTCTCCCTCTCTATCTAACTCTCTCCCTTTCTATAGCTTTCTTTACCACTCTCTGTCTTTCTCCCTCTCTCTCCCTCTCCCCCCTCTCTCACCCTTTCTCCCCATTTGTAGCTATCGTAGTGATTTTCATGACATCTAATAGGTAGCTAATCTATCGCCATTTTATTGTCACGTGAATTCTACACCAGGCCTAAGACAGTGTGACAATCGCACTGCCCTCGCCGGGAATCGAACACGGAATCTTCGGGGTGGCAGTCAATGCACTTACCACTCGGCCACGAGGGTCGTCACAGACATGTTTCGTTTTATTACACTTTTCACAGACGTGTTTCGGTTATGATATAACTTTTTTCAATGTTCACTATTCAAAATTTTGTACATTGAAAAAAATTGTATCATAACCGAAACATGTCAGTGAAAAGTGTAATGAAGAAATTAGAAATGTTTTAAATTTTAAAGTCCAAAAAATGTAAACTAAATGTAACAACAATAAAGTAACAAAATTCCTTCTTATTCCCCATTAGTATTATATATAGTACATTAAAAACTTTTGCCCATACAATCCAGCTAAAAAATAATAATACCACCTTCAACTTTTGTCACCTTTCCAATTAATGTAATCTACTTCCTTTTATTGTTTATCGTTTTTATTTTTTTTATTTATTATGTTTCATCGTTTTTGACTCTATACTATGTGTAATGTTCCTTCTAATTACTGTTTTATTATTATTTTATGATTATAGTTTCCACCTTTAATATTTTCTCCTATAAATAGTAACTAACCTTTCTTTTCATTAAAATATTTAGGTACCTAACTTAATTTCAGTAAGAACTTCAAAATTATATCAAAAAAATTTTTTTTATTGATATAGAAACAAATACACATAAAGATTCGAAAAATCACGAAAATTTGACATTTGATATATTATTGTAACACCTGATGATGTCAACATAGATTGATGAAACAGCTGTCGCGTAAAATAAAATATAATTGTGATACAAAAACAAAGTTATTTTATTTAACAGTTTTTTAAATATTTTTTTGAATGTATACATATACTTGTATACGAAAACTGGATTTCACCCATTGCGGGTTATCAATTTTTATGATTTAATTGTATCTCAATAGAGACGAAGATGCAAATTGGAAACTGAATATGGTTGATCAATGTGTTTACAGTAAAATTTGTCAGACATGGTCATAACAAAAGTGGAATGGGGAATGTTGTAATTACATAAAGTGTGCACTTAACCCAACCAATTACAGGTCATAAGTCCTGTAAACACCTTGATCAACCATATTCAGTTTCCAATTTGCATCTTCGTCTCTATTGAGATACAATTAAATCATAGTTTTTTAAATGTTAAGGTATCTATTTGTGTATAAAGTGTTATTAAAATACTATTTGTGTAATAAAGTGTAATTAAAATACTAAGTGCAGTTATATTAATTTTTGAAATATGAATCCATAACACAAAGTGAAGGCGAATATAGAAGAATTTCAAATTGCTTATGTGCTGCAATGAATGGGAAGTAATGGTTTAAACCTTAAATTAATATATTCCATTACATTCGTCGCTTATCTCTGTTTTCCATTATAAGAAGCAACCAAATATACCCCCTTTTTAATCCTCCGATTATACACAATATCATTTAGAATTAATAAAAAGGATTGCAAGTCACGTTTCGCCCGGGTGCCTGTTTAGACCGATCCTTATATCCTTTCTGCTTCCTTTGATAATTGCTTTTTAAAGGTAGGCATTAATAGGAATAAGTGCCTATTTTAAAGTATACGGTTGAATAAAATACAAAACTCACCCTCATTACAGCCATTGATACCGGCTAAGGGGTGGTTCCCCGATAACATATGATACAGTTGTTTATTTGTCAGTATGATGTGAATTAAAATGAAAGGGGTTGGTTAAATTAACGGAAATGGGAATACATTAATTCGAGAGGGGCTGATCACCGAATTAGGGATGGAGGCTATTTTTCAAATGTAACGTAAAACTATTGTGCCAAGTACGGGTAGGCCAATTATTTTGTTAACGTTAAATTCGCTTCTCTTGGATTCCACTTTGAGCCAATTATTTTTGTTATTGGCTTTCACCGAATGCCTTACTGTTAGGAAGTTAAGTGTATATATATATATAAATTCTTCTTCTCTTCTTTTTAGACCTTTGGTCTGTTTCTGTAGTTCGTGCTGGCCTATCTAGGAATGTGGACTTCCAGACTTTCCATCTCTTTGACGGTCTTGCGGGGGGATGGTAGCCATGAGCTGTCGGAAATTGGTTTCTCTTCTAAGTTGGTTTTATTTTTTATTAGCTACCTGAGGGAGAGGAAACAGTTTGCCTCATACGGTATATTTCAATCTGCACTTTTTCCCGTATATTCCGGAGTGCCACAGGGCTCAAACCTTGGTCCACTCCTCTTCACCATCTTCATTAATGATGTCGCGAGGGTTATACAATTTTCGCGATTTCTTTTATTTGCAGATGATCTTAAATTATTCCTTGAGATAAAAAGCCCCGAAGATTGCCTCCATCTCCAGTCAGATATAAATAATATCGTCCGCTGGAGTAAAACCTTCTTCTTCTTCTTCTTCTTCTTTTGATAGATCTGACGATCTGTGACACAGAAATCATATCTCGTCGGATGATGAGATCCAGCTGTCCCTCCATCTCTTAGGCGGTCTTCCAGGTGGGCGGTGTCCGGAAGGGATTTCATAGGCGGCTGTATATGCGAGTCTGTCACCATCCATTCGGGCTACATGGTCCCTCCAGTATCTTCTTCTGGATCTACTCCACTGAACGATATCCTCTATTTCGCAGGTTTTCCTTATGTCTGCGTTGCGGACACGATCTCGGAGGGTTTTTCCAGTAATTGATCTTAGGACCTTCATCTCCGATGTTCTAAGTAGTCCCTTGGTTCGCACAGTGTCAGCCCGCGTCTCTACAGCGTACGTCATGATGGGTCGCACGCATGTTTTGTATATTCTGATCTTGCTGTCGATACGCATGTGCTTGTTTTTCCATACCAGATTCTTCAGGCATCCTGACACGGCAGAGGCTTTACTGACTTGTTCACGTACTTCGGTATAAAGGTCACTTTGGCTGCAGATCTCCACTCCCAAATACCTGAAACTCATCACCTGCTCCACAGGTATATCATCAACAGTCAGTTTACATCTTGCAGGTTGCCTAGATATAGTGAGACTTTTTGTTTTGTTGACTGATATAGCCATATTTAGCCTTTGGGATACTGTGTGGAATTTGTACAACATTCTTTGCAGGTCATCTTCAGACTCTGCTATTAATGCGGCATCGTCCGCATAGCAAATGACATTCACAGTTTTACTGCCCATTTTATAACCTAGTCCCAGGCCAGCTACCTCTTCTATAATTTCGTCCATAATAAGATTGAACAGAAAGGGGCTCAAACTATCTCCCTGTCTTATACCATTGCTTGTAGGAATTTCCCTAGACAGTTCATTGTCAACCTTAATTTTCGTTTTGCAATAGGTATATAGGTCTTGGACAGTCTTTATCAATGTATTGGATATTCCTCCTTCCTGTAATTTTCTTACAATATCTCTTAACAACACCCTGTCAAATGCCTTAGTCAGATCGACAAAACATATATAGGCTACTTTATTATATTCAATTGCTTTCTCTTTCAGTTGCCTCAGAATGAAGATTGCATCTGTTGTGGAGCGATTTCGTCGAAAACCCTGCTGTTCTTCCCTATTCGTTATCTTTTGCTCAAGTTTCGTTTTCAGAATACTTGTAAATAGCTTAAGCATTGTGCATAATAAGGAGATACCTCTGTAGTTCTCTAGGTTTTTCTTTTGCCCTTTCTTAAATACAGGTGTTGTTATACTTATTCTCCATTCCTGTGGTATAGTTCCAGCGGCCAATATCCTGTTAAATATGTTTTGGATCTCTTTTATACATTCTACGCCAGAGTACTTAATTAATTCATTGGGGATGTTATCGATTCCGGGAGCCTTCCTATTTTTCAGCTTCTTAATATGTGTCAGTGTCTCTATTTCACTGAATGTTTCTTCTACAGTAGCTTCAATTGTCGGGTATCCGTGCCCCGGGTCCATAGAATAGAGTTGTTTGAAGTACCTTTCCCATTCATCAATTGGAATTTTTGTTGTCTGAGTGTATTCATTGATAGGCTTTCTTTGGTTTTTAAGTAGTTTCCACACTTTTCTTTGGGCACCATGAAGGTCATATTCCATATCTTTTGAGAATTTGGCCCAATATTCTGTTTTTATTTTCTTGATTTCCGCGTTGACTCTGTTTCTTGTATTCTTATATTTGCGGTATTCTTCTGGTGTGGGGTTGCTCTTATATATTAAGTAGCTTTGTCTTTTTTCTTTGGCAAGGGTTTTAACTTCTTCAGTAAACCATGGTTTGGGTTTGGTCATTGAATTAATGTTAATATTTCTTTTCCCCAGTGCTTCCGAGGCGGCGTCGTTAATGTTGGTTTTAATTTTCTCCCATGCCTGTTCCAAAGTATCATGTTCTCCTATGCGATTATCTTTAATTTTCTGTAATATTCGATTTCTGTAAAGATATTTTGTACTCTCGTCTTCCAATGATTCAATATTATATTTTTCAATGTATCTAGGGGGCTTTCTTATTTTCTGAGGTCGCTTCATAATCATTTTGCATAACACCAATTGGTGGTCCGACCCAATGTTTGCCGAACTCAAGGATCGGACATCCAATATTTGTGTAGGGTGTATTGCTCTATTGGTGATAATAAAGTCAATCATTGATTTATCGCCCCTTGAGTTCAGGAAAGTGTATTTATGTTGCATCTTATGATTATAATAGGTGTTGGCAATTCTCAGTTCATTGCATGCACAAAAGTCGATCAAGCTCTCTCCGTTTGCATTTATATCGGACTCATTAAACCTTTGCTTGACTCCATCTAAGATGCTGTCACCAACTCTGGCATTAAGATCACCCAGAATAATAGTCTTCTCTGACTGGGGTGTATTGTCAATAGCATTTTGTAAATTATTATAGAATTCTTCCGTGTCGTCCTTTGGTTTTGTGATATCTGGTGCGTATACGCTAATCAGATGTACCTTCTTAGAGTTAAGATCAATCGTCACTTTTAGAATCCTGTCATTAATATATTGGATATTTTCAATGTGGTCCTCGTATCTCTCGTGTAATAGGAGGCCAACTCCTGAGTGGGCTCTTTCGGTTTTCTTTTTCCCACTGTATACAAATATGTAATTGGAGAACTTTGATGTTCCGTTCCCTCTCTTTTTAGTTTCTGACAAGGCACATATATCGATATTGTGGTTATTTAGTTCCATTATGATCTCCTGATCTCTTTTATTCCAAGACACTATGTTCCAGCATGCTATCCTTGTGGTATTTAATTTCCGAAATCGTTTGTTCCTTTTCAATGCCGAGGTCTTTTTCCAGGTCAATCCGTGTTCCGAGGCTGTGTTTTCTGTACTATGAGCGCGAATCTTTTTTACCCCGGGCAGGTGGCTAGCCTAACCCAGTGACCCTCCTCCTTTCTCATCCAGGCTTGGGACTGGCAACGGCGGAGTTGGAGTAAAACCAATCAAATTTATTTCAATATCTCTAAATGCGTAATTTTATCTTTTACGAGAGCATTGCGTACTGTTTATTACAGATACACAATGGATAACCAGCAACTTAAGCGTGTTTCAACGATAAAGGATCTTGGTATCGTTTATGAAAGTAGGCTGACTTTCCATGCTTACATCGAGAGAATATGTGGAGTTGCACTGAAAATGTTGGGATTTATTCTCCGAACTGGTAGAGTTTTCAAGAATCCCTATGTTTTGCGAATTTTGTACAACTCATTGGTCCGGAGCCGGCTCGAGTGTGGCTCGGTGATATGGAGTCCCCACGAGGCGAGATACTCGCTCATGTTAGAGAGGGTTCAGAAAAGATTTCTGAGATATCTCTACATGAGGGAGTTTGGTAGCTATCCGTGGCTTTATCCCACTGCATTCCTCTTGGGCATGCTGGGGACCAATAGTTTACAGATAAGAAGGGATGGGTGCACACTTACCCATTTCTTCAGACTTATCAGGGGATTCTTTGAGAACTCCGTCATCTTGGAGGCTATCCATCTTTATGTTCCGGATGGCTATCTTCGACAGCGTCAGCACAGACTGTTTTATCTCCCAGCATGCAGAACCAACCTGCCTCTGGTGATGCCGGTGGGGAGAGCAATCAAACTGCTGAACATGATCGCTTCGGAGATCGATGTCTTTCATATTCGTGAAAGTACATTCAGAAGACAAATACTCTTGACTTTGGAGAGTATTTTGTATTCCTAATGTCGAACCATCTCTCATGCGTTCCTGGTATTATATACGAGTATTCCTTATGTTTTACCTGTTCTCAATAGATGCCTTAAACTATAAAAAATGTTTGTAATGTCTTTTGAGAAAATAAACTGATTTGATTTGATTTGATTTGATTTGATGAGGAATCTGGTGCATCTTTCGGGATTCTGGATAGATCCATCATCTGCTCGTGGGCATTCTGACAATTTCTTCCCCCTTGCAGATTTCACGGATAGCCGTGTTTTTTTTTTAAGCTTTGTGAATGTTATTGATTTGTTTTTATAATGAGTGACAAAGTGTATTATAGTCAAAAAGGTGCAAAAGTATGGAAGTGATGCATGGAACTGGCAAAAAAAGGATGAAATTAGAATATATTATGCAGTAGAAATGAGATCTCTAAGACGAATGTGTGGCAAATCTGTATATGATAGAGTGAAAAATGCAAGTATAAGAAGTGAATGTGGTGCGAATGAAAGTGTTATGAACAAAATAAGGAAAGGGTCATTAAGATGGTTTGGACACATGGAAAGAATGAGTGATGACAGAATGGTAAAGAAGGTATATGTAAACGGCGTGAACGGAGCTAGAAATAGAGGAAAGCCGAGGAAAATATTGAATCAAATATTGAATGTCGGTCACGTGAGGAGTCGGAAAAATCGACGTGCGTGCATGAGGAAGCGAGAGACGTATGTCAGGACAGAACAGTGTGGCGTTCGATTATTTCTGCCTACCCCTCCGGGGAGACGGCGTGATGGTAAGTTAGTTAGTTAGTTAGTTAATACCTCACAACTTTTTTGGTCCTGACTTTGTCCCCCCTAACTTAAGTTATGGTATTCAAAAAGGAAGAATGTATGACGGATTGTGACATAAGTGCAAAAGGTGAGAAATTAGAGCAAGTAACCGAATTTGTTTATCTGGGAAGCATGTTTACAAGAGATGGAAGAATGAAAAAAGATATCGGAAGAAGGGTTGGAGCTGGAAACAAAATAAATGGTGCACTCAAAGTATTACCGCAAATAGAAATATATCGACTGAAGCAAAGATGGCAGTGCACAATGGAGTTCTAGTCCCGTATGTATAGAAGTGAAGCTTGGAGTTGGCAGAAGAAGGATTAAATTAGGATAAATGCCGTAGAAATGAGGTCACTGAGAAGAATGTGCGGAATAATAATGTATGATAGACTATCTAATGATGAAGTTCGAAAGGAATGTAAGGCGGATGAATGCGTGATAAATAAAATTAAAAAATGGTCACTACGATGGTTTGGACATATGGAACGAATGGATGAAGGAAGAATGGTTAAAAAGATATATACAAGTAATGTGAATAGGATACAAGTAGTGTTGGTTCGGACATATGGAATTCATGGATGGAGAAAAAATGGTTAAGAAAGTAAACGGTAATGATGTGAATGGGGTACGGAGTTGAGGCAAACCGAGGAAAACATGGCATGACCAAATTAATCAAAGGTGGTCATGTTAGAAGTCGGAGGAATCGACGAGCGTGTATGACTCGTTTTATGAATGTGGAGGAATCTAGAGAGGTTTGCCAGGATAGAGTAGTGCGGCGGTCCATTCTCTCTGCCTACCCCTGCGGGGAAACAGCGTGATGGTTTGTTTGTTTGTTTGTGAATAGGAAAAGACGTCGAGGAAGGCCAAGGAAGACATGGCATGAATGGCGGCCATGTTCGAAGTAAGAACAATCGACGAGCGTGCATCTCGCGATGTGTAAATGTAGAAGAGGCGCGAGAATTATGGCAGGGTAGAACAATGTGGCGATCCATCGTGATGGTTAGTTAGTTAGTTAGTTGATCTAATGTCGTATTGAAATACACAATGAATGATACAACATTTCTAAAGATTTGAATGCTTGCAGACGCTCTGAATAGCCTTGTATGAATGCCACCTTTAGTTCGTCCTTCACCATCAGGAGGCAAATACTGAGCCCGGCGTGAGTCAAGAGAGGGGGATGAAAGGGTGGCTTGGGGTCAAGAGCCGTTAATGAGTGAGACTTTGACTACGTCAAAGGAGACACTGTGATTACATTTTTACCTTCTCCCTTTCGCTTGCCGGTGAAAAATATATCAAAGAATTTCCCACTACCCCCAAACCCGACATGGGAAGCCTGTGAAGATTTTTGAAATTTGAAAAAAAAAGAAATAATGATAAAGATATAATAGTATATTTTAAAGATGGTTTTCTTTTTCTTCTATAATCAAATGATTTTACTGAAATCTCTTGATGGGAGTTCATTTTAAATAATAATGAAATAAAACGATGTTTTTTAACTACTTCCACTTTTGTCTTAGAATCATGTTTACCACCCCTGATCTGTATGTATATAAAGGACTAAGTTTACAATATTGTTACCAGTCTGTCGATGTCAGCGAGCCTGGCGAAACCGGTCGCTGTCTAAATAAAGACAAAAGTGGAAGTAGTTAAAAAACATCGTTTTATTTAATTATTATTTTTCTTCTATGTTCGCCATACTTTGTGTTGTAGATGTTTTATTTGTCTTTTTTATGTATACTTTTTATATACAACACTTTACTACACGAATTACAAGATTTCTTAAATCTTTATAACATCTGTCAAAACTGAACATATTTGTAAACAATTTTATAATATCTTCTACGAGTATATTCGCTATACTTTGTAAAAAAAATATTAATAAAGATATTCGCGTTGAAATTTTGCATGTTAATAATAGAAATATAACTTTGAGCAATCTCAAAGCAATTAAAAATAAATAAAATATAAATAATCAAATAAAATTAACGTCAAGTAGACTGGTCGTCATATAAGGATGCCAACGCCGATAGGGTGACCATATTGTGAAAGTATAAAATTTTGTATTTAACATTTGATTTTAAATTACGATTTGCAATCAAAGAACATTTAAACAAAATAGATATTTGTATTATCTATAATCGTTATTCTCTAATTATTTATTTAATTAAGAACAATTTCTAATCATTCGATTCCGAAAATCATTTGATTATAAATTAATTATGTTTTTACATAAATTATTTTACCATTTCTATTTAAATTAATATTTAGTCTTTTAACATTTAATAATTACCTCCATCAACGCTTCACGTTTATTCTGGAAGTATTTAAAAACATTTAAGACGATTTTCTTCGTTCGTCCACACAAAGGCCTCCCTTTTCCCAGTTTCGTAGTTGCTTCCATAGTGGTCACCGTATTTTTTCTGTTTTTTCTGGAACAATCAAACATGCACTCGTCTCGAGGGTTGGAAAATGGAAACGTACTGACGTGCGCGGCAAATACTGGCGGGAACGCCGTTAACCAATCAAACGATGAGATTTTACCAACACATTTACATACCTTCATTTTACACATATTATTTGTTTATGTGTTAGTATTGGCATCCTTACGTGACGATTACTCTACAATCTTTGATTTATTGCCTTCGTTGTAAGTAATTACCTGAATCCCAATAATAACTTTAAATTATTATTTTAAATTTTAAATTAAATCATAATATTTGTTATTACAAAATCATAAACGTTCCAAAATAAATCTTTATTTATATGGTAAATAATGCAAATAAAGTATAAATTAACTATGTAAACGGAACTATAAATAAAGGAAGACCGAGGAAAACGTGTCACGATCAAATAAATCAAATTTTGAATGTCGGCCACGCGAGCAGTCGGAGAAACCGACGTTCGTGCATGACAAGATGTATGAATGTTGAGGAATCGAGAGTAGTATGTCAGAAAAGAACAGATTTGTGGTGCCTACCTCTTCGAGGAGACGGCGTGTTTATTAGTTAGTTCATTTAAAAAAAGAAACATGTATAAGTCAGCACCTTAATTTTAGTGACGTTAACTCTGTGAAATTCCATAATTATGATTTAAAACATAGTGATTTTCATTCTTGAGAACATTTTTCCCAAAATGACGATTATTTTATCAATATTCACACTTATTAACTAATAAATACGAATGGGAATGGTTTTTGAGAAGTATTACTATGTTTTATGGGAATGACATGTTTCACCTTGTTAAGGCATTATCTGGTGTCTTTGATAGGGCCATCTAATATAAAGTACGACTGCAGGCTTACTTCTTCTTCTTCTTCAGCCTATTCCCGTCCAGTCGTAAACAAAGGAATCCTCCATTCACTTCCACGCCACTCTGTCTTGTGCAGACTGCATCCAGATTATTCCGACATGCATGTTCAGGTCATCCTTCCACCGTTTTTGCGGTCGCACTTCTATTTGCCGTCCACAGTCTTCAATTCAGCAGTCTACTTGTCCATTTTTCGTTTGAGCTTCTGGCTACGTGACCTGCCCATTGCCACTTTAGAGTCGCAACCCGGTGGATGATGTCAGTGACCCTTGCTTTTTCTCTCATCGTATCGTTTCTGAATCTGTCTCTTAGGCTTATTCCTAACATGGCTCTTTCCATGGCTCTTTGGGTCACTCTTAGTTTCTCGGTACTATATTTGAACAATGTTACAATTTCGAGGCCATCAGTTGCAACTGACAGCACACAAGCTTCATTAACTTTTCTTTTTCGGTTTTTTTAATATGTAACTCATTTTTCCGAAAGCTGTTTAACAGGCATACTTATATGGCCCCAAAAACATATGTTTAAATAGTGTTCCTGTCAGAAAATATAAGAAATGACAAAGGAAAAGTTTAAAGAAAAAAGAATCGGAATTGAGTCATCTCTACCACTGAATAGGGAAACTGAGAAAACCCTCATATAACCCAGGTTTCAATTTATATAATTTAAAAGGGATTGTTCGCAGGTCTTACGTGTAAATGAATACGATTCGTTTGGAGGGAAATTATGTCTTCCTGTTCCGGTCCCGGCTCGCAGAATAGAAAAGGGAAGTAGCGGAAATACTAGTGGGTTTCCGGTCGCTCGTCTTGGTAAATAAAGCACTCGGGGTTGTTCATCGATTTTAAATTGAAGGAAAGTGTGTACCGAGGGGTTAATTGAAAATATCCAACTAGCAAAGCTCGGTCTAAAAAGAAGCATATATAAGGTTCCCACCACCACCCGAGACTGTTATAGGACTAAAAAGAAGCAGTTTAAATTGATTTATGTATTTAAGACAAAATTTATTATTAAAATAAATAAAATTAAACTTTGTTTTATATGAGATAGAAGTACAGCCGATACCAATATAACCAAGAATCTTCTCAGAGTAGCAGAAATGATAACCCTACGCTCCATCGCAGGTAGAACCCTCAGAGTTCGGATCAGAAATGAGACGATCAGATAAGTGTGTGGAGTTGAAAATATAGTGAGGTGGGAAAGAAGCAGAAGGTACTTCTGAAAGGATCATTTAGACCGCATAGAAAACACAAGAATTACAAAAAAAAATCAAAGATGAAAAACCTAAAACAAGAGACACCCAGGAAGGCTGATAAAGTGTGATAATTGCGTAAGCCTTTCACATTGCATTAATAAAGATTTTCTGCTTAATGCTTACAAATAATCTTAATAGATGGCGCTAATGTAGATTGTCCTAAAATGTGATATGTTTTAAGATAGAAGCATATATACAAATTCCAAAAATTTGTCAGACGTGGTGGTCGTAAGAAGGGCGGAATGGGGAATGTTGTTAACATAAAGTGATCGCTTGACCCAACCAATGACAGGTCATAAGTCCCGTAAAACGCCTCGACTACCATATTCTGTTTCTAAAACAATTTACATCTTCGTCTCTATTGAGATACAATTATTTCATTTCATTTATTTATTTATAAAGATTACAAACATGCGTCATCCATACACAGATGCGTCCAAGTAGTCTGCAACCTCAAAATTACATACCTAATTAGATATGCATATTTTCAAAACAACTCTATAACAAACCCCAAATTGGTTCAAATAACTATATAATTGTTTTAGCTATTGATTCTCATGACGTGTGATAGATAGGTAGTCTATCGCCATTATAATTGTTATTGTTGAAAATTTCATCGAAATCGGTTCAGTATTAATTTGTCGAGTCTATCAGTCCTATACATACGAACATTGCTTTCATTCATATGGATTTTTCTTTCAGACCTTAGGTAGGTCTGTTCTATTTTGTTTTGAAGTAAATAAATTTATTTCACATGTTTTCACGATCTCAATGACGAGTATATAATATTTTTTTTAACTAAAGGGAGCAAATAAGAAGGTATACTTTTTATTTCGGTACCTACTCGCTGCAAATAATGGGGTACATTTGACGTTTTGATGTAAATTGTTAACCATGCACGTTTGACCCGAAGGGGAACCGAAATGCTACCGGCAAGCGCTAACCGGATCCAAATGCAGCTAGCAAGACGGGTGCCGGTGGGGAGGGGGTGAGATTGGCATTTCCAATTATATGAGAAACTGTGCATCGCGTGATGTGTCCGCCTCGCTCTATCCTCCGAGATAACTCGGCCCCGACTATTTAATTAACTTCCCGTCACTTCTGACACGTACAAATATTTTTCTTGCCGCTTTCTCATCATACAATAACATGTGTGAATATAATAATTATTGTACAATGGAGATTACACAATAGATTGGATGACGCCATTTTTATGAATTTATCATCTCAAGGGCGCCGTAGAAAAGTTTTCGTGTTACATCCAATAAACTATATAAAATGTGTAGTTTCGACACTTAATCAAACGAAATGTTTATTTATTTATTTATTGATCATTTACCAAGTACCTACATGGTTTTAATACCTCCGAACTGGGGTAACCCGTTTCTATTTTTTGTGGATCGTTTATAGTTTTGTTTATTATGTTATATAGTTTGGGTCCAAAATAGTAGAAATGTGCTAATATTAAACAAAAAATTATCGATAAAAATGCATTTTTTTAAAGTTACTTACTAAAGAAATAGGGGCGCTTTATTTTTTTTTAATTGAAAAACGAATTTTTTTTTTTTGGGAAATCCTGACAACGAAAACAGATAGACCCATTTTATTTTTTTAGATTAAATCATGAAATTTAATGAAACATATAAAAAAAGTCTACCTCAAAGCACCAATTTTAATTTATTTATTGTTTTTTGAACAATGATGTAAAACTCCATATTAAATAATTAATACAAATGAAAAAAATTATGTTTTTCTAGAAGTTTTATTAGGTATATTTTTTTATTCACATAACATGTCATAATATAATAAAACAATATAATAAAAAGTTTTTTCAATCGTATTAATTAACCAATTTTAATGTTATAGATCTAAAATTTAAAAAAAGATTCTTATTTTACAATACCGTAAAAAAAAATTTTTGTTTAATAGTTTTCTCTTCGATATTGTTAGTTTTATTTATTTTTTAGCTAACTTGACTTTCTAGCTTTCAAATCAAATCAAATCAGTTTATTTTCTCAAAAGATATTACAAACAATTATTATAGTTTAAGACATGTATTGAAAACAAGTAAAATATAATAAATATATAATATCAGGAACGCCTGAGAGATGGTTCGACATAAGGAATACAATATACTCTCCAAAGTCAAGAGTATTTGTCTTCTGAACGTACTTTCACGAATATGAAAGACATCGATCTCCGAAGCGATCGTGTTCAGCAGTTTGATTGCTCTCCCCACCGGCATCAACAGAGGCAGTTTGGTTCTGCATGCAATGAGACTACATTGAAGAAAATACGCCGCTTAATTGAAGAGAACAAAAATACATTAAAAAAACGAAGATTATTTTATCAATTTAAAAAAAATAAAGCGTCCTTATTTCTTAAATAGGTAACTTTAAAAAAAAAACGCATTTTTATCGATAATTTATTGTCTGATATTCGCACATTTCATTTGATCAAGTGTCGAAAATACGCATTGTATAAAGAAACTTTCCCAGTTCGCGTTTCAGATAAAGGAGATGAATTGCAAGTTCTGGTGTCGAGAAAGTACGAAAATAATTCAGTCCAGAATCTTACTCCATATGTGAAACACTCGTTAAGCGAAACAATTTTCTTCTATATTCGCTATCACTTTGTATTGTGCATTCACATTTGAATAACTTGTATTATCACCCCTCATGTATGGAAGCGAATCATGGAACTGACGGAAGAAAGATGAGAGCAGAATAAAAGCGGTAGAGATGAGGTCCCTGAGACGTATGTGTGATCAATCAAACGAATCTCAAATGCTGATATAAGAAAGGAATGTAGAGCGGAAGAAGGTATTATGAATAGAATTATGAAAGGATCGCTGCGTTGGTTCTGACAAATGGAGTGCATGGTTAAGATGTACGTTAACGATGTAAACAGAGTACGGAGTCGAGGTAGACCGAGGAAAACATGGCATGACCAAATTAATCAAAATTTAAAGGTTGGCCATGTTAAAAGTCGGAAGAATCGACGTGCGTGTATGACTCGTTGTATAAATTAGTCTATGGGACAAAAAAGTTTAGAAACGAGATCAAAATGAGATCTCTTAGACGAATGTGTTAAAAATCTGTGAATGATAGGAAGATAATGCGATGCGAATGAAAGTGTAATGAACTAATAGTAAATGAAAGGAACATTAAGATGATTTGGACACATGGAAAGATGAATAAAGAAAGAATGGTAAAAAAAGTATATATCAACTATGTAAATGGAGCTAGAGAAAGAGGAATACAGAGGAAAACGTGGCACAATAAAATAAATCGAATATTGAATGTCGGTCGTACACACACATCGAAGAAATCGATGTGTGTGCATGGCACGATATATTAATGTTGAGGAACGAAAGAAGTATGTCAGAAAAGAAAAGAATAGTTGCCAATTTATGCCTATCCTTTCGGGGAGACGGCGTGATGATTAGTTTGTTATATAATTATGTAATTTAAAACCTGCATATTTTGTTATATTATATTATACTTTCTAATCGATCGCGAATATCAATCAGATGCAACGTTCACATTTAGATTAAAACACGTCTTAATGCGCCCTTGAGGTGATTACATCACAAAAACGGCGCTTTAAAAGTTTGCATATTATCATTATTATTATTACTATAAAATGCGTAAATAAATTAGCGGCTTGCGACATTTCGCGTTTACGCAATTATATCGTAATCTAAAAGAAAGAGAGATGCCTCTTCTCATATAGGCCACACGTTGCGGGGTATCGGAGCCGACAGCGTCTTTATAACAACTCAACTTGTCGGCGAAAGTGTACACAACACACAATAATAATTGAGCCCCACAATCTCCCGCCATTATAAAAAAATACACACCTCGGCGGCCATTGGACGAGGCGGACACGTTGCCATAACTCCCCCCAATGGCACTACAAAAAAGGCGCCTACCCGCGCAAAGTTCGAAAACGCAGATTGCACACAACGTATAAACTTGATCGGTGCAGCTTTAGCTCCCTCCTAGAGGGGGGTATGCCTCTCTCGCCGGCCGCGATACGCCTATCTCTCTCGCAGCCCGTTCGGAAACGTTCGGCAGATCACGAACCTCGTGTGTGCCGGCCTAAAACAAGTTCAAATTTAGTCGCTCGACGGCAGCCTTGCCGGGTGGGTTATGTATGATCTCTCCGCGTTCGCGCCGCGTATTTCGAATCGAAAGCTCGTCGTGTTGTGTTTTGAATCGAAGTGATTTCGAATTTTACGTGTTTCTTTGTATTTATACATTATCCTTGTAACGTTTTTTAAAATATAAACTAGATATTGTGCAAATATTAAAATTTGATATATTTTATTTATTGTGAACAATGTAATGGATACAACAAGAAATTGTTTATTAATGTTGCTTTAAATTATATATTGTATTGAATACAATATTTTTATTATAGTAATCATTTGATTGTGAAATTTTGAGTGCCGATTAAAACATTTGTGATAACACACAAAGTCCCGAATTAATTGGTACAGTTGAAGTATAATTTTGCCGCCGGCGTTCGTAATTGAACCGACATCCTACGGTCTCAATCAAAAGAAATCAACTTATCCGATTAAGTATCGTATGTAGACTTTTAAATTTGCATAAAGTGGTTTACACCGGCATACCAAAAGTGGGGCCTTCTTCTATCTCTGGTGGTCTTGTTGCTACAGTTGCTCTGCACGTGCAATTATCTCGGCTCCCCGGGCAATCCTCACATGCCACACGACATGACAGACGTCTTGATGAGAATCAGGAGCGCTTGCTGCAGATGAAACTGTCAAGCAAACATCCAGAGGATATTGGACACAATAATTGGTAATGTCAATCTGCGTTTCCCGCAAAAACTCGCCCGTATTAACATAACACTAAAAAAACAAATAAAAATTGTGTTGCGTCTTTTGTTTTTAGTGATTTTTTTGTTATTCTGTGAGTGCACCAAATCAGTTGTTTACACTTAATAAATAGATCCATTGTTTGTGGATGTGAATGGTCGGAGAATAAATTTCTTTTGTTATCAGTGCAAACATATTTGTGTGATAAAACTCTGATAAGTGTTCAGTGGCCCTAGAATATTTGAATTCCGCGTTCTTTAAATGTAAGTACCTACCTGTATTATATTTGGGGTAATTATTGTTTTTATTATAGGTACTATGGATCCATAAACAAGAAATTAACGACCTCATATATGAAAAAAAATTATCAAAATTCCCGCTATTTTGATTATATTTTGACGTTATCTTGATTCAGATAAATTAATGTTTATTTTCTTATTCATAAATTAATCTCACTCGTATTTTTTTGTTGTCAACACGTTTACGTACAAATATATTTATTTTATATAAATAAATAAAAAGTAATAAAAAATATGTCAGAGACTCTTATATCACGGATATTAAATAAGTTTGTTTTAAGTATTATCAAATGAATTATTAAAACTTCTAGGAAACAAACGTTTGCTTCTAGAAAACTGCGTTTTTTTAATAACTTTTCCACTTTTTGTCTCTATTTTGACAGCGACCGGTTTCGCCATTCTAGCTAGCATCGACAGACAAAAAGTGAAAGAAGTTATTAAAAAAAAAACACGTTTTGATTAATTACTATTTATAATGAACTTCCATGAAGATATTTCAGTAAAATGAATAGATTATTTTACAACAATGTTAAAGAAACATACGTACGTAGGTATATTTAGAAATAAAAGAATAAATATATTACATTAGTAAATTAATTTGTATTAAACTGTAAAACGTTAGCATGAAATGTGTCCATTACAAAATATTGTATTTGAAAATTTACATCATTATAAATATGTACAATAAAACTAATATTCGTTTGCTTAGAAGCAATACCTAATTCGCCGGTATGCTGCTTTTACGAACTTGTCGTTTAATATTATCTTAGAATTTAATAGCATTCCATTATATTATATTTATGTATATCTTAATGCTATTTTTACATTTATAATTTATGCAGAAATATAGAAATAAATCGACCGAAGCAGGTGGCAGTGCACGATGGAGCTCTAGTGCCGACCCTTACGTATGGAAGTGAAGCTTGGAGTTTGCAGAAGATGGATGAAAGTAAGATAAATGCCGTAGAAATGATGTCACTAATACGAATGTGCCTTGAAACAATGTATGATAGAATACCTCACGATGAAGTAAGAAACGAATGTAAGGCGGATGAATGCATGATAAATATAATTCAGAAAGGTCACTAAGATGGTTTGTACATATGGAACGAATGGATGATATAAGAATGGTTAAAAATATATATGCAAGTAGTGTGAATGGATAAAGAAGTCGAGGAAGGCCAAGGAAGATATGGCATGATTAAAGTAATCAATTACTGAATGGCGGCCATGTTTGATGATTCGACGAGCGTGCGTGTCTTGTATGAATGTATAAGAGGCGCGAAAGTTATGTTAGATTATAAATGTGTGGCGGTCCATCATCAATGCTTACCCCTCATATAATATAAAATGCCGATAATAGGAAAGAAGTACAGCGAAAGAAATTATTATGAACAAAATGATTTGGATACACGATACACGTAGACGAAGAAAGAATGGTTAAAAAATAATACGTTAAAGATGTGAATGTATTACGGATCTAGGAAGGCCGAGAAAAACATGTCATGACCAGATTAATAAAGTTTTAAAGTCGGAAGTATCGACGTGCTAGTATGACTCGATGTATGATTGTAGAGGATACTAGGGAGGTGTGTAAGAATACAATTTACGACACGGTTTGTTATTGTAAAATACCGTTTTTATTTAGTATTAAAACTTGAATATTTTAAAGTGTTACCATCAAATAACAGTGAAAACAGCTTTTGTTTATTATTTCGTAGTTTTGTTTATAATAAGTGCCTAATTATCGGTTATATATAATATGTTATTCTGGGTGTCTTACTTATTAAATGTATACATAGCATAAATGTAAACATTTTAACCAAAAAAACACTATATGTGTTAATCTATCACCGCTTTAACTTGTATATACCATTATTTAAAATTTAATGACCCATTTAAAATCATTTGTTTTAAATATTTACTTTCAAACAATATCACAGCTCTACAACCCTTGTGTGTGTAAGTAAAGCTTTGAGGAAGAACGAATGTACGATAAATGCTGTAGAAATGAGATCGGTACGAAGAATGTGTGGAAAAACAATGTATGATAGATTACCGTTCGAAGAGGTAAGAAAAGAATGTAAGCCAGATGAAAGCGTTGTATACAAAATTAAGAAAGTGTCAATAATACCAATATTTAAAATAAGTAACCTTTACATAATTATTTGAAGATTATTTTTGTATAGAATCATGTTTACCACACCTGATCTGTATGTATATAAAGAACTCAGTTTGCAATAGTGTCACCAGTCTGTCAATGCCAGCGAGCCTGGCGAACCCATTCGCTGTCGAAATAAAGACAAAAGTGGAATTAGTTAAAAAACGTCGTTTTATTTAATTATTTTTTCAAGGGTCAATAAGATTGTTTGGATTTATGGAATGAATTAATTAGGGAAGAATGGGTAAAAATATATACGAGTATACAAGTAGTGTGAATGGAAAAATAAGTCGAGGAAGTCCAAGGAGATATGGCATGACCTAATTAATCAATTACTAAAATGCGGCCATGTTCGAAGTCGGAACAATCGACGAGCGTGCGTGTACGGTGTGTGTTTGTAGAAGATGCGCGAGAATTGTCAGGATATAACAGTGTAGCTGTCCATTCTTTCTGCCTACCCCTCCGGAGAATCGGGGTGTTGATTAATTAGTTAGTATTCACAGCTCTTTTGTTGTTTCAAATTTTATTGGTACACAAAATATCGAATTTAAGATAAAAGATACCCGCTTCTACAAATTAAAGAAATATTACTAAGTGGTAGTCTAGGGGACAGAACACTTGGCTTCTTATGCAGGGGACTTGGATTCAAGTCTGGACACCATCCGATTCCTTCTTTATAATAATGAGTTATTTTCTGCTCACATTATTTTCTATCAAGCGTCAATTTTTCGTCGTTGTAGCGCGTTGCTTGTGTCCGCTAATTTGTCAGTACGCATTTGGGATTCAAAGCGAATGCACGTTCACCTATACTCTGAAATACTGTATCACCAGTAGACGCTTGCATATTTTATATTCGTAAATAAATGGAATTAAAGCACGACATGAAATCAACTTTTCCTGTTAGCTTAGAAGTTTCTCTTCTACCGCGCCAGAAACTTAAACGTGTGTTTAATTCTGCGGGACTTCAAAAAAAACTTACTTCTTTTGTTCTTGAACAATATTTACTTAAATCGTTTAATTATCCTCTCGTTAGAAGTTCAAAGAGAGTTGATTCATTATATTCTATTATCATCGTACACGTATCGCCTTGTTGCTCTATTTAAATAGTCTAACACAATCCAAACAGACTCCCCATACAGAGAGAACATCTCTCGAAATTTGGGAACAGTTGTTTGTCGTGTTATTGTACCATAAGTTGATTTTAACATATTTTGAGCCTAGAAAGGCGCCGAACGTACATAAAATTTCGTTCACAGAAAGATTTAATGCTAAATAAACAATAATATAATGTGGACTTGGACTTGGATCTTCTGGCTTACAGAGGTTCAGCTCATGTGGCTATTCCTCTTACGTCTGATTGGAACATTGTTGGAAGGTGATTTGGTGGGTTGTTAGTTTATGCGGGGGCATGATTTGTGTGGCCCGGAGTGTTCCTCTGAAGGAGGATCGATTTTAGCATTTAGCATTCTTCTTCTTTTTCTCTTATTTTAAATTGATATCTTATTGAACGGGGTAATCATCTTGCGAAGTGGAATATCATGACGATCTTTGTAACAGTGTGGCAAAAGTTATGACTGCCACACCGAAAGTCCCGGGTTCGATTCCCGACGATAGCAGTGTGACTGTCACACTGTCTTTGGTCTGGTGTAGAATTGACGTGACAATAAAATGGCGATAGATTAACTACCTATCACATGTCATGAGAATCAATATAATAGCTAAAAACAAATTGTATACGGTAATTGGACTCAAATGACTGGTTGTATAAAAAAAATAACATCAGCTATCTTTTCGGCGATTTTCTTGGCAGGCGATACATCAACATTATCTCTTCATTTATTCTTTCCGTGCGTCCAAACCATCTTAATAGCCTTTTTTATTATTTTGTTCATAACACTTTCATTCGCATTGTTATGTTGTTTGCATTTGTTTCTACTAATCGGAGTGAACGTTGCCTTTCCGTTGGCATGGGTGTCACGCAGAGGTCCGAAATATACGTTGGCGCTCTCTGGTGTCGAGCCTTAAACACCGTCAAACACAATTTGTATTTTACTCGCTCTCGGATTTTCAGGAGTTTCGTGATATACGATATGATATATAAATAACTAACTAACTAACTAACCATCACGCCGTCTTCCCGAAAGGGTAGGCAGAAAGAATGGACTGTCACACTTTTATTGATGCGGCACTCCATCCTTCTCTTTTCGGCAATAGGCATCTCCCGCGCACACTTCGATCGTCCAACACCCACAAAATAAATCTAAAACAAAATTGTTTTCTTAAACTCAAAATGAAACGAAAAAAGTCAGTTTTTATTTTTATAAGATAAAAAATGTAAAACATTTGATTACAAAATACAATTTATTTGATATTTTTATGTATTTTGTGTGAAGAGTAATTTAATTGTTTACAAGAGCGTTCCAATGTTTCAAATTCTCGCCGGCCTTTAAGTGTTAATACTTGCCTTAGTATGAAGAAATTGACATTAAAATAATACATTTTTTCGCATTTGAAGCGATTAATTTGTTTAAACTAATCTAGATAAATCAAAACATGAGGATATAACAGTGAGGCGGTCATCTTCTCTGCCTACCCCTCCGGAGAAACGGCGTAATGTTTGGTTTGTATATATGAAAATTATAATAAGAAATTGTAAAGTTATGTAGGCAGAAATGCGAACCCTTGTTTTAGGCAAACTTAGAAATTATAATGTTAAGTTTGTCGGCGCTTTCTTGGCAGAAGTGTCTAGTTACGGACTTTGCAAACAAAAATATGGTATAAAAAAAACTTTATGAAATTCGAGTCCCTCGACTCTCAGTGAGATTTTGATCTAAATCGCCATCCAGGGAGGAAAAAATATGAATGGATAACATATTTCCCGCTATCTTCTAAGCAGCGACGCCTCGTAATTTAAAAAAATATATATTTATTGATCATATACCAAGTACATGGTTCTAATACTAACCAACTGGGTTTACCCGTTCTAGGGAGGCATATTTACCACTTTATATAATCAATAAAAAATACAAAATTAGGGAACAAATAGGAAACAAGGGGAACAAAAATTTTTTTTTTATTTCTATTTTTTTTATACACTTTGTATATACGAGTACAACACTTATATTGAAAAAAATAATTATATAGACATGTTTCGGACAAACAGTCCTTCTTCAGTAAAGATACATTTTTTTTAAATATTATAAAATTGTTGTTGTTTACATGATCAGACAGATCTTATAAAAAAATATTTTGGAACGCTTAAGCCTTTGTTATAACAAATATTATTATTCAAATTAAATTTTAAAATAATAATTTAAAGTTCTTATTGGGGTTCAGGTAATTACAATAAAGGAAATAAATCGAATTTAATATTTATAATATTTTCTTTATTTTTAATAGCTTTTTTGATTTCTAAAATTTCGATCCCAATATCTTTATTAACCGTCGCGTTGCCATGTGGTCAATTGAGTTTCCACTGCCAATTTAAAGTTGATTTTCTTAAAACCTATGGACCCTAATATTATAAAAAAAATTGTAATCCTCCATTGAAGTGTTCTCAATATTTCGTAATAAAAAAAAAGCAAAAAATTACTTCCTTCATCCCAAAAAAAAATATTTTCTAAGACTGCCCTCACCTTCATTCGTGTTAAGGTAGAATTTGTTTTGCTAATATTTACAACTTTATCAAAAGTGACAAATACTTACTCGCTGTTTTGAACATATTATAAATTATACTTTGACCTTTTCAATAGGTACGTAATGATACCGACTGGATGAAAACGCACCACGTAACTTAATAATATCAGAACTGTGAAAATATTAACACTTTACCAAAAGGGACAAATATTAATACGTACTCGTTGTCTTGAACGTACTATACATTTTGCCTAGGTGCCTTTATCTTCGCCCCGCGTGCAGACAAGTTTCGACCCGACTTTTAGTCGATTTTTAGTCGCCCGTATGTTATGACGCATTACATATCAGAAATCGCATGGTTCCAGAAAAAAATTAATAATGATATGTTTTTCAAATAATCCATGTATGTTATAGATATCGATCTATTCCTAATGAAATTCCCTACAAGATGACATAAATTAAATTTTGATTCACCTAGTCATATGCTTGATATTTAGATAAAGTTAGCGGTAAACTGAACTTACCACATGGGAGCAAGCGTTTTGTTTTGAACACGGTACGTTAAGGGTTAAATGAATGATCTTTTACTCGGGAGGTGGTCTAGGAGATAGAACGCTTGGCTACTGTTCCAGGGACATGGGTTCAAGCCTGGACACGACCAGATTCCTTCTTCGTAATAATGAGCTATTTTCTGCTCACATTGAAGATTGTAAAATAAAATCTAATAACATTGATCTGAATCCTTGGTATTAGTCTTTTTTTTTAAATAAAAAAATTAGGTGGTTAGCAAAATCAGAAAAATTATTATTAGAGAGACATCTAATGTGAAACATGTCTATATGTTTACTTTTTTTTAAATATGATTGTTGTATATACAAAGCCTTTAAAATAAAAATAGAAATAAACCATCATAACAAAGTATGGCGTAAAAAATAATGTATTATAGTTATTTGAAATTTCATGGTAGAAAAAAAGTAACTAACTAACTATCACGCCGTCTCCCTCTTTTCTCCTCCATTGTCATTCACATAAAATATATAATAATAAAACTTCTAGAAAACGGACGTTTTCATTCGATCTAATAATTATTTTATATGGAGTTTACATCATTGTTTAAGAAGCAATAGATGATATATGTATTTTTACATCAAATATTAAACAGCTTAAAAAACAATAAATGATACGAATTTTTTTTACAACAGTTAAATTTTTTTTTTTTTACTTTACGAGCTGCCACAGCATCCGCATGACAAAATGTCCGCCGGAGATAGAGATCTCTCTGGACCTTTTCGTGTCAGGTTCCATCTTGTGTCAAACAAGTGAAATATTGTCTTGACTTTTTTTCTCGGAATAAATTAAAACTCGAATGTTGAAATGGATCGAATTAATTTATGATGGTCATTTGTTTCATTGTTCGAGACATAACATAAGATCGTCAGAAACTTTCACTTTATGACATCAAGGAAAGATTTTATATTGAAAATATAATGTCAAATTAATAACTATCTAACCACTTCTCTGGAGGGGTAGGAAGAGAGGATCGACGGCCATACTACTGTCCTGACATAGCTCTGTAGTTTCCTCTACATTCATACATCGTAACATGCAGGCTCGTCGATTTTTCCGACTTCGAATGTGACCGCTTAAGGAAGAAGTCTGATAACTTAAGCCGATATTCATGTCTTTTTTGGAGGGCGTTTTTTTGTAGGAAAATAAAAATGAATCGTTTTGGAAATTTAGGATGTTTTTATTTACATATTAAAGATGCAAAAAAAAAATTTTTTTGAAAAAATTTAATAGTTTATTATTATTATTATTATTAATCGAAGTTGGCACCTCGAAAAAAAAAGCGCGTGGGTGGCCCGGGTGATTTTGGCTCTTGATGTTATCTGAAATCAAAAATTCTTGAAAATTCTTAATCTAAAGACATGTCACTTTGATCGGAACTACAGATGTTAAATTTCATGGATAAATAACAAAATGACGGACTTTGAAAAAAAAAGTCAGCGAAGAAGGGGTTGTAAAATAAAAAGTTAGGGGTGAAAATATATCTCGGTAGTTCCGACGAGAATGAAATATCTTTAAATTAAGAATTTTCAAGAATTTTTGATTTCAGATAACATCAAGAGCCAAAATCACCCGGGCCACCCACGCGCTTTTTTTCGAGGTGCCAACTTCGATTCATTATAATAATAATAATAAACTATTCAATTTTGTCAAAAAAAAAAATTGTATCTTTAATATTATATGTAAATAAAAACATCCTAAATTTCCAAAACGATTAATTTTTTCCAAAAAATAAACGAAAATCGGCTTAAGTTACCAGACTACTACATTAAGATCTGCCTTCCAAGCATCAAGGGAATACCAGGAAGGCCGCCAAGATGGAGAGATGGCTGGACATCATCAATCCAGACAACTCACCGTCACAAACGGGTCATACGACCTAAACTAAGGGGAAGAAGAAGAAGAATGTGGTCGCCTTTATTATTTGAAGAATTTGGCCATGCTTTCCGTGGTCTTCCACTGCTTCTCTTTCCACTAACGTTACTTTGATCGTTTGATTATGGATAGAGTATTTTAATTTCAACCAAACGGTTTCGCAAGAAGATGTATCTCTATCAGATGAATATATCTTGTGGACTTAACATCTGTTCCCTACAATAGAAATGAGTGCAGAGCAATAAAAACATCGTTAAAATGCCAAATTTAGGATTTATAGTCACGTATAGAGCTCTCACAGAATACATATTACTTAGGTACAGATTTCGTTGCTAGGAAACAAGTTGTTCTAACTACAATTTTAGACTGCTCAAATTTAAAACACTGTCATAATATCACAATTTCTTTTTATTCACTGAGAGTGTCGCCACACCTGTTTCGCCAACCGATGTTGGCATCATCAGTTTATTGTAATACCTGATGATGCCAAAATCGGTTGGCGAAACAGCTGTTGCGATATTATAACAGTGTTTTAAATTTTAACAGTAATAATGTCTTCTTCTCTTCTGATAGTAGATTTTGCCATATGTTTATGCAGGATATCAACTTTCTTCCTGTAATGAAGACGACCAGCCTTCTCTCCATCTCTTTGGTGGTCGTCCTGGTGGTCGACGGCCCTCTGGAGTCTCGTGCATCACGATCTTAGGAATTCTTTCTGGATCCATTCGATGTGTTCCTCTCGATGTGGTTCCTCCAGAATCGTCTTCCCTGCCTATATCCTATATCCTCTGCCTTCTCTGCCCCTAGTATCATAGCGTTACGGTCAAAACAACGGACTATACAATTTTAGATTTAAAAATGATATTAAACACTTATAACATTGTGTGTCAGGGCTTACACAATCTTATTTTGTGTATAGCCCTAAGGAAGCTCGCTACAGAGTGAAACCGGTCGGCGCTACTAACTCAATTAAGTAGTTTTTACCAACAAGGGGGGGTATGACATAGGAAATTGACTTCGGGGAGGGATTTTGCAGGATTGTAGAACCCCCTAAACGTCGTCGATGGGCAAAGTAAGAAAGCACAATAGCCAATCAATTTCTTTAAAAAAAAAAACTTTGTCCTATTGCTTATGTATTAGAATTTTTTCCACTAGATTTAATAGCTAGGTGGCTGAAGAAGAACACGTACGACGCGGGATTTGAACCGGAGATAAATTAATGTTCAGGAAACGTGATAAGTATGTCAGGAAAGATCAGTGTGGCGGTTTCTTATTACCAGCCTGCCTCTGGTAACACCGGTGGGAAGAGCAATTAATCTGCTGAGTGAAAGTACGTTCAGAAGGCAAATATTCTTGATTTTAGAGAGTATCTTGTCTTCCTAATGTCGAACCATCTCTCATGCGTTTCTGGTAGTAGGTATACTATATACAATATATTATTTTACCTGTTCTCAATACCTTAAACTGATTTACTGAATGAAATAAACTGATTTGATTTGATTATTTCTGCCTATCCCTTCGGGAAGACGGCGTGATTATTATTTAGATAATTTCAAATTATAAATGTTTTTTTTAATTAAAAAAGAATAGTCCATTGTTTAGGCCGTAACACTATGATACTTTAACATTATAAACTGTTAAATTAAAAAAACTTTGTTTTATGCATCACAATTGTAGTTTTATTTTACGCGACAGCTGTTTCGTCAATCTATATTGACATCATCAGGTGTTACAAAAATATATCAAATGTCTAATTTTCGGATTGTTTTTTTTCGGATTGATATATTATTGTAACACCTGATGATGTCAAAATAGGTTGACGAAACAGCTGTCCCGTAAAATAAAAATACAATTGTGATAATAATTAAAATAAAGTTTTTTAATTTAATAGTTTAAAAAAAAAATATTTTCATTATTTACAATAAACTTCTGCCAAGAAATTTCAAATAACAGTATTAATATTTTGTATGCATGATGGAGCCAAAATGAGCGGAGTGTCAGTAAGCTGTCTCTTGTATGCGGATGACGCTGTCCTACTTGCTGACAACGAACATGAACTACAAGTCCTGGTGAATTGTATGTATGAGGTATGCATGCGAAATGATCTGATGATGAATGTTAATAAGTCCAAGGTAATGATTTTTGAAAAGGAAGAAACCATGACAGTCTGCAACATTAGCGCGAATGGTGAAAATTTGGAGCAAGTTGTTGAGTTTGTGTATTTAGGTAGTATGTTTACAAGAGATGGGAGAGTGGAGAGGGATATTGAAAGAAGGGTTGGGGCAGGCGACAAAGTGAATGGTGCACTTAAAGTTGTCATCGCAAACAAAAACCTATCCAAAAAAGCTAGAATGGCAGTGCACAATGGTGTTCTTCTACCGACCCTTATGTATGGAAGCGAAGCATGGAACTGGCAAAGGAAGGATGAAAGTAGAACAAATGCAGTAGAAATGAGATCTCTTAGACGAATGTGTGGATATTCTGTGTATGATAGAGTGTCGAATGAAAATATAAGAAGTGAATGCGGTGCGAATGATGGTGTCATGAACAAAAATAATGAAAGGATCATTAAGATGGTTTGGACATATGGAAAGAATGAATGAAGAAAGAATGGTAAAAAAATTATATGTTAATGATGTAAATGGAACCAGAAATAGAGGAAGACCGAGGAAAACGCGGCACGATCAAATAAATCAAATATTGAATGTCGGCCATGTGAGGAGTCAGAGAAATCGACGCGCGTGCATGACACGATGTATGAATGTTGAGGAAGCGAGAGAAATATGTCAGGAAAGAAAGGTGTGGCAGTCCATTCTTTCTGCCTACCCCTTCGGGGAGACGGCGTGATGGTTAGTTAGTTAGTTAGTTATGCATGATGTTTTGAAAAATATTTTAAAATTATATTTTGAGATAGAACAACTTTGACCTAAGCTTGCGATATATGGCTTGGGTCTGGTTTAAACGCAATCGTTTCTTAAGGCCCTAGGCGAAAATTTAAGTAATGGTCAGACCTACGCTTCACGGGTCCGAATTCGGTTGAAGCCGCCTGAACCTCTGCGGCTGCGGACATATTTGGATTCCAATTTCGAAATGGCCATCTATCGTTCTGACAAATATCTTGACATTACGCTCATAACAGTTGTGCCCCCATAAAAAATTCTTACATCCAATGAAAATGCCGCAGAAATGAGATCTTAAAAACAACACATCGTCACAGACTTCAACTCGAAGACTACTTGAGACTGAGATTGACCAAAAATCAAACAGATTTTTAGACAACATTTTGAATGTATACAAATACTTGTAAACAAATCCTGGTTTAACCCATTGCGGGTTAATTTTTTTTAAGGATTAATTGTATCTCAATAGAGACGAAGATGTAAATTGTTTTTTGAAAACAGAATATGGTGGTCGAGGCGTTGGGTTAACCCAACCAATGACAAGGTCATAAGTCCTGTAAACGCCTCGACCACCATATTCTGTTTCCCGACCACCAAAAAACAATTTAGATTTTTAGAGTTATGCAAAGAAAAACATAGACATTTGTCACATTAAACTGATTCCCACCCTCATGTCATTAGAACTGTATTATGATATTAACTAACTAACTAACCATCACGCTGTCTCCCCGGAGGGGTAGGCAGAAAGAATGGACTGTCACACTGTTCTGTCCTGACATACTTCTCTCGATTCCTCTACATTCATACATATTGCCATGCATGCACGTCGATTTCTCCGACTCCTCACGTGACCGACATTTAATATTTGATCGTGCCACATTTTCCTCGGCCTTCCTCTATTTCTTACACGTTACGTTTACATATACCTTCTTCACCATTCTGTCTTTTTGTCGGATTTTTTTCTTTTGAGAAGTAAGCGAAGCCCTACACTACTATTTACGTCGCACTCTCGCTGTGTACAATGGAATATTCGGAACGTGAAAAAAACAAAGACTTGAGAAAGACAGAATGAGTCATTCTGTCTATTTCATGCTATTGTCTTTCTCGCTCTAGCGAATATATACAGATTAATAAAATCAATATGTAAAGAGTGAGAAAGACAGACGTATGCAAAATATTTTAGAGTGCGAACGATTTGTCTCCGGTTTTCGATAAAATCTAAATACGAGTATACTATAGTTTCCTTTGAAGCCACGGTTTTTTTTATTGCTTTTAAATAGGACGACATTTTTCGGTGACAAAAAATGTTCACCTCGAATTAAATTAATTTTGTTAATTACTGGAGTAATTTATTACTAAAGCATAGGTTAGAATCGCTTTATTTACAGCGTAGACAGCTTCTCTATCAATAAGTCCTGAGCACCTGTTGTTAACATCGCTGTATCGAAATATCAAACTCTTTTGAGAAATGGCTTCGTGTATCCTTATAACACATTTATGATAATTTTGTTAATTAATTAATATACAAGATACTGCTAAATAATATACAAAAAATATATTCTCAACTTATTAACAATGGTTCGATATATATTTTTTTAAACTCTTGTATATAGAAATTATTCAGTAGCGGTTCTTGTTTTTTAGGTAATAAATACTAATAAAACAATATTCATTAATACATTACACCAACACATCGTGTCTTATTTCCAATGTGTAAAGTTGGCATGATTGCACGAATGTTATTTTAAATATTTCATCTTTTGCCATGCTTCCCTCGACTTATGTTCTTATTTAAAATGCTTTATACAGAGCATTTAATTGTTTTTTCAAATATGTCAAAGATGTTTAAAAAAAAAACATTTTTTTCAGTAATGTCACTAACTAACTAACTAACCATCACGCCGTCTCCCGGAAAGGGTAGGCAGAAATAATGGACTGTCACACTTTTACTGATGCGGCACTCCATCCTTCTCTTTTCGCCCCGCGGGAGACGCGGTGTGATGGGTTGCGAACCTCATCGCCACCAATAGGCATCTTCTGCGCACACTTCGATCGTCCAACACCCACAAAATAAATATAAAACAAATAATATAAAATACAATGATATAAAATAAAATAACAAAATAAATATAATTTAACACAAAATGTTCTTTTTAGATGGTGCACATATTGTCTATTTAATTTATGTTCCACGTATCCACCGTTTTTTAATTTAGCACATAATGTTTTTTTCGATGTTGCACATGTTGGCATGGACGATCCGGACTTTTTTCAGTAATGTAATATATTATAATAGGCTAACGTGGAAGGACACCTCGCCAACCCGTCTGGCAAGCGTGGCGTTGTAATGCCAACCACCGTATGGCATGTCATACATGGAGAAGTATGGGGGAGGCCTATGTCCAGCAGTGGACGTCAACGGCTGGTAAAGAAGAAGAAAGAAGAATATATTTTGATTTTTGATAAACTTATAGCTTTTATATTGTGGAATTCTATAATAACTATTTTTATGAATTACAATATGAATTTTTAACTATTGAGTCTATCTTTCTCAACATGTTTCGAATGACCCCCAGGGCTCTACGACAACTTGCAAGGGGTCTACGACAATTGTAAAAAAATTAGAGATGGTTCAGCTAAATTGAAGCCGAATGTATTTTTTAAAAAAATTATCTTATTCGGCAAAGATCGGACATTCGATTTCCTGAAATAAGCTAAGTTAAGTTTATATCGTTCTCCCGATGATAAAGGTGTTAAACATTCGGGACATGTCAAGATATATATACTCTGTAGTGGAATTCTTTTGTTTAAAGTATTGATTTAACATTAATAACACTTGCCGCACGATGATGGATACCAAGTGACCACTAGCGAGTTTATTCCTATGCGGCTGTCGCGCGGGCAAGACACAGTTACGCCGCGTCTGTACATAACTAACTAACTAACTAACCATCACGCCATTTCCCCGGATGGGTAGGCAGAGAGGATGGATCGCCACAATGGCCTGTCCTGGCATACCTCTCGGGCTTCCTCTACATTCATACATTGTACCATGCACGCACGTCGATTATTCCGACTTCGAATGTGGCCGCCTTTTAGTAATTGATTAATTTAGTCATGCCATGTTTTCCTCGGTCGTCCTCGGCTTCTTTTCCCACTCACGCTGCTTGTGTACAACTTTTTAACCATTATACTCTCATCCATTCGTTCCATATGTCGAAACCATCTCAGGGATCCTTTTTTTAATTTTATTCATGATGCAGTCATCTGCCTTACCTTTCTTTCTTATTTCATCGTTCGGTATTCTATCATACAACTTTTTTTCGCACATTCTTCTTAGTGATCTCGTTTATCCTGCTTTCATCCTTCTTTTGCCAGCTCCATTCAGCGCGTCTGTACATTATTGCATTAATTATATATTATTATACGTTTTATTCATAATAAAACCATTCGTATAGCTAATTACGATAATTACATTTAAAACTTTTGTTTACATTAATTTAAATTACACATTTTAAACTGGATTCTCAGAGTCTACCGCCGTACGTAAAGGATGAATTTACCACCATAAAACCAGTATAATACAAACCATCACGCCGTTTCTCCGCAGGGGTAGGCAGAGAGAATGGACCGCTACACTTCTCTATCCTGGCAAACCACTCTAGCTTCCTCCACATTCATACAACGAGTCATACACTCACGTCGATTCCAGTATAATTATATATTCCGGTACACGTATAACCAGTATAAAGTACAAATTATTTATGTATTCATTTGTTCATTTATTCCATGGTTCCAAATTTTAATATTTTTTTTGTTTTAAATCATTTTTCTCTTAATAATTTTGTTTTCACTCTAGCCTTTACAAAAAGTTATTGTGCGCCACTGGCTAATGACGTTTCTTAGTTTTTTAACGGCAGGTGTAGCGTAAAAGACTACGCATGAAATTTGATACCTAAAAGACATATAAAAATTAAGCAATCGAAATTTAATTAATGTTCATGTAATATAATATTGATCTTCAAATTAATTATACTCATGGAAATATTAATTATATTCAAAAGAAACATTTACTTACAATGGTGCGTTCAGATACGAGGTCTGTCAAATTGAAGCTGAATTGAAATTAAAAATATATAAATTCGTTTAACAGTCGCCATACGGTGATAGATACAGAGTTAGTGGTGAAACACGAGTTTATCCTTGTCGCATCCTGTGTACATTTCTATGACATTTTATTTTATAAAGGAACATAGAAGATCCCGCCACATACCCGAGGCTGTTAAAGGGCGTAGCGGCGCCCTTTTTTTAGCCTCGCTCGTACACTCCCTGGGCCTGTCCCGGTCCATCCGGGACTTACATTTAAAGACGACAACAACAAAGGGGTGCCAGACCACATTTAATCTACTCCATCCTACTTCTATGCTCCGCTGTACTTTATTGAATAAATAAACATAATATATAATACATTAACATTTCAGAAACATTATATAAAAGATAAAAATAATAATACGCAGCGGAAGCGTGTTGGGCCCATTTCTATGACATGTTTTATTTTTATATTCTTCGACGTTATACACGTATATTCACGATTTAAACAATGATTATAACTAATTAACTAACCATCACGCCGTTTCCCCGGAATGATTAAAAAAAATAAAGGAACACTCCCCTTTCCTAACATACTTCTCTCGGTTTCCACATTCATACATCGTACCAAGCACATACGTCGTTTTTTCCGACTCACATGTTCAACATTTAAAATTTGATTAATTCGATCGTGCCACGTTTTGCTCGATCTTTCTTTATTTCTTGTTCCTTTTACATCGTCATCGTGTACTTTCTTTACCATTATTTCTTCTTTATTATTTCTTGAACAATAATGTAAAACTCCATATTGAATAAAACGTCTGTTTTCAAAAAGTTTTATTAAAGTTTCTGTGAATGAAGTGTTTCGCCTATCTAGGGCATTATAAAATGCACATTTGACAATGACCTTATTGAAAATAAAGGCGTTAAAACTGTGCTATTCCACTGTAAAACCTTTGGAATTGAAAAAGCAACGCTATTAATGTTTCACTTTAATAATGATTTAATAATGCCTTAGACAGGCGAAACACGTCATTAACATAAACCATAATAAAACTTGTAGAAAACAGACGTTGACATTCGTATAAATCATTCCTTCTTCATTCATTTTTTCTATGCGTACAAACCATGTTAATGACCCTTTCGTTGTTTTGTTTATATTACTTGATTTTTCATCTTACTTATACGAGTATTACCTTAATTATAAAAAAAAATTGTATCCCTTTTAATTATGCAAAAAAGATTTAATAAACACTAATTCGCGTGTATATGTTAATGTAACATTAAAATATTTTTATTACATTTGTTTATTTTATTTTATACTTATTTCACGAGATAAAATTTAGTATGTTAGTATGCGTTTATATATTGTATAAAACGTCATAAAATAGCATACTTAACATATATTCCGGGAACCTTTTTCATGTTAATGTATTATATAATATTTAAATGTTATAATAATTAATTGGGGAGTTGGTAGAAGGCAGTTGCCCTGGCTGCGAAACAAAAGAGAATTGACAGGAATGAGCAGAGTTCAGAACCTGTTCCAAGTGGCGCAGGACTGAGTTGCCTTCGCTGCAGTGATCGCCAACATTGGAAGGACCTCACACCAGAAGAAGATTAAAATTAAACTAACTAACCACCACGCTGTCTCCCCGAAGGGATAAGCAGAAAATTGTTATATTTTGGCATACTTCTATACCTATTCATACATCGTGCCATTCACGCACGTCGATTTTTCCGAGTGACCGACCAGTAAAATGAACACTAGAAGTATTATTGAAAAGTATAAAATCTTCTTCTTCCTCGGCCTATTCCCGTCCACTCCTGGACAAAGGCCTCCTCCATTCGCTTCCATGTCACTCTGTCTTGTGCAGACTGCATTCAGGTTATTCCGACGTGTCTGTTCAAATCTCCCTTCCACCGTAGTTGCGGTCGCCCTGCACTTCTCTTTGCCATCCACGGTCTCCAAGTCAGCATCAGATCAGTATTTTCCGGTTTTTAAGGATGCAACCCATGTTTCCGAAAGCATCCCAGCTTAGTCCATTTCTTCTTTTAACCCTTAACGTACCGTGTTCAAAACAAAACGCTCGCTCCCATGTGGTCAATTCAGTTTAACGCTAACTTTATCTAAATATCAAGCATATGACTCGATATATCAAAATTTAATTTATGTCATCTTGTAGGGAATTTCATTAGGAATAGATCGATATCTATAACATACATGGATTATTTGAAAAACATATCATCATTATTTTTTTTCTGGAACCATGCGATTTCTGATATAGAATGCGAGACAGCATATGAGCAACTGACACCAAGTATGAACTTGTCTCGCCCCGCCGCGCCGTGGCGCTATAATTTTACGTATGATAAAGGCACCTAGGCAAAATGTATAGTACGTTCAAGACAACGAGTACGTATTAATATTTGTCCCTTTTGGTAAAGTGTTAATATTTTCACATTTCTGACATTATTAAGTTGCGTGCTGCGTTTCCGTCCACAGTCGGTAATATTACGTACCTATGAGAAAAGGCCAAACATATAATTTATAATACGATCAAAACAGCGAGTAAGTATTTGTCACTTTTGATAAAGTTGTAAATATTAGGAAAACAAATTCTACCTTAACACGAATGAAGGTGAGGGCAGTCTTAAAAAATATTTTTTTTTGGGATGAAGGAAGTAATTTTTTGCTTTTTTTTATTGCGAAATATTGAGAACACTTCAATGGAGGATTACAATTTTTTTATAATATTAGGGTCCATAGGTTTTAAGAAAATCAACTTTAAATTGGCAGTGGAAACTCAATTGACCACATGGCAACGCGACGGTTAAGCTCTGTGGTTTGGTTATCTCGGCCCAATCGAATATTGTGTCCCAGGTATGTATATAAAATATGTCCCAGGTATGTATATATATTAAATCATTGTCAATCGAAATAGAAGTCGATTAACGACAATGAAAGCATGATATGATAAAATAAATCAAATTCTTAAACGTATTTCAAGAATTAAATTTTTTTAATTCTGGCAATTTTAGCTTATTTAAAATAATTATTTATAAAATAAAATAGAATTTATGTTGGGTGTTTACCGGTACAAAGTTTTTAATATATTTCGTAAATTCTTATAAATCACGTCTGCCCATACTAAAGTATATTTAGATATGATTAAAATACGTAGGATAATGAGAAATGAAATATTATAAACGACTCAATGCGGCAACGATTAAAGAAGGAAGGAAGAACTGACAAAATATTTAATTTGTAACAACAAAATATACGATTTAATCGTTTAGTTTTATAAAGGGTGTTTTTTAATGTCAATGTTATGATTCTTTCTAATTCTTAACTAACTAACTAACTAACCATCACGCCGTCTCCCCGAAAGGGTAGGCAGAAAGAATGAAGGCAGAAGAATAGGCATCTCCCGCGCACACTTCGATTGTCCAAAACCCACAAAATAAATCTCAAACAAATAATATAAAATACAATAATATAAAATACAATGATATAAAATAAAATAACAAAATAAAAATAATTGAACACAAAATGTTCTTTTTAGATGGTGCACATATTGTATATTTAATTTATGTTCCTCGCTCCACCGTTTTTTTGATTTAGCACATAATGTTTTTTTCGATGTTGCACATGTTGACACGGACGATCCGGACTTTTGTGTTTATTTAATTTATGTTACACGTATCCCCCGTTTTTTAAATTAGCTGTAATTAGGGACTTAACCTGCAAGAACTTATAAATAATATAGAAGAAATTATTCAAATTGTCATTGGAACAAATGAAAAAATTATTTTTACACCTGTCAAAATTCTTTATAAAAACGATAAAACTAATATAATTTTAACAGCAAAACAGTACAAACGTATTACGTGTAGGTATACGTGTCACAATTAACTATAATAAAGTTCGGCAACAGTTAAATTAACCAAAACAATTCACTTATACACGAAATATCTCCAAAATTTACAGGAGCACCGCACCAAATGAACCAAACCAAATTTTCAAAATCGGAAGATTTTTTTTTTCTAGTTCTTTATCGTAATTATGTATTGTTTCTTGAACAATGATGTAATACTCCATATTAAATGATTAATACAAATGAAAACGTCAGTTTTCTAGAAGTTTTATTATATTTGTAAGAATGACATGTTTCGCCCTTCCAAATGACATTAGATAATGCCCAACATATCATTCCCATAAAATATAATAAAAATTCTAGAAAACTGACGTTTTCATTCGTATTTATTACTTAATCTTAATGTTTTTTTATGCTTCTCTTATGAATTTTTATCTTATCTGGAATAATATGTCTTTAATGTTTGTGATTTTTATTCAAATAAACTATGTTAAATAATATTACACGTTTGTGAGGCGAAACAAATTTGTTACTATTTATACAATTTATTCTTCTTCTTTCGGTGCCGTCTCAGGTCCCCCCGACGTTGGCGATCACTGCAGCAAAGGCATCTCTATCCTGCGCCACTTGGAACAGGTTCTGAACTCTTGTTATTTCTGTCCACTCTTTGATGTTCTGCAGCAAGGACAGCTGCCTTCTACCAATTTCCAGACGTCTCTCTACTTTACCCATTAATATCAGTCGAAGGAGATGGTATTTTTCTCCCCTTAGCACATGACCCAAATATGAGGCCTTTCTAATTTTCACACTCGTATAATTTACATAAATTAAATCCAAGTAAAACCACTAAAGAATCATGTTTTCTAGTATAAATTAATAATGGAGTTTTACAAAACTAATACCTCAACATTCAATACATTTCTTTCTTCTTCTTTATACATTGCGGGAGCGCTATAACGTTATGGTGTTATGTGCCTTCAGGCGATGTGTCGAAACGTTATACATACATCTGTTATTCGATGTATACCTTCGATTTAATACAAGTACGTAGAGCAACTAGATGTATTCGTTGTAATCTTTATTCAAATTACGTAATGTCTTAATGTCGGCGTTGCCATGGAAACACGGAGATAACAGTCGGTAACCACGGCTTACTGGTAACAAGCCGTGTAATAATAATCAAAATTTGGTATCCGCTGCATGCACGGTTATGTATTTACCATTATATCAATTGCTGGTTATGTACAAAATATTGTATTAACCCTATCTGCCTTGTATCCAATGTGACGAGGTAAATTGGTATAAGCCACAAATTCGTTCTCCCAATGATGAAGGGGCAAAGCCTTCGAAACACGCTGAGAAAAATAAACTCAAAAGTGGAAAAAATTGTGTTTTAATTCATAAAAAAATCGTCATGTTACACAGTGTAAACGCCTTAAGTTTATCTTAAATCTCAAATTAAGGTAGTATTTAGGTAGTATATTTACAAGAGATGTGCGAGTGGAGAGGGATATTGAAAGAAGGGTTGGGGCAGGCAACAAAGTGAATGGTGCACTTAAAGTTGTCATCGCAAACAAAAACCTATCCAAAAAAGCTAGAATGGCAGTGCACAATGGTGTTCTTCTACCGACCCTTATGTATGGAAGCGAAGCATGGAACTGGCAAAAGAAGGATGAAAGTAGAATAAATGCAGTGAAAATGAGATCTCTTAGACGAATGTGAGGATACTCTGTATGATAGAGTGTCGAATGGTGTTATGAACAAAATAATGAAAGGATCATTAAGATGGTTTGGACATACGGATAGAATGAATTCAGAAAGAATGGTAAAAAAATTATATGTTAACGATGTAAACGGAACCAGAAACAGAGAAAGACCAAGGAAAACGTGGCACGATCAAATAAATCAAATATTGAATGTCGGCCATGTGAGGAGTCAGAGAAATCGACGCGCGTGCATGACACGATGTATGAATGTTGAGGAATCGAGAGAAATATGTCGGGAAAGAAAAGTGTGGCAGTCCATTCTTTAACACGCTGAGAAAAGTAAACTCAAATGTGGAGAAAAATGTGTTTTAATTCATAAAAAATCGACATATTGCACGGTGTAAAACGCCTTAAGTTTATTTTAAATTATATTACTGTAATATAATAGATGCAGTAGACATAAGAACTCTTAGACGAATGTGTAAAAAATCTGTGTAGGTGAAATGAACGTGTTAGGAATAATAAAATAATGAAAGAATCATTAAGATGGTTTGGACACATGAATGAATTAATGAAGAAATAACGATAAAGAAAGGGCAGTGGAGATACTCCCATAGAAGCCCAGAAGCCCGGGTTGCGTAAGAAATTTTGAATCAAAACCTCTACTGGCTTACAGAGGTTCAGCTCTTTTGGCTATTCCTCTTACGTCTGATGGGAACATTGTTGGAAAGTGATTTGGTGGGTTGTTGGTTTATGCGGGGGCACGACTTCTTAGATTTGGGGGGTTTGATTCAAAATTTCTTACGCAAGCGGGCTTCTGGGCTTCTATGGTAGTACCGCCACTGAGAAAGTGTATGTATGTTAACGATGTGAAACGAGGAAAACCGAGGAAAACGTGGCACGATCAAATAAATCAATTATTGAATGAGAAGTATGGCATGAAAAACATTGAGGCGATCCATTTTTTCTGCCTACCCCTTCTGAGAGACAGCGTGATGGTAGGTTATTAAGAGTCCTTCAAAATTAAGCCTTTTCGATCCAAGTGCCGCTTTTGCAAAGTTGTAAGGATTTCGGGGGATAACAAAAAGCTAAAAAAATATATATTAACGAGGTAAACGGAACTAGAAATAGAAGGACACCTAGGAAAATGTAGCACAAAGTTAGGCCACGTGAGGAGACATCGACGTGCGTGCATGACACGATTTATGAATGTTGAGGAATCGAGAGAAGTATGTCAGGAAAATCAAATCAAATTTGTTTATTAATAATAAAAGACATTACAAACAGCAAAATGTTTAAGCATCTATTGAGTAAGGCAAAATATTTAAAAATACAACATAATACCAGGATACATTAGAAAGACGAGATACTTTCTAAAGTCAAGAGTATTTGTCCCCTGAACGTACCTTCACTAATATGAAAGACGTCGATCTCCGAAGAGACCGCGTTTAGCAGACTAATAGCTCTTTCCACCGGTGTCACCAGAGGCAGATTGGTTCTTGCTGTCTACCCCTTCGGAGAGACGGCGTGGTGGTTAGTTAGTTATCATAGAAATGATACCGAAAAAAGTATAAATGTTTTTTTTTTACATGTTTATAAATTTAAATTTTGTTCTGTTGTTTCGAATTCCGCTTCGAACTGCCGAAGCCCGTTCGGCAATCTCCGTCTGTTTGCGTGTGGCCACTTGGGCAGACGATAATCGCTCGGGAGGGCATCATTTATTGTCCCGCGCGAAGTTTTATTCAATAAATGTACCGAGATAAGGTCGCCATCTTGGATCCAGTTGTTGGCGGGAGATGGAATCGCCAACTGCGCTTGTTCTAGTTATTCCCTCCGCACACATTTGCGCGAACGCGCCAACAAACTTGGAATAAATGTTCGTAAACATTATGACGAACGCTCGCCATCTTCATATAATATCACAGTGTGTCGAATTCGCACTTATTTTGGTTCAAACAACTGTTTTTTATCTTGTAATGTTTTATTATGTAAACGTAAAAAGGTTTATTTTTCTTGTATTTATTTTTAGTTTCAAACCTACAACAACAAAACAAACCATCACGCCGTTTCTCCGCAGGGGTAGGCAGAGAGAATGGACCGCCACACTACTCTATCCTGAAAAACCTCTCTAGATTCATCCACATTCATACAACGAGTCATACACGCACGTCGATTCCTCCGACTTCTAATGCATGTTTTCATGCCATGTTTTCCTCGGTCTGACTCGACTCCGTACTCCATTTACATCATTTTTTAACATTTTCCTGTTTTTTGTCGCCGTTCCTCGGTCTCTTAACCAAAAACCTCAGCCCTTGTCCAAGGCCACCCCCTACTCCTCCACACACCTCTCTATCCGGGTAGTCAGGTCCAAATGTCGGACCCAACTCACCACGTCCACCAAGAAGCCCTCCTCTCACCATCCAATCGACGTGCGTGTATGACTCGCTGTATGAATGTGGAGGAAGCTAGAGACGTGTGTCATGATCGAGTAGTGTGGCGGTTTATTCTCTCTTCTACCTCTTCGGAGGAACGGCGTAATGATTTGTTTACATTTACATTTTTATATTTAAATAAATAGTCCATTGTTTTGGCCGAAACACTATGATATTTTAACATTTTACAATTTTTAATTCAAAAACTTTGTTTTATATCACAATTTGTATTTATTTTACTTCACGACAGCTGTTTCATCAACCAATGTTGACATCATCAGGTGTTACAAAAATATTTTTGTAATACCTGATGATGTCAACATTGGTTGATGAAACAGCTGTCGTAAAGTAAAATAAATACAATTTGTGATAGAAACAAAGTTTTGAATTAACAGTTATAAATTTTTTATATTTGGTTCTTTTCCACGTGTTCTTATACTCGTACTTTGGACGATGCAGGCATCGATGATTCGATAAAAGTCACATTAATTTTAGCTTGTTTGCTTATTTGGTAGTTCGTTGTTTCGCTCGTTCGTGTGGGAGGGTCACATTTACCCTGCGATGTCCGCATGTGTAGGAGAGTCGCCCCGATCGCTGGGGTTAAAGAATGTAAGAGAATCCATTGCGATAACGCCCGTAACTCGAGGTTGTTGGATCGAGAATGAATCGTAAATTGGATTTATTGAATGGGGACCTAAGACATCCATGAGAGCCCTACTAATAAACACGGCTTAAGATTAAACCCGACGGCAACCGGCGGTTTAACCAAAGATTATGTATATAACAACTCGGGTTCACCCGAAGAGTAAACCAGGTTTTATCCGTAACAAACTATACGCGTATTTATTGTTTCTTCTTTGGCGATCACTGCAGCAAAGGCATCTCTGTCCTGCGCCACTTGGAACATGTCCTGGACTCTGTTCATTCCTGTCCAATATTTTATGTTCCGCAACCAGAAGAATTGCCTTCTACCAACTCCCCGACGTCCCTCTACTTTACCCATTAATATCAAATGAAATCAAATCACTCAAATCAGTTTATTAACTCAATAGACATTACAAACAGGAACATGTTTAAGGCGTCTATTAAGTACAGGTAAAATATTATAAAAATACAACAAAGTACCAGGAACGCATTAGAGATGGTTCGACATTAGGAAGACAAGATACTTTCTAAAGTCAAGAGTATTTGTCCCCTGAACGTACCTTCACTAATATAAAAGACGTCGATCTCCGAGGAGACCGCGTTCAGCAGACTAATTGCTCTTCCCACCGGTGTCACCAGAGGCAGATTGGTTCTGGTGGCCGGTTGGTAAAACAATCTGTGCTGTCGCTGTCGGAGAAATCTATCAGGGACAGTAGGTGGTATTTTTCTCCCCTTAGCATATGACCCAAATATGAGACCTTTCATCTTTCACACTTGACAACAGCTCTCTATTGGCTCTGGCTCTCTGTAGTACGTCTGCATTACTGACCCTAAACAATGATTAACTACATGTAATTACCTTGAAGATAGAAACTGCAACGATCTTCGAAACGTTCGTCGAGAAAGTACATTTACACAATTAAATGATAATTTTCTGAATAGTCCATTGTTTTGGCCGAAACGCTATGATACCTTAACATTTTAATCTGTTAAATTAAATAACTTTGTTTAATTTATCACAATTGTATTTTAGTTTACGCGACAGCTGTTTCGTCAACCTATGTTGACATCATCAGGTGTTACAATAATATTAAAAGTTAATAATTTTCTTATAAAATAATTAATACGATTGGGAATGACATGTTTCGCCTTGTAAAGGCATTAGGATAATGCCTTAGCAATGCCAAACGTACACTTCCCATAAAATGAAATAAATCTTCGGGAAACACGTTTTCATTTGTATCAATAATAGTACTATTCTCAACTGTACATTTTTTATTCAAAAACGTATTTCTAACACACCCTTGTCAATCAAACAATCAACAATGGCGCTACATCCTACTATGGACCCTGGCTTCATCCAGAATACTTTGTTCCATCCCCTGTCAGCATCCTCCAGTTTGTAACACCAATTACCCTGAGGTGCCCCTCCACACCTTCCAGACACCAGTCTTGGTCTTCAAATCAAATCAAATCAGTTTATTTCATCAACAGACATTACAAAATTAAGTTTTAATGCATCTATTGAGAACAGGTAAATTAACATATTGTTTATAGTATACTACCAGAAACGCATGAGAGATAGTTCAACATTAGGAAGACAGGATACTCTCCAGAATTAAGAGTATTTGCCTTCTGAACGTACTTTCACTTATATGAAAGACGTCGATCTCCGAGGAGACCGCGTTCAGCAGATTAATTGCTCTTCCCACCGGTCTTTTCACACTTCGCTTTCTATCTGGTCGTGTATTGAGAATCTTCCTTGGAATTCGGTATCCTTCCATTCGCTGGAGATGTCACAACCATTTAAGACGATGTATTTTTTAAATGTCACTTTTTCTCTGTACCCAATACCATATAAAAGTACTGGTCTCTGGTATGTATATTTATATATAGAAAAACAAATGACTGCTGTGTCAGGGTCGATGCACTCGGCACTTACTATCCAGTCCTGCTTTAGCAGATAGGTACTTCCCGATGCAGAATTTTGCGCGTTCATGCTAAATAGTTATAGCTCGACCACCGACGAAAGCATTCTAAATGATTTTTGAAATTTGCTAACAAAAAATTAGCACCATCTATTAAAAAGTAAAAATAATACATTTTAAAAATATACGTTTATTTACTTATGTATATATTATATAATTTAGTAGTATAAATGCAATGGGACAATGCAGTGGACAATGACAGCGAAGTCCGCACTGGATACTTTTGAGAGAAGGTTGCTGGGTAGAATTCTGGGACCTGTGAATGACGGCGAAGGCTGGAGAGTGCGGCATAATGACGAGCTGTACTATATTTACAAAGCTCCCAGTCTCTCCACACAGGTCAGACTGAATAGACTGAGATAGGCCAATCACGTGCAGAAGATGCCGTCATCGCGAACTTCAAAAGATTGCTGGAGTGGCACCCAGGTGGTAGAAGACCTATTGGACGACCAAGGCGGCGATGGCAGGATGAAGTTGGGAGAGATGGGGCGAAGTTGTTACGAGTGGCATATTGGAGGGTCGAAGCGGAGGACAGGAGTTGGAGGTGAAGAATACTGGAGGCTAAGGCTCGATTTGGGCTATAGGGCCATCGAAGAAGGAGAAAATGCAGTAGAAATGAGATCTCTTAGACGAATGTGTAGATACTCTGTGTATGATAGAGTGTCGAATGAAAATATAAGAAGTGATTACTGTGAGAATGATGGTGTTATGAACAAAATAATGAAATGATCATTAAGAACTTTGGACACATGGAAAATATGAATAAAGAAAGTATGGTAACAAAAGTATATGTGAAAGATGTAGCTGGAACTAGAAATCGAGGAAAACGTGGCACGTCAAATAGAATATTGAATGTCGGTCACGTGAGGAGTCAGAGAAATCGACGCACGTGCATTACATTATATATGAATGTTGAAGAATCTAGAGAAATACTCGTATGTCAGGAAAGAAAAGCGTGGCAGTCCATTCTTTCTGCCTACCCCTTCGGTAGGCGGCTTGATGGGTAGTTAGTTAGTTAGTTTATATTTTAGTTTGTTAATTTTTCCGATTGTGGATAAGATTGATTTGAATAACATAAATTTTAAAAACAGAACAAGTCACCGAACAGAACGTTTCAAATCGCATTTGAAAATCAAATGTTCTGAAAACAAACATTCAAAACAAAAGCGGAATACTTAAAAAAATCCCATTTCAATTCAACGAAGGAAATTTTCGAAACTTTTATATTTTAGGTTAATACAAATTTATATTCCTGACTTGGTTATTTTTCCATTAAAAGTTTGACTTTTAAATCATATAAAAGTCGAACCAATCTCTTTGGGGTTCATTTTAAATTTGCTTGTTTTTTTAAGCATAATTTTAATTAATTACTTTTACTGATTTTTATAACTCCTTAAATAGTTTTTGGGAGATGATTTCCTGAGTTTTTTCTTTATTATATTAGTTTCTATGATATTATTCTTGCTAGTATCCATTGCTTCAATGGGCCATGGAAAGATCCAAGTTGGGTATCTATCTCGCTTAGAAAAGACGCACCAGGGTGACTGAATTAGGAATACGCATTGCAAGGATGAAATGGCAATGGGCGACATGCGTCCCGACGGGATCATGGAAGGTGGAGCCAGAGGGTTACTGAATGGAGGCCAAGGTTGGGCCGAAGAAGTGTCGGGAGACAGCCAACCAGGTGGAGCGAAGATTTTGTGAAGCGGGAAGGGCCTGGAGAACACTGGCGAGAGACCAAGAGGGATGGCGTGAGGGGTGGAGAGGTTTACGTCAAGCTGATGAAGGATCTCAAATATATTACTAATTATTAACTAACTAACCATCACGCCGTTTTCCGAAGGGGTAGGCAGAGAGAATGGACCGCCAAACTACTCTATCCTGACACACCTCTCTATATTCCTCCACATTCATACAACGAGTCATACAAGTACGTCGAATCTTTCGAAATTATCTTTCCTGACATACTTTCTTGCCTCCTCAACCTTATTACATCATGTCATGCATGCACGTCGATTTCTCAGATTCCTCACATGGCCGACATTCTTTTATATTTGATTTATTTGATCGTGCCACGTTTTCCTCGGTCTTAGTCTATTTTGAGTTCCATGTATGTCGTTAACATACACTATTTTTTTTTTAGCATTCTCTCTTCATTCATTTTTTTACATGTGTCCGATCAATCTTAATGTTCCTTTCATTATGGTATTTTGTTCATAATACTTTCATTCGCACCGCATTCACTTAATATATTTTCATTCGACACAGTTTTTCTACTTCATCCTTCTTTTGCCAGTTTCATGCTTCACTTCTATACATAAGGGTCGGTGAAAAAGAACACCATGAGGTTGGAGAATATAAATAAATATTTGGGACATACGAAAATAATATTTTTAAATATTTTAGTGAATATAAATCCAAGCCCTACTAATAAGCTAACAAACTTGTCTTTTTCAATGTAAGTAAATGCATTAAAGTTATTTTTGTGTTTGTAGACGCTTCAACTGTTTTTAGATTTCCGGCCATCTTGTTTATTGCATTAAAACATCTGAGCGCCGTTCTAAAAAAGTAATTCGTTTCTAATTTCCCGCCGTTATTGCTAAGCGCCATTCGCGGGCGCTTTTCCCGCCTAAAGCGAATTCCGATACCGTTTTTCAAAAAGGTTTTCCCGCCCTTTGTGAAAAAACGGCAAAGCACGGACCCGGTCTCGTTATTTCTAGTTTATTCGCTTGTTTTACACAGAGAACGTTTTATTGGAGGAATAAAAGCGTAAAAGTGTATCAATTCACACAGTCAACACGCAATTCAGTTTCATTTCGCTTGTTATTCTGTGTATAACTGTATCTAACACATCACAAATTAGGTGGTTCTCCAAAAAATTCCAGGGATGAAGGCACCTGCTCAGGACCTTGTCCGAAAGGCGTGCAAGATGGATCGGCCATGTAATACGACAAGAAGGCCTCTTGCATGCCATAATGGAGGATATTGCCGAAGGGACAAACTCTAGGGGACGCCCACGCCGAGAGTACCTGGAGGACCTGTTGGTGGACGTGCGCTGCTCATCATATGCAGATTTCAAAAGAGCCGCACAAGACAGGGAAGAATCGAGGAAATTGCTGCAAACCAATCCCAGGATTGAAACGGAGAGAGAGAACTCTTTCTAACTATGATAACTAGAGTAGCGATGAACATTTCTGCATCTACTGATGTGATGTATATGGCTGCCTTGTAAATTGCACAATTATTTAACATTATATCCCTGAGGGTAGATGAAGTCCTTGTGACGAGATAACAAAGTTTCTTTCTGTTATCCCTCGTAATCCTTACAATGTGGCAACGGCGGCGCGTGGATCGAAAAGGTTTAATTTTGAAGGATTAATATTAACTAAACATCACGCCTCTACAATGGAGTAGGCAGAAAAAATTGACCGCCTCATTGTTCTTTCGTGACATACCTTTAATTCAACATTTGATTTAAAACATATTCAAAATTAAAAAAAGAAACACTTGTCAAAACACAAGGTTTATTATGTCTATGATAATGGCTTTATTTTGTAGATAATTTTATTCCATTATTGTTTTAATGTATTTTGGCATATGAGCGCCACGGCTAGCTCGAATAAAGCGCAATCGTGAAATTTAATTTTCGACAATTGTCGTCTTTGTGGATGCGTATTATCCACTAGAGTGTACGTGGCGTGAAAACGATCCATGGTCTTCCGAATAACTTGCTCGGATGGACGATTATGTCGACCGTAACATGGACGTAGTGCACGAAAAGTTTGGCGAACCAAACCATGATTTTCAAAATAAATTTGCACAATTTGCAAGCGCTGTTCTGACGTCAGTCTATTCATGGTGATATTGCAAAGCGTACTGACTACAAATCAACCGTCAAATGTCAAATTGACAGTCTGTAGAAACAATGTTGCAAGTTTAAAAACCAAACGACTAAAGAAAACACTCTATATTTTATCGTGCCACGTTTTCTTCTGTCTTCCTCGTTCACATTTTTACACATATAATTTCTCTACCATTCTTTATTAATTTATTCTTTCTTGTGTCCAAACCATCTTAATGATCCTTTCATTATTTTATTCACAACTTTTACATTCGCACTTTTACTTCTTATATTTGCATTTGACACTCTTATTTTATACAGATTTACCACACATTTTTTTCTACCGCACGTATTCTACTTTCATCCTTTATTTGTCAGTTCCATGCTGCACTTTCATCCACAAGGGTCGGCACAATAACACTATTTATTGTACACATCGTCGCTCATTTGTATAGGCTTTTTTGTGATGACAAAGTTGCTTAATTTACTTTCTTGTCTGCCTCAGCCTTTCTTTCAATATCCCTCCTCACTCTCTCATATATTGTAAACATTCTTCCATAATAAACAAATATAATAATCCATTGTTTTGGCCGCAACAATATGATACTTTAACATTGTAAACTGTTAAATTAAAAAAAAAAGTTTTATATCATTGTGTGTATTTGTTCCTATGTCAATTTGAATAATTTCTTTGATATAATTTTGAAGTTCTTGCTGGAGTTGAGTTTGGTATAATAAGTTATAATTCAAAGAAATTATTCAAATTGACATAGGAACAATTACACATAATTGGCTCGAAAAATTACGAAAATTTGACATTTGAAATATTATTGTAACACCTGATGATGTCACGATGTTGACGAAACAGCTGTCGCGTAAAATAAAAATACAATTGTGATACATAAAACAAAGTTTTTTTTTTAATTTAACAGTTACTAAACAAATTTAATTAAAGTTCACGTTTTGTTTTTATTTAATTTGATCGTGACCGTATTATAATTGATTACGGACGCCTCTGTCTTCGGGAGAGGAGTCTTCTTAAGTAAATATTACATTGGTTACGATCAGAGATAATGGTTCCCGCCTTTTTCAATCTTAACTACATGTTATTGAAATCTTCTTTTGACTTTTTGCCTTACGAGAGAATATGCAGGTTCTTTTAAGATACTATATTCATTGTTATTTTATATGAAAACAGCACGATTTTAAAAGGTTACTTGGCTATCAGGACTCGTGCATTCTATCTATATACATTTCTAAATTATATATTTTATATTGAAATCGATTTTAAATAATTCATATAATAAACAGGATAAAATAAAACAAAAAATCGTCAAGCAGCTTCGTCAAGGTTAAAAATACAAACTGTTTGTTTTTGTTACCCTGATAAAGCTCCGGCGAGAGCAAAACCGGTTGGTTCGATTAACCGTCGCGTTGCCATGTGGTAAATTGAGTTTCCACTGCCAATTTAAAGTTGATTTTCTTAAAACCTATGGACCCTAATATTATAAAAAAAATTGTAATCCTCCATTGAAGTGTTTTCAATATTTCGTAATAAAAAAAAAAGCAAAAAATTACTTCCTTCATCCCAAAAAAAAATATTTTCTAAGACTGCCCTCACCTTCATTCGTGTTAAGGTAGAATTTGTTTTGCTAATATTTACAACTTTATCAAAAGTGACAAATACTTACTCGCTGTTTTGAACGTATTATAAATTATATCTTTGACCTTTTCAATATGTACGTAATAATACCACTGTGGACGGAAACGCAGGACGCAACTTAATAATATCAGAACTGTGAAAATATTAACACTTTACCAAAAGGGACAAATATTAATACGTACTCGTTGTCTTGAACGTACTATACATTTTGCCTAGGTGCCTTTATCGTCGCCCCGCCGGCCGCGGCGCGCAGACAAGTTTATACCCGTATGTCCAGTCGCCCGTATGCTGTGACGCATTACATATCAGAAATCGCATGGTTCCAGAAAAAAATTAATAATGATATGTTTTTCAAATAATCCATGTATGTTATAGATATCGATCTATTCCTAATGAAATTCCCTACAAGATGACATAAATTAAATTTTGATTCATCTAGTCATATGCTTGATATTTAGATAAAGTTAGCGGTTAACTGAACTTACCACATGGGAGCGAGCGTTTTGTTTTGAACACGGTACGTTAAGGGTTAAACAAACTAAAGTGTCGTCGATTGTTTTGGCCGAAACACATACTTCAACAATATTACTGTTAAAATTTAAAACACTGTTATATATCACAATTTCTTTTTATTTACTCAGTGTCGAGACAGCTGTTTCGCCAACCGATTTTGGCATCGTCTGATAATGCGATGGCATTATCAGACGATGCCAAAATCGGTAGATGACAAAATAGTAGATGTACTACATCACTATGATAGCTATAATACCCTTTACATCGATTTGGCTCATGCTGTCAAAAAAGCAATTCAACAAAATAATAATAATAATAATAATAATTTTGTGTTCGCATTTGAATCATTTTTGAATTGAGCTCATTTTTTACATATTAAAATGATGAATTCATCGAAACTTGTTTGTTAAGAGTATTAAAAAGTTATTCAAATTGTAATAATTAATAGAAGTAAGGTTAAAAAAAGAACAATATAATAATTCACTGACCCCTTGCTGCCTGAACGCCCTCCAAATAGTTCTGATCCCGCTATCGCCCCCTGGATAATCAGGTCTCACTGGGGGGCAGTTCCGCTCCCGATAATGATGATATAATACTAAAATGATTTTTTAAACAGTGTTTTAAATATGTTTGTTGTGTTTTTGGGTAACACCGTGTGATACCTCTTTCTCGACCGACGTTTCGGAGATCGTTGCAGTCTCCATCTTCAGGGTAATGAATGTGATATGTGTTGTGTCTGCTAAGGTACTTCACCGTTGTACCGTGTCGCCGGCAGTGTGTACGTGTGAGACAAAGGTTCCCCGAAATAGCTTGGCACAGGGGGGCATCCCGGAGCGGTATGTCGCCGGCAGTGGGTTATTCCCCGAATTAGCTAAGCACAAATTAGCTAGTACCTTAGCAGACACAACACATATCACATTCATTACCCTGAAGATGGAGACTGCAACGATCTCCGAAACGTCGGTCGAGAAGGAGGTATCACATGGTGCTACCCAAAAACACAACAAACATATTGCTGCCAACCGTGAAAATCTACGCAGTGTTTTAAATCTCAATATCAAATAATTAATACGAATAAAATGACATATTTCGCCTTGCTAAGGCGTTGAAGTGAATGCAGTACATATGAACATATTATAAACAAAACAATTAAATTGTCATTTAGATGGTTTGGACAAATTATAAATTATGGTCTACTTCAATAGTGTAAGTGGTGAGGGATATCGGGTTGTGGAAGCTAGGTATTAAGGCATATGTCCATCACTGGATGACTAATACCTGATGATGATAATCAAATCAAATCAGTTTATTTCATCAACAGACATTACAAAATTTATTTTTAAGGCATGTATTGAGAACAGGTAAAATAATATATTATGTATAGTATACTACCAGAAACGCATAAGAGATGGTTTAACATTAGGAAGACAGGCATGAAGGTTGTTATGTCCATTTGTCATAAAAAATAATAATTATAATGAATAGTAATATCTAAATAGTCTAATGATTTTACTGAAATCTGTTGATTAAAGATCATTTTAAAAATGAATGTGGAGGAAGCAAGATAAGTATGTCAGGACAGAACGGTATGGCGGTCTATCCTCTCTGCCTACCCCCTCCTGCATCCGGCTCACGGCACACCGGTTGCGAAGCCCTGGCTTAGGGAATGCGGCTTGATGGTTTATAAGTTGTAGTAATTTAATAAGCAACATAATAAATATCAATGAAAGCGAAAATGGCCGTTCACAATGGAGTTCTGGTTCCAACCCTTATGTATGGAAGCGAAGCATGGAACTGGCAGAAGAAGGATGAGAGCAGAATAAATGCGGTAGAGATGAGGACCCCAAGACGTATGGTAGAACGATATATGACAGAATCTCAAATGATGATATAAGAATGGAGTGTAGAGCGGAAGAAGGTATTATGAACCAAATTATGAAAGGATCGCTGCGTTGGTTCGGACATATGGAGCGCATGGGTGAAGAGAGAATGGTTAAAATGTATACGTTAACAATGTAAATAGAGAAAGGAGTCGAGGTAGACCGAGGAAAACATGTCATGCCCAAATTAATCAAATATTAAAAGTTGGTCATGTCAGAAGCCGGAAGAATCAAGTGCGTGTATGACTTGCTGTATGAATGCGGTAGGTAATATATGTAGTAGTGTGGCAGTACATTCTCTCTGCTGGGGCGTGATGGTTTGTTTTTAAGTAATATAATAAATCAAATCCAAAAAAAAAAATCATTTCACATGTGAATCTAAAAAGGATAATTTGAAGCCATTCAAGTCGCGTTTATGGAAGCCGTTAATAATTCAATTTGAACGGCTTCTGTGCAGGCGGATGATGTTAAACTTGTATTTCAAACGACTTCGTTAACTGTGAATAAGGCGCCATTAGCATCAGCAAGCTTTTGCACCTCCCGCACAATGGACGCAATTATTTACTTTGAACAAAATGGACGTCATCAATTTTTCGTTAATCCTAAAAAACCCTTTCTGTTAGTTATAAAAAGAAATTCATTAATCACACAAAAAACATGTGAACAGAAATCAGAAACGCTTATATAATGATAATATATTTTATACATGTATTCTCTTCTTCTTTCGGTGCCGTGTCAGGTCCCCCCAACGTTGGCGATCACTGCAGCAAAGGCATCTCAATCATCTCTGTTCACTCTGTGGCCACGACGTCCCTCCACCCATTAATATCAGTCGAAGGAGGTGGTATTTTTCTCCCCTTAGCACATGACCCGAATATGAGACCTTTCTAATTTTCACACTCGACAACAGCTCACTATTGGCTCTGGCTCTCTGTAGTTCGTCTGCATTACTGACCCTATCGGTCCACGGAATACAGAGCATTCTTCGGTATATCCACATCTCGTCTTCGGTATATCCACATCTCGAACGCTTCCAACCGGTTCATTACATTCACTTTCAGAGTCCAGGTTACGCAGCCATATCGTCGCCCCAGAGCAATAGTGAGATAAACCAGTGCCATCTTGACAATATAACAAGCCGCAATGTTCCTTTGATATTGTTTATGGTTTGACTTGGTGGAGGCCTTGCACTTATTTGAGTCTCCTAGGGCCTAGGAGACTACTAGTACCCATCACACCGCGTCTCCTAGATACAAATTGGAAACTGAATATGGTTGATCAAGGTGTTTACAGGACTTATGATCTGTCATTGGTTGGGTTAAGCGCACGCTTTATTTAATTGCGACATTCCCCATTCCACCTTTCTTATGACCATGTCTGACAATTTTTTTGGAAGTTGTATATATGTAAAAGTCCAACACCAGAATTCACATGTCAGTTTCAATGCGCCATCTATGAAGATTTGATTATATATGTTAATATCTAAGATTACTCTATATAATCTACATACTAACGCCATCTATGAAGATTTATGTTTATTAAGCATTAAGCAGAACATATTTTTAACACAATGTGAAAGGCTACCCCGCCATTAGCGCATTGTTAGAAGCCGCCCGGAGATGGGCCTAGGCGACTCAAATAAGTGCAAGGCCTCCACCAAGTCAAACCATAGACAATATCAAAGGAACATTACGGCTTGTTATATTGTCAAGATGGCACTGGTTTATCTCACTATTGCTCTGGGGCGACGATATAGTAGAACATACCATATATGAGATTTAATCTCTGTCGGAGTTTCATGTTAATATAATAATAATAAATTGGATAATTTATAAAGCGCCATTTTTATGAATTACTCATCTCAAGGGCGCTGTAGAAGATGCTCCGTTTTATCAACTAGATAATAATAATAATAATAATGATAAAAAAATATATAAACATATTTAGTATGAGGGCTGCACCTGACGAAGTCGACCAGCCCTTCCTGTCAGGAAATGATAATCTGAAAAGGTGCGTTTTGAGTCTCGATCTAAACTCTGATTGATTCTCAATACACTTAAGGTCTGCTGGAAGATTGTTCCAGGCTGAAGGGCCGGCTACCGCGAAGGCTCGGTCGCCAAAGTTTGTGCTTGGCACAGTCAATCTACCGATCGCAGAAGACTTAACTGATCGAAATGAAGACTGTATAGCATTCAGGTTCTCGTTGATGCAGAGTTCAGATATATAAGCTGGTGCCATTCCATGCAACGCCTTATAGACCGTCCAGCAGAGCTTGTATTGTATCCTTTCTGGACATTTCAGCCAGTGGAGCTCCTTAAGATGCTGTGTTATGTGACAACTCTTTGGCACACCCCTTATCAATCTTGCTGCTGCATTGAATGCAGACTGGAGTTTATTTGTTTGCTGTTTGGGGATGTTGGCGTAGACACCATTGCAGTAATGTTAAGATTATTGTTGCAAAAGAATGTTCTCATTTCATTAAATTCAATTGATTTTATTAAATTCATTTATTAAATTCTTAAATTCATTTATTAAATTCTTAAATCATTTATATTTTATATTAAATAAAAACTTTGTTATATCAAGTAATATACAAGACAGCTCTCACGGATTTCCTCGCCACTTTTAGAATTCCAGATTTTTTTCTTTTATTCCTGTGGGAATTTCATTACGTAATATATTCTTTGTCTAAGAACGTAACACATTTTCGTAGTGCCAGTCTAGCGCGCTTGTTTGAAAAAAAGTAATTGAATTTTTCTTCATTGAAATAATTTCAATTTGAGTTCATATAGAGTCTTTAACGATGTACGCTTCTAAGGTCTCGTTCGCATCTGATAAATCAACTGGCCTAAACGGCCGTGATGCTTTATTATCCCGTGTAATAAAAGGTATTCCCGTGTCTCTTTCAACTCTACATCACGCTTCAGCATGTCTATAAATCATCAATTGGTACCATACGTATATTACGTCTAGTCAAGATTCTCATTTGACCGGGTTTATTAACCCGGCCGGAACGCTCACAACCTGGGAGTGTATTCAAATCCACGGAATCTTGAGTGTTAATTCCTAATCAAATATAAACTCTTTATATTGCGTGTTTGAATCGTGATAGTAAAGATCAGATATAAGGTATTCTATATATTTAATCGACGTATGAGAAATGTAGATACTCGTGGGAAGTTTGGTTATACATCTATTTAAACCCCATGGTTGTTTAATCTAATAGAAAGAGTAAGAAAGACGACGAGTGATAGAGTTTGGGATGTGCAAGGCACCTTTATGAATGGCAGAGGATGTATGGATCAAATTTTTGCACTTCGTACAGTGACAGAGAAGTTTCTGGCCAAAAACCGTAAACTCTTCTGTGCGTTTGTCGATTTGCAAAAAGCATATGATCGCGTAGATAGAGGTAAACTGTGGGAAATATTATCGGAATATGGAATAAGCACAAAACTGATCACGGCAATTACATCGCTGTACACGGAAAGCACTGCTAGCGTCAGAGTAAATGGGGATCTTACAGCCTGGTTTCATATCAATAAAGGTGTCAAACAGGGGTGTGTAATGTCTCCATGGTTGTTTAATCTATATATGGACAAGTGTATGAAAGAGCTGAAAGTGTTGGATGCAGGTGCAAAAATTAAGCTGTTTGTTGTATGCGGACGACGCTGTGCTACTTGCAGACATCGAACAAGAACTACAAACCCTGGTCTCTAGTATGTATGAGGTATGAATGTGAATAAGTCCAAGGTGATTTTCGAACAAGAAAAAAACATGACAGACTGTAAACATTAGTGTGAATGGTGAAAATCTATAACAAGTGGTTGAATATGTCTATTTAGGAAGTATGTTTACAAATCATGGGAGAGTGGAGAATGATATTGAAAGAAGGGTTGAAAAACCTATTCAAGCTGTGGCGCATCAGATTCCTGCTGGTTACCGTCCCCCCGGAAGACCGCCAAAGAGATGGAGAGATAGCTGAAAGTCGACCTCCCAAGAGAAGCCAGCCTGCTGTATATAACATAATACTGAAACAGACCAAAGGTCTGAAAGAAAAAGAAGAAGATACATATAAATACCCCTGCAATGGAGATAGACCTCTTCGGATTCGTAGAAGGCAAAGGAAGGCATGGGAAGACCGAACAATTCAATTACTGAAAATCGGAACAATCGACGAGCGGTGTACGGTGTGTCACGGTGTGTGAATGTGTTATAGAAGAAGCGCAAGCACTATGTCAGGATAGAACAGTGTGGCGGTCCATCCTCTCTGCCAACCACTGCGGGGAAACTGCGTGATGGTTAGTTAGGTACTTAGTTTAGACTAAATTTGTTGACGTTTGAATTAATGAAATTTTACGTTTACAAGCAATTGTTATAAATTTTAATTAGTACGAGATAATCTTTTGTGTACTCTCAAGTGAGCTGAAAGGCACAGGTTAAATGTTTTGTAATTTTCTTGAATAAACAGCCGGCGGTTGAGTTCAGTGTTCCGCCATTTAAAAACAACCTTAATGACGGGGTTGACGCGGTGCGAGCCATGGATACTTTTTCTTAACAAGTCAAAGAAGCCGTTTTTTTGTAAAAAAAAAAAAAAATTTTTTTTTTAGAGGTTCGGATTTTAAACTGGCAACATTGTTTCTACAGACTGTCAATTTGATAGTCGACCGTTGATTTGTAGTCAGTACGTTTTGCCATTTCACCATGAATTGACTAACGTCAGAACAGCGCTTGCAAATTGTGCAAATTTATTTTGAAAATCATGGTTCGATTCGCCAAACTTATTGTGCACTACATCCATTTTAGAGTCGACATAAACGTCCATCCAAGCAAGTTATTCGGAAGACCATGGATCGTTTTCGCACCACGTACACTCTAGTGTATAATACGCATCCACAAACACGACAATTGTCGAAAATTGGTTTCGCCAAGCTCGCTGGCATCGACAGACTGGTGACACTATTGCAAACCGAGTCCTTTATGTACATACAGATCAGGAGTGGTAAACATGATTCTATACAAAAATAATCTAAGTTTTTATGTAAAATTTACTGAATTTAAATATTGGTATTATAGGTATTCAAGAAGATTTATATTCAATACAATGGATTAAAAAAAATATTTTAGCTGACATATAAGTGAAAGGACTCGGTTTTGCAATTATATTATAGACATTATCAATATTTTCATTATTTATAATGACTAAACAAGACGAAACATTTCAATGCCATACGATATACTACATCTCCTAAAAAAGGGACGTTTTCATTGATTTAAAAAATCTCGAATGTCTTTTAGAACTATTTTTATGTTTCAAATTTTCACATTATAACTCCATCTAGATTGGATTTTACTCATTTTAAAATATCATTTTCTCTTGTTTAGCGCGTTATACGAGCGAGGAAGTGAGTTAGGGATGAGATTGTGAGGAAGTAGAGAGGTACGTGAGGAAGAGAAGGATTTCCTGAGGAAATTTGCTGCTCAAGGAGATGAAAATGGGCGGGAAGAAGCGTTGCTTTAATCAATTCCTTGTTTGTCGGAGTCGCTCGCAGACAATAGACAAAGCTGTACTCTATGCCGGCGAACCGCGTTTTATCTGTGGTTAAGATAACATTGGTTTAATCAGATGTAAACTGAAATTAAATTTCCAACACAAACGAACTATTCAGGGGAAAGGGAAAAATTATAATAATTATTATTTGTACATACTTCCACATTTACTATTTTTTTAGACTAGTGTCATGACGGATTCCTGTGTCACAGAATTACGTTAATAACAAAATAAATAAATAACCATCACGCCATTCCCCGGAGGGGTAAGCAGAGAGGATGGATCGCCACAATGCTCTGTCCTGGCGTACCTCTCGGGACCTCTACATTCATACATCGTACCATGCACGCACGTCGATTATTCCGACTTCGAATGTGACCGCCTTAAGTAATTGATTAATTTGGTCATGCCATGTTTTCCTCGGTCGTCCTCGGCTACTTTTTCCACTCACGCTGCTTGTGTACAACTTTTTAACCATTCTACTCTCATCCATTCGTTCCATATGTCCAAACCATCTCAGGGATCCTTTTTTAATTTTATCCATGATGCAGTCATCTGCCTTACATTCCTCTCTTATTTCATCGTTCGGTATTCTATCATACAACGTTTTCTCGCACATTCTTCTTAGTGTTCTTTCATCCTGCTTTCATCCTTCTTTTGTCAGCTCCAAGATTCACTTCCTATTAAATGAATTAAAATTGAATTTCCAATTAAAAGTGAATTTTCAAATTAAAATTTAATTTTCACAATATTTTGCCGATTTCTATTTTTTTTATTGTCTACAAAAGGTTGTTTGAACCCAACTGTTGTATACCATTTATTTTAGTTATTATATTGATTCTCATGACATGTGAAAGGTAGCTTATATATTGCCATTTTATTGTCACGTGATTTCTACACCAGACAAAAAGCGATGTGACAATCGCACTGCCGTTTTTGATGTGTTTCGAAGTTGTTATATTATCTTCGTCTGTAAGATTTTTTTTTAAGTATGCTGTTTTGAATCATAATACACTTTAGTTTATGTATATCTCCGTTTATATTTGTACAGTATCGCGTTTCCTCCGTCTGGGATCGATAATGGAGTTGATATCAGGCGAGATGTTCGTGGTTCCATACGGTCCAGCATCTCCCACCAATACGTGGGTCGAGTTATGGTCAATGAATAAACAATGGGGTACTTAATGAGACACCCACTCGCTCTCTGCATTCCGTCACTTCATTCCGATATCATTACAAATGCTGAAGCTGCTGTATGACTCTCTGGTGAGAAGTCGGTTGGAGTTTAGTTCCATTATCTGGACGCCGCATGAGGTTCGATATTCCCTGATGGTGGAGAGGATGCAGAAAAAATGTCTGCGATACCTCTATCTTAGGGAGTATGGATATTACCCGTGGCTCTTTCCAACTGATTTCTTGCTAGGGATGCTAGGCTACCAGTCACTCGAGAGGAGACGAGACATTCACTTGGGTGTCCATTTCTTTCGACTGATAGGCGGTTGTATACACAACTCAGAAATCCTGAGTGATGTAGGTCTGTTCGTCCCTGATAATTATCTTCGACAAAGGGGCCATAGATTGTTTTATCTCCCACGATGCAGAACCAACCTGCCAATGGTTATGCCGGTAGGTAGAGCATTATCTTTGCTTAATCGTATCACCTCGGAGTTTGACATATTTTGTGATAGTTTGGCTCATCTGAGGGGAGTACTTTCTTTATTATAATTGTATGGTATATTTATTTTATTAATTTGCCATGCATCTTATGTTTCTCGCTCTTTTTATTAATCTATTATGTATTACTTATTATTGTGTATCTTTAACTTGTATCTTAGTGTATTGGAAAAAAAATCTGTAATGCTTTAGATATGTTTAAAATAAATAAATGAAATGAAATTAAATAAATGCCTTTCTTATCGGCGATAGTTATTTCGCTTGTTTAATTCCAGTTATTGATAATAATTATATTAATAATATGCTTACGTTCAAAGCGCAGTTTTTTATGTAATCTACTTAGGAATTTTTTATATAATCTACTTAGGAAAAAAAAATTTGGACCCACGCTGGAGGACTTACAGAATAAAAAGAAACCTTGAACTTGAAGTACTGATTAACCAGGAAACAGTAGTGAGATTCTGTAAGTCCCAATGCCTACGGCGGGCTGGCCATGTGGAAAGAATGCCAGAGGGTAGAACACCACAAATTATATCCAGATGGGTGCCCCGCGAAAAGAGACCAAGAGGCAGACCGAGGAAAAGATGGTCGAATTGCGTGGAAGAAGATTGGGAGAAAATGGAAGGAGCTGGGGAATGGAGAGAGATGGCCAGGGACAGAAGTCAGTGGAGGACCGTTGTGGAGGAGGCCAAGTCCCACACCGGGATGTAGCGCCGAGAAATGATGATGATGACTTGGGAAATTGAAAATAACTTTGTTTAATCCACAAATTTTTTAAAAATATTGAAAAGGAGGATCCTTCCATCTTCGGGTGTAAAAATATAATGAAAACTAAACAAAGAAAAACTAATATAAAAACGCATTTAAAATTCGATACAATAATTTATATTTAAACATTAACCTGGGCTATTTTGTTATCTTATTTACTTAGACAGCCGTTGTCGTTGCCTATGTCCACTACTGGACATAGGCCTCCCTCATACTTCTCCACGTATCCCTATCTTGTGCCTTTTGCATCCAATCGCCAGCAATTCTTCTAATGTCATCGGACCCTCGTGTAGGGGGTCTCCCTCTGTTTCGTTTGTCTTCGCGGGGTCTCCACTCTACCACCCTTCTGGTGCATCTATCGTCTACCAATCTGGCAACATGTCCCGCAAATGACCATTTAAGATTCGGTACCCTTGCGACGACATTTTGTTATAAGTTCTAATATTTTTTTTATCAATAAGAACTATTAAATAATATTAAATAATAATAATACAAGACATGATGATAATATAAAAATATATATTAAAAATTGTAATTTAGAAAAAACATACATTTTAAGAGACATAATTTATTTGTCTTTTTCTTTTTTAAATACTTTATACATAATTTATATAAAAAATAATAAATTATTAATTTGTACTTGATTGGGAATGGGAGCTTGGGAGATTAAATGTAGACAAAGTATTTAAGAAGAAAGGAGTAAAAGGAGGAATGTAGGTATCCTCCGACAAAAAAATTGTCTCATATGGTTAAAATTTCTACACTGAGGAAGGGTGTCCGTGGCCCGAAACATGTTTGAGAACAAAGAAGATTCAACGTCTTACAAAATATTCTAATTCAAATATTATTTAATGATGCACTAGCAAGACGAAACAAGATACTCCCATAAAATATAATAAAATTATATAAAACGTTTTTCAAGATACGATAAATAAAGAAAATGTTAGTTTTTGAATGTTTAACAATCGATTAGCTACCATATTACTCGTTAATATTCACACAAGACTCTTGTTATGGGTGATATTGATACTTTTGAGCTGTTGCGGAGTCAAACAAAAACATCATATGTAGTGTTTATAATTTTTCTTGTCACGCGTTCATGTCATTTGAAACTTAAATGTGAACCGAGCGAAGAATGTGCTTCGTAATTCTACATATTGTAACTATACTATATAAAGCTAAAATGCAGTGAATAATGGTGTTCTTGTACCAACCCTTATGTATGAAAGCGAAGCATGAAACTTGCAAAATAAAGTAGAATAAATGCAGTAGAAATGAGATCTCTTAGACCCTAGGTTCTCAAAGTGGGCGATATCGCCCCCTTGTGGGCGTTTGAGACTTTCAGGGGGACAGTAGAAGATCTAGAAAAATGAGAGCGTAAGTACTAATAAAGCGGTATTCTACCATATGTCGTTTTCAGATACATAAAAGATTTAATAATATTTGAAAATTATTAAAAACTATGTGTTTCTAAATATTTGGAATAACTTTTATGGGAAGGGGGCGTTGAACGTTTATTTTTCTTGAAAAGGGGGCGGTGGCCCAGAAAAAATTGGAAACATATGTCTTACACGAACATGTGGAAATCTGATAGTGTCGAATGAAAATGAAATAAGTTACGAACAAAATAATGAAAGGATCATTTAAATGGTTTGGACACGTGGAAAGAATGAATGAAGAAAGAATGGTAAAAAAGTAGGTATATGTTGATGATGTAAATGAAACTAGGAACAGAGAAAGACCGAGGAAAACATGGCACGATAAAATAAATCAAATATTCATAGCCATACCTAGAGCCACCTGGAGAAGAGCTCTACTGGACGAGGTTAAGGCAGCAGGCTTCGCTTGGGATGATGTTCGGCATCAGGCATGCGAGTCGAGTGGAGAAGGTTCTTTGAGGCCCTATGCACCACGGAGGTGTGACAGGACAAAAAGAAGAACCTAGAAAGATAGAAAAAATTTGTTATTTTATAGATTTAGATATTTGATATTCTCGTGATTTCACGAAATATCCAACATATTTAACCAAACACCCCCTAATTTCGAGTTGCTTTAAAATTTGACTTCTGGGTAGTTTTCTCAAGTTGTATTGCTTTCCTCGTACAATAATTAGCACGGGGGGTGTACCGGGCCACCCTCCGAGCCGACTTGCTCTAGGCAAAGGGTTGGTTAATTAGCGAAGATAATGAACGTCTCCGATTGCAGATTTTAATTGCACCCCTTACCATGTATTAATGGCATTCTGGGATTCAGACAGGAGCCGTTGATATCTGTTGAAGTAATTATGAAATACAATTGGATTGTTTAACTTCAGCTTTGACCCTTTCATTATTTTGTCCATAACACTTTCATTAGCTTACTGGATTATGGAATGATATTTGATAATGCCAAAGCGTCTGTTTTCTAGAGGTTATGTTATATTTTATATGTATTTATTTATTTGTTATTGGTACACAAACAGAGCATCTAATATACAGTAGTAATAAGTAATAAACATATATATATATATATATATATATATATATATATATATATATATATATATATATATATATATATATATATATATATATATATATATATATATATATATATATATATATATATATATATATATATATATATATATATATTAAAACAGATGAGATGCCTCACTACATACATCTGGAAGTTTAACTGTCTTGTACCCCCCACAAGATCCTTTCATAATTTTATTCATTCTTCTTCCGCTCTGCATTCCTTTCTCATATCAGCATTTGAAATTCTGTCGTACATCGTTCTATCACACATACGTCTTAGAGACCTCATCTCTACCGCATTTATTCCGCTCTCGTCGTTCTTCTGCCAGTTCCATGCTTCGTTTCCATACATAAGGGTTGGGACCAGCACTCCATTGTGAACGGCCATTTTCGCTTTCATTGATAAATTCTTGTTTCCAATAGCTATTTTTAAACCTCCATTTTCTTTCTTACCCGCACCAATCCTTCTTTCGACAATTCACATAGTAGGCAAAACACAACAATAGCTCCGGACAAAGAAAATAAACAAATCAGGTAAAACAAGGCAGTTTACCCAAGATTGAGAAAAAATACACAAATAACAAAATAAGAAAAAATCACACAAATTCAAATCAAGGCCTTAACCAAGCTGTTTAGGAAAAAGAAAAGAAAAAAAAAATTATATGATATTTTGTTATGATGAATGACGTGTTTCGCCTGTCTAAGGCATTATCTATCGCAGGGCTAAACACTGCATGATAAATGAGCACATAATTACGAATACGGCTCGGAACTCGAGACTGCTGTGGATATGGCGAAATCCAACACCGGAATGTAGCTCCGAAAAGTAGAAGAAAGCATTATCAACTTATAATAAAACTTCTAGAAAACAGACGTTTTCATTCTAAAGATTGGTCTGCAGCAAGGCGACGCATCTCCTCTTCCACTCCGCTCGGACCTCAGCAACTCTCTTCAACTCCGCATTAGAGGTGCAGCTCATATCTCGGAAAATCTGGTCTAGGTACCTGGCGAGGTCGTTCTCTGCCGATCGATCCCTTTGATCATGCAGGTAACATTCGTGTCGCAACACATGACCAATCCATCTCGCGCGCCTCTATTCTCTTCAACTCAACTGAGAACCTCCTCATTTGTAACGTGGTTAGTTCCGTTATCCCTTCATAGTTGTATCTAAACTGTATATTATTATTATTGGTATGTAATATACATGCAATGAATTATATTTTCCTTTAATAAATCTGACGACCTGTGGCACATAAATCATGTCTCCTGGGATAATCCTGGTCTTCCAGGTGTAAGCGGCTGTATATGCGAGTCAGCCACCATCCATTCCGGCTATATGGTCCCTCCAGTATCTTCTTCTGGATCTACACCATCGAATGATATCATTCGCAAGTTTTTCTTGTGCCTGCGTAAGGGTATGGCCACACCGGAGTTCCTGGGTAGGAGTCAAGACACAGTTCGCTTGTGATCACGCCCTGTGGCGTGGAGCGTATAGTGTGACCGGTCCCATAGTGCGCTATACGTTGGTTCGCCGGGTGTTCATTTTGACTCCTACTCTGGCACTTCGGTGTGGCCGTATTCATACAGACACGATCTTAGGTCTTTCATCTCAGATGTTCTTAGCAAACTCTTGGTTCGTACAGTGTTGGTTTATATTTATATACATATATAATTCTTCTGTGTATATAGTTGAACTCATCCTAAAAGCTGGACCGATTACGATGAAATTTTTTGTGTGTTTGGGTGGCTCCCTATATGGTTTAGATTCACAATTGGACCCGGTAGGTGACCGTTGAAACCTTCTAGGAAGTTCATGAATAATTGACATGAGAATAATTGTTAGTTACGTTTGATTACCATAGATGGCGCTGATATCGAATTCTGTTGTTACGCATGCGCAAATCACTTTCGTTGTAGCGTTGCGTAGATTTAAAATTCTTTTAGCTGTGTTTCGATATTCCATGCATGGCATGACAACGTCTGTCGGGTCCGCTAGTAAGTTTTTATGTTCTTAAAAATAAAATTATTTTAAATGCCGGTAAGGGAATTTCTCCAGGGGTTATATGCTATAATACACCCCTTTCTAAATAACCCTACGCACGCGAAGTAATACACCTCATAAGCGAGTCAAAGAAACAGTTCTTCGTGTACGGATCACCTTGGCTTATAATTAGAAGGTTCGAAGGCAGGCTACACACACAACTCATTAAAAAGTTGCGTGCTCGCTGAAAGTTCTGGGCAGATATGGGAGATCCGTGGAGAAATTAATGTTTTATCTCCCGAATGCGGAGATTACTTTGCAGGAATGGCGAAACACCTTGTATTACTGGCACCCCTTGCCAACCATTGGCGCACGTGCCGGTATGTCTCGCGAACTAGTCAACTCAAATGTGAAATTAAACTTTTTAACTCGATTAGAACAAACCTAAAATTATAGCTACTGTTATTGTATGTAATGAAATAATTACAATTATATAATAATAAGCAAAAATAACTAACTAACTAACTAACCATCACGCCGTCTCCCGAAGGGGTAGGCAGAAAGAATCAACTGCCGCACTTTTCTTTCCTGACATATTTCTCTCGCTTCCTCAACATTCATACATCTTGTCATGCACGCGCGTCGATTTCTCTGACTCCTGTTAACATATACTTTTTCCCCATTCTTTCTTCATTTATTCTTTCCATGTGTCCAAACCATCTTAAAGATCCTTTCATTATTTTGATCATAACACCATTATTCGCACTGAATTCGCTTCTTATATTTTCATTCGACACTCTATCATACACAGAATATCCACACATTCGTCTAAGATCTCATTTCTACTGCATTTATTCTACTTTTATCCTTCTTTTGCCAATTCCATGCTTCGCTCCCATACATAAGGGTCGGTGCAAGAACACCATTGACCACTGCCATTTTAGCTTTTTTGGATTGGTTTTTGTTTGCGATGACAACTTTAAGTGCACCGTTCACTTTGTTGCCAGCACCAATCCTTATTTCAATATCCTTCTCTAAGCAAAGATAGCAATACATAATTGAGTTCTAGTGCCAATCCTTATGTATGGAAGTGAAGCTTGGAGCCTGCAAAAAAGGATGAAAGTAGGATCAATGCTGTAGAAATGAAATCACTGAGAAAACGATGTATGATAGAATACCGAACGACGAAATAAAGAAGAAATGTAATATCAGGGTTTCTCCATGAGTTTTTCAAACATCCTAAGATCATCACAGCCGTATTTACTTGGAAATATTATATGTTTTATAATAATTAATATTTCAATCATTTGAATCCCTTTGAGTTATTTGGATCCCTTTTAGTTATTTGGATCCCTTTAAGTTATTTGAATCCTTTCACGTTATTTGGATCCTTTTAAGTTATTTGGATCCCGTTAAGTTATTTGGATTCCTTTAAGCTATTTGTGTCCCTTCAAGATGTATGGTAAACTCAAACACTCGTAGAATTAACGCGTGACTAGAACATAATGTGTTCAATTTTAGAAGAAACATCGAAAACACGGCCGGGGGGTACGCAGCAATTTATTTTACAAACTTAGCAAGAAGATGAGATACTTTGTAACTAAGCGAATATGATGCCCGGGGCAAACGTTACGAACCACCCTATCGTCTTTCATGTACACGCAGTGGCGAAGCGTGGAAAGACACTCATATAAAAAATATTCGTACTTTTGTATGAATCACTTAATTTCTTCTTCTTTTTTATCGATCTTGCGATTTGTTTATGCAGGAATCAACCTGCTTCCTGTGATGAAGACGACAAGCCTTCTCTCCATCTCTTTGGTGGTCGACGGGCCTCTTAAGTCTGGTGCTTCATGATCTTATTAATCCTTGCTGGATCCAACCTCTCGATGTGGTCCCTCCAGAATCGTCTTCTCTGCCTACTCCATCTCACGATGCCATCCATTTTGAAGGATCTGCGAATCTCTTCGTTTGAAAAAACAAAATAAAATACACAAGTGTTTTAAATTATTGATAATATGTGATCAAGCCGCATTTTCCTCAGTTTTTCTCTAGTTTCTAAGTAAATATAGCCATAGATACCACAACACTTTAAGGAAATGGTCGATTTCATTGGTATTATTGATTTTATATGAAATTTTACATCATTGATCAAAAGCAATTAACTTACTAATAAACTAGCTAGTTTATTTATTGTTTATTAAACATGTTACTTGAATTAGGTCCCTTATTAATTTTTGACTGGTTATTACAAAAGTAATAACCAACTGATATTGTAGGGGGAAATTGAGGTACGCCGAGGGCCCGGTAGGAGACAAATGTCCTGGCTGCGAAACATAAGGGAGTGGACCGACATCCAAAGTGTGGAGGAGCTGTTCCGCGCGGCAAAGGACAGGGACAGGTTCGCCGAGATGATCGCCAACAGGGCATTGGAAGAAGAAGAATACAAACGTGCTAAGTGATTTAAATATATAACAAAAGAAAAAGAGAAAAACTGTTTATTGTAATATGTGTCATGTAGGACGGGTGTCATGTTTAAGAGGAAATATAACTACACAATAATATTCAATCACTATCCACCTTTACACAGTTGTTGGCACCAATTGGGACCAAAAACTCTATTCGATTTTTAAAATTCTTGACACCTTTATAACCCCTTATAAAATGATTTTTTTTTTTTTTTTTTAAATAATCTATTTTGTTTTTACCGAAACACTATGATACTTCAACATTATTACTGTTAATATTTATAACACTCTTATCACCACCACAATTTATTTTTATTCACCGAGAGTGTCGGCTGTTTCCCCAACTCAGTTTTATTGTAGCACCTGATGATGCCAACATCGGTTGGCGAAACAGCAATCTCGACACTCTCGGTGAATAAAAATAAATTGTGATATTATAACAGTGTTATAAATTTTAACAGTAATATATATTTTTTGTCGTCTTGCTGTATTTTTAGAATACATAATAAATTTTCGCGAACCGCCACTGTGATTTTCTTATCCCTCGAATTTTCTCAATAATACGAACATCGCTAATGCGATTTTCTCGGAAAATATGGTTTAAACTTAGATTTCTATGCAAAATATTGGCCGTATTTCATTTTTAGAACTCTCTCAACCAATCCCCTCGCGGACAAAAATTTAAACTTGGAACAACTTTTAAACGACAATAAAGATTACGTGTCTTTATGTTTTTCTATGCATTTTTAAACCAATCAAATGACGCTTTCGATAGCAAGTTCTAGTTTTAAAATAATCATAAAATAATATTAACAAAGGCCTGTAGTATAATTATATTGTAATACCAAATACTCTCTTGGTTTAATTTGATCTCCCCTTATAGGCAGAAAGTATAGAACGCAGCATTATTCTTTCCTGAAATCCTTTTCACACTTCCTCAACATTCATACATCGTGTCATGTGCGCACGTCAATTTGTCCGACTCCTAACGTTGTCGACATTTAATATTTGATTGATTTGATCGAGCCACGTTTTCCTAGGTCATTCTATATTTCTTGTTCCGTTTACATCGCAACTTCTGCGATCGGTAGATTGACTGTGCCAAAACGCTGTCCAAGCACAAACTTTGGCGACCGAGCCTTCGCGGTAGCCGGCCCTTCAGCCTGGAACAGTCTTCCAGCAGACCTTAAGTGCATTGAGAATCAATCAGAGTTTAGATCGAGACTCAAAACGCACCTTTTCAAATTATCATTTCCTGACAGGAAGGGCTGATCGATTTCGTCGGGTGCAGCCCTCATACTAAATATGTTTAAATATATTTTTTATCATTATTATTATTATTATTATCTAGTTGATAAAACGGAGCATCTTCTACAGCGCCCTTGAGATGAGCAATTCATAAAAATGGCGCTTTATAAATTATCCAATTCATTATTATTATATTATACATATAAATACTTTCTTCACCATTCTTTCATTCTTTTGGATATGTTCAAACCATCCGATAAACAAAATAATGATTATTTTTTTTAATGAATTAAAACACTGTTTTTTTTCACTTTTGAGTTTATTTTTCTCACATGTTTCGAAGGCTTATTATACCTTCATCATCGGGAGAACGATATAAACAGTTTATATCGTTCTCTCGATGATGAAGGTGTAAAGCCTTCGAAACATGCCGAGACAAATAAACTCAAATTAGAAAAAAACGTGTTTTAATTCATAAAAAAATTGTCGTTATGGAATTCCACAGTGTTAACGCCATAAGTTTTTTTTTTTTAATTAATGACACTTTTCATTTTTTTGTTTAAACACTCGCTGAATTTGACACTATCATATAAAAAATTGCATCATAAGTTAAGTAAAAAAATCGTCATTTAGGTAATTGGACATATAAAACGTATATTCATTCGAACACACACATTCGAAGTCGGGAAAAATCAACGAGTCTGCTTGTTATCAAATCAAATAAGTTTATTTCATCAACAGACGTTACAAAATTAATATTAAATACATCTATTGAGAACAAATTAAATAATATATTGTGTATAGTATAGAGTATTTGCCTTCTGAACGTAATTTCACTAATACGAAAGACTTCGATCTCCGAGGAGACCGCGTTCAGCAGGTTAATTGCTCTTCCCACCGATGTCATCAGGGGCAGGTTGGTTCTGGCGGCCAGTATTTAAAACAATCTATGCTGTCGCTGTCGGAGATATCTATCAGGGATAAAAAGCCGGACACCTTCCAGCACGGCTGAGTTCTCGAAATATCCCCTGAGTAATCTAAAGAAATTTTGATGTATGTATGTAGAGGAATCTCGAGAGATATGTCAGAAGAGAGAGCAATTTGGCGGTCCATCATATGCCTACCCCTCCGAGGAAACGGCATGATTGGTTGTTAACATATTGTATTATTTTTCTTGCATTATTACGACAAAGGTTAATGTCAAGGTCGTTACTTTAAAATATGTATATTAAAGTTTTTTTACTGCTCACTTATCTCGGATATAACTTTTTAAGTATTTTACATGACGCGTTCCTACGGTCATTTTATGATGTCTCGTTAAAGTTGAACCCTTTACCTGCCGAGGCTGGGTTAGGTTTATTTAAAAAAATGCTTTGCGCATCACATTCTGGTATCTTATCCAAATTATATATCCGAACTCTGTATAACGGACAGCCTAAATACAAGGAAATCCACACTTCGCTCGGCGAACTCCTCGGCAATAGGAAGATTAGTTGAGCCAAAGCGTTGCCCTAGTACAAATTTCGAGGATCGAGCGTTTGCGGTAGCCGGTCCATCAGCTTGGAACAATCTTCCTTCACACCTCGGATGCATAAATGATCCGACAGACTTCAGATCTAAGCTGACAACCCATTTTTTTTCACATTTCATACTCAATTTAAAACTTGCATATTTTGTTCTATTATACTTTCTAATCGTTCGCAAATATCAATCAGATGCAGAGTTCACATTTAGATTTAAAACACGTCTTAATGCGCCCTTGAGGTGATTACTATTATTAAAATTTACCAAATTAGTATCTCACTAAAAACTCTTTGCAGCTCACATCAAGCCCAAGGATCGCACTAATTTTCTTTCAAGTAGTAATGTAACATAATATACATATTATTTATTTATCAAAATTTAATTGCATATCGTCACCCGAGAGTAAGAAGGTTCCAACTGACAAAAGTAAAAAGCTGAGAAAAATGAAGTCAAAGTTTTGTTGGTTTCGGGTGTGTATCTTGGAATAAAAGGGTTTTATTCCAATTTCCAGAGATTATTTTACCGAGAAACGTGTAAATTTTGTATGGCAACAGTTGGAATAATAATGTTCTTAGTTTAAATGAATCCTTCGTAAGTGAATCGTGTGTTTTGAATGATCAGATGGAACTTGATTATTTTCGCAACATCAAAATGACGATACTATTGCATGTTTTTTTAATTGTACGTATAGATAAGGTTAGTAAGAACCCTTTTCACGAAAAAAAGTCAAATGTGAAATTTTGTTAGTTGGAACCCTCTTACTCTCAGGTGACGATATGTGCAATTTAATTGCAAATTGCATTGCATATGTGCAATATATATTATTTGAAGCAATTATTTTATTTCTTAGAATTTGTTAGGTAAATAAAAAAAATGGTGGGGGACGGGATATTTGTGAATCTTTGAAGCGGAGCACGTTACAAATAAGTTTGGGAAACCGTGATATACGTCAAAATCAAATTTCGATAAATCGAAACATGTTTTTTCCATCGTTTTCCGCACATTCCTATCAGTAATTTTATTTCTACGGTATTAATCCTACTTTTATCCCTTTTTGTCAGCTCCAAGCTCCACTTGCACAAATATTTTATTCGTTAGCGTAGAACGTTGATAATCCGGTATTAAACGACCAAAGGGAACTATTCACGGAGTTATCTGCTTCCCACCACGGGCAGTCAAGAGACGGTCGTAAAGCTTGGCCGCTGAATTTTTGAGGATTTAATTACTGTTTTTGCATGATGATGACCCCACTGATCTCATTCCAGCATTCCACACTGTTAGACTTCAACATTGTCCAGGGGCTTTGAATGTTTTAATTATATAGTATTGTGATTATAAAAAAAAACAACGAATCTCCAAAATGTATAACTTATTGTTTCTTTTTTATTTAATAATATTTTTATTTATTGTTCCTTGAACGAGGATGCAAAACTCCATAATAAATTATTGAAACGAATGAAATAATCTGTTTTCTAGAAGTTTGATTATACTTTAAAACAAAACAAACTAAAACTAACCATCACGCCGTCTCCCCGAAAGGGTAGGCAGAAAGAATGACCTGCCACACTTTAACCGATGCGGCACTCCATTCTTCTCTTTTCGCCCCCGCGAGAGACGCGGTGTGATGGGTTACGAACCTCATCGCCACCAATAGGCATCTCCCGCGCACACTTCGATCTTCGTCTTACGTCCACAAAATAAATCTAAAACAAATAAAACAAAATACAATGATATAAAGTAAAATAATATAAAAATAATTTAACACAATGTTATTTTAGATTGTGCACTTGATGTCAGCTGGACGATCTGGACTTTTATGTTTATTTAATTTATATTCCACGTATTCACCGTTTTCTTTTAAAGTTAACCGTAATTAGGCACTTAAAACAATCCACCACCAACAAGAACTTAAAAATATTATTGACGAAATTATTCAAATTGTCTTTGGAACAAATGAAAAAAATGTTTTTACACCTGTCAAAATTGCTTATATAAACGAAAAAACATACATAATTATAATATCTAAACAGTAAAAACGTATTACGTGTCACAAATAACTATTATAAAGTGCGGCAACAATCAAATTGACTAAAACAATTCGCCTATACACGAAATATCTCCAAATTTACGGGAGCACCACATGAACCAAACCAAATAAAGCCATATTATTATTATTCTTATTAAATAAATAATAAGAATAATAATAATATGCTAACTTTTATAGTATGTAATCACCTCAAGGGCGCATTAAGACGTGTTTTAAATCTAAATGTGAACGCTGCATCTGATTCACATTCGCGTTCGATTAGAAAGTATAATAGAACAAAATATGCAAGTTTTAAATTGGGTATGAAATATGAAAAAGATGGGTTTTCAGCTTAGATCTGAAATCTGTCGGATCATTGATGCATCTGAGGTGTGAAGGGAGATTGTTCCAAGCTGATGGACCGGCTACCGCAAACGCTCAATCCCCGAAATTTGTACTGGGGCAACGCTTCGGCTCAACCAGTATTTCTATTGCCGAGGAGTTCGCCGAGCGAAGTGTGGATTTCCTTGTATTTAGGCTGTCCGTTATACAGAGTTCGAATCGATAATTTGGAGCCATTCCATGTAGCGTTTTGAAGACTGTCCAGCAGAGTTTACTTATCAGAGTTTAGTTTTCTCTATTGCATTTATTCTAAACTCATCCGTATTCTGTCAGTTCCCTTTGCCTTGCTTCCATAGCTAAGAGTTGAAACTGGTCAAGAAACCATAAATAATGTGTTTGAATTATCCAAATCATTAATTATCTGACAATATCATATATGAGGTAAATGATGATAATTGAGGAACCGAGAGAAATATGTGAGGAAAGAACAGTGTGGCGGTCCATTCTTTCTGCCTACCCCTTCGGAGAAATTCTTTGAGAACTCCGTTATCTTGGAGGCTATCCATCTTTATGTTCCAGATGGTTATCTTCGACAGCGTCAGCACGGACTGTTTTATCTCCCAGCATGCAGAACTAACCTGCCTCTCGTGATGCCGGTGGGGAGAGCAATCAAACTACTGAACATGATCGCTTCGGAGATCGACGTCTTTCATATTCGTAAAAGTATGTTCAGAAGACAAATACTCTTGACTTTGGAGAGTATCCTGTATTCCTAATGTCGAACCATATCTCATGCGTTCCTGGTATTATATATATTTTATGTTTTACCTGTTCTCAATAGATTGCCTTAAACTTTAATTGTTGTTTGTGCTATCTTTTGAGAAAATTAACTGATTTGATTTGATTTGAGACGGCGTGATGATTAGTTTTATCTATCAAATTTTTTTTTTGTTTTCGTTTTACTTTTGTAACTTTTTAAGATATTTTAAAATGTTTAAATAATATAATATTTTTTGTATTAAATGTTCACACACCTCCTCTGTTCGTGTGAAGTTCCGAGGCAGCTTCACACGCAAACGAGTAATATTCGTTTATTCTTCATTGTTTCCAGAAATTCCTACAAAAATGACATATTAATCAGGCTTATGGTAATTCCTTTATACAAATACTAGGGAATTTATTGGTTAATTTAGCGGCCGGCGGCCATATTTTATTTGCATTTGCATAAGGTACACAAATATTCCAAATTTAAATATCAACGGAACATCTTTTCTCACGTGAAATTATAATTGTTTCTTAAATAGATGTTGACTTCCGTTATTGCAATTTGAATATCGGAATTAACGTTCTTTTTGGGAAATTTAAAAAATCTTACGTATCTCGGAAGTATCTACCTGCAAATTTTTAGTACCATAATGCAGAAGGGTTTTATTTTAAATCTTCCGCATTGCATTTTTTTATTTTCATTTAGTTTTGTATAAATTTTAAAAAATGTTTTTATTTTAATAACACTGTTTTTTCCACTTTCAAGTTTTTTTTTCTCAACATGTTTCGAAGGCTTATACCTTCATCATCGGAAGAACGATATAAACTAAACAGTTTATATTGTTCTCCTGATAATATAGGTGTAAACCTTCGAAACTTGTCGAGAAAAACAAACTCAAAAGTGAAAAAAAACAGTGTTTAATTTTAAAAAAAATCCACATTATGGAATTCCACAGTGTCAACGTCTTAAGTTTATCTTTATTACCTTATTTTCAGATATGTTTTGGTTGTGAAACAACCTCTATCGATGTTTAAAAAATAATAATATAAAAAAGCAGAGTAATCGTGAAGTAAAGTAGACGTGAACGGAGCTAGAAAGAGAGGAAGGCCGAGGAAAACGTGGCACGATCAAATCAATCAAATATTAAATGTCGGTCACGTAAGGATTTGAAGAAAACGACGTGCGTGCATGACAAGATGTATAAATGTAGAGGAACGAGAGATGTATGTCAGGACAGAACAGTGTGGCGGTCCATTCTTTCTGCCTATTTTACAATAACGGTATCAAACATTAAAAAAAAAAACGAATTGCAATATATTGTTTCAATATATTGTCTGAAAAATCCTCAAAATATTTACATAAGCGAAATTCAAACAAATGTTACCCCTAATCTGTGTTAAGCTCCTTCGCAGCATCTTTTAGGGTGGCAAACATTTAGACTACTTGTTCGTCGTATGGTCTCGTTTCGACAATCTGGGATGCTGGGGAACGGCCGCACAAACAAATTCTACGATTTCAAGACTTGTAAACAAGATGAAAACATTCTCCGTATTGTGTCATTTTTTCACGAAATCTGGTGTGGCACTCACACAACTTTTTACGTAAATTAAATTCATTGCATGATATAATGTCAATACAATAATTATAATAGCATGGAACTTTCAAAAGAAGGATTAAAGTAGAATAAATGCAGTAGAAATGAGATCTCTAAGACAAATGTCTAGATACTCTGTGTATGATAGAGTATCGAATGAAAATATAAGAAGTGAATGCGGTGCGAATGATGGTGTTATGAACAAAATAATGAAAGGATCATTAAGATGGTTTGGACACATTTATTTATTGATCATTTACCAAGTACATGGTTTTAATACCTCCCAACTGGGGTAACCCGTTCTAGGGAGGCATAAAGGGGAGGCATGGAAAGAATGAATGAAGAAAGAATGGTAAAATAATTATATGTGAACGATGTAAATGGAACCAGAAATAGAGGAAGACCGAGGAAAATGTGGCACGATCAAATAAATCAAATATTGAATGTCGGCCATGTGAGGAGTCGGAGAAATCGACGCGCGTGCAAGACACGGTGTATGAATGTTGAGGAAGCGAGAGAAATATGTCAGGAAAGAAAAGTGTGGCAGTCCATTCTTTCTGCCTTCCTCTTCGGGGAGACGGCGTGATAGTTAGTAAAAATGAAATAAAATCTTTGCTTCAGAGGATATACGAGCATATCAGTTTGAACTGATGATACTCGTAACACGTTTACAATAAAACAAAAATAGTTTCTTATATATTCGCCATACTTTGTGTTGTTATGATGCTTTATTTCTCTTTTTATTTTTTGTATATTATACTTTGTATATACAACACTAATATTTTTTTTTTAATTAGAGAGATACATATCATAAAGATACATACGAGTATATAAAAATATCATAAAATTGTTTACACGATCTGACAGATATTATAAAGATTATCTTTGATTTATTTCCTTTGTTGCAAGTAATTACCTGAACCCCAATAAGAACTGTAAATTATTATTTTAAATTTTAAATTGTTTCATAATATTTGTTATAACAAAAGCATAAACGTTCCAAAATAAATCTTGTATAACATCTGTCAGATCATGTAAACAATTTTATAATATTTTAAATATGTATCACTGAAGAAGGACTGTTTGTCCGAAAAATGTCTATGTAATTTTATTTTTTAATATAATTGTGTATAATAATAATAATAATATGCTAACTTTTATAGCGCCGTTTTTGTGATGTAATCACCTCAAGGGCGCATTAAGACGTGTTTTAAATCTAAAAATCTAAATGTGAACGCAGCATCTGATTTTCGCGATCGGTTAAAAAATATAGTAGAACAAAGTATAAACGTTTAAATTGGGTATGAAATATGAAAAAGGTGGGTTTTCAGTTTAGATCTGAAATCTGTCGGATCATTTATGCATCTGAGGTGTGAAGGAAGATTGTTATAAGAAGATTTTTATATACAAAGTATATAAAAAAGAAAAAGAGAAACAAAAATAGTTAATTACTAAAACTTTCCCTTAAAACCAACCGTACGGTGGGATTGTAAAATATTCTTTACGCCATCTGATACCAGAAATTTGAGAGATGCGACAAAAACACGCCTGTATTGACATCTCCGTTCCATTATGTTATTGTGACGGATAAATAAATACATATGCTTAGTAAATAATATCCCGGTGACAAGGGACGCCCTGCATTCATCCCGTATTTAATCCTGTCCCGGGATGTTAAGGATGCTGGAGCATTAATAAGGATATGAGAATATCTTTGTAGTTCAGCGCTCTAGTGAAAAAACGGAGGCTGGATTTGTTCAATGCATGATTTAGCAATATTTTTTTAATCGTATATTTGAGTTCTAATAAAAATCAATGTGAGCTCGAAATAAGAAAGTGTGGCGGTCCATTCTCTCTGCCTACTCTTACAGAGAAACGGCTTGAGTGTTTGTTTGTTCTTCCGTCATTTATTAGAGTTTAAGAGAATCCCTTTTTTATGTATACAACTAGTATTATATTAATTCTCGTGACATGTGATAGGTAGCCAATCTATCCCTTTTTTTGTCACGTGAATTCTACACCAGACAAAAGAAAGTGTGACAATCACACTGCCATCGCCTGGAATCAAACCGAAGACCTTCGGTATGGAAGTCAGAGCTCTTACCACTCTGCCACGATATTGTTCCATCCATCAAAACATGTATCGTATCGCTGGACTGATGATCCAATTACACATCATCATCAGCCGTCTGTCATCCACTGCTGAATGTAGGCCTCTCCCCCCCTATCCATTGCCGCTCCCATCCACATTATAATTTTGTTATTATTTGCAATTCGTTTAGTATTCAGGTAAATATGCCCTCTACGCGTGAACATTGTTATTTATAAAATTCGCTACTACATTTACGTAATTACAAATGCACTAATCCCTATGTTCTACACTTTAATCTTAGCTAATCGTAGATTAAATGTGGTCTGGCACCCCCTTTCAGTTGCCGTCTTTAAATGTAAGTCCCGGATGGACCGGGGACAGGCCCAGAGAATGTATGAGCGAGGCCTACGAGAGGGCGCCGCTACGCCCTATAACAGCCTCGGGTATATGGCGGGAAATTCTATTCCTTAAAAAAAATGTTCTGGTAGTTCCTAAATAGGTCTTTTAGTTCCCGAAAGTTAGCTGCGACAGCACCGACATCAATTGTTTATTGCTCAGTCCTCTGCCTGCCTTTTTTATGCCATTAGGAAGAGCAATTCGGGCGGTGAATCTAATCGTCTCGGATTTGTACATTTTTAGTGTCAGTGTGGCAGTGTTCATAAAAAAATATATTACAAATTCTGGAAACAGTACTGCCTTACTGACGTCGACATATTTGGTATCCTTCTGAGATATGTTATTTTTTTGGTTCATATCCTTATTTTTTTTTTGCACCTGCATTCAAACCTTTGAGCTCTTTCACGAAAACGGCGCTACACAAATTAGCCTATTTATTTGTATTATTTGGAGAGACGGTAATTACTTGGTAAGTAATTAGTTACTTAGTTATATTTGGATTCTTATCTTATATGACATTTTACATATTTACAAGTACATTTCTACGCGTAGTATTTGCGCAAGACCTTTAGTTATGTTATGTATAAGTGTCTTCGAACGTCTTCCATTTACGACAGATCTTCGTGACCGGCAAGTCATCAAATATTTCACATAAAAGGGGTGTAACTCGAAAGTGTACCTCGGGCAACGCCGTTCTCTCTCCCGCCCAGACTCCGGCTTATAACATGGGAGTGGTCAGCAGATTAGGCCATATTGACTTTCTATTGCGTCAACAAAATCTTTGATTCTGTGCCAAATCATATTATAGTATTTCTTCTTTATACGCCTACACTCTCTAATGTTCATTCGTATAAGAATAAAATTAATAAGATACTAACTAACTACGTGGCAGAGTTGCGAGATCTATTACTACCACGCTGAAGGTCCCGGGGCCGATTCCCGGCGATGACAATGTGATTATCATACTGTTATCGCGCGTCAATTAAATGGCGATAGATTATTCGTCACCTTGTCTCCATCTACTGCTGGATGTAAGCCTCTCCACCCCCACGCCATCTCTGTCGGTCCGCACAATATCATCGCTCCACCTGGTTGGCTGTCTCCCGACACTTCTCCAACCCAACCTTGGCCTCCATTCAGTAACCCTCTGACTCCATCTTCCATCAGCCCACTGCCACTTCATCCTCGCAATGCTCATCCCTATATCGGTGACCCTGGTGCGTCTTCTAATCTCCACGTTGGGTATATGGTCTCTAAGCGAGATACCCAACATGGATCTTTCCATGGCCCGTTATGCAACTTTGATATTGTGCATTGCTTCTTTAGTTAACGTCCATGTCTGGCATCCATAGGCCATCACAGGTAACACACACTGGTCCAGCACTTTTGTTTTTACATTTTGCGGCATGTCCGACTTGAAGATGTTGCCCAGCCCTCCGAATGCAGACCAACCGAGCTTTATTCCCCTATCAATCTAATTGACTTGACCCCCTCTATCAAAAGCAAACAGATGACCAAGGTACACATTTTCATCTATCACTTCTAAATTTTTATTTTGGATTTTAATGTCTTCAATTTGTGTTTTAGTCAATATTTTTGTCTTTGTCATTTTCATTTTAAGGACAATTTTTTGAGATGATTCATTTAAAGCTTCCAGCATTTCTTGGAGTTGTTCCGAAGACTCCGACAACAGAATTGTGACATCAGCGAATCTCAACTGCTTGCTGCCATCTTCATAAGATGGCAGCAAGCTGCCGAAACCTTTCGACGTTAAATACAAGTGGGAGCCCTCTAAATAAATACAATATATAATAATAAAGAAATTATATACCATACTCGTATATATAAATATTTTTTTTTTTTTCATTATTTAACATAGTATATTTTATATCTAATAGAAGGCACGTAAAAAGCCGACATTAATAACTGTTGCCATTGGATTATAACATTTCTCCATTGAGTAAATCATTGAGGTTTTTTTTCGTTAGCAAGGTTGTTGGGGCGGCAATACTAAAAGCCTCGGGGGTTAACTAACGCGACAACCTACCCTTGTCAAGGGAGGGGCCGGTCCTGTAAAAAGTTTAAGTCCTTCCAACCCCGTAAAAAACGCCGGGGATGTCCTTCAGAGGCCGGGAAGGGACTAGGTCGGGCGGCCATAAATCTAGACGAGGATGTCTGGATTCAGGATATACACATTATGGAGACAAACAATAAACAATAGTGTATGTATATCGTTTTGGAACTAAACCTTTTTTTCTCCATAATTAATATTAATAACAAAACTAACGAGCCGTTTCCCCGAAGTAAGCTAATTTCTTCGCCAATTTCAGCAAAAGCAAAGATGGCAGTACGTAATGGAGTTCTTTTGTATGGAAGTGAAGCTTGGAGCTGGCAAAAAAAATATGTATGTACGATAAATACCGTGAAAATGATATTAATGAGAAAAATGTGCGGGAAAATAATATATGATAGAATACCGAACGACGAAATAAGGAAGAAATGTAAGGCAGAGATGATTGCATCATAAGTAAAATGAAAAAAGGATATCTGAGATAGTTTGGACATATGGAAGGAATGGACGAGAGAAGAATAGTTAAAATCTCACCTGCTTCTGGTGGTGCTAGTGAAGATAGGAATATTCTTCTCCCCTTCAACTTGCAGTAAATTGATTCTGTTTTTACTGGATTCTCCTCGTGTGGTGATCAGCTTTCTTTCTGTCATATTGGAGCTCTCCCTAGTAGACGAAGTTCATCTGGTTTTATATGCAGAGCTTGTGATATGTTGTCTGCCAGTGACGAAAGACCTGAGATAATTAATAATAATAATAATAATTATATGCTAACTTTTACAGCGCCGTTTTAGTGATGTAATCACCTCAAGGGCGCATTTAGACGTGTTTTAAATCTAAATTTTCGCGATCGGTTAAAAAGTATAGTAGAACAAAGTATAAATGTTTAAATTGGGTATGAAATATGAGAAATATGGGTTTTCAGTTTAGATCTGTAATTTTTCTTGGTCTGCCTTTTGGTCGCTTCTATTATTTATTATTTGTAATATTATTTTAAATGAAAAATTAATGTTGTTATTTGAACTTTTACGGTAAAAGTTCTTTGTGAATTAATAAAATATTTTTCTTGTAAAAATCTTTTTAAATCGTATATTTAGCTAAAATCCACTGATGTTTGCGTGTTTGACCGGTTTCGATCCATCTTCTGGACTTCTAGACTTCTAGACCATAAGATGGCAGTGAGATTTGAATAAAAACACTGTTATAGAATATCATAATTCTTTATATTTCTTTCGATATTGTCAGTTGTTTGTAACACCTGACGATGTTTACATCGGTTAGCGAAACATAATGATTTTATTTCGAAAGAAATATAATCAATTTTAATATTCTATACCAGCGTTTTTTTTTAACTAGTTAATAATGTTAAAATGTCAAAAGTGTAAACAATGGATTATACTAAAGATTTTTCACATTTTATTTTATTTTAATTATTTATTATTTTATTCGTTATTCAAACATTTATATTATAAAAATTTGGAGCAGGTAAGTGAATTTGTGTATTAAGGTAGCATGTTCACAGCGGATGGCCGAACGGATAGTGACGTCGAAAGAACAGTTGGTGCGGGTAACAAAGTGAATGGGGCTTTAAAAATAGTTATTAGAAATAAGAATTTATCAATGAAAGCGAAAACGGCCGTTCACAATGGAGTTTTGGTCCCAACCCTTATGTATTGAAGCAAAGCATGGAACTGGCAGAGGAAGGAGCAGAATAAATGCGGTAGAGATGAGGTCCCTAAGACGAATGTGTGGTAGAACGATATACGACAGAATCTCAAATGCTGATATAAGAGAGGAATGTAGAGCGGAAGAAGGTATTATGATTAAAATAATGAAAGGATCGCTGCGTTGGTTCGGACATATGGAGCGCATGGATGGAGAAAGAATGGTTAAGAAAGTATACGTTAATGATGTAAATGGAGTACCGGGTCGAGGTAGACCAAGGAAAACATGGCATGACCAAATTAATAAAATTTTAAAGTTTGGTCATGTTAGAAGTCGGAAGAATCAACGTGCGTGTATGACTAGCTGTATAAATGGGGAGGAATCTAGAGAGGTGTGCCAGGATAGAGTAGTGTAGCGGTCCATCCTCTCTGCCCACCCCTACGGGGTAACGGCGTGATGGTTGGTTGGTTGTTGTTGTTGTTATTTAAATATATTTGACGTAAATTTGCATATATTGACACAATTATTCCTTATTTCAATGCACATAACTTTAAAATAGCTCTTCTTTACTAAGTTTATTATGCTTTTGGATGTATATTTTTCTTTATCAAAATAGACAAAAGGGTCGTTTAGGTACCCGTTTAGCTCCCATTCCATTATCTTGTTCGAATAATAAGTACCTATGTTAACCATTGCATTTAACTTTTTTCCAATTCGGTTAACCCAATGACAACGAATTTCCTTTGTCAACCGTTCTGCCATCCATGCGCAAGCAATTTCTATTTAAAAGAAATTATTTCTCTCGATCTATCGACAAAAGTTTCGGTATTTCCTTTTTTTATCCTTTCTCAGGATGCTGGATCAGATTTGCAAAGAAAAAAAAACACCACGCAATGACGGTATATTTATTTTTAATTCTATTTATAGAAAGAAAAAAAACATTTATTGTGTCTGCCCATACATAATCGGCCCAAAAATTATCTTATACTCTTTTGCGATTTTGTTCATTAAAAGCTTAACAATGGGGTTCTAGTGCCGACCCTTTTGTATAAAAGTGATGTTTGGAGTTAGCAGAAGAAGGATGAAAGTAGGATAAATGACGTAGAAATGGGATCACTTAGAAGAATGTGCGGTATAAAAATTACCCATTGAACAAGTTAGAAAAGAATGAAAGGCGGATGAATTCGTCCTAAATAAAATTATGAAAAGGTCACTAAGATGGTTTGGACATATGGAACAAATTAATTATAAAAGAATGGTAAAAAAAGATATACGCAAGTAGTGTGAATGGAAAAATATGTCGAGGTAGGCCAAGGATAACATGGGATGACCAAATTAATCAATTACCTACTCAAAGGCGGCCATGTTCGAAGTAGGAACAATCGGCGAGCGTGCATGTGTAGAGATGTGTGAATGTAGGAGAGATAGGTGGTCTATCCTCTCTGCCTACCCCTTCGGGGAAACAGCGTGAAGGTTACTTAGTTATTTACGATCTTACGAAGTGTGTTAGATGCCATCCAATTGGATATGGCATCAATGCAGTTGACAGTTATTAACGTAATATGTTTGGTGTCGTCAGGGTTGCAGAAAAAATAAAGTTGCTGATCATCAGCATAACAATGTGAGAGGAGTCCAAAGGATTATATTCATATATGTTATCTTGTTAAACTATATGGTTATCATTTCATGTTAAATGTGTCAGTGCTATCACCCGTTTTTTACAAAAATATATTGTGCAATGCATATTTTTTTTCGTTTCAATAGTTGACGACCACCTTTGTCAATAGTTTCTTAATGTCTTCCGAAGAATAACATTATGATTCGATGTTGAAGGCCTTTTAAATCCTTAATTAATTACTGTTTTCATAGAATTTCAACGAAAAAGATCATGTTACATCCATTTTGAACGAGGGCCGGGGACATTTTTCTTTCATCTGTCAGAAATAGCCGGCGTGTTCATAAATGTGCGACAATCCGAGGCTGCGGAGTCCCAGCGGCATGGTAAATTATGCAACAGGCCTCCGCGGGCACCCGACTGCGCCCGAGAATACCTCGAGTGTTCCCGAGAACACCCGACCACTTCCGAGAACCTCCGAAGCCGCGACTACCTGTGATGGTACCGGCTTGACACCGGTTGACGTTATAATCCGGACCTAGAATGTCGGCAGTCCGGGTGACATTTTTAGAGCCAAATGTATTAATTTATGAGTTAGCGGTTGCTACTAGTTTTTTGGGTGGATTATGATGTTATAACAGCTTTCATAAATGAGTTATCTACCACTTTACGACACAAAAAAACGTCAATATCTCGACACTATTCACAAGTTGATGTAAAATATTTATTAATTTGTTTATTGCTGGTTCTAAATATAATGCTGTGATCTTCACTTAACACGAACTGCTCGGAAAGACACATTTTACGTGTTATAAAAAATGACACCTTTAGGTGTCGTTATATTTTAACATACTTAATTAACTAACTAACTAACCATCACGCCATTTCCCCGGAGGGGTAGGCAGAGAGGATGATTCGCCACAATGCTCTGTCCTGGCATACCTCTCGGGCTTCCTCTACATTCATACATCGTACCATGCGCGCACGTCGATTCCGACTTCGAATGTGACCGCCTTTTAGTAATTGATTAATTCGGTCATGCCATGTCTTCCTTGACCTTCCTAGAGCTCTTTTTCCATTCACACTACTTGTATATATATTTTTAACGATTCTTCCCTCATCCATTCGTTCCATATGTCCAAACCATCTTAGTGACCCTTTCTTGATTTTATTTATCACGCATTCATCTGCCTTACATTGCTTTCTTACTTCATCATTAGATATTCTCATCATACATTATTTTTCCGCACATTCTTCTTAGTGACCTCATTTCTACGGCATTTATCCTACTTTCATCCTTTTTCTGCCAACTCCAAGCTTCACTTCCATACATAAGGGTCGGCACTAGAACTTCATTGTTGACTGGCATCTTTGCTTCAGTCGATATTTCTATTTGCGGTAATGACTTTGAGTGCACCATTTATTTTTTTTCCAGCTCCAACCCTTCTTCCGATATCTTTCTCCATTTTTCCATCTCTTGTAAACATGCTTCCCAGGTATAAAAGTTCGGTAACTTGCTCTAATTTCTCACCGTTCGCGATTATGTCACAATCCGTCCTACATTCTTACTTTTCAGCACAAAAACAATTTGTTTTTTTTTACTCTGACGAAGCTCCGATGGGTGCGAAACCGGTTAGTTCTAAATAAAAATGGTGTTAAAACAATTAACGGGTTTTAAATTATATTTAATAATGTCACACCACAAATTAAATATTTTATACGAATTTATGACAATATAAACCATATTCATACATCGAGTCATACACGCACGTCAATTCTTCCGACTTCTAACATGGCCTACCTTTAAAATTTGGTTAATGTGGTCATGCCAAATTTTCCACGGTCTCCCACGACTCCGCACTCCATTCACATCGTTAACGTACAGTTAATTAACTAATTCAATTTGGTTAGAATGAGCTTTTACGTTTGTTATGTTTTTTTATAAATACGTGTGGGACGCATTCGGAATTCAAATATGCGCGCATCGGTATCCAAATTCCGAAACTAATAATAATAGATTACAAAATGTCAGGTTTATGACGTTAGGAATGGTGGTTTAAATAAATTAAGGCGCAGGGGACTGTAACCACGTGTGACACCTTTATCAGGACATCAGGATTTGCGGAAACATAATGAACCCCTAAATATATCCCTGTCAACAGATGACAGGGTGACGGGAGGGCGTCGTGACAACCCTGATCCATGCCTGCCTTCCGCATAACTGCATCGCACAGGAATTTAGAATCAGGGTTGCCAAAACTTTATCCGTTTTTTTTTACAACATTAATTCGGGATTATTTTTTAAATGAGCACAAACATATAATTATAATTCTAATAAACTAACTAACCATCAGGCCGTCTCCCCGAAGCGGTAGGCAAAAAATAATGGACTGCCACACGTTTCTTTCCTGACATAATTACATCGTGTCATGCACGCACATCGATTTCTTCGACTCCTTTACGTGGATGACCTTCGATATTTGATTTATTTGTGCCACGATTTCCTCGGTCTTCCTCTATTTCTAGTTCCATTTACATTACATTCTTAACATATAGGTACTTTTTAACCATTATTTCTTCCTAAATAATGAAAACAAAATAAATGTATATAAAATATCTATCTTAAATTATGCTTTACTGTGCTTCCATTTGTGTTTATCGTCGACCGGTTTCGGCAGCTTGCTGCCATCTTCTGGTGTTATTTCTTTCATCATTCTTTCCATTTGTCCAAACACCATCTTAATGATCCTTTCATTATTTTGTTCATAACACATGCATTCGCACCTAATTCACTTCTTTTATTTTAATTCGACACTCCATTATAATTGATTATATTTCTTTTGAAATTGTCGCGACAGCTGTTTCCCTAACCGATGTTATCATCATCAGTTGATTGTAACGCCTGATGATGCTAACATCGGTTAGCGAAACAGCTGTCGTGACAATTTCGATAGAAACTGAAGACTACAGGGGAAAAACAAGAAATGTCAGTTAAAATTCTAAATAAATGTAATAATGTCATCTAGCGGCATTTGTACGTATCTATCCACAGTAAAATTTTCATATTAAAAAATCATCTGTGTCATCGACTACGGCCAGATAATCGATTGCTAATTGCTAAGAAATATATAGACTTTGATTAGCTTTATTCTCAATTTATTCAAATTAACCTTCTACTGACATTCCTTGTTTTTCCCCTCTAGTCTTCAACTGTTATAATGCTTTCATTCGTCATGCATTCACTTATTATTCACCACAATCGTCATTTCATATTTACCGCATTTTTCTTACCAAAATCATTATTTTGGCTGTTGCATACGTCACATTTCCTTACCTCCAAACAGAATTTAGATCTGGAATTTAGATTTTTGGATTTTTTATTTTAAAATTTGTTTTTTATTTGTTCTTCTATTTGACTGACAGAAACATATTAAACGCGTTGAGTAATGGATGATTTCTGACGTAGGAATTCATAAATACTTCGATCCCGTATCTTCCCCCCACATCACACGAGAAGACCACATTTAAAATTTCAGTGTAGTCGGTGCCTGACCCGCTGCTCCGATGTGACAATCGATAATATTGACGAATGCCCTTGATTTTCTGTACAAAAAACTCCTCGGTTGTTTATTACGGTACAATATAACAAACGAGACATTTTTTTGTGTGTTTCCATCGACGCTAGATTTTATATAAAGATAATTTATTTAATAAAATAAAAAATAAAACATTATGTGTCCTATGTATACAAAAACTATAATATCTATATTTAATACGCCTAATCAATGTAAGGCAGATGACTGCATCATGAATAAATTTAAAAAAGGATCCCTGAGATGGTTCGGACATATGTAACGAATTGATGAGAGTAGAATGGTTAAAAAGTTGTACACAAGCAGCATGAGTGGGAAAAGAAGCCGAGGAAGACCGAGGAAAACATGGCATGACCAAATTAATCAATTACTAAAAGGCGGCCACATTCGAAGTCGGAACAATCGACGTGCGTGCATGGTAAGATGTATGGATGTAGAGGAAGCTCGAGAGGTATGCCAGGACAGGGCAGTGTGGCGATCCATCCTCTCTGCCTACCCCTCCGGGGAAATGGCGTGATGGTTAGTTAGTTAATACGCCTATCCAAAAAAGTTAGAATGGCAATGCACAATGGTGTTCGTCTACCGACCCTTATGTATGGAAGCGAAACATGGAACTGGCAAAAGAAGGATGAAAGTAGAATAAATGCAGTTGAAATGAGATCTCTTAGACGAATGTGTGATACTCTGTGTATAATAAAGTGTCGAATGAAAATATAAGAAGTTGATGCGGTGCGAATGATGGTGTTATGAATAAAATAATGAAAGGATCATTAAGATGGTTGGGACATATGGAAAGAATGAATGAAGAACGAATGTTTAAAAAAATATATGTTAACGATGTAAATGGACTCAGAAATAGAGGAAGACCGAGGAAAACGTGGCACGATCAAATTAATCAAATATTGAATGTCGGTCACGTGAGGAGTCGGAGAAATCGACGCGCGTGAATGACAAGATGTATGAATGTAGAGGAAGCGAGAGAAGTATGTCAGGACAGAACAGTGTGGCGTTCCATTATTTCTGCTTACCCCTTCGGGGAGACGGCGTGATGGTAAGTTAGTTAGTTAGTGAGAATTGAAAATAACTTTGTTTAATCCACTAATTATTAAAAAAACACGACATGTTTCGGAGGATACCTCCATCTTCAGCTGTAAAAATATGATAAAAACTAAACAAAGAAAGACTAATATAAAAACAAATTTAAAATTCGATACAATAATTCAAATTTAAAAATTAAGATGAGCTGTTTGTTATAAGTACTAATCATTATTTTTTATCAGTAACTAACTAACTAACTAACCATCACGCCGTCTCCCCGAAGGGGTAGGCAGAAAGAATGGACTGCCACACTTTTCTTTCCTGACATATTTCTCTCGCTTCCTCAACATACATCGTGTCATGCACGCGCGTCGATTTCTCTGACTCCTCACATGGCCGACATTCAATATTTGATTTATTTGATCGAGCCACGTTTTCCTCGGTCTTCCTCTATTTCTGGTTCCATTTACATCATTAACATATAATTTTTTTACCATTCTTTCTTCATTCATTCTTTCAATATGTCCAAACCATCTTTATGGGTCCTTTCATTATTTTGTTCATGACACCATCATTCGCATTCTTCATTTTTATCAGTAAGAACTAATAAATAATATTTAGTAAAAGCCGTGCCACACTGTTTTAAACAAGCTCTCCACATGGGTCTCCACCGCCGGTTTTGAAATAAAAAGTCCACAGAAAACTAAGTAACTCCATCTCGCTCGGATACTTTAAACTAAAAGGTACTTTTATTTTAATTGTATCTCAATAGAGACGAAGACGTAAACTGGAAACTGAACATGGATGATCAAGGTGTTTACAGGACTTATGACCTGTCATTGGTTGGGTTAAGCGTACGCTTTATGTAATTACAACATTCCCCATTCCACCTTTGTTATTGTGATCATGCATGACAAATTTTTTGGAAGATGTATATATACTTCAAAATCCATATTTATCTTCACGTGGCAGTTTCAGTCAGCCATCTATGTAGATTTGGTTGCACTAGTGAATTTTTTCAAGAATTAACCTATACAACCGACCCACTAACGCCATCTATGGAGAATGATTTGGAGAATGATAAAAGGTACTTAGTTTTCTGTGGACTTTTTATTTCAAAACCGCCGGTGGAGACCGATGTGGAGAGCTTGTTTAAAACAGTGTGGCACGGCTTTAATAACGAACTTTTTTTCCACATTCGCGTTTATTTTTCTCGACATGTGTCGAAGGCTTAACACTTTCATCATACTTGTTTATATCTCAAAGGATGAAAATATAGTGTAATAAGTCATAAATTTCTTCTGTGACTGCCTACAAAATTATCAAAAATTATTGAGTTTATTCATTTTTTAATAATTAATACGAGTGAAAACTTCTGCTTTCTATAAATTATATTATGTTTTATGGAAAAGACATGTTACGCCTTTCTAAGGCATTATCAAATGTTTTTAATTGTATGGAAGTGAAGCATGGAACTGGCAAAAGAAGGATGAAAGTAGAATAAATGCAGTAGAAATGAGATCTATAAGACGAATGTGTGGCAAATCTGTATATGATAGAGTGACAAATGCAAGTATAAGAAGTGAATGTGGTGCGAATGAAAGTGTTATGAACAAAATAAGGAAAGGGTCATTAAGATGGTTTGGACACATGGAAAGAATGAGGGAAGACAGAATGGTAAAGAAGGTATATGTAAACGGCGTGAACGGAGCTAGAAATAGAGGAAGGCCGAGGAAAACGTGGCACGATCAAATCAATCAAATATTGAATGTCGGTCACGTGAGGAGTTGGAAAAATCGACGTGCGTGCATGACAAGATGTATGAATGTAGAGGAAGCGAGAGACGTATGTCAGGACAGAACAGTGTGGCCTTCCATTCTTTCTGCCTACCCCTCCGGGGAGACGGCGTGATGGTAAGTTAGTTAGTTAGTCAAATGTTTTTCATTTCTAACATTTGACCATCTGTTTTCATACTCCTCCGTGGAAATGGCACAATCGTTATTAAGTACTTTTTATTAGTTTTTAATAAAAAAGAGACACATTGAAATGAAATTCGTATAGAACGCATTCGTTTGCAGGGCGTGGGCGAACTTACACAAGATAATACTAACCAAATCTTACTGTAATTGGTTTTTGAATTTCGAATGCTTGCTTTTTTTAGGGCACAGATAAACAGGCGACCGTAAACTGCGGTTTGGCGAAACGGGATAATTTAATTCCAGTCATTATAAAACACTTTGTTGCGCCATGTTTGTTGTGCCGACTTTTGCGTATGGAAATGGAGCATGGAACTGACAAAAGACGGATAAAATTTGAAAAAATGCAGTAGAAATGGGATCTTTTAGACGAATGTGTGTAAACGATACATGATAGAATACCGAACGACGAAATATGGAAGAAATTTAAGGCAGATATGATTGCATCATAAAAAAAATTGTCACACTCTCTTTAGTTTGTTGTAGAATTCTCGTAACAATAAAATTCGATTCCCGGCGAAGGCAGTGTGATTGTCACACTGTCTTTGGTCTGGTGTAGAATTCTCGTGACAATAAAATGGTGATAGATTAGCTACCTATCACATGTCACGAGAATCAATATTATAGCTAAAAAATAAATAGTATACAGTAATAGGGTTCAAACGACCTGTTGTAGACATAAAACAATTGCGATAGATTAGCTACCTATCACATGTCACGAGAATCAATATATCAGCTTAAAAACAAATTGTATACCTACAGTAATCGAAATAATCGACGTGCGTGCATGGTGCGATGTATGAATGTGGAGGAAGCCCGAGAGGTGTGCCAGGACAGGCCAGTGTGGCGATCCATCCTCCCTGCCTACCCCTCCGGGGAAATGGCGTGATGGTTAGTTAGTTAGTTAGTTCAATAATTGGGTTCAAGCGACCTGTTAAAAAAATTAAAAAGGATCCCTGAATTGGTTTGGACATATGGAACGAATGTTTGATAGAAGAATGGTTGTAATATTGTATACAAGCAATGCGAGTGAAAAGAGAAGCACGGCATGACCAAATTAATCAAATACTGAAATATTACAATGTATTAATGTAGAAGAAGTTAGAGAGGTATGTCAGGACAGAGAGCAGTATGGCAGTTCATACTCTTTGCTTATCCCATCGCGAAAACGGCGTGATGATAGTTAGTTTTAAAAAAATAACGTTTTATGATATACCGAACGATGAAATAAGAAAGACATGTAATAGGCGGGCCACACTGTGATAAACAAGCTGGTTTGAAACCAAAATTTGTATACTGAATGTTATTACTCAAACTTAAACCATGTTCTAGACGTAGTAAAAACGTCGATTTTAGTAAACCATGAGTTAAACCGCGGATGTTTCTGCATACGGATTATGCAGAAACTCCGCGGTTTAACTCATGGTTTACTAAAATCGACGTTTTTACTACGTCTAGAACATGGTTTAAGTTTGAGTAATAACATTCAGTATACAAATTTTGGTTTCAAACCAGCTTGTTTATCACAGTGTGGCCCGCCTTTAAGGTAGATGACTGCATCATGGATAAAATTAAAAAAGGATCCCTGAGATGGTTTGGACATATGGAACGAATAGATAAGAGTAGAATGGTTAAAAAGTTGTACACAAGCAGCGTGTGTGCAAAAAGGAGCCGAGGACGACCGAGGAAAACATGGCATGACCAAATTAATCAATTACTAAAAGGCGGTCACATTCGAAGTCGGAAAAATCGACATGCGTTCATGGTACAATGTATGAATGTAGAGGAAACCCGAGAGGTAGACAGAGCATTGTGGCGATACATCCTCTGCCTACCCCTCCGGAGAAATGGCGTGACGGTTAGTTAGTTAATTAGTTAGTTTTAAAAAAAATAAGAATAAATACTCTAGATTTTTGTATATATGAAGACATCAGCAGTCATAATGGGACGAAGTTAAGTAATTGTATTTTTAAAAATTACTTATTACCATGAAATAATGGTTAATAAAAATACCAGCATGCGTAATAGTTGCCATAGATAAAAATCTTTATTTCTTTGTAAAGATTTTTTAAATGGTGTGGCTTTTGCTACGAAATAAATTCACTCTCCACACATCCGACTTAAACCTGTACAATTAAGTTAAATTATTTGCTAGATATAATTTTAATTAATTGCTTTATTATCAAGTGCGTTATTAATCAAATTTATTAGCTATTTTTAACTTCTTTATCGTTTCGTTTGTAATGAAATAATTTCGCTTTTGACGTAATCGGGATCCAGACTGAGAGGCAGCTGAATTGTGGGAAGTTTGAGGGAAATTAGTGAACGAATATTTCTTATTAATTACTAATTACTCGTCTAGCTCTACTACCTAGATTCGTTAGTGTTGGGGAACTCTTTTTTTTTGTAGACTTATTTACATTTAAAAATAATTATGGTAAACTGGAGACGAACACATAATTGACCCTTCGCTTAACGGTGTACAAAATTGGCTTTATTTTTTTCTTATTTTCAACCAATTTTAACTAACTATCTAACTAACTAACCATCACGCCGTCCCCCCAAAGGGGTAGGCAGAAAGAATGGAATTGCACACTTTTCTTTCCTGACATATTTCTCTCGCTTCCGCAACATTGATACATCGTGTCATGCACGTGTGTCGATTTCTCTGACTCCTCACATGGCCGACATTCAATATTTGATTTATTTGATCGTGCCACATTTTCCTCGGTCTTCCTCTATTTCTGGTTCCATTTGCATCATTAACATATTTTTTTTTACCATTCTTTCTTCATTCATTCTTTCCATATGTCCAAACCATCTTAATGATCCTTTCATTATTTTGTTCATGACACCATCATTCGCACCGCATTCACTTATTATATTTTCATTCGACACTCTATCATACACAGAGTATCCACACATTCGTCTAAGAGATCTCATTTCTACTGCATTTATTCTACTTTCATCCTTCCATACATAAGGGTCGGTTAGAAGAAGACCAATTTTACTCCATGGATATAGACCTTGTCCGAATACGGAGTGAGCACAAAACTGATACGGGCGGTCACTTCTCGCTACGAAGGAAGCTCTGCCAGTGTTAGGGTAAATGGGGACATCACGCCTCGGTTTGATATCACAAAGGGTGTTAAACAGGGCTGCGTGATGTCTTCATGGTTATTCAACCTGTATATGGACAAGTGTATGAAAGAACATCACGCCGTTTCCCCGCAGGGGTAGGCAGAGAGAATGGACCGCCACACTTCTCTATCCTGGCAAACCTCTCTAGGTTCCTCCACATTCATACAACGAGTCATACACGCACGTCGATTCTTCCGACTTCTAACATGACCAACCTTTAACATTTGATTAATTTGGTTATGCCATGTTTTCCTCGGTCTACCTCGACTCCTTACTCCATTTACATCGTTAACGTATACTTGTTTTAACCATTCTTTCTTCATCCATGCGCTCCATTTTGTTCATAATACCTTCTTTCGCTCTACATTCCTTTCTAATGTCAGCAATTGAGATTCTGTCGTATATCGTTCTACCACACATACGTCTTAGGGACCTCATCTCTATCGCATTTATTCTGCTCTCATCCTTCTTCTGCCAGTTCCATGTTTGCTTCCATACATTAGCTTCCACCATAATATATAATAATAATAAACGATTTTCAGATCTAAGGTTATCTATGGAATTTGATGCCACCTACATTTTCTCTACTTATTAAAAAATGTGCTTAAGATACGAGTAGTTCGTGATTTAATTTCCTGGTCGAGTTAGATTTTTCTAAGAGTCACTAGAGGAAATATTCCGAAATTACACACACGGCCGGAATCGAGATAAGCGCTAGAATTTTACGAGCATATCAAAGAACCCGCCTAAAAAGCCATAACAAAACTGTCTCATCATTTTAGAGATGCTATCACTAAAAAATTGCCACAATCAAAGGCCATTACAATCCATCCCGAGGTACCTGCCCACTAGCATACATATTGTTCTACATACAATCCAGTTCCTGCGCTTCCGTTTCAATGTCATTGAAAGCCGTGCCACACTGTTTTAAACAAGTTCTCCACATCGGTCTCCACCGGCGGTTTTGAATAAAAAGTCCACAGGAAACTAAGTAACTCCATCTCGCTCGGATACTTTAAACTAAAAGTATCCGAGCGAGATGGAGTTACTTAGTTTTCTGTGGACTTTTTATTTCAAAACCGTCGGTGGAGACCGATGTAGATAGCTTGTTTTAAACAGTGTGGCAGGCCTTTGAATGCACGCTTTATTTTATTTTATTTATTTATTTATTAAGGGTAACATACAGCGATATCAAAAACATATAAATTAATAAAACATTTAGAAGAATTAAAGTAAGGCCAATTACATACTACCAAAAAAACTAACTAACTTACCATCATGCCGTTTCCCCGAAGTAGTAGGCAGAAAGAATGGACTGCCACACTTTACTTTCCTGACATATTTCACATATTCATACATCGTGTCATGCACGCGCGTCAATTTCTCTGACTCCTCACGTGGCTGACATTCAATTTTTGATTTATTTGATCGCGTCACGTTTTCCTCGGTCTCACTCTATTTCTAGTTCCATTTACATAGTTGACATATACTTAATAACCATTTTTTCTTCATTCATTATAACCATATTAATGATCCTTTCATCATTTTGTTCATAACACCATCATTCGCATCGCATTCACTTCTTATATTTTCATTCGACACTCTATCATACAAAGAGTATCCACACATTCGTCTAAGAGATCTTATTTCTACTCCATTTATTCTACTTTCATCCTTCTTATGCCAGTTCCATGCTTCGCTTCCATACATTAGAGTCGGCAATAGAACACCTTTTTTAAATTTTTTTTTTAAGATTTACAATCTTCAATGTAAGCAGAAAATAGCTCATTATTATGAAGAAGGAATCTGGTCGTGTCCAGGCTTGAACCCATGTCCCCTGGATCAGGAGCCAAGCGTTCTATCCCCTAGACCACCCCCTTGTTACGAAGAATACGGTGTTAACTTTAATATATACGAGGTCTGTTCAAAAAGTATCGCGAATTTTATATTTTTTCAAAAAGTATTTATTTATTCATGAATATCTATTTTGTCCCCTTCAAAGTAATTCCCCTCGGATATAATACATTTATGCCAACGTTTTTTCCAATCCTCGAAGCACTTAAAAAAATCATTTTTTGTGATCTTGTTCAGCTCCTCCTTCGATGCCGTCTTTATCTCCTCAATCGTGGCGTAGCGTCGTCCTTTCATGGGCCTCTTCAGTTTTGGAAACAGGAAAAAGTCACAGGGGGCCAGGTCTGGGGAATACGGTGGCTGCGGCACCATTACTGTGTTGTTTTTGGCCAAATATTCGCGCACAAGCAACGATGTGTGAGCAGGGGCGTTATCATGGTGCAAAAGCCAGTTTTTGTTCTTCCACAAATCCGGGCGTTTCTGGCGGATTGCTTCGCGCAAATTGCGCATAACTTGCAGGTAATATTCCTTATTGACCGTACTACCCTGTGGCAAGAACTCATGATGCACCACGCCCCTGCAATCGAAGAAAACTGTGAGCAAAACCTTCACGTTCGACCGAACTTGGCGCGCTTTTTTTGGTCTTGGCTCATGCGGCAGCTTCCATTGGGATGATTGAGCTTTGGTTTCCACGTCATAACCATAAACCCATGATTCGTCACCAGTTATGACCCTCTGGAGCACATTTGGGTCGTCACGGACCGAGTCCAACATCTCCTGAGCAATGTTAACGCGATGCTGTTTTTGGTCGAAATTGAGCAATTTTGGCACGAATTTCGCGGCGACCCGACTCATGCCCAAATCATTGGTTAAAATCGAATGGCACGAGCCAATCGATATGTTTAGGTCCTCAGCAACTTCTCTAACGGTGATTCGACGATTGGCTAATACTATTTTCTTCACTTTATCAATGTTTTCGTCTGTTGTTGACGTGCTCGGGCGTCCGGCACGCTCTTCGTCGTTCATATCTTCTCGGCCCTCTGAGAACATTTTGTACCACCGATAAACGTTGCTTTGGTCCAAGGTAGCTTCACCATATGCCACAGTCAACATTCGAAATGCGTCCGCGCACTTTATTTTGTTTTTCACACAAAATTTGATACAGATTCTTTGATCCATTTTTTGGAATAGGCAAAAATCGAAGACGAGCCAAAACACATCCAAGCAAAACAGCTGTCAAAAATTAACTAAACATTCAAAATGGCCGACCTTGTCAGCATAAGTAAGGGACATGAGTACCAACATAACGCTACAAAAAAATCAAAAATCAAATATACGTAGCCAGCGGAAATTCAAAATTCGCGATACTTTTTGAACAGACCTCGTACAATAATGTTACAATTGCGAAATAACATTGAATCAATTAAATTGCATACCTCCTTGATGCGCGGCAACCTCTCTGAAGAATGCCATTTTGTTGTGCCTCGTGGGATTTGGACCAATGTCGTAAATTACGGTAGCGATCTTGGTTCTCACAACACAGGTAGCCACCACGATCTGTGGAGAGTGTAAAGTATGATATAAACAATTATTTCACAGGAATGCGGAAGACATCTACTTTTCAAATCAAATCAAATCAGTTTATTTTCTCAAAAGATATTACAAACAAGTATTAAAGTTTAAGACATCTATTGAGAGCAGGTAAAATATAATAAATATGTATTACCAGGAACGCATGAGAGATGGTTCGACATTAGGACTACAAGATACTCTCCAAATCCAAGAGTATTTGTCTTCTGAACGTACTTTCACGAATATGAAAGACATCATTCTCCGAAGCGATCATGTCCAGCAGTTTGATTGCTCTCCCCACCGGCGTCACCAGAGGCAGGTTGTTTCTGCATGCCGGGAGATAAAACAGTCTGTGCTGACGCTGTCGAAGATAACCATCCGTTATTAACTTCTCTTTTATTATTTTTTTGTTATTATCTTTCTCTGTTATTAACTAAAAACTAACTAACCATCATGCCTTCTCCCAGAAGTGGTAGGCAGAAAGAATGGACTGCCACATATTTCCTTCCTGACATACTTTTTCTAGATTCCTAAACATGCATACATCATGTCATACACGTCGATTTAACCGACTTCTCAGGTGGCCGACATTCGATATTTGATTTATTTGATTGTGCCACGTTTTCTCTGTCTTCCTCTATTTCTAGTTCCATTTACATCGTTAACATTCTTTCCATTTATTCAAACCATCTTAATGATCCCTTCATTATTTTGTTCATAATACTTTCATTTTCACCGCATTCAATTATTTTAATTCTAACTACTAATAGTTTTATTCTCATTATGCATATACTTTAGACACATTCGTCTAAGACAGTGATTCCCAAAGTGGTATACTCGTATATAGACTCCCGGGGGTCTACGACAATTGTAAAAAAAAAATAGGGGGTCCATGAGATGTAAATGGAGAATTAAATTGAAGCCGAATATTGAAACGCAAAACGAATATTTTTTTTAGCCCTTTTGGGAAAATTGCACGATCGAAATCTTCGGCAACCTTTTTTTTTAGCTCATTCTGCAAAGATTTTAGGAAAACAGAGGGTGTACACAAAATAGAATAAATCGGCAAGGGGTCCTCTGGTCTAAGAGATCACATTAACACACTTGCAAACCAATCCCTGAGATTGAAACATAAAAAAAACATTGCCAACTATACCATTGACCTCCTGCCACTCTCTTAATGTCATCAGATCATTTTGCTTGTGAACTGCCAGGATTTTTTGTGGCCTGTTCTCGGCTGTCACTCCAGGCTGCGTCAGGTCCACCGATCATCCGTTGTCCTCGCTATATGGCTGGCCCAATTCCACTTAAAAGAGGCTATTTTGCACGCTACGTCCGCAACTTTGGTCCAATCTTATATAATATAATCAAAACATTTATAATGCTTACGTTAAAATCAAATGTAATTGAAAGATGCATTCTGTATGTTGCACAACATAATGCAATCCAACGAAGTTAGTTTATTATCGTAATGTTACCGTTCTGATTTAACAGAAATATATTGAGCAACAAGATGGCGTACTGTCGTACGAAGCACTCACACAAAAATGAAGTTTTCTTCATTTTGACTATTGTTTCAGTACTTCGGAATGTGAAATAGTTTTAAAAAGTTCCAATATACGTGCACGTGAATCGTTGTGGGTGTTTTATTGTTTTTATTGTGCTTAAAAAAGAAAGAAATATCATACGGTGTACGCTCATATAACGAAATCGTGCTTTGCTCTGCAGGCCTTCCCATCAGCAAGTCTGCTAAACTGCCAACATCTGCCTGAATAGATACTTCGTCTCCTGTGTCGTCGCCACAGTTCCTAGCCATCGCATTCACTGCTCCATCCTGCTACTGCTGCCATGCTCTTAGGACGCCTTCGTCTATTGCATCTTCTGCCACAATCAACGTCGCATTCTCCTGCACTGCCGCTACCATTGCTGCCGACCCGCTGATTTACTCGCCACATACCCTATCCCTTGCTTTTCCTCCCTTATCCTGTTCTTTATATAACCCCACTGCCACATCGCACCCAATGTCGTTCCGCACGCTTTCAATCAATAAGTTAAACAGAAGATGTGTTTTAAGCTTGCTTTTTACGGAATACTTACATCTTAGAACAATTAAATTTCTAATAATGTGTACAAATGAAAACATATGTTTGCAAGATGTTTTATTTGAATTTACGAAAATGACGTGTTCGCCTTTCTAAGTAGTTATTAAATGTCAATTTCATTCAATTGACAACATTTAATAATGCAATAAAAAGGCAAAACATGTCATTCCCATGAATTATTATAAAACTTCTAGAAAACAGACATCCGTATTAATTATTCTGTATGGATTTTTACGTTATTGATAAAGTATAATTCCATTTCTACCATGAATGTATAATTGTATTTTAATTCTTTACATATGCCAACCAATCGTATTTATAATTTAAATATTTACTTTTGATAAACATAAGGCATTGACACAATGGGACATTTTTACGAATTTAAACACGGCTTTCTCCGCTTTTATATTTTATTATAGGAATTATATTTTGAGCTATTTTATTTAGAAAATACAGTGTTTAATACATTCATTAAAAAATGTCACAAACAGTTAGTTTACGCAAAATTGAACTATTTTTATTAATTTTTTCGTTTCTATAATATATTGTTTTTAATATGATATTTTCTTGTTCTTTCCTTCTTTAGCGTATACCCGTTCACTCCTGGACAAAGGCTACCTCCATTTGCTTCCACACCACTCCGTCTTGTGCAGACTGCATCCAGATTATGCTGTCGACGTGTTGATTCAGGTCATCCTTCCAGCGTAGTTACGGTCGCCCTGCACTTCTCTTTGCGGTCGCCCTGCACTTCTCTTTGCGGTCCATGGTCTCCAAGCAGTCTTCTTGTCCGTTATTCGTCCGAACTTCTAGCTACGTGACCTGCCCATTGCCATTTTAGAGACGCTACAGGGTGGGTGATGATCAGTGATCTTTTTTTCTCTCACCGTATCGTTTCTGACTTATTCCTAACATAGCTCTTTCCATGACAATTTGGGTCACTTATTGTTACATTTACTAAATATATTGAATTAGATATATTTTGGAGTATTCAATTGTTATCTATGATAAGATAAAGAGGGACAAGTAAGCAATGATTAAAATTATGTATTTGAATGTACAAATGTCTAATTCTATATTTATTTTTGTTTCAGGTAAGTGCTACATCCATACGTTTCTATCGCACATAAAATTTTGTTATCAGGTGAGAAGTTCTTTTTTTGTATTACCTCTTTGGTTCTAATGATTATTTTTTTTGTTGTTGTTGATAATATTGACAAAGGTTATTGAAAAAAATTGGAAAGTAGGTCTATTATATCTTATTCTTCTTCTGTCTAATAGATAAAAAAGCTAGCTAAGAAACTATAAAAAAAAAATTTAAAAAACTGTATCACATTTTTTTTTGTTTGTTTTGTTTTGGCGACAGCTGTTTCGCCAACCGATGTTGGCATCATCAGGTGTAACAACAGTTATCAAAACTCTCCACGTAAACGAAAAAAATATTGCATTGTTTTGACCGATACACTGTGATACCTTAACATTTTAAACTGTTAAATTAAATAACTTTGTTTTATGTATCACAATTGTATTTTATTTTACGCGACAGCTGTTTTGTCAACCTATGTTGACATTGTTTTTGAAAATTTTGTTTGGTTCATGTGGTGCTCCAGTTAATTTGGAGATATTTCGCGTATAAGTGAATTGTTTTGGTCAATTTAACTGTTGCCGCACTTTATAATAGTTAATTGTGACACGTAATACGTTTGTACTGTTTTGCTGTTAAAATTATATTAGTTTTATCGTTTTCACAATAAATTTTTCATTTGTTCCAACGACAATTTGAATAATTCCTTCAATATTATTTCAAAGTTCTTGCTGAATAAGTGCCTAATTACAGCTAATTTAAAAAAACGGTGGATACGTGTAACATAAATTAAATAAACACAAAAGTCCGGATCGTCCATGTCAACATGTGCAACATCGAAAAAAACATTATGTGTTATTACATTATGTGCTAAATTAAAAAAACGACGGATTCGTGGAACATAAATTAAATAGACAATATGTGCACCATCTAAAAAGAACATTTTGTGTTAAATTATTTTTATTTTGTTATTTTATTTTATATCATTGTATTTTATATTATTTATTTTAGATTTATTTTGTGGGTGTTGCACGATCAGAGTGTGCGCGGGAGATGCCTATTGGTGGCGATGAGGTTCGCAACCCATCACACCGCGTCTCCCGCGGAGCGAAAAGCGAAGGATGGAGTGCCGCATCAGTAAAAGTGTGGCAGTTCATTCTTTCTGCCTACCCTTTCGGGGAGATGGCGTGATGGTTAGTTAGTTAGTTAGTTTATGTTGACATCATAAGGTGTTACAATTTGTGTTTGTGAAATAAGTATTGTAACACCTGATGATACCAACATCGGTTGACCCTCCCGCGGGGCGAAAAGAGAAGGATGGAGTGCCGCATCAGTAAAAGTGTGACAGTCCATTCTTTCTGCCTACCCTTTCGGGGAGACGGCGTGATGGTTAGTTAGTTAGTTAGTTAGTATAACAGTGTTTTAAATGACTCGTCAATGGGAAGGAGTAACAGACTTCCGAGTCTCACTCCAAAAATCAGAGATCAAAGTCAAGTGTTTTAAATTTTAACAGTTAATAATGGTGAGGTATCATATAGACCGGGAGCTGGAGGGAGTAGAGTATGGAAAATATGAGGACCGCACTCTGTTCATATCAAAATAAAAAATGATTGATTATTTTTTTTTATGACATGTTAAAATTAGCTTTTTCGTATCAAATATTTTTTTGTATGAATAATTCTTGTATTTTTTTTTCTATTTCAATTGACTAGCTATAAGTATCTTTTATCATTAAAAATATTTGGATGTTGTCACTAAAACAATCATTAAAATAGTTCCAAAGCATTTTTTCAGTCCATTTACTTGTTATCTTAGGTGATGCAAAAAATTAAAAAAAAATTGGACCAACAAACCTCCTGGCAACATTCAGAATCATAATCTGCAAGCTTTTCTGAGTTCAAAACTATGTACAAAATGCGGTCCTCATATTTTGCATACTCAACTCCCTTTGGCGCCTGCACTAATAGTGTTTTGGCCAAAACAATGGACTATAAGAATCTATGTCTCATATTATATAATATGATTGACCGGTTCATCCGAGGCCGGTTAAGAGGCGTTCTTCTGTACGTATTAAATAAATTTTAATGTCCTTTTTATATCCGTGTTCGCCTACTCGCGAATATAATTTACTATTCGTATATTTATTTAAACGACTGTTTCACAAGCCAATGAATGATCCAGAACCGCGAACTGAGAGCCGAAACAATTTACGAAAATTTACGACAGCATTAAAGGTGTATTCGAGAAAATCGATTATGTTTGTGAATTTTTAATTATGCTAACCAAACAGTTTTGTTAATTCAATTTCTGTAAGGTCGAACTTTATTACTTAGTCAAAAACATAAACATGGACTGGCAAAAGAAGGATGAAATTAGAATAAATGCAGGAGAAATGAGATCTCTTAGACGAATGTGTTGATACTCTGTGTATGATAGAGTGTCGAATGAAAATATAAGAAGTGAATGCGGTGCGAATGATGGCGATATGAACAAAATAATTAAATGATCATTAAGATGGTTTTGACACGTGGAAAGACTGAATGAAAAAAGAAGGGTAAAAAAATATATATGTTAACGATGTAAATGGAACTAGAAATTAAGGAAGACCGAGGAAAACGAGTCACGATCAAATAAATCAAATATTAAATGCCGGACACGTGAGGTGTCAGAGAAATCGAAGCGCGTGCATGACATGTATGAATGTTGAAGAATCGAGAGAAATATGTCAAGAAAGAAAAGTGTGACAGTACATTCTTTCTGCCTACCCCTTCGGAAGACGGCGTGATGGTTAGTTAGTTAGTTAAAATGTAAATTTAAATGCCACACTAGATTATTTCACAACTTACTTACTAACTAACCATCACACCGTCTCCCCGAATGGGTAGGCGGAAAGAATGGGCCGTCTAACTTTTCTTTCCTGATATACTTTTCTCGTTTCCTCAATATTCGTACATCGTGTCATGCACGCGCGTCGATTTCTCCGACCTCTCACGTGGCTGACATTCAAGATTTGATTTATTTGATCGTGCCACGTTTTCCTTGGTCTTCCTCTATTTATAATTTCATTTACATCGTTAACATAGATTTTTTTATTGTCCTCATTTCTTCAATTAATATAAATGATATATTATATAACAAATGTAATTATTTATTGATTCCTGAACAATGATGTAAAAATCCATATTAAATAATTTATATAAATGAAAACGTCTGTCTTCTAGGAGTTTTATTTAGTTTTTTTATGGAATGACATGTTTCGCCCTTCTAAGGCATTATGAAATTTATTGTTTCCTGAACAATGATGTACTTGTAAAACTCCATATTAAATCATTTATATAAATGAAAACGTCTTTCTTCTAGGAGTTTTAACTAAACTAACTAACTAACTAACCATCACGCCATTTCCCCGGAGGGGTACGCAGAGAGGAGGGATCGCCACAATGCTCTGTCCTGGCATACCTCTCGGGTTTCCTCTACATTCATACATCGTACCATGCACGCACGTCGATTATTCCGACTTCGAATGTGGCCGCCTTTTACTAAATTAATTTGGTCATGCCATGTTTTTCTCGGTCGCCCTCGGCTTCTTTTTCCACTCACGCTGCTTGTGTATAACTTTTTAACCATTTTTCTCTCATCCATTCGTTCCATATGTCCTAACCATCTCAAGGATCCTTTTTTAATTTTATCCATGATGCAGTCATCTGCCTTACATTTTTCTCTTATTTCATCGTTCGGTATTCTATCGTACAACGTTTAGGAGTTTTAATTTTTTTTTTTATGGGACGACATGTTTCGCCCTACTAAGGCATTATCAAATTTATTGTTTCCTGAACAGTGATGTAAAACTCCATATTAAAGAATTTATATAAATGAAAACGTCTACCTTCTAGGAGTATACATAGATTTTTTTATATGGAATGGCCTTGTTTCGCCCTTCTAAGGCATTATCAAATTTATTGTTTATCCATATTAAATAATTTATGTATAATAAATGAAAACGTCTGTCTTCTAGGAGTTTTATGTAGTTTTTTTATGGAATGACATGTTTCGCCCTTCTTAAGCATTATTTAATTTATTGTTTCCTGAACAATGATGTACTCGTAAAACTCCATATTAAATAATTTATATGAATGAAAACGTCTGTCTTCTAGGAGTTTTATGTAGTTTTTGTTATGGAATGATATGTTTCGCCCTTTTAAGGCATTATCAAATTTATTGTTTCCTGAACAATGATATAAAACTCCTTATTAAAAAATGTATATAAATGAAAACGTCTGTCTTCTAGAAGTTATATGTAGTTGTTTTTTTATGGAATGACATGTTTCGCCCTTCTAAGGCACTATCAAATGTGTACACATTTGATAATGCCTTAGAAGGGCGAAACATGTCATTCCATTAAACTTAATGAAACTCCTTTAAGACAGACGTTTTCATTTACATTAAATAACAAATTTAATATTTATTATTATCAATAGTGAAACTTAAAAACCTATTCCATGTTTCGTTTTGATTTAAGTCGCTCCGTTACAAAATATGCATTTTTATGCAAAAATATGTAAGCGTTAATTACCCGATTTGCATATTTATTCGTTTATTCCTTCGGAGATGTCCTGGGCCTCATTTGGGAAGCTGTTTCGAATAAGATACCTCGCAAACGACTTAATTAAGAGTGGGTTTTGGGGATATTATGTGCGCAAAAATAAACATTCAAACTGCTGCAGAGTCGTTAAGACTAAAAATTATGTGGATTAACAAAACCTCTTATCTTTAAAGGCGTTATCTTATTTGAATTTAACAATTAAATGGCTAGAATGGTAAATTAGTTTGAACTGCAGATCTTTGATGATAAGCCAAAATAGCTTGAATAGCCTTCATCATGAGAACGCGACTTTCTAGGGCACCTCTATGAAGTTTACTATGATACCAACAAGCAGGTTTACCCATTCTGAGCTGTAGGATTTCAAATTTAGTATAAACTTCTATATTCTTCTTCTTCAAGTGCCCTGTCGGGTCCCCTTATGTTGGCGACCACCTCGGCGAACCTGTTCCTGTCCTGCACCGCTCGGAACAGCTCCTCCACACTTCAAATGCCTGTCCTCTCACGTTTCGCAGCCAGGACATGTGTCTTCTACCGGGCCCTCTGCGTCCCTCAATTTTCCCTCCAATATCAGTTAAAGAAGTCGGTACTTTTGCCCACGCAGTATATGACCCAGATGTGGGATCTTTCGAACCTTGATAGTTGATAACAGTTCCCTGTCAACTCTAGCTCGCCTCAGGACTTCAGTATTGGTAACCATGTCTGTCTAGGGAATTCTAATCATTCGGCGATAGAGCCACATTTCAAATGCTTCCAGTCTGTTCATTGAGTTGACTTTTAAGGTCCACGTTTCACATCCCTACAATAAAACAGACCACACATAGCATTTGATCATTCTCTGACGGAGTTTCAAGTTTATGTTATCATTGCAGAAGAGTGATTTAATTTTTTTCTAAACGTAGCTCTTGCTGCCTCAATTCTGCATTTTATCTCTACATCTGGGTCAAGAGATTGCGTTAGTATGCTGCCGAGGTATTTAAAATTTTCCACCCTTTCAACGTTACGGCCGTTCAAATGCAATACTGACCCACTGTAGTCAAGCCGTCCGAATGTCATCCATTGTAAAATCTCCATCCTCAGGTGTAAATATGGAGGTCACCTCCGAAACATTGTTTTATTTAAATATTTTTATTTTTTAAATGAGAGACCAGTCAGAACCCTGATTTGATAGGACCAGCGACTCGGTGGTCGTCCTTGTGGTCGCCTTCCCTCCACTTTGCCCATGATGATGAGCTTTTCAAGGTTGTCCTGATCTCTCCGGGCTATGTCCCAAAAATATTTCAACACTCTCTGATATCACATCCGCGAGAGTCTTACCCTGATACCCAGCTGGTCAATGATCGACTGGTTTGTTCTTCTTGCTGTCCAGGGTATACGCAGCATTCGTCGCAGGCACCACATCTCGAAAGCAATTGTTTTTACACCGCTTTATAATTTAACAACCAACCGGTTTCGCTGCCACCCGGGCTTCGTCAGGGTTACAAAAGACACTGGTTAGTTGCTAAAAAATAAAGTAACATAAAAACAAATTAAAAGTGTTTGTATATTATATTTGAAATAATTGATTAAGATTCAATTTTAATATGCAAAATATGAAGGCGAATGTGAAAGCTATACTCTATGATGACATTATTTGAAAAGTCGGAACAGTTGATTTTATAGTTAGTATTATGTAGGGGTTTTTCATTAAGAGCGCTCGAACTTTGAAATGAAATAAAACAACCTGTCTAAGTGATATTACCACTTTTTTTTTTTAAATGACATATAATCTGTGGTTTCGCTGAAGGTGGTATATCCTGGTGGTCAAAGGGTTATTCAATAGGGATGCTCGAACTTTAACAGCGTATGGCGGCCATTTTGGTAAAGCGATAGCTGTCAAATTTGACAAGAATACTTATTTAGTCTTTACATTTCACCTTGGAACGCTACACGCTTCAACAACGCATTGAAATTATTAAAATTTATCATCAAAATCAGTGCTCTGTTTGCCAATTTATGGCATTCATGGGCGTCCTGCAGAGTCCACCATACGTCGTTTAATGCATAAATTTGAGACTCTTGTAGCTTTAACTGGATGATATGGATACCGACAACATATAGTTCCAACAGGTCGGCGCTACGTAGCACACAGCGCACTCCACGATGGACATTCTGCACGAGCCATTAAAATGGAGCGTCCCTATTGGAAGACCCTGTAGTATGTTGTAAGTTTTACGTGTCTCCGTGGAAAATGGCGGGAAGGTTATTTACTTATTTATTTGTAATATTATTAAAACAGGTCTCCGTAGAATCTTGTAGGTAGTTTAGTCGTAAAAGTCCCGAACCCGGCCGCTAAACATAAATTTCCGAAAACAAAATTCAAATATGAAAGAATGGCATTTGCCTCGTAAAAAGGAAACATCGAGTAGAGTAAATGTATTATACGGGATATATCGGATATGCGAAGGACATTTTTTATTATTTTCTCCGTATTATCCTGCCTACCATCTTCGGCGGGGCGAATAAAACTTATAATATTCCACAGATATCGAAAGAAAGAAAAAAAAACTTCAATAAATCTTTGTTATTCTCTGTGATCTCTGGCTTATTCTAGTACCTACGTATCTCGAGATCAGATTCGAATGTGGATTACCCCGCAAATCGAATTGAAAAAGACGAGTTCGTTTCCATGGCAACAGCGTTGGCGGGAAAGCGTTTGATTTTCGAATCATTTCCATTTTTCCTCCGCGTTCCGCTGGGCTAGTTAGCGCACTATTATGCGAGCTGTCTGGGGGAATTTTTCTTTTGTTTTTACGTCTTTTTCAAATCCAATTTGCCGCCAACTTTTGTTAATTGAAATGTCTTTCACAGTATTGATTCGTTCCACAGAAGAGATTCACGCTATATTGACTTTAAAATGATTCTTAATTTACATAACAGTACTATATCGTTTAGAAATTAACACGAATGAACTCTTCTGGACACTCCACTTGGACTTGGGTCTTCTGGCGTACAGAGGTTCAGCTCTAATGGCTATTCCTCTTACGTCTGTGAAACTTTGTTGGAATGTGATTTGGTAGTTGTTTTTATGATGGGGCTAAATGTATGGCCCGGAGTGTCCCTCCGAAAGAAGGCGAGGGGGGATTTAGGGTTTATGATAAAGTCTTACATTATTCTCGAGGAATGGAAGACCAGTTGGGATTGTATTTATAAAAAAAAGTCTGTTCCCGAGGGGAAGATAAGAGGACCAGTGTCTGGATGGAGTTGTGGTAGGAGATAGCATCCTGTGTGAGACCATTTTGTTTGGCGGAGTACGTAGTGGCCTATGGGGGAGGATTTTTTTTTATCCGCATTGATTTGAGGGAGGGGTAATGGACTGAATGATGGTGGATAACTTGGTGGTAAAGGGTCATTATTGATAAGGAAGATGGTAATAATTTATGTCGTGGTCTGGAAATGAAAGAGATGAAATTGGAGTAGTTCAAGGTATAATAGAGCTGTTCTGACCTATTACGCTTGTAATATTTGTATATGTATATTTTTTCCTTCAATTGTTTTTCTTCTTCTTTTAATAGATCTGACGATCATGTATCTTCGAATGATGAGAACCAGCTGTCCTTCCATCTCTTATGTGTAATTCCAGGTGGACGATATCGTAATCGGTTGGTATATGCGAGTCTGTCACTATCCATTCTGGCTACATGGTCCCTCCTGTATCTTATTCTGGATCTACTCCACCGAAAGATATCCTATATTTCGCAAATTTATTAGCAATTGTTTTTTCATTATTTTATTATTCTTTCTTTTTTATCTCTGTGGCTGTTTATCTCGAGGATGATACAGTTTATTTATTGTATAAAACGCATCGTTTGAACCCAATTGCTGTATACAATTTGTTTTTTTAGCTATTATATTAATTCTCAAGACATGTGATAGGTAGTTAATCTATCGACATTTTAAGGTTACGTGAATTCTACACCAGACCCAAGACAGTCTGAGAATCACACTGCAATCGCCGGAAATCAAACCCGAGACCTTTAATATGGAAATCAGAGCTATTGCTACTCTGCCACGAAGGTCGTGAATTTAATTCATTGTTGTAGTTATTATTTCTCATGCTATATGTGGCGTCTTCTTTGAGATAACACCGTTTTGATGTATAAAAAACAAGAAAACTTTTTGGAAAAAATTGTTTTTAAAGCGCTACATGAAATGGCACCAAGTTATAAATCCGAACTCTGTATAACGGACAGCCTAAACACAAGGATATCCGCATATCTTTCCATATGTCCGAACGATCTCCATACTTAACGTTTTCCGGCACATTATTCTTAGTGATCTCATTTCTACGGCGTTTATCCTGCTTTCATCCTTCTTTTGCCAGCTCCAGCTTCACTTCCATACACGAGGGTTGGCACTAGAACTCCATTGTACTCGTATACTGCCATCTTTGCTTCTGTGGATATATTTCTATTTGCAGTAATGACTTTGAGTGCGCCATTTATTTTATTCTCAGCACCAACCCTTCTTTCGATGTCTTTCTCCATTTTTCCGTCTCTTGTAAACATGCTTCCCAGATACGTAAATTAGGTAACTTACTCCAATTTCTCCCCCATCGCACTTATATCACAAATCGTCATACATTATTCTTTCTCGAAAACCATCACTTTAGATTTTGACACATGTCTCTACATGAGGGAGTATGGTAGTTATCCGTGGCTCTATCCCACGGCATTTCTTTTAGGAATGCTCGGAACCAATTCTTTACAGCTTCGAAGAGATGGGCATCTCATAACCCATTTCTTTAAATTAATCAGGGGATATTTCGAGAACTCGGCCGTGCTAGAGGGTGTTGGTCTTTTTGTCCCTGATAGATTTCTCCGACAGCGACAGCACATATTGTTTTACCAACCGGCCACCAGAACCAATCTGCCTCTGGTGACACCGGTGGGAAGAGCAATTAGTCTGCTGAACGCGGTCTCCTCGGAGATCGACGTCTTTTATATTAGTGAAGGTACGTTCAGGGGACAAATACTCTTGACTTTAGAAAGTATGTTGTCTTCCTAATGTCGAACCATCTCTAATGCGTTCCTGGTACTTTGTTGTATTTTTATAATATTTTACCTGTACTCAATAGATGCCTTAAACATTTTCCTGTTTGTAATGTCTTTTGAGTTAATAAACTGATTTGATTTGATTTGATAAAGTTGTCCATTTGACAAAAAAAATATTATTTCTAATTAATTCACTCTTCCTGTAATAAAATAATAAATGATTATCACCTTTTCTTTTTGAAGCGGCCTTGAAAACATTACGGGTGTAAATTTGATAAGGGTCTTACCTACCTCAAATTAATTAAAATCTTAATTAGTACGAGCTATTCCCACACTTAATTCACGAGTGAAACCCACGTTTTATAATATTTATAACAATTTTTATCATGATAATGAAAGTCGTATTAATTTTCCAGAAATTGGGTAAATTTCTTGTATTAATTCTACCCCATATAAAAGTGGGTACCTACGTACCAGAATCCAAAAGCGCCCACGTCAAATGCAATACACTCCAGGATCTACGAATTCTAGCCGTTGACATCGGACATTATTATTATAGGCGGCGTTGTTGCGAGGGCTGCGAAAAGGGCAAAGAAAAATATTATAAAGGGTTTTTTATTAAGAGCGCTCGAATTTTGAAGTGAAATAAAACAACCTGTCTAAGTGATATTGTCACAAATTTTTTTCATCCTGCGTTTCTTTGACGTACAAGCACTGCTTCATAAAGTACAGCGGAGCATAGAAGTGAGATTGAGTAGATTAAATGTGGTCTGGCACCCCCTTGTTGTTGCCGTATTTAAATGCAAGTCCCGGATGGACCGGGGACAGGCCTAGGGAGTGTACGAGCGAGGCTGATAAAAGGGCGCCGCTACGCCCTATAACAGCCTCGAGTATGTGGCGGGAACTTCTATGTTCCTTTAAAAAAAAAACTGCTTCATCAACCACCGATCCGGTTGTATCAAATGAATCCGAATTTTTATGAATTAAAACACATTTTTCTAATTTTGAGTTTATTTTTCACGACATGTTTCGAAGGCTTGCACCTTTATCATCGGGAGAACGATATAAACTAACCAAAATTATGTAATAGCAATTCAAAATTAAGTATGTATAAACTGAGTGCAAGAACCTAGAATTATTTATAACATGTGTTAGTTAACTTGGCTAGTACCTACTAGAAAGATAACGCCTTAAGTTTATCTCAAATTAATCCGTTAAACGACGTATTGTGGACTCTGCATGACGGCCATGAATGCCATAATTTCGCGAACAATGCACTGATTTTGATAAAAAAAAATTAACAATTTCAACACATTGTTGAACCGTGTAGCGTTTCATGGTGAAATTTCAAGAATAAATAAGTATTCTTGTCAAATTTGACAGATATCTATAGAAAAACCTCTGACCACCAGGATACACTACCTGCAGCGAAGCCACGGTGGCCATCATCATCATCGTCAGCCGTCTGTCATCCACTGCTGAATGTAGGCCTCTCCCAAAGCACGCCACCGCCCCAGATCCATTTGATTTGACATGGTGGCCATTTAGCCGAAATTATATTCCATACATACATATATGTCATTGAATGTTCATTTAAATTTTAAAAAAATTGTGGGAATGTCACTTAGACAGGTTGTTTTATTTCATTTCAAAGTTCGAGCGCTCTTAATGAAAAACCCGATACAATAAGGATTTATAAATTATTTCTACTGTGTTTTATTCTGGGAATTGAATTGTCCCAATGTGAAATTAATATTGTTGTAATTATTTTATTTATTAAATGATTTATTTAGGGCAACAAACAGCGATTGTCGGTAGAACGATTTAAAACCATTCGAAACATGTCGAGAAAAATAAAACGCGATTGGATTTACGCTTGTCACGGTCCAGAGAAGGACATTTGACACTGTTTGGCCCAATTATTTATCTGTATATATCTTCTTGTTCATGTAGATCTTGTGATATGTTTAGACAATATATATTAAATTTGGTTTTCTGGTGGAGACGTACACCTTTCTCTCAATTTCTTTGGTGGTCATCCTAGTGGTTGACGAGTATCGTGCAACATGATTTTGAGAATCCTCGCTTGGTCCATATTCTCTTGGTCAGTCTTCTCTGCCTACTCCATCTCATTGTGTCATCAATTCTTCTGGTTCTGCGTATGTCTTCTTTGTTTAGGTTAGGTTAAGGTTTTATACCCATGATGGGTCACAATGTTTTCAGTTCTGCTATTTTAAGATGTTTTTTTCTTCGTCTTCTTCTTCCTAGCCTTGTCCCATTTACTCGGGGTCGGTTCTTCTTAATAATAATAATAATTTGCTAACTTTTAAAGCGCCGTTGTTGTGATATAATCACCTCAAGGGCGCATTAAGACGTGTTTTAAATCTAAATCTGAACGCTGCATCTGATTGATATTCGCGATCGATTAGAAATTATAATATAACAAAATATGCAAGTTTTAAATTGGGTATGAAATATGAAAAATATGGGTTTGATCTGAATCTGTCGGATCATTTATGAATCTGAGGTGTGAAGGAAGATTGTTCCAAGCTGATGGACTGGCTACCGCAAACGCTCGATCCCCGAAATTTGTACTAGGGTAACGCTTTGGCTCAACTAATCTTCCTATTGCCGAGGAGTTCGCCGAGCGAAGTGTGGATTTCTTGTATTTAGGCTGTCCGTTATACAGAGTTCGGATATATAATTTGGAGCCATTCCATGTAACGCCATTCTTGTATGGCGTCTCCTTGACTATCTGTCTTGGGTGGAATTTGGTGGGATCCGATCTCTTTTGATAGTCGAAAGCGTCTGCTCTCTCAAAATAAGCTAAAAATTGAAAGATAGAATGTTTTGATTTAATAAAAAAATGATCAATCATATGTAACAGCCCTTGTTTCTATTACACTTGATACAAGGCAAGATATAAGGTATGTTCCACACAAACCTACCCTTGTCACGCCGCAGACCAGTTTCACACGGACCTTCGGCCGTGGGGCATGAGGGTGGGGATGTGGTGGGGTGGGGGACGTACCTATCGCCGGCGCCGATAATCGTGGACTTGACAGGTATACGGAAAGGTATAATAGACGAAATATTGTATTATGTTCTACCTAATCATCGAGACTTGTTTCCTCGATTTATTGGGTGACCCAGTTTTTCGATACTGATTTTGAATTGAGAATATATTTTTTAAATTTACTAAAAGTTTAATTATCTATATTTTATGCGAATGAAATGTTTCACCTTTTTAAGGCATCATCAAATATCTTCTTCTTCTGTTCTTCTTCTTCCTTGTTGTAGACCTATATGGCCTGTTCTCCAGAGTGTTGCTCCTCCTGTGAGCAATATAATATATTATAAGCAATATAACCCAATGTGCTCAGAGTCCTATACAACGCGTTGGTTCGGAGCAGACTCGAAAGTGGTTCTGTGATATGGAGTCCTCACGAGGCGAGATATTCCGTTATGCTGGAGAGAGTTCAAAAAAAATTTCTGAGGTATCTCTACATGAGGGAGTATGGTAGTTATCCGTGGCTCTATCCCACGGCATTTCTTTTAGGAATGCTCGGAACCAATTCTTTACAGCTTTGAAGAGATGGGCATCTCATAACCCATTTCTTTAAATTAATCAGGGGATATTTCGAGAACTCGGCTGTGCTAGAGGGTGTTGGTCTTTTTGTCCCTGATAGATTTCTCCGACAGCGACAGCACAGATTGTTTTACCAACCGGCCACCAGAACCAATCTGCCTCTGGTGACACCGGTGGGAAGAGCAATTAGTCTGCTGAACGCGGTCTCCTCGGAGATCGACGTCTTTTATATTAGTGAAGGTACGTTCAGGGGACAAATACTCTTGACTTTAGAAAGTATGTTGTCTTCCTAATGTCTAACCATCTCTAATGCGTTCCTGGTACTTTGTTGTATTTTTATAATATTTTACCTGTACTCAATAGATGCCTTAAACATTTTCCTGTTTGTAATGTCTTTTGAGTTAATAAACTGATTTGATTTGATTGATAATCAAATATCGTTATCAAAAATATAGAATAAAACAGACGTTTTCTTTCGTATTATATATTTAATATGAAGTCTTATATCATTGTTATAGAAACAAATATGTTTTTCGAATTAGATATAAATATTATTATTATTATACACAGTATTTATATTTTTATTATTTAAGCATTTTAATTTATATTTTGTTAATTTTATATCATTTTTTCTCACTTTAACAATTCACTTCTACCTAAAAATTAATATAAAAATCAACCGATATCATATGAAATTCTGAGTGACTATTTTGTAGTCGTTGGACGATAGAAGTGTGCGCGGGAGATGCCTATTGGTGGCGATGAGGTTCGCAACCCATCACACCGCGTCTCCCGCAGGGGCGAAAAGAGAAGGATGGAGTGTCGCATCGGTTAAAGTGTGACAGTCCATTATTTCTGCCTACCTATTCTTTTTTTTGTCTACAACACGTCGCTTCAACCCAATTACTGTATACAATTTGTTTTTAACTAATGTACTGATTCTCATGACATGTGATAGAGCTTATACGAGTATATGTAGCTAATATATCGCCATATTATTGTCACGAGAATTCTACACCAGACCAAAGACAGTGTGACAATCACACTGCCAGCGCCTGGAATCGAACCCGGAACCTTCGGTATGGTAGTCAGAGCTCTTACCACTCTGCCACGAAGGTCGACCACGAATTCTTTATATAAACGTCAAACTTATATAATTTTAACATCAAAGCAGTACAAACGTTTTACGTTTGGAAAATAAAGTATTGTTATTATGAAATGCAACATTAGTGTAAACGGTGAAAATCTGGAACAAGTGGATGAATTTGTTTATTTAGGAAGTATGTTTACAAAGGATGGGAGGGTGGAGAAGGATATTGAAAGAAGGGTTGGGGCAGGCAACAGAATAAATGGCGCACTTAAAGTTGTCATCGCAAACAAAAGCCTATCCAAAAAAGCTAAGATGGCAGTGCACAATGGTGTTCTTGTGCCGACCCTTATGTATGGAAGTGAAGCATGGAACTGCAAAAGAAGGATGAAAGTAGAATAAATGCAGTAGAAATGAGATCTCTAAGACGAATGTGTGGCAAATCTGTATATGATAGAGTGACAAATGCAAGTATAAGAAGTGAATGTGGTGCGAATGAAAGTGTTATGAACAAAATAAGGAAAGGGTCATTGAGATGGTTTGGACACATGGATAGAATGAGTGAAGACAGAATGGTAAAGAAGGTATATGTAAACGGCGTGAATGGAGCTAGAAATAGAGGAAGGCCGAGGAAAACGTGGCACGATCAAATCAATCAAATATTGAATGTCGGTCACGTGAGGAGTCGGAAAAATCGACGTGCGTGCATGACAAGATGTATGAATGTAGAGGAAGCGAGAGGCGTATGTCAGGACAGAACAGTGTGGCGTTCCATTCTTTCTGCCTACCCCTCCGGGGAGACGGCGTGATGGTAAGTTAGTTACTTAGTTAGTTATTATGAAATGAAACTAAGACTCTAGCTAAAAAGCTGACCCTTGTGTTATATTGCCTCAGTAATGTCTTACTTAGCCCTGTTTTCATCACTTTACTCTTTATTGTTTTTTCCCGCCAAATTAATATCTGGCTTGTCGGGCCTAATGTTCATATTTCGGGCACCTAATGACTTTTTCAACCAGTAATTTCAAGGGTTTAAGAGTATTCAAAGTAAGGTATTTGATGAGGTGACGTAAAAAGGTGGTTCTCATTTACATGGGAATTTATCATAAAAGATAAACCTACCCGAATAAAACGTTGAATTGTGAATACATTTGAAGTATTTCGTGAGTAATTAAACTTTTAGTTGAAATAATATTAACGCGCTTTTAAAATTAATGAAAAATGAAAGCGAGATTGCTTTTTCACTTTTACATTGGTATTTATGTTTAAAAATATATCATATAAATATTTAATTGAAAAACCTCCACATTGGTATATATAATATGTAACTTGCTCTAAAAGGCGGGCCACACTGTTTGAAACAAACTCTCCACAGGGGTGACCTTGGTGGAGAGCTGTGGAGCCCGCGGTTGGTGTAGCGTCCACACTTGGTTTAAAACAAGCTCTCCACACGTGGAATGCGTGTTAAAACGCGTGTCCGTCCACAAAGTTTGTTGAAGGTCAAACGAATTTTGGTTTCAAACAAGTGTCTACACAGTTTTAAACCGTTGGTGGAGACCGATGTGGAGAGCTTGTTTAAAACAGTGTGGCCCGCCTTTAATTTCTCACCGTTCGCACTTATGTCACAATCCGTCACACATCTTCCTTTTTAAATACCATAACTTTAGACTTTGACACGTTCATCACAATGTCTTTTCATTTCTCTCGCTTCCTCAACATTCATACATCGTTTCATGCACGCGCGTCGATTTCTATGACTCCTCTCGTCGACATTCAATATTTGATTGATTTGATCATGCCACATTTTCCTCGGTCTTCCTCTTTATCTACTTCCATATACATCGTTAACATATACTTTTTATCATTCTTACTTCATTTACATTTTCCATGTGTCCAAACCATCTTAATGAACCATTCATTATTTTGTTCATAACACCATTATTCGCACCGTATTCACTTCTTATATTTGCATTTGACACTATAATATTATATTTTCATCGTTCTTTTGCAAATTTCATGCTTCGCTCCCATGCATAAGGGTCTTTTCTTTGTTGCCTGTCCTAACCCTTCTTTCAATATCCCTCTCCACTAGCCCATACTTTGTAAACATACTACCCATAAAACGTTGTATGATAGAATACCGAACGATGAAATAAGAGAGAAATGTAAGGCAGATGACTGCATCATGGATAAAATTAAAATTATTTTTTTTTATCCTTGAGATGGTTTGGACATATGGAACGAATGGATGATAGAAGAATGGTTAAAAAGTTGTACACAAGCAGCGTGAGTGGAAAAAGAACCCGAGGACGACCGAGGAAATCATGGCATGACCAAATTAATCAATTACTAAAAGGCGGCCACATTTGAAGTAGGAATAATCGACGTGCGTGCATGGTACGATGTATGAATGTAGAGGAAGCCCGAGAGGTATGCCAGGACAGAGCATTGTGGCGATCCATCCTCTCTGCCTACTCTTTCGGAGAAATGGCGTGATGGTTAGTTAGTTAGTTAGTTACTACCTATATACAAGAACTCATCTACTCACTCCAGATTTTCACCATTCACACATTATATTATATTCTACGCATTTTATAATTAACGAAAAACAATTCAGAAATCGTGTTTATCTCTCTTTGGTCCAATGTGTATCTTGAACAATAATTTAAAAAGTGTAAAACAAAAATGTTCCAAAGACAAAGAAAGTAATCCCTTTAATAGCATTAAAACTTTCACAGTTCTTGTTCGACCCTCCCGAAAATTCCTTAATATTTTTTCAACCCGGAAAATTAACTTCTGCCGTGGAAATTTCGAAAATGTATAAGTATTTATAGGTATACTTAGGCAAAAGTTCATTTAATTCTTAAATTCGCAAAGGATTCATAAAGGTTAAAATGATTTTCAAAAAAAAGAAACTTTAAAACAAACGAATCTTTTTCCATTCGCATTTTTTTTAAAAGCTTGTTAAAGAAAGTTTTTTGTTAGGATTTCGGGGATTTAAAATTTAAATGGCTTCCAAAGATGTCTTCGTTACAAAATGGAAATTTTAAAGATGGATTCGTTTGGTTTTGTTCAAATACAGACCTACTTTTAAAAAATCTGGAAACAATATACATCTGTATGAAAAGAAAATAAAAATCGATGCATGCATATTACCAATACTAAAACAAATCAACGATCCATGTTGAGGCAAATGCTTAGCGTGAGTCTTAGAGATAAAATACGAATTGAAGAAATTAGACGGCGAACGAAATTTGCCGACATCATGGAGCTAGAGATAGTGGAAGGCCGAAGAAAACGCGACGCAATCAAATATATATAATAATATCGATCACGTAAGGAATCGGAGAAATCGAAGCGTGTGCATGGCATGGTGTATGAATGTAGAGGAAGCGAGATAAGTATGTCAGGTCAGAACAATGTGGCGGTCAATGCTCTCTGCCCCAGGGGAAACGGCGTGATGGTTTGTTTGTTTAAGTTATTAGAAACAATGGGTTCTTGCTATACATTATCGGTAAGGGAGTGTAAAAGTGGAAGTTTTCCATGGTTTCCTCAGCTGTAAGGCAAATGACGAAATATATATGGATAGCCCATGGACCCCAAGGCTTAACTTAGTCAGCTCTGTAGAATTGAAAGTTAACTCATAATATAGAAATATATTTTTTAAATCTTCTTCTTCGGTCTCAATCTAAAGATTGGTCTGCAGCAAGGCGATGCATCTCCTCTTCCACTCCGCTCGGTCCTCGGCAACTCTCTTCAACCCCGCAGAAGAGTTGCAGCTCATATCTCGGCAAATCTGGTCTAGGTACTCCTGGCGAGGTCATCCTCTGCCAATCGATCCCTCGACTATTCCCTCCAATATATCATGCAGGAAACATTCATGCGACATGACCAATCCATCCCGCGCGCCTCTCCACTATGGTGGTCAACATGTGCCTATTATCTTTAACTCTGCTGAGAACCTCCTCATTGAAACATGGGCAATTTTTTAAATAAAATGTAGGAATTAATATCCTTGAGATAATCACCAGCAAGGATCATTATAAAAGGAAAAAATCCAATACGATTTGTCCTGGTTTTGACGTCATCAACTTGGTTTTAGTGAGGTTCATTTTTAGGCCAACTTTTTTAGATGCTTCGTTCAACTCCTTTAGCATTTCCGTCAGTTGTGTAGGGTTGTTACTGATGACAATAATATCGTATGCGAAACGTAGGTGATTAAGGTGAGTGCCATCTATGATTATGCCTTTGGAGTCCCATGGTAGTCGACGATGTCCGGAGAAGTGCAGGAAGTGCCTGGATGCGGATCGCTCAGGATATAAGTGAATGGAAAATGCGAGAGGAGGCCTACGTCCAGGAGTGGAAGGTCAATACAGGCTGAAGAAGAAGAAGAAAGGAAAAAATGGGAGTGTTATCATTTCGCCTAATTTGTCTTCTTCTATCAAAAAGGTTTATTGTTTGCCAATATGTTGGTACTAACCATGTTTGCTCAACGTTCTGTTCGTTTTATTATTTAGTGTATAAAAACTTTCCCGATGGATAAAGTTGGTTCGATCGATTTTAGTTTCCTTATCACGTTCCCGCCATGACTTTAAGCACTATATAAAACTTTCTGGAAACTTTGACTAGAACTATTGGCCGAATGCAGCAGACATACAAAAACTTGTCGAATTGTTTTTAATTAACTTAAGGGGTTAACACTGAAATTCCATAATAACGATTTTTTTTAATGTTAAAACATGTTTATTCGGTCTTCCTCTATTTCTATTTCCGTCGGTTACATACACTTAAAATAACATATAAATTTATATATCTTTCCATGTGTCCAAACCATCTTAATGACCCTTACATTATTTTGTTCATTACACTTTCATTCGCACCACATTCACTTCTTATACTTGCATTTGACACTCTATCATATACAGATTTGCCACTCATTCGTCTTAAAGATCTCATTTCTACTGCATTTATTCTACTTTCATCCTTCTTTTGCCAGTTCCATGGTTCACTTCCATACATAAGGGAATCAAACTAAGCGGTACATTTGTGATTTGAAGGGACACCGCGTCGCGTATAAAATTGAACACGCGTTTCTGGATCAGGTGCGAGGCGTTCTGTCGTTTAGATTAATTAATTCAAATCGTTTACTTAAAATTAATCAATTTTTTTAAATATTTAATCTATGTATAAATCTGATACAATTTCTTTTACATAGCAAGATCCCGATTATTTCATATTAAACGCTTCGCGTTCATTCAATCGATTTTTTTCTCTTGATCTTATTCCCAGCACATAAAAAAAACGATCTACCACTTATTGAAGAATCATTGGGGAACAGTGGCGGTTCGTGATATCTATTTTGTAAAAGGAAACTTGCCTCATGTTACCAGTGGACTTCCGCTCGGCATTTTGTTCAGGAAGTGAAATGTGTTCTTCTTCTTCCTTGTTGTAGACCTATGTTGTCTGTTCTCCAGAGTGTTGCTCCTCCTGTGAGGTAGATTCTCAGCTGTCCTATCTTTTAGGAGGTCTTTCACGAAGACGAGTCCCATGAGGCTGATTATGCAATGCAATAAAGCGAAGTCTGGTGGTGTCCATTCTTTGAACATGACCATACCAGTCCGTTTTTTGCTGTCTGCTCCATCTTATAATATCGTCAACCTCACATATCTCTCTTATTCTGGTGTTCCTCACGCGATCTTTGTGCAGTGTCTTGCCTGCTATCGTCCTCAATGTCTAAATTTCGGAAGTCCTCAAAACTTGTTTGGTCTTTACTGTGTCTACCCTTGCTTCGACGCCATATGTTATAATTGGTCTTACGCATGCTTTATAGATTCTCATCTTACTCTTAATGGCCATGTCTTTGTTTTTCCATATTGTGGATTTTAGAGCCCCAGAGATTGCAGCTGCCTTGTTTACTACTAATTTTACATAAATATTTAAGATTATTTTTGTATAGAATCATGTTAACCACCCCTGATCTGTATGTACGAGTATATAAAGGACTCGATTTGCAATAGTGTCACCAGTCTGTCGATGCCAGCGAGCCTGGCGAAACCGGTCGCTGTCGAAATAAAGACAAAGTGGAAGTAGTTAAAAACATCGTTTTATTTAATTATTATTTAAAATGAATATCCATCAAGAGATTTCAGAAAAATCATTTGATTATATTAAGGTTATATTTGCCTGTCCTACGAAAAGTATTAATTAATTTAAAAGTTAATTATGACTCGGTTCGTATCATTCTATAAATAACCACGGGAATATTATGAATATATCATTTAAAGGAACTTCACTGGCTTAAAAGTCCAGTTTAATAATCGAACTAGTATGTTTACAATTTACGTATCTGGGAAGCATGTTTACAAGAGACGGAAAAATGGAGAAAGACATCGAAAGGAGGGTTGGTGCTGGGAATAAAATAAATGGCGCACTGAAAGTCATTACTGCAAATAGAAATATATCCACAGAAGCAAAGATGGCAGTACACAATGGAGTTCTAGTGCCAACCCTCATGTATGGAAGTGAAGCTTGGAGCTGGCAAAAGAAGGATGAAAGCAGGATAAACGCCGTAGAAATGAGATCACTAAGAAGAATGTGCGGGAAAACGTTGTATGATAGAATACTGAACGATGAAATAAGAAAGAAATGTAAGACAGATGACTGCATCATGAATAAAATTAAAAAAGGATCCCTGAGATGGTTCGGACATATGGAACGAATGGATGAGAGTAGAATGGTTAAAAGTTGTACACAAGCAGCGTGAGTGGGAAAAGAAGCCGAGGACGACCGAGGAAAACATGGCATGACCAAATTAACCAATTACTAAAAGGCGGCCACATTCGAAGTCGGAATAATCGACGTGCGTGCATGGTGCGATGTATGAATGTGGAGGAAGCCCGAGAGGTGTGCCAGGACAGGCCAGTGTGGCGATCCATCCTCTCTGCCTACCCCTCCGGGGAAATGGCGTGATGGTTAGTTAGTTAGTTAGTTAGTTAGTTAACTAGTATGGAATATAACAGTCAAAGTCGGAGGCGTATAAAAGTTACGCGCCACCACTGCGATCACAGATGAAGCAGCATCGTTCCTGACATGGCAGCAGTATAATTATTACTCACTACCGTCTATATATAATTTGTAATTATTTGAGTATTTTAATTGCGTCCCATACATTGGATGTAGTGTACTCGGACGGTGGTTCTTATGCACGGACCCGTATACGGTATGTTAGGAAATTAGCTCCGAGATTACTCCCAACAGTTGATTGATGGTTTTTGACAGTCGAGTGTGTCGTGAGGACTTCTAGGCCCCGCTGGGACCTAATTATAATTTAGTTTTTTTCATTATTACATACTATATTATTTATATCGAACCATGGAACCATGCATTAAAAACACTTGTTAATTCCTTCGTCGTATCTCGACTCGACTATTGCAACGGCATATATGCCAACATACCCAAGAAACAAACGAACAAACTTCAATCCGTTTTCAATGCGGCAGCACGACTTATAAAGGTGTTCCAAAAAACTCGCATATTTCACAACATCTAAAAGATCTTCATTGGCTCAAGTGTCCTGAAAGAATCCAGTATAAACTATGCTGGACGGTTTTTAAAGCGCTTCACGGAATGGCACCAGCCTATATATCTGAACTTTGTGTTGCTGATAGCCCTAACTTGCGGCAATCTACGCTTCGATCAGCAAACTCCTCGGCAATAGGCAGATTAGTTGAGCCAAAGCGCAACCCCCGGACAAATTTCGGAGATCGGGCCTTCGCAGTGGCAGGTCCGTCCGCCTGGAATATGCTTCCTGCACGCCTCAGATGCATTGACAATCCGACAGACTTTAAATCTCACCTAAAAACCCACCTTTTCAAAATATCCCATAAAATGTAAACAACGGTTATCTGATTGCTGGTGTCACATGCAGCTCTCATGACTAAAAACATTGTCAAAGCGCCCTTGAGGTGAGCTATTCACGAAAACGGCGCTATACAAATTAGCCTAATTATTATTATTATTATTATTATGGAAAGATCCACGTTGGCTATCTCGCTTAGATGCCATATTCCCAAAGTGGAGATTGGAAGACGCACCAGGGTCACCGACATAAGGATACGCATTGCAAGAATGATGCAAGTTAATGAAGGCAGTGGGCTGGGCATGTGTGCCGACGGAATGATGGAAGATGGAGCCAGAGGGTTACTGGATGCCAAGGTTGACAGCCTGCCAGGTTGAGCAAAGATATTGTGCGGACAGCGGGAAGGGTTTGGAGAAAACCGGGGAGAGACCGAGAGGGATGGCGTGGGTTTGGAGAAGCTTACGTCCAGCAGTGGATGGAGACAAGCTGATGAAGATATTATTTAACTTTAACAACATTGCTTTACGTTTTATACACACATGTTTGGGCAAGATTTAAAAGAATGATTTATAATATTTAGCCTCTGACCGAAGAATTGGTTTGGGATGGGTTGGGCTGCTTTTCGTCCATTGGACCATATATTCGAAAATCTATGAACCCATTAACCTTAAACGAAACGTGTTTGACTATTGCGTCCTTCCGGTGTTAACCTGGGTTTGGAACTATAAAAATTGTCTCAGAAAAGTGCAAACAAATTGATAATTATCAAAAGAGCTTTGGAAAGAGCAATGTTAGGAATAATTATAGCGGACAGGGTGATAAACACCACTATTAGAGCCAGGCAACGTTAAAATGGCGCTGGACATTGTGATGGATCAGATTTTGTTGGCTATCATCCCCCGGAAGATCACCAAAAAGATAGAGGAATTGCTGGGACTCATCTTACCAAGAGAGGCCAGCTTGTCAATAGGAACAGACCAAAGGTCTAAAAGAATAAGAAGAAAAAGAGAGAGTTGATGACAAGTTCGTGACAAAAACATCGTGTATTGTTTCAAGCGCTGATGTGGTATTAAAATCAAATGGGCTGAAAATCAATATGTAGTTACTATTCCTCTTCTTCTTCAGCCTATTCCCGTCTTCTGTACAAAGGCCTCAACCATTTGCCTCCACGCCATTCTGACTCTTGCAGATTTCATCCAGGTTCTGCGTGTCGGTTCAGGTCATCCTTCCACCGTAGTTGCGGTCCCTGGTATCCATGGTATCCTCTTCAGCAGTCTTATTGACAATTTTTCGTCTGAACTTCTGTCTACGTGACCAGTCTATAGCCATTTTACAGTCGCTACACGGTAGATGATGTCGTTGGTGTTTCTGACTATGTCTCTAAGGCTTATTCCTAACATGGCTCTTTGGATCTCTCGCAGATTTCGACACTTTGTTTGGTTGATGTTATACGAGTAGTTTCAAGGCCATAAGTTGCAACCAGCAGCTCGGTAGTTACTGTTACTCTTGAATCATTTCGATTACATCATAATCATGGTCAGTTAATATAAAACAAGGAATTTATACTCCCAATCTCGCCGGCATTGTCTACTAATAGAGATCCGAATGGGCGTTCTATCCGCCCGGCTATTGTTGCACTTGCATCGGGATCGGCGCTACCCATTAATCATGCGTTAATGGCAGCTCCCTTTGGATTGGGCCTAATTGACCCATTGCTTGTCATTGCACAATGGTCCAGATACTCTCCGCCTGTGATCCGTACTCGTGGAGGAGTGCTGTATTGTAACCAGTGCTATATTTTTTTAAATAATGAAAAAAAATATATATTAAAAATTCTTTTGTAATATTTATTTACTTGAATTCCACTAGGTTTATGGCTACCGGTTTCGGCAGCTCGCTAAAATTAAACTAAATATTACTAACTAACTCACCATCACGCCGTCTCCCCGAAGGTGTAGGCAGAAAGAATGGACTGCCACAGTTTAACCGATCCTTCTCTTTCCTATCCCGCGGGAGACGCGATGTGATGGGTTGCGAACCTCATCGCCACCAGTAGGTTTTTCCCGCGCACATTTCGATCAAAAAATAAATCTAAGACAAATAATATAACATACAATGATATAAAATAAAATAAAATAACTTAACTAATAATTTCATACAACGAGTCATACACGCACGTCGATTCCTCCGACTTCTAACATGACCAACCTTTAAAATTTGATTAATTTGTTCATGCCATGTTTTCCTCGGTCTGCCTCGACTCCGTAACACATTTACATCATTAACGTATACTTTCTTAACCATTATTTGTCCATCCATGCATTCCATATGTCCGAACCCAATTTTTGGAAGATGTATATATGCTACAATGTAACACCATACTTCACATTTTAGTTCAATCTACACCAGCGCCATCTATATATTAGTTTTAAACGAAATTACTGCAGAAGTATAAATAATTGGTATGCGTTCATTAAACGCACTGTCATTTTTTCGTGATGTCTATCATAAATTAACTTGGTTTTTAGTTATGGTGTAAATGATATTATATGGTTATCTTACGTTATCGTGTATTGCCTTATTGACTTCTATTTCGATATAATAAATAGTACCGTGTTGTTTGCCTCGTATTCGGTCCAGATAATATGTATAAATTGATACATCTCTGTTACGCTTTATCTCCGATAGAGATAATTCGAGTTTTACTCCCGGATTATACGATCGCTTATCTCAGCTTGTGAGAAAGCTATCCGAACCGACCTCGGTCTAGTGATGGGTGTCGTATTATATGAACAGTTATCGAGTGTCAAAGATATATCAAAAATATCTAAATAATCGTTCACAATTTAGTTCTGGTTCCAACCATTATTTTTTAGAGGTATACAATACTCGTACATATTAAAAATGAAAAAAACACATTAAAATAGTGTTAATGTCTATGATATTTACTTTATTTAATAGATAATTTTATGCCATCTTTGCTTCAGTCGAAACTAACTAACTAACTAACCATCACGCCGTTTCCCCGAAAGGGTAGACAGAAAGAATGGACTGCGACTCATCGCCACCAATAGGCGTCTCCCGCGCACACTTCAATCATTCAACGTCTACATAATAAATCTAAAACAAATTATACAAAATACAATCATATAAAATAAAATAACACATAACAATAATTTAACACATAATGTTCTTTTAGATGGTGCACTTGTCGTCAGCTGGACGATCCGGACATTTGTGTTTATTTAATTTTTTATTCCACTGTTTTGCTTCAGTCGATATATTTCTATTTCTAGTGCCCCATTTATTTTGTTTCCAACTCCAACCCTTCTTCCGATATATTTCTCCATTCTTCCATCTCTTGTAAACAAGCTTCTCAGATAGACAAATTCGGTAACTTTTAGGGTAGGCACACTAGGTTTGTGCCTTCCTCACCCTACTACACATACCTTCTTTATACTTTCCATTTCTCTCTTCTATCATAAGGTTTTTTTTTAGATTCGAAACTTTTTATGATTATTCATAAATTGTATTTTGTTATTTAATGTTACCTCCAATATTTTTAATAACATTCTTTTTAAATAAAACATCGAAAAAAACAGAACTTGTATTGAAATAATAAGAGAACTTCAGTACTCTTTATTCCTCGATTTTCGAATAATCGATTATGATCATCGATGACACTTAACGGTGAATCGCGTCCCTATACGGTGGCTTCCCTTCCTATCCTAGGTCATCAGCCCGATCGCCCACGTGGCCTGGACTGCCTTCGGACCGACCAATATACACTTCGTGATCCGAGTTCAACTCCCGGTGTTGGCACTACGTCCATGTTTAGTCATTAACCAGTTTTGTGTTAACTTAATCGCAAAACTTAATTAACTTCTCAAATATCGATTTCTTTACGATTGGTACGCCAACTCGAAATATTAATTGATTGATATATTAATTATTATTATTTTTATGACTTATATTTTAAGTGCGCCATTTTGTAAAATCAGTGGTAAGCTATTATTTACCACTCGGCCGCGAAGGTCATAATAATATTATACGTCATAGTACTCTCCCTTAAACGGGTAACCCCAGTTGGGGGTATTAAAACCATGTACTTGGGAAATGAATAATAAAACTAACTAACCATAACGCCGTCTCTCCGAAGGGGTAGGCAGAAAGAATGGACCGCCACACTTTTCTTTCGTTTCTCTCTCGACTCCTCACACGGCCGACATTCAATATTTGATTTATTTGATCTTCCCACGTTTTCCTCGGTATTCCTCTAATTCTAGTTCTATTTACATCGTTAACATATAATTTTTTACAATTCCTTTCTTCATTCATTCTTTCCATGTGTCTAAATCATCTTAATGATCTTTTCATTATTTTGTTCGTAACACCATCATTTGCACCGCACTCACTTCTTATATTTTCATTCGACACTCTATCATACACAGAGTATCCACACATTCGTCTAAGAGATCTCATTTCTACTGCATTTATTCTACTTTCATCCTTCTTTTGCCTGTTCCATGCTTCGCTTCCATACATAAGGGTCGGTACAAGAACAAGATTAATAAAGGTCAATAAGTAAATAAATACACTCACATTTCTCTTGAACTTCAGGAGGAGCAACACCCTGGAGAACAGACCACATAGGTCTACAACAAGGAAGAAGAAGAATGAGAAGATATTTTTTTGGCACTGATGTAAAACTCTAACTAATTATCTAACCATCACGCCGACTCTCTAAAGGGGTAACGGCGCACAGAGGTCCCAAATTCAAATCTGACGGGAAATTTCTCAAATATGTAATAAAATGGTAATTAATGGTTTAAAAAAAATTATAACATAAAAACTGTAATATTTGTTATATGAAATACTTGTTTTATTAAAGAAATGTGAATACATAATATATTTCAACTTATATTAGAAATATCAAAATTTAGTAAATCATCGAAATTATTATGTAGATAAATCTACTAATTATTGTTAGAAAATGCATTTATCTAAGACAAAATTAAACTATTGATATACCGTTAAATGCATATGTACAAGTAATTATTGTTCGAAGGTATAAGTAGTAAAAATATTTTTAAAAAAACGTGAAGTAAAATAAGGACAAAAATGAAAATTAAGTAGAATCATAATAACCATGTTATCTCAGATAGATTATCTGTAGTATCTGGTGGTTGCGGATTTTGTAGCAATTTTATAACCTCTGGATTAAAACTACCCGTAGGCCTTTGAGAGTTACTTCTGTAGGAAGTTATTAAAGGGTCAGAGGAAATGAGGAGCATGTGAGCATTCCATTATATGATCCAATATCTTTTGTAAATTTACTCTGCACAATTTTCAGTTATTTTAACTGAATTGACTGGATAGCACTTTTTTTGCTTCCAAAATATGTTTGTAAAATGGGTACATATTAGCACCTAGAGCTTTAGCTTCTGATTGAATGAGCATATTTAGTAAGTTTTGCATTTTTCACGTGAATATATTTTAGTATATTTTGGTCCTATTTTTCTGCTCGCCCCTTCGGGAGACGGCGTGACGGCTAATTGGTTTAAACTTAATTTAAGTAGAGAGCAATATCGCGATGTGTTCCATTTATTGCTACAATGACCATAAATTATGCACATCCGCGTTTAGTATTTCTGTGTAACTGAATCGAGATTGCACCCAGCTTTCCGCATCGTATAAACGATGTATGAATGCGGTGGAGTTAATTAAACGTTGATCGAAACACGGGCGGTTCGCGCGGGGAAGGCGTCTGTTCGCACGAAGACATGAGATGGCAGTGGCGGCTCATACATTTTTTTTTTAATTCTCACTATGTTAGTAAAATGCAGAATATTATTTTGCTTTACGATTAAGTGCAGTAGTCGCACACTGCGGTTCGTGAAAAAAACGGCTCCTTTAATAGTTTAATGAGGCTCTTTTACGAACGTATATTGGTAACAACAGTTGTTTGTGACACCTGATGATACCAACATAGATTAGCGAAACAGTTGTCGCGACAAATAAAATATCTTCTTCTTCTTCCTCTTAGTTTAGGTCGTATGACCTGTTTGTGACGGTGGGCTGTCCTGGGATGATGATGGCCAGCCACCTCTCTATCTCTTCGGCGGCCTTCCTGGTAATCTCTTGCTGCTTGGGTTTTCATCTTTAACAATTTTTGGAATTCTTGTATTCTCCATGCGGTCCACGTGGTCTCTACAAAAGCGCCTTCTGCTTCTTCCCCATCTCACTATGTCTTCAACATCACAGACCACAAATAAAATATGGTACGAACATTGTTAAAATTAAATCATTTAATAATAAAAGTATCGTGGTGTTTCGGCCAAAACGATGGATTGTATATTTATCATTAATACGAAACAGTTGTCGCGAAAATCTCATAAAAATAAAGTATGATACGAATTATTATTATTATTATTTTGTTGAATCGCTCTTCACATCATGACAGCATGAGCCAAATCGATGTAAAGGGTATTATAGCTATCATAGTGATTCTCGTGACACGTGATCGCCATTTTATTGTCACTAGAATTCTACACCAGACCAAAGACAGTGTGACAATCACACTGCCATAGCCGGGAATCGAACCCGGAACCTTCGGGGTGGCTAGTATTTTTTTATTAGGTATTTTTTTATAATATTTATAAATCTTGTTTTACCAAAAGATTTGTAATAGTAAATTAATTACATAGAAAACTAAATTGTGCCTAACGTAATGCGTTAACTGATAACTTTTTATATAAAAAAAACTTACATTATTTTTATTGATGATTTTGTTTTTAATTTGGTAATACTCTATTATAATACTACCGCAAAGGCTCGATCCCCATTTCGTTTGGCGATTAGGTTCAATTTGAAAATGCCCTCGCAAGGCGAAACAAATTTGTCACCAGCCATAAAAACAATCGCGTTTTTAATTCATACTTACATTAATTTTGTTTAGAATATATTTCACCCCGCCACTGATAAAATGAAGAGCATTGCGTGCTTCCTTCTCTGAATTAAAGTCGAAGAAGCTATTTTATTGATGGTTCAGAAGCTCCGCCCCTGTGATATACCACAATTGATGTCATGACATGAAATGTATTTTCCTTTTGGTATACTGTAGATTGAATTATAAATTCGATAGAAAACTTTCGTATACGAATTTTCGTTCAGAAAACATCAGTCGATTTTTTTTTTGTTAATATATATTTTTAAAATTAATGCTTCTAAAAAATATCGTAATGCGCCATGTTCCAACAACACCAGTAACCAAAGTCCAACTCTCTAGCGTCCTCGAGTGGTCTCTCAGGCCCCGCGAACCCCGGGCAATGTGGCCACTGTCATAGCAGATAAAGAGAGGGCGAATGGCGAGTTTCCAGCGTCATAAAACTGGATACTCCCAGCTAAGGGAAGTTAACTCCGACAGAAAATCCTCCAGAGAAGGCAAGGAAACCACTCTGGTCGAACTCACCAGGACATCATTATGAACCGTCTGGCACAGGACAGAGATGCCTACGCCAAGGTGATAGCCGAACTCGGAAGGACCTGACATGGTACTCCAAGAAGAAGAAGAAGAATTTACTGTAATGTAATAATTGTTAAATTTTCAATGAGAGGCTTATTAGCCGATACTCAGTTTTTTGGTTTCACATATAAAACAACAGCAATAACAAACCATCACGCCGTTTCACCGAAAGGATAGACAGAGAGAATGGACCGCCACACTACACTTTTCTAACTCACCTCTCTAGATTCCTCCACATTCATATAGCGAGTTAAACATCCATTTATTTTATGTTCGCCATACTTTGTGTTGTAGATGTTTTATTTGTCTTTTTCTTTTTTATATACTTTGTATATTGGCCCTTACTCAGTGATATTATAAAGATACGTATTTAAAATATTATATAATTATATAATGTTTTAAATATGTATCTTTATAATATCACTGAGGAAGGACCGGTTGTCCAAAACATGTCTGATATGTAATTTTAATTTTTTTTAAAGTTAGTGTTGTATATACGATGTAGGTATATATAAAAAAAAAAGTTAAACATCCACTTCGATTCTTCCGACCTCTAATTTATTTATCCCAAGAACCAACGAAATTGTTACTCTTCGCTGCAAACAAATATCTTAGATTGAAACTAGTAAAGAAGAATTTAAATTACGGCTTCAGTGTTGGCACTATAACTCAACTATTTTAATCAATTAGTTTTTTGTTCGATTTCCGCTAAACTCCACATCCGCGGCACTTTTTGCCCTCGGTCGTTGATTGGTCCAGTATATAATTGATTGAGTAACGAAAAAACGTTAAATGTTTGATTTTGTTCACCGGATCGAAACTGGACAAACTTCGTTGAGGCATTTAATAATAAAAGTATCAGTTAAAAAAACATTGCGTCGTACTTAGGGGTATTTCCTGTAATTAGCCGGCCATAAATCGAATTTGTAGAATTTATCCCCGATAGGAAAAAAATAGTTTTTGGGAATGTTGAATAGACACCAAAGAATGAGCAACCCTTTTCGTCATCTAATATAAAGCGTGGGCTGGTGTGTGTCTATTTGAATTAGACTGTTGTTCTAAGTGTTAGAATCTCTAAGGAATTCTTGAAAAATCAATGATTTAAAAAGTGATTTTTTTTATTTTGGAGTTCGCTAGCGAGTTACATCTGTTGGCGAAACAGCTGTCGCGACATTCTCAAAAAGTGTTTAGTACTCGTAGAAAATTATGATATTATAATATAACAGTTTATTGAACGCTAAGGCATTAACACTGTGGAATTCCATAGTAATATACTTAGGAAATTGAAAAAAGAAACTTTGTTTAATCCACAAAATATTAAAAAAACACGACATTTTCGGAGGATACCTCCATTTTCAGGTGTAAAAATATAATAAAAACTAAACAAAGAAAGACTAATGTAAAAAAAACGCATTTAAAATTCGATACAATAATTTAAATTTAAAAATTAACCTAGGCTATTTGTTATAAGTACTAATATTTTTTTATTTATCAGAAAAAAAAACAATTATTAGTGTTTATAACTTAATTTTTAAAATTTAATTTTAAAATTAAAATTATTGTATTGAATTTTAAATTCGTTTTTATATTAGTCTTTATTTGTTTAGTTTTTATTATATTTTTACACCTTTTGAAGATATCCTCCAAAACATGTGTTTTTTTTATATTTTGTGGATAATTTTTTTTTTTTCAGTTTCCTAAGTATATTAATGTAATAATGCTGTAAATTTAACAGTTAATAATGTTGAAGTATCATAGCGTATCGGCCAAAACAATTTACTATTTAAAAAAAAGTCATTATGGAATTCCACATCCTTAGTTATTAAAAAGATTAATAATAACCAGATTGAAGTGAAATTATGATATAAAATAATTTGTGTAATTATACGTACATGGTCTTTCAATAGGGAAGCTCCATTTTTAATGGCTCGTGCAGAATGTCCATCGTGGAGTCCGCTGTGTGCTACGTAGCGCCATCCTGTTGGAACCATATGTTGTCGGTATCCATATCATCCAGTTTAAGTTACAAGAGTCTCAAATTTATGCATTAAACGACGTATTGTGGTCTCTGCATAACGGCCATGAATGCCATTAATCGGCGAACAGAGCACTGATTTTGATAATAAATTTTAACAATTTCGACGCGTTGTTGAAGCGTGTAGCGTTCCATCGTGAAATGTCAAGACTAAACAAATATTCTTGTCAAATTTGACAGCTATTGCTTTATTAAAATGGCTGCCTTACGTTGTCAAAGTTCGAGCGTTCCTATTGAAAAAGTAGAACCACTAGGATACACGACATACGGCGAAACCATGGCGACCATTTATCCGAGATTACATTCCATACATAATGTCATTAAATTTTCTTTAAAATTAAAATAAAATATGTGTCAAAATAACATAGACAAGATTTTTTATTGTATTTCAAAGTTCGAGCGTTCTTACTGAAAAACTCTATACATATTTTTTTTAGGTTGAAAGTATGAAAGAAAATGAAATAACGAAGCCCGGACGGGCGTGTTTCTCGGTAATTTTTTAATCTTTTAAACGGTTCACATAAACTATTATCCAATTTAAAATGTCAATATAGCCGTTAGCACACTGTAATTTAAATTTAATTACTTTTTTTGTTATCGGCGCATGCATCCTGCATTCAATTTGCATCGTGCACAAACTGGATTCTGCAGAGCGCGGCGTAACGCGGCGGCATAGTACGTTCGACTGAAATACCAAGTTTCTCAACAGAAAAATAAATTATTGTTTTTAATGGTTTACAAAACGACCCAGTTTTTGGCGAGTTTGTTTTCCGCTACCGCGTACTGATTTATGATTATAGAAACGCGGTGAAGAAAACAGTGCGCCGATGTTGAAAAACGTGATTTGTTTATGAATTATTCATTGCGCTAGCGATATTAATAAATTATTTTAGGCTCCGTTTGATTGATGCGATCGTAAATCAATATGTCGAGATTGGTGACTTTAATTTATCAAAGCTTCGTTTAAATAATTTATGCCTTTGATTAAAAACATGTTACAATATGATTGACTACTCAATATCCGCGAAGTATCTCATACCCTCGTATTGGAGCAGCTTGATAGGTTTTAACAAGTCTTTCATTAATAAATAAAAACTAGTTTTATTTAGAGTCTTTTGATTTCATTTTAATTTTAACGAATTAAAAGGCCAATCAAGGAGATAATTACAAGACCCAAATGTTAATGGATTGTATATATTATATAATGAGCTATTGACTAGTACATTTGTGTAAGTCACATCTTGACAACAACAACAAACCATCACGCCGTTTCCTCACAGGGGTAGGCAGAGAGAATATACGCCACACTACTCTATACTGGCACACCTCTCTAGCTTCCTGCACATTCATACAGCGAGTCATACACGCACGTCGATTCTTCCGGCTTCTAACATGACCAACCTTTAAAATTTGATTAATTTGGTCATGCCATGTTTACCTCGGTCTACCTCGACTCCATACTTAACGTATACTTTTTAACCATTCTTTCTTCACCCAAGCGCTCCATAATATGTCCAAACCAACGCAGAGATCCTTTCATTATTTTTTTCATAAAACCTTCTTTCGCTCTACATTCCTTTCTATTATCAGCATTTGAAATTCTGTCGTACATCGTTCTACCACACATACGTCTTAAGGACCTCATCTCTACCGCATTTATTCTGATCTTATCTTTCTTCGGTCAGTTCCATGCTTTGCTTCCACACACAAGGGTTGGGACCAGAACTTCATTGTTAACGGCCATTTTCGCTTTCATTAATTAGTTCTTGTTTCCAAAAACTATTTTCAAAGCTCCATTCACTTTGTTACCCGCACCAAAACTTTCTTTCATTCTTTCAACGTCCCTACCCGTTCGGCCATCCGCTGTGAACATGCTACTTAAATACACAAATTCCATCACCTGTTCCAAGTTTTCGTCGTTCACACTTATATTACAAACTGTCATTTGCTCTTCCCTTTCAAAAACTAACACTTTTGACTTTCCGACTTTGACTTGCATACGTCATACATTCGCGACACCAAGACTTGTAATTCATCCGCACTATCCGCAACGAGAACGGCATCGTCCGCATAAAGCAGTCTTGAGTTACGCGATATCCAACTCCTAACTAACCATCACGCCATTTCCCCGGAGGGGTAGGCAGAGAGGATGGACTGCCACACTAATCTATCCCGACCTTTTCCACGTTTACACATTGTGACATGCATGCTCGTCGATTATTCCTACTTCGAACATGGCCTTCTTTCAATAATATTTCTATTTACGGTGATGCTTTTTACGATATCTTTCTCCATTTTTCCGTCTCTTGTAAACATTCTTCCAGATAAATAAATTCCCTTACTTGCTACGATTTCTCACCGTTCGCACTTACGTCACAATCCATCATACATTCATTATTTTCAAATACCAGAACTTTAGACTCTGACACGTTCATCACAAGTTCGCATTTATTGCATACTTCGTACGGTCTTGATACTAAGACTAATAGATACAAATTTCGTAAACATGTTTCGAACTGTATTTACAATTAATAAATATGTATTTTTTTGGCCGAAACACTATGATACTTCAACATTCTTGTATTAGAATAGAAAAACTAACCATAATACTGAAATAACATAGATTGACGAAACACCTGTCATACGTATTTTGAAAGTATTTCAAATTCAAACATTTAATTCATTAAATTTTTACTCTTATAATAATAATAATAATAATAATATGCTAACTTTTAAAGCGCCGTTTTTGTGATGTAATCACCTCAAGGGCGCATTAAGACGTGTTTTAAATCTAAAAATCTAAATGTGACCGCTTAAAAAACGATCGGTTTAAAAGTATAGTAGAACAAAGTATAAATTTTTAAATTGGGTATGAAATATTGGGAAGGACAAGTGCAGTCCGAAACTATTATTTTTATTATTTTTATTCTTCCACGTTTTCGACACTCTATCATACACAGAGTGTCCACACATTCGTCTAAGAGAACTAATTTCTACTGCATTAATTCTACTTTAATCCTTCTTTTGCCAGTTCCATGCTTCGCTGATAAAGATTGCATCATTATTTATATTTAGTTTCAGCAACCAAATCACGCTCGTGCTGTTTTTCACGCCTTGGAATGTTGCTTAACAATTAACCCCTTTTTGATTTGGTTAAAATTTTAATAATTATCCTGTTACTGAATCGCAGAACGACTTTAACACGTGCTACACAAAACATAACCTCAATTTCTCCGGCTCAAGCGGTCCATCATCGCATCAATTCCCGCCGGACGCAATACGGTAAGAACTCCGAAAACTCACGTGATAATAAATTTCGGCATGACTTGCCGTCGGCATCCCCCAGCTACCTGAGGAAATAATTTCATTAATTGGGTCGGTAAATTGAGCAGTTGCCGAAAAGTTTCGGTACATGGAGCGCTTATTCGGCCATTTTGTGTCCCCGGAGACTAGCGCGCCCGCCGCCATTTTGTGTTAAATCAATGAAATATGAAAAGCAAATACGCAACTCTTAAAGGTTCGCAATCGGTGGTTTTTAATACACAAGTGGAAATACTGTTGATGTATCCATTAAATTGTAAATAAAACACTTGTTTTTCACCACTTGAGTATTATATTTTACACGACTAGTTTCGGAAGCTACAGATGCTTCCATCTGAGTTTATATTAAAACCTGTAGATGGAAGCATCTGTAGCTTCCGAAACTAGTCGTGTAAAATATAATACTCAAGTGGTGAAAAACAAGTGTTTTATTTACAATTTAATCATGTCCTACCAAAAAGTGAATGCCGAAACAATAAATAACATAACTGATGTATCCAATTTTTCAGGGTTTTGATTTTCGAGGATGTCAGTGTGATTGTCACACTGTATTTGGTATTGTGAAGAATTCGTGTAACAATAAAATAGCTACCTCTCACATGTCATGAGAATCAATAGCTAAAATGTGTATAAAAGTAATTACTTACTTACTTCCTATGGCCATACAACTCTTGAAGAGTTTTAGCCTCCTTGATGATTTTTCGCCAAGCTCCTCGATCCTGCGCCTTTTGCTCCCAGCAGTCCGATTCGCCCAACCTAGCCAGATCAGCCAGAACATTGTCCATTAGGCGCTATCTAGGCCTTCCTAGAGATCTTACTCCAGTCGGTCTAGACGCGTACACGGTCTTGATTGCTCTGGTCTATTCGGCTCGGCATACGTGCCCAATCCATGCTAGGCGATATACAAGTAGTTGGGTTCAAATAACTTGCGATGTGGATTCCCAGCTGTCTTTCCATCTCTTAGGGGGGTCTTCCAGCCATCCTTCTTCCCTCTGGTTTCCCATGTAGGGTAAGGTGTAGTAATCTTTGGATGTCCATTATTTCCACATGGTCCCTCCAATATCTTCTTCTCTGTCTCCCCCATTTGACAACCTCCTGGATATCACACATCTCTCTGGTGGTCGTGTTTCTCATTCTGTCGCGTTAAGTCCTGCCTGGTATTTTTCTCAGGGTTTTCATCTATGTGATTCTAAGAAGTGATTTAGAATAAAATAAACTCAATTTAAAAGTTCTAATTTAACGTGTCAGCATTACACGTGAAATGAATGTCTTCTTTCGCCTAACTATTTCCCGTTATTTGAGGTCGGCTCTTCTTATACGGCTCCGCCAAGTCTCACGATCCAATGTCATCTCACTGTCTAGCCCCAGCGCCTTCAGGTCGTTCCCAACTGTGAACGTCCACGTTGCAGGTGGCACACCTGGTCCCCTCCTTCGGTCTTCCAGTTGCAGGGTCTTGTGAACGATGTACTAATTATTTGTATATTATTTCAATTTAGAAATTTTAGAAATTAAAAAAGCCATCAAAAGTAATGAAAATATATTAAATAACCAATTGAATTTAAATTCAATTCCCATGCTCGATATGTTCCCGTTACACCTCCCCTCTCCTCAATCCTAATTATACCCCTTCCACTCGATATGTTCCCGTTGCATCTCCCCTCTCTTCAATCATAATTGTACCCCTTCCACTTTTATACATACTTGATCTGCAGTCAGTATGTAAGTGACCGCTCTGTTTTATTTAATTGTTAAAATTGTATACTCGTACATTGATAAAGGTTACTTGTAACCGAAACATATCTGAGTTCAGTAAAAATAAAAAGTGTTGTAATGCAAAGTGTAACTATATTTATTCAAATATGAATCCACAACACAAAGTGAAGGCGAATTTAGAAGAAAATCTTAAATTTAGATTGTCTGCATTTGGCGCAGTGTTCCAACGGTTATCGCGGCAAACATGGCTATAATCTTATTCATCATGGATGCTGTGAACAAGTATGAGTGTAATATTTGCCTTGTGTCCGCGTCACAGTTCTTACGATTAATTACGTGTCTCCCAAAGCAATAATTCTAACCAAATATTTCCTTACGCTCGGTTCTGCCAAAACTTTCTCTTCCATGTTGGGGGCGGGTTGTTTATCTTCCGAACCAGGGCTGTACTGAGGAATTATAAATACACACGTAAGATTATATATTTTAATCATCTGTTGTTTCTTAAACAAAGATATGATACTCCACGTTAAATAAATAATACGAATGAAAACTGTTTTCTAGAAGTTTTATTAAAATTTATGGCACATACAAACAGACTAACAAACCATAACGCCGTTTTCCCGCAGGGGTAGCAGAAATAATGGACCGCCAAACTACTCTATCCTGGCACACCTTTCTAGCTTCCTCCACATTTATACAGCGAGTCATACACGCACATCGATTCTTTTGACTTCTAACATGACCAATACACATTATTCTCAGTGATCTCATTTCTACGGCATTTATTATTTACTTATTTTCGAGTTCCAATCTTCATTTACATGCATAGGGATTGGCACTAGAACTCCATTATGTACTGCCATCTTCGCTTCAGTGGATATTTTTATATTTTCATTTCAATGAAATGGATAATTTTTTGTTTATTATTATTATTTTGTTGAATCGCTCTTTACATCTTGACAGCATGAGCCAAATCGATGTAAAGGGTATTATAGCCATCATAGTGATTCTCGTGACATGTGATAGGTAACTAATCTATCGCCATTTTATTGTCACGTGAACTCTACACTAGACCAAAGACAGTGTGATATTTACACTGCCCTCGCCGGGAATCGAACCCGGAACCTTCGGGTTGGCAGTCAATGCACTTGCCACTCGGTCGTGGGATATCTCTTCCTATCATGAAGTAAATAACAAAATTAATTTCCTCACCTCCCCAGTGGACATTCCAATTCCTGTTTGGATCAGCACGAAAGCAAGTTCCATAAGGAGTCCTGGTCTTACGCCACAAACGGGTCTAGAAAATACAAGATCTTTAATTATTTGATTGAAATAGTTTTTTACACTTCAATGAAATAGTAAAAAAAACGAATGGTATGCTGGATAGTCTAGCGCCGGTCCTGTCTGCAGAAATGTATGGCAAGTGCTCCCGTAACACGGAACTAAGATCAATTGACTCGAAAGTTTATTTCAGTACCGAGATAATTAGAAGTTACAATACAGAACAGATTTGCTAAACGCTGTTTGCCCAAATCTACAAGTTTTACGGTGCAAAGTTAATTAATCGTACTTCCCGCCCGCTTCCTTTGCTCTCGTTCTCAGGTAACTAAGCATCTTGGTACATAGCTAAATACATATGTACAGGGGATAGACGAGACGCACAAACCCCCTGCATGCTTTATATACAATATAACTAACTAACCATCACGCAAGGGGTTGGCAGAAAGAATGGACTGCCACACTTTTCTTTCCTGACGTATTTCTCAATTCGTTTCCTCAACATTCCTAACGATGTAAATGGAACCAGGAATAGAAGAAAACCAAGAAAACGTGGCACAATCAAATAAATCAAATATTGAATGTCGGCCTCGTGAGGAGTCAGAGAAACCGACGCGCGTGCATGGCACGATGTAGGAATGTTGAGGAAGCGAGAGAAATATGTCAGGAAAAAAACTTGTGGTAGTTCATTCTTTCTGCCTACCCCTTGCGTGATGGTTAGTTAGTTAGCTAGTAAGTGGAACATAAACAGCGTTATTTTTTCGATTGCAAGATTATTACAATGGAATTCTACAGTTTTAACGCCTTAACCTTCAATCAAATAAATAAATAACACATTAAATAATTTTTGTCCTTTAAAAAAAATTAAGAACGATAAAGACGGGCTATTCAAAGAAACCGTTTAAGATGTCTGATAGTTACAACAGATCAATCTTGGGCTCGATTCTAGTAGATATTGTTGGCGAGAATTAAGAGTCTTTGTTGCATGATGGATGGAGGGTCCGAATGTTCGCGGGGTGTCGCCGACAGGGATAAGCAGAGAGACCGCCTCCATCCATCACGCTGATCCCTCGGGATTGTCGCCTACGTATTCAAAATTATATCCACACGGGTCCGGAGGCTGTGAATTGTCTCGTCTCTGTGAAGGTGTGAATAATACAGTGACGTAAGTGTAAAGCTGCTTATATGGTTTATTTTATTGTACGGGAATTACCTACATGTTTCACCCTGCAACACCTACTCCTTCATATACATACAGATCAGGGGTGGTAAACATGATTCTATACAAAAATCGTCTTCTTCTTCCTTATTGTAGAACTATGTGGTATGTTCTCCAGAGAGTTGCTCCTCCTGTGAGGTAGATTCCCAGCTGTCCTTCCATCTTTTAGGAGGTCTTCCACGAGGACGAGTCCCATGAGGTTGATTATGCAATGCAATATAGGGGAGTCTGGTGGAGTCTATTCTTTGAACATGACCGTACCAGTCCCTTTTTCGCTGTCTGCTCCATCTTATGATATCCTCAACCCCACATATCTCTCTTATTCTGGTGTTCCTCACGCGGTCCCTCAGTGTCTTGCCTGCTATTGTCCTCAGTATCTTCATTTCGGAAGTCCTCAAAACTTGTTTGGTCCTTACTGTGTCTGCCCTTGCTTCGACGCCATATGTTATTTGGTCTTACGCATGCTTTATAGATTCTCATCTTACTCTTAATGGCCATGTCTTTGTTTTTCCATATTGTGGATTTTAGATACTAACTAACTAACTTACCATCACGCCGTCTCTCCGGAGGGGTGGCAGAAAGAATGGAACGCCACACTGTTCTGTCCTGACATACGTCTCTCGATTCCTCTACATTCATACATCTTGTCATGCACGCACGTCGATTTTTCTGACTCCTCACGTGACCGACATTCAATATTTGATTGATTTGATCGTGCCACGTTTTCCTCGGCCTTCCTCTATTTCTAGCTCCGTTCACGCCGTTTACATATACCTTTTTTACCATTCTGTCTTCACTCATTCTTTCCATGTGTCCAAACCATCTTAATGACTCTTTCCTTATTTTGTTCATAACACTTTCATTCGCACCACATTCACTTCTTATACTTGCATTTATCACTCTATCATAAACAGATTTGCCACACATTCGTCTTAGAGATCTCATTTCTACTGCATTTATTCTACTTTCATCCTTCTTTTCCCAGTTCCATGCTTCACTTCCATACATAAGGGTCGGCACAAGAACACCATTGTGCACTGCCATTCGATTTTAGATACAAAAATAATAATGTAAAATTTGTTTAAGAGCATTATTTTTTTAATGCAATGGAGTTTCAATTGATTATGGTTGGCATATTTATATATTATAATGTTAATAAAAAAATATTTTTAAATTTCTGAATTTATAAGGAATCCATTCTTTTGGCCGAAATATTTTGATATTACAGCATTATTAACTGTTTAAAAAAAACTTTGTTATAAATATCACAATTGAGTATATATATTTTTTTTTTATGCAAGTGTTGGTTTTCTACGATAATACCTTAACGTGTTATAAGGTCAAGGTGTTTGTAAGCTAATGTTGAAAAGTGTTGCTGTGTGCGAGTTTAATCTAGGTGATTTGTGAGTGTGCCTGTCTTGTGTTCCATGGGCTATCTGTGTTTCCATCCCGACATTCGTCTTAGGGCTGAGGGAACCATGGAAAACCTCAGCCAAGATGGGTGCTAAAAAGCGATATTATACATACGAGTATACATACATATACATACATAAACGTAAATACATATCTGTGTACATATATAGATAGAAATACATACATACACTAATGCGAATACATATTCATACATACATATATATGATTGATTATATTTTGTCGCGACAGCTGTTAAGCTAACCGATGTTAGCATAGTCAGGTCTTAAAATCAACTGTCGCTACAAAATATAATCAACTGGGATAGTTACAACAAAGATTTTTTTATTCACCAACTAACTAACTAACCATCACGCCGTGTCTCCGAAGGAGAAGGCAGAAATAATGGACGCCTCACTTTTCTTTCCTGACTTATTGCTCTCGATTCCTCAACATTCATACATCGTGTCATGAACGCGCGTTGATTTATCGGACTCCTCACGTGGCCGACATTCAAAATTTGATTTATTTGATCGTGCCACGTTTTCCGCGGTCTTCCTCTATTTCATATACTTTATTCACCATTCTGTCTTCACGCATTCTTTCGTGGCAAATCCATATTAACGACCCTTTCATTATTTTGTTCATAACACTTTCATTCGCACCGCGTTCACGTCTTAAACTTGTATTTGACACTATTATATACAGATTTAACACACATTCTTCTTAGAGATCTTATTTCTACTGCATTTATTCTACTTTCATCCTTCCTTTGCCAGTTCCATACTTCGCTTCCATACAAAAGGGTCGGCACAAGAACACCACCGTCGACCTTCGTGGCACAGTGGTAAGAGCTCTGACTTCCATTCCGAAGGTCGCGGGTTCAATTCCCGGCGATGGCAGTGTGGTTGTCACACTGTCGTTGGTCTGGTGTAGAATTCACGTGACAATAAAATGGCGAAAACATCAAATCAATCAATTATTGAATATCGGTCACTTGAGGAGTCGGAGAAATCGACGTGCGTGCATGACAAGATGTATGAATGTAGACAAGGGAGAGAAGTTTGTTAGGACAGAACAGTGTGGCGGTTCATTCTTTCTGCCTACCCCTCCGGGGAGACGGCGTGATGGTTAATTAGTTGGTTAGAATTTAATAAAGATTTGTTTAATAACCATTACTTTAAAAAAGCAAGGCCTACGACATGTGTATACTGCCCATGATGACATACGGACTAGAGACGACAACTAAGTCCACAGGCTGAAGTGTACACAGAAGTCCACGGAAAGACAGATACTTGGTGTGAGCTTGCGTGACCGCATAAGGAATGAAGAAATCAGACGCCGCACCAGGGTTGCTGACGTCATGGACCAAGTGGCAAAATTGAAATGGCAAAGGGCTGGATACTTGGCTAGACAGGGTGGCATCAGATGGGCACCCAGGATACTCAGTTGGAGAGCATGGGCAAATAGGCGAAGTGTCGGAAGGCCACCGATTAGATGGATCGATGATATTGTCAAAAGGGTTGGAAAATCTTGGATACAAAGGGGGCAGGATAGAGACAAGTGGAGGAAATTGGAAGAGGCCTATATCCAGCAGTAGAAGGAAGAAGGCTAGCAAAGAAGAAGAAGAAGTTTAAAATGCCTAACCAAAAAGTTTATGCTTCGAATGATAGTTTAGTTAGTAAATTATAAAGATATTAAATATCATATCAGAAGCCGTGTATACAAGCTATACAAAATAGCTACGGGAAGATTAAAATGGTTATATTTATACATTCTCCATAAGCAACCAAAGATAAGAATTATTCCATGACGTAAGGTGGGCAGAAATCCAATTTGTAATGAAATTCAATGGCTCTTACCGCAAAATAATAATTTATATTGTAATATTTCCATTTTCGGACAGCATAAACAAATCGATTTGATTAGATCTTTCGTATATTTCTCGGCTGATGGTTTGATCAAAGTTATGATCATGTTTCAAAGATTTATCATCGGAATCGACTGCGTCCAAGTCCAGCCATAAAATCCTAATCACCAATTTGAATCGCCTTATTTAAAAAATCGTTAGATCTGTTTTTCACAAAATCGAAGGATGATCTGAACAGACATGTCGGAATAACCTGGACGCAGTCGGCACATGACAGAGAGACGTGGACGCGAATGGAGGAGACCTTTGTCCAGGAGTGCACGGGAATACGAGGCCTGTCTAATAAATACGCGATCTATTTTTTTTGTAATTTTATTTTTCAATATTTAGGGTAGATCAATCTTATTCCCTTTAAAATGCTCTATATTTGTAGAAATGCACTTGTCGCACCTCCGTTTCCATTGTTCAAAACATTCCTGGAAGTCTTCAGGAGTCAGGCTCTTCAGCTGCTTTGTCGTTTCACGTTTAATCGTCCATACGTCATCCCAGTGCCGCCCCCGCATTACCTTTTAAATTTCGGGAACAAAAAGAAGTCGTCAGGGGCTAAATCTGGTGAATAGGGAGGGTGATCAATAACAGAGACCGCATTATGGGTCAGAAACTGGCGGACAATCAGTGTTTTCATAATTTTTTTCAACTTCAAATGTTCTTTTAAAATCGTGTGCACAGTCGATTTTCCTAAATTTTGTTCATCACCAATCATCCGAACATTCTTTCGACTGATAGACGGTTGTATACACAACTCAGAAATCCTGAGAGATGTGGGTCTGTTCGTGCCTGGTAATTAATTATCTTCGACAAAGGGCCATAGATTGTTTTTTCTCCCACGATGCAGAACCAACCTGCCAATGGTTATGCTGGTAGGTACAGCAATATCTTTGCTTAATCGTATCACCTCGGATTTTGACGTATTTTCTCATCTGAGGGAAGTACTATCTTTATTATAATTGTTTGGTATATTTATTTTATTAATTTGTCATGCATCTTATGTTTCTCGCTCTTTTTATTAATCTATTATGTATTACTTATTATTGTGTATCTTTAACTTGTATCTTTAGTGTATTGGAAAAAAATTCTGTAATGCTTTAGATATACGAGTATTTTAAATAAATAAATGAAATTAAATAAATTAAAATGAATTTAAACAAACTTCCATTGAACCTCTATTTGCCAGATGATCCAAGTCCTATCATCTCTGGAATCCATAAGGTGCTTCATTTTCTACTTGTATTTAGCTGTACTTTGTCTTCGAATTTGTATTTTGATTATGTTGTACATAATGGACTTTCATACAACGCGTTTCGTAACTATACGTTGTATATTAATTTTTACCTAAAAACGCGGTGTTTGGCGCGACAAGGCATAAACCTGTCAAGCTGACTTGTATTTCCCATTCGATTGTCAAGTTTACGACCATCTTGATAACTTACCGACTTCTTCTGAATGTAAATTACCAGTTTTTAATTTTAATATACAAAGAAAAAACCATTTCCTGGTCATATTTACAAGTTTTTGCGGCGTCCTTAATAGCTTTATCTATGGAGACATAAAAAATCAATAATAAATAACTTCTTCTAATGAAATACTTGAATTTCTTAATAAATTTACTTTGCTGGTTGCCTGCCGTTTTATTTAAGATTTTTTTTAAGATTAAACACGTTATAAGCATAGTCTTCCTAGTATTTTATTGATTTTATCCATATAAAAAAGACTATGTTGGTTATCGAAATATCTTTATTCATTATAACCGAAGAGAACATTATTTCTGTAAAATATTCTAGCTAGCTGAGTTAACCTCTGAGACATTTCGTTATTATAAGATAAAGCCTTATTTTTATTATTCTTCTTCTTCTTCAGCCTATTCCCGTCCACTCCTGGACAAATGCCTCATCCATTCGCTTCTACGCCACTCTATCTTGTACAGGCTGGATCCAGGTTATTCGGACACGTCTGTTTAGGTCATCCTTCCACCATAATTGCGGTCGCCCTTCACTTCTCTACAGAGTATATACAAGATAAAATACTAAAAACTAACTAACTAACCATCACGCCGTCTTCCCGAAGGGATAGGCAGAAAGAATGGACTGCCACACTTTTCTTTCCTGACATATTTCTCTCGCGTCCTCAACATTCATACATCGTGTCATGCACGCGCGTCGATTTCTCTGACTCCTCACATGGCCGACATTCAATATTTGATTTATTTTATTGTGCCACGTTTTCCTCGGTCTTCCTCTATTTCTGGTTCCATTTACATCATTAACATATATATTTTTACCATTCTTTCTTCATTCATTCTTTCCATATGTGCAAACCATCTTAATGATCGTTTCATTATTTTGTTCATAACACCATCATTCGCACCGCATTCATTCACTCAATTTAAAACCTGCATATTTTGTTCTATTATACTTTCTAATCGATCGCGAATTTCAATCAGATGCAGCGTTCACATTTAGATTTAAAACACGTCTTAATGCGCCCTTGAGGTGATTACATCACAAAAACGGCGCTTTAAAAGTTAGCATATTATTATTATTTATTAAGGCCGCCAATAGGAAAATTGACGAGCATGCATGCGTGTAAAGTTAGTTGTGTAAATGCAGAAGGCCCGCGAGAATTTTGTCAGGATATAACAGTGTGGCGATCCATCCTCTCTTCCTACCCCTGGAATGGTTAGTTAGTTAAGAACTACTTTTTTTTTAAATCCAAGCTCTCTAATCGGGAAATAACCTCACTTTTATAAATGGGAGTCGGTGACCAGGGCAGCGTTAACTAAAAAACGCTAATGGAAACTATTTATAAAGACATTCAGCTCTAGAGACGGTCAGTCGGCAATAGCCCTCGTTATCTACCCGTGATTAACCGAGTAGTGACGAGCACATTAAAGGCCAGAGGTAGGTACCCCGGTACCTATCCGGACCGGCGACTGATTGGTTGCCGCACGTTCTAAACACAAGAACGCGATTCGAAAACGAATATGTGCATTCGGCGAAAATTCGATTCAAAAACGTTCTAATTTTTTAATAAAATACGCGGTATTGGTGATTAGCACCTCTTCCAAAACAAAAGAACGCGATTCGAAAACGAATACGAGTATGTGCATTCAGCAAAAGTTCGATTTAAAAGCGTTCTAATTTATTATTATAAAATACGCGGTATTGGTGATTATCACGCGTTCGAAACAAAATAACGCGATTTGAAAACGAATATGTGCGAAAATTCGATTCAAAAGCGTTCTATTTTTTTTTATATAAAATACTCGGTAGTGGTGATTAGCACGTGTTCGAAACAAAAGAACGCGATTCGAAAACAAATTTGTGCATTCAGTGAAAATAAGATTCAAAAACGTTCTAAATTTTTAAATAAAATATGAGGTATCGGTGATTATCACGCGTTCGAAACAAAAGAACGCGATTCGAAAACAAATTTGTTCATTCGGTAAAAAGTCGATTAAAAAATGTTCTATTTTTTTTAATATAAAATACGCGGTATTGGTGATTATCACGCGTTCGAAACAAAAGAACGCAATTCGAAAACAAAATTTGTGCATTCGGTGAAAATTCAATTCAAAAACGTTCTAATTTTTTTAATAAAATCTGAAAAAAGTGATTATCACGCGTTCGAAACAAAATAATGCGATTCGAAAACAAATTTGTGCATTCGGTAAAAAGTCGATTCAAAAACGTTCTAATTTTTTTAAATAAAATATGAGGTATTGGTGATGATAACGCGTTCAAAACAAAAGAATGCGATTCGAAAACTAATTTGTGCATTCGGTAAAAATTCGATTCAAAAACGTTCTTCGGACGTTTGGCAAAATTTGCGATTAGTGATCCAAATTAATGTCGATACATGATTTTGCTGGTATTGTGTTCTCGATACAATCTGATTATTAATTTGTGCAATCTATTTAATTTTCAATTGAATATTTCTAAAACATTCGAACTGTTGATAATTGGATTTGATTCATATGTGATGGAAACAAAACAACTCAATTTGAAAGATAATTTTAGCAATAAGTTGATTGTGTAATTTTGATGATTGAAAAACGTTACAAAAATATGATATTTTTTTTTAAATATTTTTTTCTGCTTTCTTAAATCAAAATATCGCAATTTAAAATTTAAGTACGGCTTTCAAATTTTCGCTAACGTTCTAATTTTGAAATAATTTGTTGTCACGATAATTATTTGTTTATAACTAACTAACTAACTAACCATCACGCCGTCTCCCCGAAAGGGTAGGCAGAAAGAATGAACTGCCACACTTTTACTGATGCGGCACTCCATCCTTCTCTTTTCGCTCCGCGGGAGACGTGGTGTGATGGGTTGCGAACCTAATCGCCACCAATAGGCATCTCCCGCGCACACTTCGATCGTCCAACACCCACAAAATAAATCTAAAACAAATAATATAAAATACAATGATATAAAATAAAATAACAAAATAATAATAATTTAACACAAAATGTTCTTTTTAGATGGTGCACATATTGTCTATTTAATTTATGTTCCAACAATCCACCGTTTTTTTAATTTAGCACATAATGTAATAACACATAATGTTTTTTTCGATGTTGCACACGTTGACATGGACGATCCGGACTTTTGTGTTTATTTAATTTATGTTACACATTTCCACCGTTTTTTTAAATTAGCTGTAATTAGGCACTTAACCAGCAAGAACTTAAAAATAATATTGAAGAAATTATTCAAATTGTCATTGGAACAAATGAAAAATTTATTTTTACACCTGTCAAAATTCTTTATAAAAACGATAAAACTAATATAATTTTAACAGCAAAACAGTACAAACGTATTACGTGTCACAATTATCTATTATAAAGTGAGGCAACAGTTAAATTGACCAAAACAATTCACTCGTACACGAAAAATCGCCAAATTTACAGGAGCACCGCACCACATAAACCAAACCAAATTTTCAAAATCATTATTTGTTTATTGTTATAAATAATAGAGTGACTTGTTCATTCCTTCGTCGTATCTCGACTCGACTATTGCAACGGCATTTACGCCAACATACCCAAGAAACAAACAAACAAATTCAATCTGTTTTCAATGCGGCAGCACGACTTATAAAATGTGTTCCAAAAAAACCCGCATATTTCACAACATCTAAAAGATCTTCACTGGCTCAAGTGTCCTGAAAGAATCCAGTATAAACTATGCTGGACGGTTTTAAAAGCGCTTCACGGAATGGCACCAGCCTATATATCTGAACTTTGTGTTGCTGATAGCCCTAACTTGCGGCAATCTACGCTTCGATCAGCAAACTCTCAATCCATTCTTTCTGCGTCCCTTCGGAGAGACGACGCGATGGTTAGTTAGTTTCTTATTAGGCTATAAACAAACTTCAATCTGCGTTCAATGCAGCAGCAAGACTCGTTAAAGGCATTCCAAAAAAGTCCCATATAACACAACATCTCAAAGAACTTCACTAGCTTAAAAGTCCAGAGAGAATCCAGTATAAACTTTGCTGGACAGTCTTCAAAGCGCAACATGGAATGGCACCAAGTTATATATCTGAACTCTGTATAACGGACAGCCTAAATTCAAGGAAATCCACACTTCGCTCGGCGAACTCCTCGGCAATAGGAAGATTAGTTGAGCCGAAGCGTTGCCCCAGTACAAATTTCGGGGATCGAGCGTTCGCGGTAGCCGGTCCATCAGCTTGGAACAATCTCCCTTCACACCTCAGATGCATAAATGATCCGACAGATTTCAGATCTAAATTGAAAATCCATCTTTTTCATATTTCACACCCAATTTAAACATTTATATTATATTTTGTTCTACTATACTTTTTAACCGATCGCTTTTTAAGCGGTCGCATTTAGATTTTTAGATTTAAAACACGTCTTAATGCGCCCTTGAGGTGATTAGATCACAAAAACGGCGCTTTAAAAGTTAGCATATTATTATTATTGGGCTAGTTCATCACAAGATCACATTTATTGCATACTTCGTACATTCTTGTAACTAGGATTTGTAGAAGTAATTATATGTTCCTATTATTGTTTGATTTTTTGTTTTTTTCATTTTCGACATAATATTGACTTAGATCACTTGCTGCCCGAGCCCTTCTGTCGGCATGTATTATTTGAGATAAGTGTCCAAGCACTCACGTCTTCCGACACGTCTGTTACGTGCCCCTAACACCGCCTGGCCCACAGCATCATCGGTCCAATCGGCCGGCGGTCCGGGAGACCTGTCTGTGTCGATAAGACCGAATTACACCAAATGGCTGGAAAATCAATAAACAAAAGAAAAGAGTCCCTTATCAAGTCTGTGACACTCTTTCTAATAGCGCATAGAGAAGTTCGGGTCTGTTTCTTTATTTGTTACAATTACATTTTTATCTTTTTTAATAGTATACCCACGAACGATTTATGTTATATGAAGGCAAAGAGAATTGAGTACAAATCTATGCTATCCTTAGACACTTTCATCATTCATCTTCAGCCGAGTATCGACCACTGCTGAACGTAGGCCTCTCCCACAGCACTTCACCTCCCCCTATCCATTGCCGCTTCCATCCATCCATGTCCAGCAATCCTCTTCAGATCGTCGGTCTAGCGGACAGGGGGACGTCCAACTCTGCGGAATCCTGTACACGGTCTCCACTCCAGAACCCGTCTCCCCCATCGACCGTCGGTTCTCCGAAAGATATGGCCAGCCCATCGAAACTCCGCCAGAGAATGATCAAATCCTATGTGTGGTCTGTTTTATTGTATGGATGTGAAGCGTGGACCTTAAAAGTCAACTCAATGAACAGACTGGAAGCATTTGAAATGTGGCTCTATCGCCGGATGCTCAGAATTCCCTGGACAGATATGGTTACCGAAGTCCCGAGGCGAGCTAGAGTTGACAGGGAGCTTTCACATCTGGGTCATGTACTGCGTGGGGAAAAGTACCAACTTCTCCATCTGATATTGGAGGGGAAAATTGAGGGACGCCGAGGGCCCGGTAGGAGACAGATGTCCTGGCTGCGAAACGTGAGAGAGTGGACCGGCATCCGAAGTGTGGAGGAGCTTTTCCGAGCGGCGCAGGACAGGAACAGGTTCGCCGAGGTGATCGCCAACGTTGGGGGGACCCGACAGGGCACTTCAAGAAGAAAAAGAAAAATACTTTATTACAAGGTCTCTTTAACAGACCGCCCCAACCGTGAGATCCAGAAGTTCAGTGAGCGTGTGGCCCCATGCTTGGGGCGCAGTGATTATTTCTCGAATATTCCCGGATTAAGTCAAAAATTTTACTTCCAATGACATATATTCTTCTTCTTCTTCCTCTTAGTTTAGGTCGTATGACCTGTTTGTGACGGTGGGCTCCTGGGATGATGATGTCCAGCCATCTCCCCATTTCTTCGGCCGCCTTCCTGTAATCTCTTGCTGCTTGGGTTTTCATCCTTAACCATTTTTGCAATTCTTGTATTCTCCATGCGGTCCACGTGGTCTCTCCAAAAGCGCCTTCTACTTCTTCCCCACCTCACTATGTCCTCAACAAGACAGGCAGACCTTATCGTTTCATTTCTGATCCTATCTCTGAGGGTTTTGCCTGCGATGGAGCGTAGGGTTCGCATTTCTGCTACATCTATTGATGATATCAAACAATTAAATCTTTTATCGCCTAGTTACGTATTCTATCACCAGAAAAAAAACATTGTTTTAAATTGTAATTTTGAATAATTGAACGATTAACCAATAATAAAGTATTTTTATCCCTAACATGGCCGACTTTCGAAAATTAGTTATATCGTATCGTGTTTTTCTCTGTACTTTTTATTTCGCTGTCTATTCTCGTTCACTCTGATTACATTTCACTCGCTTCCAATTGACCACAGACACTTTCGAAGCGTGCATGTCTCTTATCTATGCTCTTCCCCGTCAAAATACCTGTCCCATCCCATTAACCATAGACAAAAGATATAAGTGGAGTCAATAATAGCGTGTTTATGTCACCTAATGATGTAAAGTTCCATGGAAAACTCGTTAAGTGCCTAGATAAATAAATAAATTAACGCTATCGATACGTGTCATTAGTTTAACTCTACTGAACCAATTTAAAATGATAGAATTCTGTTCTATTTAAACATCCAAAAAGATCTCTATTTTATGTTTATTTTACACTCACTGTTCACTCACATTATACTTCACTCAGATCTCTTAGATCAGTATGCGTATTAATATAATATCAGTTACACAATAACAATTTCACCATACTATAATAATAAATAAATTCGATAATTTATAAAGCGCCATTTTTATGAATAGCTCATCTCAAGGGCGCTGTAGAAGATGCTCCGTTTTATCAACTAGATAATAATAATAATAATAATGATAAATATATATAAACATATTTAGTTACACCGGCTGCACCCGACGAAATCGATCAGCCCTTCCTGTCAGGAAATGATAATTTGAAAAGGTGCGTTTTGAGTCTCGATCTAAACTCTGATTGATTCTCAATGCACTTAAGGTCTGCTGGAAGACTGTTCCAGGCTGAAGGGCCGGCTACCGCGAAGGCTCGGTCGCCAAAGTTTGTGCTTGGACAGCGTTTGGCACAGTCAATCTACCGATCGCAGAAGACTTAGCTGATCGCAATGTGGACTGTCTAGCATTCAGGTTCTCGTTGATGCAGAGTTCAGATATATAAGCTGGTGCCATTCCATGCAATGCCTTATAGACCGTCCAGCAGAGCTTATATTGTATCCTTTCTGGGCATTTCAGCCAGTGGAGCTACTGGGTATATAATACATAAAATGTTAGAAGTCGGAGGAATCGACGTGCGTGTATGACTCGTTGTATGAATGTGGAGGAAGCTAGAGAGGTTTGCCAGGATAGAGTAGTGTGGCGGTCCATTCTCTCTGCCTACCCCTGCGGAGAAACGGCGTGATTGTTTTTTTTTTTATAAGCTCAATACTTAAACTAGGTAACTCAAAATTTAGAATAATGAAAACATTTTTTTTTAATTATAGTATATTTAGTGTGCTTCCACTTGTGTTTAATGAAGTCTGATAATGAAGGTTTAAAACCTTGTTAAGAAAAATAATTTTATATTAATGTTTTATTACTTGTTTCTTGAACAATGATGTAAAACTCCATATAAAACAATAAATATAAATGAAAACGTCTGTCTTCTAGGAGTTTTATTAAGTTTTTTTTATGGAATGACATGTTTTGCCCTTCTAAGACATTATCAAATGTTTCGTTTTAAGCATTAGATAATGGCTTTAAAGGGCGAAACATGTAATTCCATGAAAAACTTAAAACTCCTAGAAGACAGACGTTTTCATTTATATTAATTACAAATGTTTTACTTCATATGTTTTTAGTATCTCTAGAAACTTCGCAATCGTGAGCAAGGTTATTTAATTTGAATCTGTTTCTGTATAATTTAAAAGTACAAATTCCAATTCCAATTTTAAATAAGCTTTTTTTTACTGTCTAAATGGTTCTGTTTTTGTTTTAAACTAAAGAATGTTTTAATAGAATGAAAACGTTCCATTTTTAAATGAAAATTGCGGTAGTGTGCCGGGTGGGAACAGGAGTGAGAAGAGATGCCCGGGTGATTACGGATCTCTTGACAGTCGAAATTTCATGTGCGTTGAAATATATCCGTGTTTATTTACGTCCGTCACTCAGCGTTTTAAAATTCCCCGGCGAAAAGTGTCCGGAAAATTCGGAAAACACCGGATAAATATCATCGGAAAATGCACACGTTTTTTTTCATCTCGTCCAAATTGCTCTGCTAATATAGGGTGTTTTTTTTAAGGGTTTGGTTTTTAAACTGGCAGCATTGTTTCTATAGACGATCAATTTGACAGTTGGCAGTTGATTTGTAGTCAGTACATTTTGCCATTTCACCATGAATAGACTGACGTAAGAACAGCGCTTGCAAATTGTGCAAAATTATTTTGAAAATAATTTTCGTCAATACGTCCATTTTACGGTCGACATATTCGTCCATCCGAGCAAGTTATTCGGAAGACCATGAACAAATGTTGAACCAATTCCACAAAGACGACAATTGTCGAAAATTGGACTTCACGATTGCGCTTCATTCGAGCTAGCCGTGGCGCTTATATGCCCGAAATCATATTTAAAAAATAACGGCATAAAATTATCTTTTAAATAAAGGCTATATAATAGACATTAACATTATTTTAATGTTTTTTTTTTCATTTTGAACATGTGAACACTCTGAAACGGCGTGATGGTTAGTTAGTTAGTTAGTTAGTAAGTTAATTGTAGAAAAATTTAATATTTTATTTCGTTTCCTTTCCTTTGTGACATGTATCAATCGTCACTCTTGATATGACACTTCTGTCGGCAAACAGGGCTTAGGATAGGTGTGATAATGGACCCTGGAAGTAAATACGCATCATTCACGTCAGAGAGCCACCCAAGATAACATAACAAATTATTTCTCTGATTATCTTATCTTCCATGTAACGATGTTGATTTTTACTGGTTTCACAGCTGCATCGTCCAAAAGATATTTTAATATCTTGTTTGTATTATGCAGATGCGCTTTTTAGAAATATCTATTTTTTGTTGAATAGTTCGACTTCTGGAACATTTGATAATGCCCATAAAAGCAAAACTTGTCACTTATCTCTCAATACCATAAAAGTATCCATAAAGCAAATTAATAAACTAACTAACCATCACGCCATTTCCCGGAGGGGTAAGCAGAGAGGATGGATAGCCACAATGCTTTGTCCTGGCATGCTTCTCGGGCTTCCTCTACATACATCGTACCATGCACGCACGTCGATTATTCCGACTTCGAATGTGGCTGCCTTTTAGTAATTGATAAATTTGGTCATGCCATGTTTTCCTCGGTCGTCCTCGGCTTCTTTTTCCACTCACGCTGCTTGTATTCAACTTTTTAACCATTCTACTCTTATCGATTCGTTCCATATGTCCAAACCATCTCAGGGATCCTTTTTTTAATTTTATCCGTGATGCAGTCATCTGCCTTAAATTTCTTTTTTATTTCATCGTTCGGTATTCTATCATACAACGTTTTCCCACACATTCTTCTTAGTGATCTCATTTCTACGGCGTTTATCCTGCTTTCATCCTTCTTTTGCCAGCTCCAAGCTTCACTTCCATACATGAGGGTTGGCACTAGAACTCCATTGTGTACTGCCATCTTTGCTTCTGTGGATATATTTCTATTGGTGCAGTTATGACTTATTTTATTCCCAGCACCAACCCTTCTTAAAGTTAATTTCTGATTAAAATCAACATTTTGAATGTTTACAAATTCTTGTAGACAAATACTGGATTTTTTACCCATTGCGGATAAATATTTTTTTATAAGGATTAATTGTATCTCAATAGAGACGAAGATGTAAATTGTTTTTTCTGGGAACAGAATTATAATAAAATTATAATCAAATGATTGTACTGAAAATTTATCGATATTTGTAAACAATTTTATAATATTTTAAATTTCATTATGAAAAACCAAACAAATTAATTTCAGTTTCCAATTTGCATCTTCGTCTCTATTGAGATAGAATTGATCCTTGAATTGATAACCCGCAATGGATAAATGAAATCCAGTATTTGTCTACAAGTGTTTGTATACTCGTACATTCAAAATGTTGTATAAAACAAAAACTGGTCCAAGTTAGCATATAAATTGGAGTGACATTTCCAGGCGTTGTCTAGCAGTGCGTCAATGGCGGTAGCCTTTCACATTGCGTTATAAAGATCTTCTGCTTAATGCTTAAATCTAATCTTCATAGATGGCGCTGGTCTGTAAATTGAAACTGACATGTGAATTGTGGTGTTGGATATTAACATATATACAACTTCCAAAAATTTGTCAGACATGGTGGTCATTAGAAAGGTGGAATGGGGAATGTTGTAATTACATAAAGCGCGCGCTTAACCCAACCAATGACAAGTCATAAGTCCTGTAAACACCTCGATCACCATATTCAGTTTCCAATTTGCATCTTCGTCTCTATTGAGATAGAATTGATCCTTAAATTAATTTCTTATTACGAATCGTATAATCAAACGATTTTACTGAAATCTCTTGACGATGTTTTTATAATTATGTACACTCTTATAAACTTTGTATATGGTTTTACGTCTATAGGGCACACATATATTAATAGACTTTATTTAATTTTGTTTCAGATAAGAGGATAAGTGCTCAACAAGAGATGCTGCAATAGAAAAATAAATCTACGGTATGTTTACTTATGTTATTTTAAAAAAAATCTATCAGATGTATTGAACATAAAAAAAAATTAGAGACTTAGAACTACCATGATTTTAATTCAATGCTATTAGGATTATTATGCAATCTTCAATGAATAACGGAATAGCTCAATATAACGAAGGAAGGCGGGTTATGTTCAAGCCAGACATGAACCCAGGTCCCTTGGACCAGAAGCCAAGCATTCTGTGCAAACCACATTATCTTCACATTATTTAATCCTGATTACTTTTCTAAACTACACAATTATGCAGCGTGTTATGCATGCACGTCAATATTTTAACTATTTTATGTATATCGATTTCATATTTTATTCACATAATTTATGTTTAGTTTTTTCGAATTAATTAATTTATTAATTCTTTAAAACACTTTTGTCTATACTGCATAAAAAAACTTTTGCTATCTGCCCCTGGTGGTACCGGTAGGAAGAGCAATCAGTCTACTGAACATGATCACATCAAATCTAATCAATTTGTTTATTTTCACAATAGACATTACAAAATTAAGGTTTAAGGCATCTATTAACATATTCGCATTGGTAGCCGTCATATCACGTGTAAGATTTCATAACCGTTAACATCGGTAGCCGTGTTTGCGACTTTGCAGTACTTGTAGTGACTCTATTGTAAGAATTTGGAACCACAAATGACTCCAGTGCTTACTTACATGTATCCTTTATAGAAATCATTAAAGATAATAAATAAAATGGATATTACTTCGTCATAATTAAGGTTTAGATGCGCGCTGTCGGTAAATCACATCTGTGAAGTATCCCATCGGCCGCCATTATACTATATTCGTTAGTCCTGCGTCGCGCGCGCATTTGATTTTCGACGTTTCATTGTATTTATCATCTGTTATTTATTATAAATTGTGATTAATTCTACTGTGAATAATGAGTGTGTTTTAATACATAAATTACTTTTTTATTCATCATCTGATAGCAAAAAGATAACCGAACAAATATAATTTGCGAAAATAGCCCTGATAAGTATATTTATCATTAAAAAATAAATTGTTTTAAACAAAAAAAATGGTTAGAAATATTCGCGCTATATTTGACGGTACGATTCGCATTTGACCGAGCCGTAACGAAAGGGTTAAGAACAGGTAAAATACAGGTAATACCAGGAACGCATGAGAGATGGTTAGACTTTTGGAAGACAAGATACTATCTAAAGTCAAGAGTATTTGTCTTCTGAGCGTACTTGAACGTCATCGCAGATAGACGTCTTTCGTATTAGTGAGAAAACGTTCAGATGACAAATACTCTTGATATTGAGTATCCTGTCTTCCTAATGTCAGACCGATAATTAGATTAACCTATCATTTATTACGTTATTACATCACACTTTTTATAATTAAGTATGTAAATATAATCTGTTTACTATATTAAATATCCAATAAAATTATTTCATATTGCATAACAAATACATACAATAGCTTCTCCTACAGCATCACAATAGAGGCGGCTTCTCTGTAATCCAATACCTCCCTCGGAATGAAGTAATTTTCTAAATATTCTCTCAGATGCATCTCCCATTGGTCACAGCCTCTCACAAGAGCGATGGATACATCTGACTTCATCGGCGGCTCGTAATTTTCTTCATTATTCACCGTAACTTTGGGTTGCAGATTCATTAAACAACCTTTATTTTTTTGTAAACAACACTTTATTAAAAAAATTAATTAAATTAACACAGTTTCGGACACAGAATCCCTTCATCAGTGTAATTAATTATTGTATACACAATATAAATATTTAAACATTTTTTCTGTGGTGGTTTGACAGATATTTAAATAAAAAATTCGAACGATGATGCATTTGTTATAACAAATATTTTGAAGAAATCTAAAAAAAAAAAATTATTCTAATTAGGGTCCAGGTTTTAATCTTGCGAAGAAAGAAATAAATAAAATATGTGACTGATTATATTATTAAGAATATTTGATTTTTTATGATATGTTTTTTTCTTTATTTTTAATTTCTTAGATTTCAAGATTAATTAAAATTATATTTTTATTGTTAACCTTGAATTTTAACACGTTAACTGTAACCAATTTAACTCTATTTCATAAAGTTTTTTATATCCCATATGAAGCACACGTATCAAAATTTTCTATAGTATATTTTCGATTTTATTTAATGAATTAAAACACTTTTTTCCACTTTTGAGTCATTTTTCTCGACATGTTTCGAAGGTTCTACACTTTCATTTGTCTGACTCCTCACGTGGCCGACATTCAATATTTGAATTATTTGATCGTGTCACGTTTTCCTCGGTCTTCCTCTATTTCTAGTTCCATTTACATCGTCAACATATAATTTTTTACCATTCTTTCTTCATTCATTCTTTCCATGAGTCCAAACCATCTTAATGACCCTTTCATTAGTTTGTTCGTAACACCACCATTCGCACCGCATTCGCTTCTTATATTAAAAATAAACTAAAAAAATTCAAAGAAAAAGAAAACATTGATTTAATTAATAAAATATCGAATTATAGAATTCCAAAGTATTAACGCGTAATTAAAAAAAATAATAATATGGAGTTTTACATAATTGTTCAAGAAACAATACATAATGAGTAACTAACTAACTAACTAACCATCACGCCGTCTCCCCGAAGGGGTAGGTAGAAAGAATGGACTGCCACACCTTTCTTTCCTGACATATTTCTCTCGCTTCCTCAACATTCATACATCGTGTCATGCACGCGCGTCGATTTCTCTGACTCCTCACATGGCCGACATTCAATATTTGATTTATTTGATCGTGCCACGTTTTCCTTGGTCTTCCTCTATTTCTGGTACCATTTACATCATTAACATAATTTTTTTACCATTCTTTCTTCATTCATTCTTTCCATATGTCCAAACCATCTTAATGATCCTTTCATTATTTTGTTCATGACACCATCATTCACACCGCATTCACTTCTTATATTTTCATTCGACACTCTATCATACACAGAGTATCCACACATTCGTCTAAGAGATCTCATTTCTACTGCATTTATTCTACTTTCATCCTTCTTTTGCCAGTTCCATGCTTCGCTTCCATACATAAGGGTCGGTAGAAGAACACCATTGTGCACTGCCATTCTAGCTTTTTGGATAGGTTTTTGTTTGCGATGACAACTTTAAGTGCACCATTCCTTTGTTGCCTGCCCCAACCCTTCTTTCAATATCCCTCTCCACTCTCCCATCTCTTGTAAACATACTACCTAAATACACAAACTCAACTACTTGCTCCAAGTTTTCACCATTCACGCTAATGTTGCAGACTGTCGTGGTTTCGTCCTTTTCAAAAATCATTACCTTGGACTTATTAACATTCATCATCAGATCATTTCGCATGCATACCTCATACATACAATTCACCAGGACTTGTAGTTCATGCTCGTTGTCAGCAAGTAGGACAGCGTCATCCGCATACAAGAGACTGCTTACTGACACTCCGCTCATTTTGGCACCTACATCCAACCCTTTCAGCTCTCTCATACAATTGTCCTATACAGATTGAATAACCACGGGGACATTATGCAACCTTGTTTGACACCTTTATTGATATCAAACCAGGCTGTAAGATCTCCATTTACTCTGACACTAGCAGTGCTTTCCGTGTATAGCGACTTAATGGCCGTGATCAGTTTTGTACTTATTCCATATTCAGACAATATTTTCCACAACTTTTCTCTATTAACGTAATCATATGCTTTTTGTAAGTCGACAAATGCACAGAAAAGTTTGCGATTTTTGGCCAGAAACTTCTCTGAAACTTTAAATTACATAATGAGTATATTACTTTAATGCATATTTTCTTGGTGCACGCCACTGCATCGTACCCTCAATAAACCATCACGAATCTCCGTAATAAGCCACGAGAACCCGTCTCAGCCTCCCAGCTCCATTGAGACATCAAATTAAGGACCGGTAACGAATCTCCAATCCGACATTAACTCGAATCACACTATTTGGCCGCCTGGGCCGATTACCTCGGCTCCGTGGGCTAATGGTCGAGGAAACAACAGCTTAATCCTTTTCCGTGGGGTTCAATCCCGCTAGCCGTCGCGTTGCCATGTGGTCAATTGAGTTTCCACTGCCAATTTAAAGTTGATTTTATTTAAACCTATGGACCCTAACATTATAAAAATAAAATTGTAATCCTCCATTGAAGTGTTCTCAATATTTCGTAATAAAAAAAAAGCAAAAAATTACTTCCTTCATCCCAAAAAAAAATATTTTTTAAGACTGCCCTCACCTTCATTCGTGTTAAGGTAGAATTTGTTTTGCTAATATTTACAACTTTATCAAAAGTGACAAATACTTACTCGCTGTTTTGAACGTATTATAAATTATATGTTTGGCCTTTTCATAGGTACGTAATAATACCGACTGTGGACGGAAACGCAGCACGCAACTTAATAATATCAGAACTGTGAAAATATTAACACTTTACCAAAAGGGACAAATATTAATACGTACTCGTTGTCTTGAACGTAATATACATTTTACCTGGGTGCCTTTATCATACGTAAAATTTGGCGCCACGGCCGCGGCGCGGCGCGGCGGGGCGAGACAAGTTCATACTTGGTGTCAGTTGCTCATATGCTGTGACGCATTCCATATCAGAAATCGCATGGTTCCAGAAAAAAATTAATAATGATATGTTTTCAAATAATTCATGTATGTTATAGATATCGATCTATTCCTAATGAAATTCCCTACAAGATGACATAAATTAAATTTTGATTCATCGAGTCATATGCTTGATATTTAGATAAAGTTAGCGGTAAACTGAATTGACCACATGGGAGCGAGCGTTTTGTTTTGAACACGGTACGTTAAGGGCTAGGCGAGTGCGCCAATAAAACTAAACACGATTGATTATTGGTTTCTTCTTCTTATGGTGCCGTGTAAGGTCCCCCCAACGTTGGCGATCATAGGATATAGAGGATTCCTACCGGTTAGCCGAAACTGTTATAGGCGAACGGCTCCTTTCGTCAGCTTCCCTCATTCAATCCCTAGGCTCGACAATGCACGACTTACTTTAGAAAAAAAAATGTTTAAGAAATCAAGAGGAACCAGGTCACATTTAATCTACTGATATTTTCCTATATGACCCGCATGTAACACTATGCATATAACTCTAAAAACACTTTAAATATTTCTAAACAAAAATCCAAAAAATCCAAATCCAAAAAAGCTAAGATGGCAGTGCACAATGGTGTTCTTGTGCCGACCCTTATGTATGGAAGTGAAGCATGGAACTGGCAAAAGAAGGATGAAAGTAGAATAAATGCAGTAGAAATGAGATCTCTAAGACGAATGTGTGGCAAATCTGTATATGATAGAGTGACAAATGCAAGTATAAGAAGTGAATGTGGTGCGAATGAAAGTGTTATGAACAAAATAAGGAAAGGGTCATTAAGATGGTTTGGACACATGGAAAGAATGAGTGAAGACAGAATGGTAAGAAGGTATATGTAAACGGCGTGAACGGAGCTAGAAATAGAGGAAGGCCGAGGAAAACGTGGCACGATCAAATCAATCAAATATTGAATGTCGGTCACGTAGGAGTCGGAAAAATCGACGTGCGTGCATGACAAGATGTATGAATGTAGAGGAAGCGAGAGGCGTATGTCAGGACAGAACAGTGTGGCGTTCCATTCTTTCTGCCTACCCCTCCGGGGAGACGGCGTGATGGTAAGTTAGTTGGTTAGTTAGTCTAAACAAAATATATAAAAAGAAAAAAAAGGGATTAAATAGGAAGCGGACTCATGGACACATGACAGCGGGAAATGAAAGGATATCACTGCAGCGATGTTATATTTGTCCTGCGCCACTTGTAATAGGTTCTCAACTCTGTTATTTCCTGTCCATTCTCTTATATTTCGCAGCCAGGACATCCCAGGAACTGACAGTGTGGTCTATTCTCCAGAGTGTTGCTCCTCCTGTGAGGTGATTCCCAGCTATCCTTCCATCTTTTAGGAAGTCTTCCACGAGGACGAGTCCCGTGATGCTGATTATGTAACGCAATATTGGGGAGTCTGGTGGTGTCCATTCTTTGAACATGATCGTACCAGTCCCTTTTTCACTGTCTGCTCCGTCTTATAATATCTTCAACCTCACATATCTCTCTTATTCTGGTGTTCTTCACGCGATCTCTCAGTGTCTTGCCTGCTATGCTATGATATTTTTATTAATGTCTGGTATTTAAAATCAATTAGATTTCAATTAGCGTGGTATTTTTTTTAATTAAAAAAGTAAATAAGGGGCATTCTCGACGCATATTTCAAAGGCAGGTGGCCCACCTGGCCACGAATCTCGAGAGCGCTTTGAATTAGTGAAAAATTCCGTTTCCAGGGCATTCTGAACTTCGGGTGAAAGAGCTGCGCAGCGGAATAATTAAAATACCATTAGCTGCCTCATACGTTCTCCTGACGCCCTGTTCGCCCCGTTTTGCTACTTTGTGCTTTTTTAAAACAAACAGTCTGATGCCTTAACCTCTTGCGTGCCGGCGGAACAGATATCACCAATAAAAGCAACGCGTTTATTTGTTTGAGTAAGAAAGATGACGAATGATAGAGTTTATAATAATAATAATATACTCGCTCATGTTGGAGAGGGTTCAGAAAAGATTTCTGAGATATCTCTACATGAGAGAGTTTGGTAGCTATCCGTGGCTTTATCCCACTGCATTCCTCTTGGGCATGCTGTGGACCAATAGTTTACAAATAAAAAGGAATGGGTGCACACTTACCCATTTCTTCAGACTTATCAGGGGATTCTTTGAGAATTCCGTCATCTTGGAGGCTATCCATCTTTATGTTCCGGATGGTTATCTTCGACAGCGTCAGCACAGACTGTTTTATCTCCCAGCATGCAGAACCAACCTGCCTCTGGTGATACCGGTGGGGAGAGCAATCAAATTGCTGAACATAATCGCTTCGGAGATCGATGTCTTTCATATTCGTGAAAGTACGTTCAGAAGACAAATACTCTTGACTTTGGAGAGTATCTTGTATTCCTAATGTCGAACCATCGCGTTCCTGGTATTATATATTTTTATGTTTTACCTGTTCTCAATAGATGCCTTAAACTATAATTTTTGTTTGTAAAATCTTTTGAGAAAATACTCGTATACTGATTTGATTTGATTTGAAAAAACGGCCGTTCACAATGGAGTTCTGGTTCCTAAGCATGGAACTGGCAGAAGAAGGATGAGAGCAGAATAAATGCGGTAGAGATGAGGTCTCTAAGACGTGTGTGTATAGTAGAACGATATACGACAGAATCTCAAATGCCGATACTCGTATAAGACAGGAATGTAGAGCGGAAGAAGGTATTATGAACAAAATTATGAAAGGATCGCTGCGTTTGTTCGGATATGGAGCGCATGGATGGAGAAAGAATGGTTAAGAAAGTATACGTTAATGATGTAAATGGAGTATGGAGTCGAGGCAGACGGAGGAACACATGGCATGACTATATTATTAAAAAATTTAAGGTTGGCCATGTTAGAAGTCGGAAGAATCAACGTGCGTGTATGTATGAATATGGAGGAATCTAGAGAGGTGTGCCAGGATAGAGTAGTGTGGCGGTCCATTCTCTGCCTACCCCTGCTGGGAAACGGCGTGATAGTTTGTTTTAAGTAAAACATCGTAATAAAACCGCTTTCTTAATATATATCTTTTGATATTTCAAAACAAGTTGGAACAATCCTAATCTACTGCGATGGTTAAATGGCGTGCAGTCGCGAAAGGGTTGAAATCCAGCTGTTCAAGACGAAGCGTCATATTTCTTTATTTGTCTATCATTCATAAACCATAATATGGTAAATACAACCTTTTTGATTGGTATTATTAGAATAATCGCGTAATATTTTAATGGGGCTAAAATTAGATAGGGTGTTAATTTCGGGGTAATTAATCACTCGCAGGAGTAGGCAGAGAGGATGTACCGACACTCTGCTCTATCCTGACATATCATTCACGCCTCTTTCACATTCACACATCGTGACATGCACGCTCTCCGATTGTTCCTACTTCAGAAGACAAATACTATTGACTTTGGAGAGTATCTTGTATTCCTAATGTCGAACCATCTCTCATGCGTTCCTGGTAACATATATTTTTTATGTTTTACCTGTTCTCAATAGAGGCCTAAAACTGTAATTGTTGTTTGTAATATCTTTTGAGAAAATAAACTGATTCGATTTGATTTGATAATAACCCCGTATTTTTATTGTTTGTTACATTTTGTTTGTTATTAATGGGCAAACCATTTTAGTGCCTAGAGACGAATATTAATAGTGGTAACCTGTAAAAGGATTTGAGTCTATCAGTCAACGAAGATCAAAAATCACGACCTGATATTAGCTGTAGAGGGTCCAGTGAAGCCGAGAGTAACTTCATATTTCTACCGTTGCTTATCCGATCGGTTGGTCATGCTAGAAGACGGAAGAATCGACGTGCGTGTATGACTCGCTGTATGAATATGGAGGAAGCTAGAGATGTGTGCCAGGATAGAGTAGTGTGGCTGTCCATTCTCGCTGCCAAACCCTGCGGGGAAACGGCGTGATGGTTTGTTTGTTTTTGTTTGTGTTTGTGTTTGTTTGTGTTTGTTTATAACCTTCCCACCAAAATTCTTATACTGTGACTTTTCTCAACAAAATCACTATAGTATTCATCTTTTTCTAACTAACTAACTAACTAACCATCACGCCGTCTCCCCGAAGGGGTAGGCAGAAAGAATGGACTGCCACACCTTTCTTTCCTGACATATTTCTCTCGCTTCCTCAACATTCATACATCGTGTCATGCACGCGCGTCGATTTCTCTGACTCCTCACATGGCCGACATTCAATATTTGATTTATTTGATCGTGCCACGTTTTCCTCGGTCTTCCTCTATTTCTGGTTCCATTTACATCATTAACATATAATTTTTTTACCATTCTTTCTTCATTCATTCTTTCCATATGTCCAAACCATCTTAATGATCCTTTCATTATTTTGTTCATGACACCATCATTCGCACCGCATTCACCTCTTATATTTTCATTCGACACTCTATCATACACAGAATATCCACACATTCGTCTAAGAGATCTCATTTCTACTGCATTTATTCTACTTTAATCCTTCCTTTGCCAGTTCCATGCTTCGCTTCCATACATAAGGGTCGGTAGAAGAACACCATTGTGCACTGCCATTCTAGCTTTTTTGGATAGGTTTTTGTTTGCGATGACAACTTTAAGTGCACCATTCACTTTGTTGCCTGCCCCAACCCTTCTTTCAATATCCCTCTCCACTCTCCCATCTCTTGTAAACATACTACCTAAATACACAAACTCAACTACGATCTTTTTCTACTTCTTCTTATAGGTCTGATGACCTGTTATTGTTTGCATCTCTGTCCTCCCGGAAAGTGGATCGCCATCGTGGTCGGTACGTGATCAGGAACCCTTCGGTAGATTGTCTCGAGCAATCTTTGAAATCATATTTTCTTGCATACGGGAGACATGCTCGTTCCAATTTCATGCTATAGAAATTGGTTTTGTTTATTATTTTTAATTACCATCATTAAAAAATGAGTAAAACTTAGTTACATTCGTAGTTGTTTAAGCTTAGATATATAAGATTATTAGCGTTCTCCAGATGTTATCATATTTCAACGTGAAATGCCCAATGGCACAAGATTAATGTGAAGTTAAATATCTGAACACGTTTTCTGGCTCCTGAGCCGTACTAGGGCAGTATATACCTATATAGCGTTACATGTCCGTCAAATCGGCTTACATATCTGATTACTATGACTAGAAATATACATAGACAACAATCTTGTATTTAAATATTTGTTCTGTAATGATGCAGCTTAATATAAACTCCAAAACCCCACTAATTACAGAGAAGAAAATTTCCAAAATACAATTTATGACATTGCACTGTATTCAGAGATTCCAATGTGCTCAGAGTCCTATACAAAGCGTTGGTTCTGAACAGACTCGAAAGTGGTTCTGTGATATGGAGTCCTCACGAGGGGAGATATTCCGTTATGCTGGAGAGGCTTCAGAAAAAAAATCTGAGGTATCTCTACATGACGGAGTATGGTAGTTATCCGTGACTCTATCTCACGGCATTTCTTTTGAGAATGCTCGGAAACAATTCTCTACAGCGTCTTAGAGATGGGCATCTCATAATCCATTTTTTTAGGGGATATTTCGAAAACTCGGCCGTGATGGAGGGTGTTGGTATTTTTGTCCCTGATAGATATCTCCGACAGTAACAGCACAGATTGTTTTACCTACCGGCTTCCAGAACCAATCTGCCTCTGGTGACACCGGTGGGAAGAATAATTAGTCTACTGAACGCGGTCTCTTCGAAGATCGACGTCTTTCATATTAGTGAAGGTACGTTCAGGGGACAAATACTTTCGACTTTAGAAAGTATCTTGTCTTCCTAATATCGAACCATATCTAATGCGTTCCTGGTATTATGTTGTATGTGCATAATATTTTACCTGTACTCAATAGATGCCTTAAACATTTATGCTGTTTGTAATGTCTTTTGAGTCTTCTTCACCAGTCTCAATCTAAATATTGGTCTGCAGCAAGGCGACGCATCTCCTCTTCCACTCCGCTCGGTCCTCGGCAACTCTCTTCAATTTCGCATAAGAGGCGCAGCCCATATCTCGGCAAATCTGGTCTAGGTACTCCTGGCAAGGTCGTCCTCTGCCAATAGATCCCTCGACCATTTCCTCCAATACACCATGCAGGAACCATTCGTGTGGCAACACATGGCCAATCCATCTCGCGCGCCTCTCCGCTATGGTGTTCAACAGGTGCCTATTCTCTTCAACTCTGCTGAGAACCTCCACATTTGTAACGTGGTCCCTCCATGAAACATGGGCAATTCGTCGGTAGGTCCACATTACAAATGCCTCCAGCCTTTTGCGCTCTCTTTCGCCCAGGCACCAAGTTTCGCAGCCGTATAGTAAAACATTCCACACCAATGTTTTTATAAGTTGTTTTCGGAGGCTTAGGTCTATGTTATTGGACTCTTTTGAGTAAATAAAATGATTTGATTTGATTTGATTATAAAATGAACATTTGATAATGCCTTGGAAGGGCGATACATGTCATTCCATCTAAAATATAATGAAACTACTAGAAAACAGACGTTTTCATTCATATCAAACATTTAAAATGGCTTGGAGAGAAGAAGAAAAAGGGGGTCATCTTTTATTTACGCGCTTACTTCAAATACAATATATGCATACGAAAAAAATGCATTTAATTTTTTTGTGGGGCACATTCTTTCATTTAAGTCTGTATACGAATACACATGTTATTAGTATTTGTCAAGTTATCTATGGAATAGAATACTTATTCCATTATGTCATATTCCTTTCATAGATAAATTGTTTTTAACACAGGATTGGACATCATTTGTATACGTAACTGGTTTTCGAACGTATATGTCGCTTTGTTACTGTCCCAAAACGAAACAAAAATCCGTTCAGCACAGGGCACCTAAGCAAAACTATATTTTTAATCATCACCTATTTTATCACCACCTTTACTTCGTGTAGAATCTTTTTATCAGGTTGCCGCTGTTGTATTTTGTATTTTTTTTTAAACCGTTTCGGGGCTTTCTTCTTAAACCGGTTCCTTCTTACGCCGTGTAATCTCCCAACCGGCATATCTCGTGGCGTTTAAGTTGGTTGATTAAACCATTATTTTTCATGGTAAAATAATTTTAACTCGTAGTATTTTGATTTTATCTCGTAAAATGCCGGGCGTTCCTTTAATAAATGTAGCATTTTAAATATTCGGCAGATAGAGCAATGAATAACTATGTAGCAATATGTTAGAAGGTATGAAAAACCTATGATTAAGGTATATACTCGTAAAAATCACTTAGCAAAGAGGTAGCCACCATTAATTATATAATTCCATTTTACGATCTTTACTATTATATAATACATTATTACGATTCGTTGAAAGGAAGTGTAATAAAATAATTATATATATTAGAATAAATGCAGTAGAAATGAGATCTCTTAGACGAATATGTGAAAAATATGTACATGATAGTGTCGAATGAAAATAATGAATAAATTATAAGAAGTTAATACTGCCAAAGTAAAAGATTGGACTGCCAAACTTTTTCTCTCGCTTCCTCAGTATTCATACATCGTGTCATGCACGCGCGTAGATTTCTCTGACTCCTCACGTGGCCGACATTCAATATTTGATTTATTTGATCGTGCCACGTTTTCCTCTGTCTTCCTCTATTTCTGGTTCCATTTACATCGTTAACATATACATTTTTTTACCATTCTTTCTTCGTTCATATTTCCATGTGTCCAAACCATTTTAATGATCGTTTCATTATTTTGTTCATAACACCATCATTCACAACCGCATTCATTTCTTATATTTTCATTCGACACTATTATACACAGAGAATCCACACATTAGTCTAAGAGATCGCATTTCTACTGCATTTATTCTACTTTCATCCTTCTTTTACCAGTTCCATGCTTCGCTTCCATACATAAGGGTCGGTACCAGAACACCACTGTGCACTGCCATTTTATCTTTTTTGGTTAGGTTTTTGTTTGCGATGACAACATTTAGTGCACATTTGTTGCCTGCCCCAACCCTTCTTTCAATATCCGTCTCCACTCGCCCATCTTTTGTAAACATACTACCTAAATACACGAACTCTACTTGCTCCAAATTTTCACCATTCACGCTAACGTTGCAGACTGTTATGATTTCTTCTTTTTCAAAAATTATTTCCTTGGACTTATTAACATTCATCATCAGATCATTTCGCATACGTACCTCATACATAATATTCACCGGGACTTGTAGTTCATGCTCGTTGTCTGCAAGAAGGATAGCGTCATCCGCATACAAGAGACAGCTTACTGACACTCCGCTCATTTTGGCATCTACATCCAACCCTTTCAGGTCTTTCATTAATTATGTATTAGTTTAAGTTTTTGAGAAACTCATCTCTTCGAATATAAAGAAACTTGGTATTCAATAGTTGTATGTATATTGTGAATTTAAATACATGAAATCGATGACTTGTAATACTCGTAAATTCATATTTTTTCTAAACACATGCAAAGAGGAAGCACTTGTATTTGCTGTACCACGGAGCCCTAGAGGAAATGTACGAGATTGTAGGGGGAACGCGGAGATGGGAAATATGAACTTCACAAACCTGTTGCATGTCCACACATTTATTGACTTGGAAATGAAAAATCTAATTTGTAGTGAATACCTCTGGGAAAGGAGGCATTTGTAAGACGATACTGTCGTACAGCCGAGCGCATCCGATATTTGATACACCTCTACTTATTTTTATGCGATTTGTTTAACGCGAATTCGGTTATCAACCGTATGCAGAAACATCCGCGGTTTAACTCATGGTTTACTAAAATCGACGTTTTTACTACGTCTAGAACATGGTTTATGTTTGAGTAATAACATTCAGTATACAAATTTTGGTTTCAAACCAGCTTGTTTATCACAGTGTGGCCCGCCTTTAAATCGAATTACCCCTTCAGAGAAACGGCGTCATGGATAGTTCGACATGTTTTCCTTATTAGGATATTATCAAAGGTGTAGAATAATATTTGAGAAGTTCCTAGCAAATATACCATATTCTTCTTCTTCTTCTTTTAATAGAGCTGACGATCTGTGACACAGAAATCACTCCCATATAAAATATTAAAACTTCTAGAAAACGGACGTTTTCGTTAATATTCAATATGGAGGTGTTAATTTTTATCCCCTTTTTTATCAGTGGATATAACCGTGTTTTAATTATGAAAAAAATTAAACGTCTCGCAACAAAATATTATAAATGACCAGAACATGCTTATACACAATAATGTTTGTTTTTCCGTTATACGCATATCTGCAATACGAGTAACTCATTTTTGACTTTTTGTACACTTGGCACATTTGTAATGTCCAGCCTTCAATTCAAAAACTTCTTCTCTTCTTCTTCTTTGCTAGCCTTCTTCCCTCCACTGCTGGATATAGGCCTCTTCCAATTTCTTCCACTCGTCTCTATCCTGCCCCCTTTGTATCCATGATTTTCCAACCCTTTTGATAATATCATCGGTCCATCTCGTCGGTGGCCTTCCGACACTTCGCTTATTTTCCCATGGTCTCCAATTGAGTATCCTGGGTGCCCATCTGTTGACACCCTGTCTAGCCAAGTGTCCAGCCCATTGCCATTTCAATTTTGCCACTCGGTCCATGACGTCAACAACCCTGTGTACACAGGCTCAAGTGTACACAGAGGTCCATGGAAATTCAAAAACAAATGTTTGTAATTATTTTGCTTTTATTCCAAGTTTGAAACCGATCCGTACGTTTTTGTTTATGGAATCAGTAATTTTATTCCAAGTTTGAAACCTGTCTTTACGTTTTTGTCTATGGAATCGGTACTTTTTTACGCGTAATTCTATCATCTAGAATAAGGTAAGCTGTACTTGTGTTAGTTTCATTCTATATTCAGATTGGGTTCCTATGATTGATTGGCATTTAAATTTTTAGAATGAAAATCATTCATTTTAGAATTTAAAAATTATGACCAGTTTACAACGTCCCATTTATTTATAACATACCTTTTTATACACGTGACACGGTTTATAAATGTAGAGGAAGTGCGGTAGTTGTACCAGGATAGAACAATGTGTAATGAACAATTTTATAGAATTAGAATAAATATATTTTGTTCCAAATTAACTAACTATTTAACCATCTCGCCGTCTCTCCGGAGGGGTAGTTAGAAAGAATGGCCCGCCAATTTTTTTTGTCCCGACATACTTCTCGTGGTTCTTCCACATTCATACATCGTGTCACGCACGCACGTCGATTTATCCGACTCCTCACGTGACCGACATTTAATATTTGAATGATTTGATCGTGCCACGTTTTCCTCGGCCTTCTTCTATTTATAGCATTATTTATTGACAAATACTTTCTTCATTAATTCATTCCATGTGTCTAACCATCTTATTTAGTATTATTATTTTGTTGAATCGCTCTTTACTTCATTATAGTGCGAGACAAATCGATCTTAAGGGTGTCGCCATCATTTTAATTCTCGTGACTGTGATAGGTAGCTAATCTATCGCCATTTTACTGTCACGTGAAGTCTACACCAGGCCAAAACAGTCTGAAAATCTGGTTTCAGGTGATGCCAGTGGGGAGAGAAATCAAACTGCTGAACATGATCGCTTCGGAGATCCACGTCTTTCATATTTGTGAAAGTACGTCCGTATTTTTTTATGAATGAAAACACTGTTTTTTTTTAGTTTATTTTTCTCGACAGTTTATATCGTTCTCCCGATGATGAAGGTTGAAGCCTTCGAAACATGTCGAGAAAAATAAAATCAAAGTACTTTTGTGTTGTAATTGGTTTAGTTCTCTTTTTCTTTTTTTATACACTTTGTTTATACAACACTTACATTAAAAAATTAAAATTACATAGACATGTTTCGGACAACCAGTCCTTCTTCAGTTATACATATTATAAATATACACATTTAAAATAACATAAAATTGTTTACATGATCTGACAGATGTTATAAAGATTTATTATTATATTATTTTTAATGTGTATATTTATAATATGTATCACTAAAGAAGGACTGGTTGTCCGAAACATGTCTATGTAATTTTAATATTTTAATGAAAGTGTTGTATAAACAAAGATTATAAAAAAGAAAAATGAAATAATGTGTTTTAATTCATTAAAAAATCTTAAACTGTTTTGATTTGATTTGAATTTGATTTGTAAATTTGAGCTAGAAATAGAGATAGGCTGAGGAAATTGTGGCACGTTAAAATCGATCAAATATTAATGTCGATCACGTGAGGAATGTAGAGAAACGAGAGAAGTATGTCAGGACAGAACAGGTCATTTTTTTCTGCCTACCCCTCCGGCGAGACGGCCTAATGGTTGGTTAGTTGGTTAATATACACGTACAATATATAAGTTTGTTGTTTAGCTATCACCCGAATATAATCTGGAGTGCATTAGTTTTACAATGAGATGGAAGAGATTACGAGCTGGACATTTATCATACACGAAAACAAGACAGACAGACGTTAGAAATCCGTCCAGAACGACAAGGTCAAGACGAGAGCGATAACTCCGACATCTGATGTGCTCACAATGTACCAGGAAAGACAAGATACTTAAATGTTTATTATTACCACTTTAAATCATGTTTCTTGAAACAACGATTACAAGATGCTTTCGTGTTAGATTATTCTTGTTATGAATGGAATTAAGTCTTATTATGTATAGAAGTGAAGCTTTTAGATGGCAGAAGCAGGATAAATGCAGTAGAAATTAGGACACTTAGAAGAACGTCCGGAAAAACAATGTACGTGTATTATAGAATACGAGGTCTGTTCATTAAATGTCCTTTTCACAAAGTCGTGTCAGGATGTCTGAAGAATCTGGTTAGGAAAAACAAGCACATGCGTATCGACAGCAAGATCAGAATTTATAAAACATGCGTGCGACCTATCATGACGTACGCTGTAGAGACGCGGGCCGACACTGTGAGAACCAAGGGACTACTAAGAACATCGGCGATGAAGGTCCTAAGATCAATTACTGGATAAACTCTCCGAGATCGTGTCCGCAACGTAGACATAAGAAAAACTTGTGAAATAGAAGATATCGTTCAGTGAAGTGGATCCAGAAGAAGATACTGGAGGGACCATGTAGCCCGAATGGATAGTGACAGACTCGCATATACAGCCGCTTATGAAATCCACTCCGGACGCCGCCCACCTGGAAGGCCGCCTAAGAGATGGAGGGACAGCTGGATCTCATCATCCGACGAGACATGATTTCTGTGTCACAGATCGTCAGGTCTATTAAAAGAAGAAGAAGAAGAAGTATTACTATGGAATTCTATAGTTTTAGTGCCTTAGCTTTCAATAAATATAATAAAGCTCTGAATCCTTTAAAACATGTGGCGAAAAATACATTATTAATAGGAAAAAGGTGTGTTCAGTTCATATATAAGATATAATATTTAATTTATTCTAAATTCGTAAATATTCAAATGTTAAATAATTGTCAGGTATCCAAACTGGCCGTTATTATATTATAATACGATTAGACATTGTGACTGGAACAACCCTTAACCATCGGTCCGCGGTGCCAGGCAGATGAATGCCGAATGACAGATGGCAGGGTCCATATTTGCGGTATAATTCATAGAATTAACTCGCTCGAGGATCGCTAATGCGGATACACTGCCATTCTTCTATGAAATAACACGATTTAAACATTATTTGTAGCCCTTTGTTCGAATATTCGATAAAATAACATTAAATTATGTATTAAATGTAAAGTATATTATGTTGACGATGTATACGGAACAAGTGATAGAAGAAAACCGAGAAAGATGTGGCACAATCAAGTCCAATATTAAATATCAGCCACGTGAGGAGTCGGAGAAATCGTTACGCAACCAAAGATGGCAGCACATAATAGAGTTATAGTGCCAAACTTGAGGAGCTCCACTGGCTGAAATGTCCAGAAAGGATACAATACAAGCTCTGCTGGACGGTCTTCAAGGGATTGCATGGTATGGCACCAGCTTATATATCAGTCTACATTGCGATCAGCTAAGTCTTCTGAGATCGGTAGATTGACTATGCCAAAACGCTGTCCAAGCACAAACTTTGGCGACCGAGCCTTCGCGGTAGCCGGCCCTTCAGCCTGGAACAATCTTCCAGCAGACCTTAAGTGCATTAAGAATCAGTCAGAGTTCAGATCGAGACTCAAAACGCACCTTTTTAAATTATCCTTTCCTGATAAGAAGAGTTGATCGACTGCGTTGGGTGCAGCCTTCATTCTAAATATGTTTATTTTTAACTAGTTCATAAAACGGAGCATTTTTTACAGCACCCTTGAGATGAGTAATTTATAAAAATGACGCTCTATAAATAATCCAATTTATTATTATACTATAAATATAGTCCATCGCCATTATGTTGTCACATGAATTCTGCACTATACCAAAGTCAGTGGGAGAATCACGCTGTCATCGATATGGCAGGCATAGCTATTGCCACCCTGCCACGAATGTCTTCTCGTATCACAGTATTGCATCCTCTCTCCCTACCCCTCCGGAGAAACGGCGTGATGGTTAGTTTGTTAGTTACATCGATTTCTACGACTCAAGTGGCCGACATTTAAAATTTGATTGATTTGATCGTGGCACGTTTTCCGGTCGTGCCTGTTAGCTTTCCGTAATTGGTGGCAGACCTGAGAGACGGAAGTGATTAGGAACAGAATAAAAGAGGACGACGTGCGATGTGTACCAAGCGAGGATATCACGCTTTTATGCCGCTTCGCTTAAGGATAATGAACTCTGAACTGCAGTAATGTGAAAATAAATTAAGCCCCGTTCAAACCGTCATACTACTGTTCTAACTAACTTACTAACTAACCATCACGCCGTTTCTCCGGAGAGGTAGGCAGCAAGAATAGACCGCCACACTGTTCTGTCCTGACATGCTTCTCTTGCTTCCTATACATTCATACATCGTGTCATGTACGCACGACAATTTCTCCCACTCCTCACGTGACCGACATTTATGTTAATATTTGGTTGATTTGATCGTGCCACGTTTTCAAGGCCTTCACCATTCCGTTTTCTCTCATTCTTTCCATGTTTCCAAACCATCTTAACGACCATTTGTTCTACCGTGCCGTTTATCCGATTTGATCGGAACGATTCGGCTAGAAATAAGTAATAGATCGCAACACAACGGACATAACCACCTTTGTTACACAGTTGTAAAAGCTATGACTGCCACGCCGAAGGTCCCGGGATCGATTTCCGCCAATGACAGGCGATAGATAAGCTACCTATCACATGTCATGACAATCAATGTAATAGCTTAAACAATTTTTATACAGTTATTGGGTTAAAACAATTGTATATATATTTTTTTAGATTAACTTTAGGCGTTAACACTGTGGAATTCCATAATGAAGATGTTCTATGGATTAAAACACTTTTTTCCAGCTTTTGAGTTTATGTTTCTCGACATTTTTCGAAGGCTTACACCTTCATCATCGATATATGGAGGGGTTCTCCCGATGATACAATACCTTCGAAACATGTCGAGAAAAATAAACTCTAAAGTAGAAAAAAACAGTATTTTAATTCACATTCGGTTCATAGTGATGTCCTGGGGAGTTTGCCCAGGGTGATTTCCCCTTGCCTTCTCTTGAGGGTTTTCTATCGGGTTTCCTTCCCTTAGCTGGGGGTATTCAGTTTTATGGGGCTGGAAACTCGCCATTCGCCGTCTCTCTATCTGCTATGACAGTGGTCACATTGCCCGGGGTTCACGGGGCCTGAGAGACCACTCGAGGACGCTAGAGAGTTGGACTTGGTAGTAGTGTTACTGGTGTTGTTGAAACAAGGTCCGTCCGCCTGGAATATGCTTCCTGCACGCCTCAGATGCATTGACAATCCGACAGACTTTAAATCTCAGCTAAAAACCCACCTTTTCAAAATATCCCATAAAATGTAAGCAACAGTTATCTGATTGCTGGTGTCACATTCAGCTCTCAAGACTAAAAACACTGTCAAAGCGCCCTTGAGGTGAGCTATTCAAGAAAACGGCGCTATAATAATTAACCTAGTTATTATTATTATTATTATTATTATTCTCTCATTCTTTCCATGTGTGCAAACCATCTTAAAGACCCTTCGTTCTACAGTGCCGTTTATCCGATTTATTGTTAAATGGGGTAGGCCTCTGTCCTGTGCCAGACAGTTGATAGTGATGTCCTAGGGAGTTTGTCCAGAGTATTTTTCCATTCTTCTGGAGGGTTTTCTGTCGGGGTTTCCTTCCCTTAGCTGGGGGTATCCCGTTTTATGGCCCTGGAAACTCGCCATTCGCCCTCTCTCTATCTGCTATAATAAATGCAACATTGCCCGGGGTTTGCGGGGTCTGTGAGACCACTCGAGGACGCTAGAGAGTTAGACTTGGTAGTATGTTGCTGGTGTTGTTGCAACATGTTGTTCCATAAATAAGGATACAAAAATGAAAAAAAAACGAGTTTTCTCTACCTGTCACACCGGTGTTCGCGATCCTAGATGTATATATAATATAAGGGTATAAAATATGTAAATATAATCCATCACATTTAAAAACGATCCAAAAGCATGAAAAAAAATGAAAACAAAAACTTCAACGTATCAAATTGTTTGCTTTCACAGACGTCCCCGAAGGCGTTCTCTCGAAATTCTCGCAGGTCCTTGTCGAGTGCTGGATCGTATTACGGGCCCTTTATCCCTTTTATACTGGGAGTCCCCCCAAAACACATTTTAAAGTCCTTTTCTTTTCGTCCTACGGGATATGGCCGCACTTAGACTCCACACACTGCTAGAAATACGTTAAAATCTGAATTTGATCCATCACACCGTCTCAGTGGCGGTACTCCCATAGAAGCCCAAAAGCCCGGCTTGCGTAAGAAATTATGAATCATCCTTTCTACGTGTTGATGCCAGTATCGCCGTCTTTGACGTCCCCATCTGACCACATCTTCGACCTCGCAGATTTCTCGGATTGCTGCATTCCTAACTCGATCACGTAGGGTCTTGCCAGCTATAGCGCGGTGTTTTTTCATCTCGGTTATCCTGAGCATGCTCTTTGTCTTGACAGTGTCTGCCCTCGATTCAATGCCATATGTGAGGATTGGTCGCACACAGGTCTTACAGATGCGTACCTTGCTGTCAGTCCTCATGTCCTTGTTTCTCCATATGACATCTTTCAGGCAGCCTGCAACCGCTGCAGCCCTATCCACCAGTGACCTTACTTACGTGTATTAATCATTAATAATTAATTGTATCTCAATAGAGACGAAGATGTTAATTATTTGGAAACAGAATATGGTGGTCGAAGCGTTTACAGGACTTATGACCTGTCATTGGTTGGGTTAAGCGAGCATTTATTCTACTTTCGTCTTTCTTTCAGCCCAAAAACACCGTTGTGCCATTTTACCTTTTTTTGATGGGCTTTTGTTTAATTCTTTTTTCAAAATAGACTCTTCCAGTGAGTGTAGAGAATGTAAGGGCGCCTCTCCGCGGTCTAGCGAGAGACATCGCACAGTTCCCGGTGAGAAGTATCCAGTTTCAAATCGGTTCCGCTGACAATTCAATGAGGTGTACCTACCTATAAAAATACGAGACCGTAAGGTATACCCACAACAAAAGCGACTTAATCCTATATCGTATTTAGTGCGCGTAATATATACGGATTTGGTTTTAATTTTCATGAAAGGATGCACATTTGCACTCACGCCCCTCGCTTTCGAAATTTAACACTTGAAGATTGACTGTTGCATTGAAGTTTCCAACTTTAAACCCTTGTCAAACGCCCTCGGTTCTGATAATGAAATTAACTAATAGATGGCGCTAGTGTAGACTGAACAAAAAAATGTGAAGTTTTTAAAAAATAGTAGCATATTCTTTCAAAAATTTGTCAAACGTGGTGGTCGTAAGAAGGGCGGAATGGGGAATGTTGTATTACATAAAGCGATCGCTTAACCCAACCATAAGTCATAAGTCCTGTAAAAGCTTCGACCACCATATTCTGTTTCCAAAAAAAAATTTACATCTTCGTCTCTCTTCGTCTCCTTAAAAATACTCGGTGATTAGAAAATTACTGCTATCTCGAAATTAGTAAAATAAATTAATTTTAACGGAGGAAGAATATGTTTGTTGTTTTGTTTTTAAATTCCAATAACAACAAAAATATGCCTGAAAAATACGAATTTCCAGACACCGTTAGCCGGGACACCAGATTTTTAAAATAATAAAATCAAAATAAATAGACTCCTTTAAATTTTTTCACTGTGCAGTATCATTATGAATATAACCACACCATTAATTTGTAAATGGAACTAACTAGAAATAGAGGAAGACCGAGGAAAACGTGGCACGATCAAATAAATCAAATATTGAATGTCGGCCACGTGAGGGGTCGAAAACGACGCGCGTGCATGACACGATGTATGAATGTTGAGGAAGCGAGATAAACGCTTGTACCATATTCCCAACATAAAAATGTTCGGCTAAGACGTTCCTTGGACCAAAACAATCAAATACCTTGGGGTTACCTTGGATTCTAAGCTGACATGAAGGCCACATATTACAAATAAAGTCAAAGCCGCGTCAAGAGCAATCTCAGCCTTCTACCCAATGTTAGCTAGAAACAGTAAACTAAGCACCGACGATAAACTCCTGATATACAAAACGGTCATAAGGCCGATCTTCACTTATGCAGCCCCAATCTGGGGTTAAGCAGCTTCGAGTCACATACGAAAACTCCAAATCCTGCAAAATAAGGCTATCCGTTTATCGCTTGGTGCGCCTTCATGGACCAGGATCAAACAACTGCACCTAGAATCGGGAATCCCGTTGATAGATGAATTCATTCTGAAACTTGCCGAACGTTTTTACAAAGGACTCCCTTCACATCCTAACCCCACAATAAAAGACCTCTCAAATTACGACTCAAACACCTCCAACCGCCACAAGCGCCCAAAATCGATCCTCAAATCCTGCAAAATAAGGCTATCCGTTTATCGCTTGGTGCGCCTTCATGGACCAGGATCACACAACTGCACCTAGAATCGGGAATCCCGATGATAGATGAATTCATTCTGAAACTTGCCGAACGTTTTTACAAATGACTCCCTTCACATCCTAACCCCACAATAAAAGACCTCTCAAATTACGACCCAAACACCTCCAGCCGCCACAAGCGCCCAAAATCGATCCTCCGTCAGAGGAACACTCCGGGCCACACAAATCATGCCCCCGCATAAACCAACAACCCACCAAATCACCTTCCAACAGTGTTCCCATCAGACGTAAGAGGAATATCCACATGAGCTGAACCTCTGTAAGCCAGAAGATCCAAGTCCATATATTATTTCCTCACACTTGAAATTTAAAACTAAGATGTGTTTTCAGCTGATATCGCATTATTTGTTATGGATGTACAGCCGTCAAAGTAAATCTGGAACCCAGACCGCCACGAAATATAAAAATTGACTTCAAAATACTTCAAGTGCACATCAAGCATTTCGCAATGAAAATTGTATTTCTCCGCCAATATTTCAAATCGTTGCCAGACCCAAAAAAACTGACGTACGGGCTTTTATCTTTTTCACTTCTACGGATTTTCTATAATATATTCCCTACATTCAGGGTAAATTCCGGTAATGACATTTTTTCCCACAGTCTTGATTTAAAAAAAAAAAAAAAAAAAGACTAATACCAAGGATTTAAATCAATGATATTAGAATTTATTATTACAATCTTCAATGTGAGCAGAAAATAGCTCATTATTATGAAGAAGGAATCTGGTCGTGTCCAGGCTTGAACCCAAGTCCCCTAGATCAGGAGCCAAGCGTTCTATCCCCTGGACCACCACCCGATTTGCATTGGTCAACAATTATAAATGGAAGCGAAGCATGGAACTGGCAAAATAAAGATGAAAGTAGAATAAATGCAGTAGAAATGAGATCTCTTAGACGAATTTGTGAATACTCTGTGTATGATAGAGTGTCGAATGAAAATATAATAAGTGAATGCGGTGCGAATGATGGTGTCATGAACAAAATAATGAAAGGATCATTAAGATGGTTTTGACATATGGAAAGAATGAATGAAGAAAGAATGGTAATTTTTTTATGTTAATGATGTAAATGGAACCAGAAATAGAGGGAGACCGAGGAAAACGTGGCACGATCAAATAAATCAAATATTGAATGTCGGCCATCTGAGGAATCAGAGAAATCGACGCGCGTGCATGAAACGATGTATGAATGTTGAGGAATCAAAAGAAATATGTCAGGAAAGAAAAGTGTGGCAGTCCATTCTTTCTGCCTACCCCTTCGGAGAGACGGCGTGATGGTTAGTTAGTTAGTTAGTTAACAATTATAAATCAGAGTCATCAATGTAAATTTAAATATATGCACTAAAGCAAAGATCGTAAGTACACAATGAAATTCCAGTGTTAACGCCTTCAGTTAAGTCTAACTAATGTCTTTCCCAAAATGCTAAGCTGGTTACGCACAATGGTGTTCTTGTGCCTACCATTATATATGAAAGTAACTAACTAACCATCACGCCATTTCCCCGGAGAGGTAGGCAGAGAGGATGGATCGCCATAATGGCCTATCCTGGCATACCTCTCGGGCTTCCTCTACATTCATACATCGTACCATGCACGCATGTCGATTATTCCGACTTCGAATGTGGCCGCCTTTTAGTAATTGATTAATTTGGTAATGCCATGTTTTCCTCGGTCGTCCTCGGCTTCTTTTCCCACTCACGCTGCTTGCGTACAACTTTTTAACCATTCTACTCTCATCCATTCGTTCCATATGTCCAAACCATCTCAGGGATCCTTTTTTAATTTTATTCATGATGCAGTCTTACATTTCTTTCTTATTTCATCGTTCGGTATTCTATCATACAACGTTTTCGCACACATTCTTCTTAGTGATCTCATTTCTACGGTATCATATATGAAAGTAAAGGATGGAAAAAAATAAAATTGAATAAATAATTGAGATATCTTAGACGAATGTGTGTTAAATCTGTACGATATAAATATGATAGTGTATACGAAGTGTCAAAATCAAATATTATAAGTGATTGAAGGTTGAATGAAAGTGTTATACTTACTTCCTATGGCCATACTTGAAGAGTTTTAGCCTCCTTGATGATTTTTCGCCAAGCTCCTCGATCCTGCGCCTTTTGCTCCCAGCAGTCCGATTCGCCCATCCTAGCCAAGTCAACCAGAACATTGTCCATTAAGCGCTGTCTAGGCCTTCCTAGAGGTGTTACTCCAGTCGGTCTAGACGCGTACAGGGTCTTGATTGCTCTGATCTCTTCGGCTCGGCATACGTGCACAATCCATGCTAGGCGACCGGCTCTCACGGTGCTCGTTTTAAGGGGCTGCTGGGTCATCGTATGGATATCTTGGTTGGTCCTATGGCTCCAAGTTCCCGCTGCAACACCAGGTCTGGGTCCCAGGATCATTCTAAGTATCCTTAAAGAACAAAATTATTAAAGAAATAATGGTAAATAAAGTATATGTTAACGATGTAAACGGAAAAAAGAAACCAGAGGTTGAGGAAGTGTTTTCGGCTAGCACAGAACTGAGAAGCCTACGCCAGGGTGATAGTCGACGGCAGGGGAACCTGACAAGGCACTTTAAGTAGAAGAATAATTGAATTAAAAATAGATGACGCTAGTATAGAGTGAACTAAAAAAATGTGAATATAAGTGCAGCATTCTAGCATATATACATCTTCCAAAAATTTGTCAGTCGTGGTGGTCGTAAGAAGGGCGAAATGTGGAATGTTGTTTAACACAAAGCGATCGCTCAACCCAACCAATGACAGGTCATATGTCCTGTAAGCGCCTCGGCCACCATATTCTGTTCCCAGAAAACAATTTACATCTTCGTCTCTATTGAGATACAATTAATCCTTATAATAAAAAATATCTCTTTGATAAATGTTAATATTTTATTCCACTTTGCTTCTGTTTTCGATCAGTTTTGCCATTCGTCCAGAAGATAGCATCGAGAAATCATTGTAAAAATCTCAGCAATAAGTAAAATATTTTATGTTTTTATTTGATAATCATTATTTGGTCATACCGCACTATTCCTTAGATGTGCCGTATTGTTTTTCGCTTTTTCCCTTCAAAACTGAAAGCTTTTGCTTTCTGGAATATCTCATTACTTCCTCTTCAATTTTCCGACCGAAGCTTTCATATTAAAAAACCTTCAAACATATAATGTGTAAAGAAGTAAAATAAAATCAAATATTGTATTTGGGGCGGTTCAGCGAAATATATATTTCTTTGCTTTACCAACCCTCGCGTGAATGTTTAGGGATAAATTTATTCATACGGTACATTTGTTTGCTCGTGGGATATTTTACAAAATGGAACAGGTCTCAGTACCTATTTTTTTTTAATTCTTCTAACATATAGTCTAGAGACAAACACCCTTACAGCAAAAAGTGTCTATAAAAGCCGTGCCACACTGTTTTAAACAAGCTCTTCACATCGGTCTCCACCAGCGGTTTAAAACTGTGTAGACACTTGTTTTAAACCAAAATTCGTTTGACCTTTGTGGACGGATGCGCATAGTAGCGTGTGGATCGCGCCGTTGTAAACACGCATTCCACATGTGGGGGCTCCACATTCCACCAGTCAAGGTCAGTTGCATAGCGCCATCGCGATCGGTGGAGTGCGGACGTATTGAACGAAAATGGTGTCTACTGAAGATGCCACACCAACCGTGGGCTCCACAAAGGTGACCCCTGTGGAGAGTTTGTTGACAACAGTATGTGGACGCTACACCAACCGTGGGTTCCACAGCTCTCCACCAAGGTCACGCACGTCGATTATTCCGACTTTGAATGTGGCCGCCTTTTAGTAATTGATTAATTTGGTCATGCCATGTTTTCCTCGATCGTCCTTGGCTTGTTTTTCCACTCACGCTGCTTGTGTACAACTATTTTACCATTCTACTCTCATCCATTTGTTCCATATGTCCAAACTAACTCTGGGATCCTTTTTTTTATTTTATCCACGATGCAATCATCTGCCTTACATTTCTCTCTTATTTCATCGTTCGGTATTTGGTAAGAATGTGTGGCGGTGCATTATCTCTGCTTACCCTTCGAAGAATCGACATGATGATTAGTTAGTTAACAATAATTATGGCTCTTATTTTTTTTTAAATATGATTTGTGGTTTTTAACGAGTGTGAAATAAACGTCAGGTGTGTTAAATTATGTATTTTTTTGTTTATGAAGTCACGTAAATTCCGAAATCGTTTATCATACGAAAATATAATATTACAAAAAACGTGTTCTGAACGATTTAGAATTTTTTCGTCAATATGATAATATTACCGGACGTTATAAAGGCTGCGGTGAAAATATACGCATAAACTATTCTGGCACCTCGAATTAGAAGAAAAAAACCGGCCACACCATCTCGGTAACCGTTTATTATGAAATCGATAACTCTATCGGCGATATTTGAAATCACAGCGCATAAATAATTGCAGTAATCACCCGAGTTATTGTGCTTTTTTGGTTCTAACTGTCCGTTTATACAGGATATAAAAATGCCCATGGCCGAACACTTTTTTTTCAAGCTGCCCGCCTCTAAATAAGTCATTATAAGAGTACCTACCTACGCACAGTTATTCCATTTATAAATGTATTCTATTATTCAAATTCGAAATACGAGTTCGTGAACGTTTTTGAATTTAGGGATCTGCTTGTTTTCGTTATATTATTATTTTATTTACTAACTAACTAACTAATCATCACGCCGTCTCCCCGAAGGGGTAGGCAGATATAATGGACTGCCTCAGTTTTCCTTCCTGACATATTTCTCTCGATTCCTCAACATTCATACATCGTGTCATGCACGCGCGTCAATTTCTCTGACTCCTCACATGGCCGACATTCAATATTTGATTTATTTGATCGTGCCACGTTTTCCTCGGTCTTCCTCTATTTCTGGTTCCATTTACATCATTAACATACAATTTTTTTACCATTCTTTCTTCATTCATTCTTTCCTTATGTCCAAACCAGCTTAACGATCCTTATATTATTATTTTATTTATTTATTTATTTTACTTTTGATAAAAAAGTTTATGGACTGTAGTTCTCACACTAGGCATGGCCTGTATCGTGACAACTACATAAAATAGCATGTTAGTAGAATTGTTAGTAAAATGGCGGTTTGTTTATATTTGTTAGTAATCTTATCAAGGTAAGTGACTTATCGTAACATGATGATATAATTAAAATTGAATACTAGGAAAGTTCTAGTAATAAATTTACATACTAGGATAGGAAATCACTTCTAAATCTAATAGAAAACTAATATTATTTGAAGAGTTTCAAAATGGCGCCCATAGCTGGCTGCCATTTGAAGCTTCTCACAAAAAATTAAAATTTTCTGCATTTTGGCAATCCTTCAAGATTAAAATCAGTTCTTGATACATGTACGAGTATATGTATCATCATGGGTGATTTATTGTTTTTTTATGGTGCTTCAACATGGAAAAACATCAAACGGCTTTTGCCTCCAGTGTCGCCGCCACAGTTCCTATCAAAGCTCAATACTCCATTTTACCTTTGCTACCATCTTCCCGACCTGGCTACTGGCGTTCCTCGAACGCCTCTATCCCTGGCTTTTCCTGCCGCTCATGACGACCCATGCCACTACCCTTCCCTTTCCACCATCCTTATCCCATCCTGTATCTAAACCCCATTGCTATGTCTCCACCCAAGGTCACCGGCCCACACCCTAGGCCACTATTCTGTCACTCGTTTCTGTATCCAGGACCAATACGCCCCCACCCAAGACCTCGGTCCCTGTTCTAGGCCACCCCCAACCTTCCACACTTACTCTTTTATAGAGTATATACGCTAGCACAAAATGCCACCTTCTCCTCGGTCTTCCTCTATTTCTAGTTCCATTTACATCGTCAACATATAATTTTTTTAACATTATTTTTTTATTCATTCTTTCCATATGTCCAAACCATCATGATCCTTTCGTTATTTTGTTCATAACAACATCATTCGCAAAATAATAATACTAATAATATAACAAGCCGGCTTCCTACTTTGGCTATCATTAAATCCTTCCAATTTATATTTTACACATGGTAATAACAATAAAAAAAATTATACCAACCACATACATACCGTACAATTATATAAGGTTAGGTTATAAAATATTCACGCGCCGAGGAATCTAGTTAACTCGTTTGTATGTTATCTTGTCAGTCAATAAATACTCTGATCATATAAATATTTTTTTCTGTTTTTTTTTCTCATACCGTCCCCCTGGTCACGCGAACGAAGGTCTGGGTTGCCAGTTTATTCTAAAAAAGATTTTTTTTATTTAATTCTGCGCTGTTCGCATAATGGCTGGGCCCCCGCGAAGTGGGTCCTGCTTTAATTAATAACAACCATCGCATGTACCACAGGGTGGACACAAACGCCAAGATCAAGACAAATTATTAAATGTTTTTTTTTTTTAATATATCATTTCTTCTTCTTTTGCCTAGCCATTTCCCGTTATTAGGGGTCGGCTCTCCTAATACGGCTCCGCCAAGGGTCGATCCAGGGTCATCTGGCTGTCCAGTCCCAGCGCCTTCAGGTCGTTCCTGACTGTGGACATCCACTTTGCAGGAGGCCGACCTTATCCTCTTATTATTATTATTATTATTATTATGATGATTTGTATTTTAAGTGCCCCGTTTTGTAAAATTAATTACTCCAAGGGCGCACTAGGAAATGACTGACCGAACAGTGCAGTCTTCAGAAGTTTCTTAAATTTAACGTCACTATCCTCATACTTAATACTAACATGGAGGCTCTTCCACGCCAACGGACCCGCAGCGCTGAAAGCACGATCATAGAAACATGCTTTATTAGCTCTGACTGGAATTGCTATGTTGTTTGCACTTGTTTCTACTGATCGGAGTGAACGTTGCCTTTCCGTTGGCATGGGTGTCACGCAGAGGTCTGATATATACGCTGGCGCTCTCTGGTGTCGAGCCTTAAACACTGTCAAACACAATTTATATTTTACTCGCTCTCGGATTTTGTGCCAGTGAAAGTCCTTCAGGAGCGGCGTGATATGACAGTATTTTTGTTGCTCCATCTATCCGTCTTCCAGTTGCAGGGTCTTGTGAACGATGTATTCATTGTCCCTTCTGCTCACGTGACCGTACCACCGCAGTCGACGTTCCCTAGTTTTTTTCCGCTTTTAGGCTACCTCTGATGTGCTCATTTCTATCTACCATATCTTTATCTACCATATCTACCATAGCTTTATCTACCATAACCCCTCCGACCTACCTCAGCATCTTCATTTCTGCTACGTGCAGCCTCTGTTCTTCTTGTCGTCTTGCGGCCCAGCATTACCAGCCACCAGAACCACTGGTGATACCGGTGGGAAGAGCAATTAGTGTGCTGAACGCGGTCTCCTCGGAGATCGACGTCCGTCATATTAGTGAAGGTACGTTCGAGGGACAAATACTCTTGACTTTAGAAACTTTCTTGTCTTCCTAATGTCGAACCATCTCTAATGCGTTCCTGGTATTATGTTGTATTTTTATAATATTTTACCTATTCTAAAACGAAACAGACGTTTCCGTTCGTATTAATTTAAACATTAGTATTTCATGCAATGCCAATTGATTATATTTCAATATTTTTTAACGTAACCGTCTTTCACGGAATATTCATAAAAATACTATCACGAAATTTTTTTTCATAGAACCACCAATCTGCAAGTGTTTGAAGGCGACTAGATTGCAATTTTAAAATCCAAAATGGCGGCTTGATTACATATAAAAAAATGTGTGCTATTTTATAGTAGTTAGTGTGCAGGCACCCTGTAGATATATACATGGCGGGCCCATAAATTATACGCGGGAAAAGGCCCGATACCAGCATCCCAAACAAAGAGATCAAAGCAGAACCAATAATTAAGACGTCCGAACTGCCAGCGTCTGTCTTTACACGTGCGGCGTGCATGTGTGGGTGAGACGCGCAGGGGTCGGCAACAGATGGTCGTTGAGTTATTTAAATTCACTTGAATATTTTTTTCACAATAATATTTAAGCTAATTATTGCGAGACAGCATTCAGAAGATTATTTTTATTTTGTTGAATCGCTCTTTACATCATTACAGCCAAATCGATGTAAAGCACATAGCTATCATATTGATTTTCGGGATATGTGATAATTAATCGTTTTTGACCCTATATTATGTGTAATTGTTACTTGTAATTTTTTATTATTATTATATTTTCCTCCTTTAATGTTTTCTGCTATAAATAGTAGCTCCGTTCACGTCGTTTACATATACCTTCTTCACCATTCTGTCTTCAATCATTCTTTCCATGTGTCCAAACCATCTTAACGACCCTTTCAATATTTTGTTTATATCACATTCGCACCGTATTTAAATCAAATCAGTTTATTAACTCAATAGACATTACAAACAGGAAAATGTTTAAGGGATCTATTAAGTACAGGTAAAATATCATAAAAATACAACAAAGTACCAGGAACGCATTAGAGATGGTTCGACATTAGGAAGACAAGATACTTTCTAAAGTCAATAGTATTTGCCCCCTGAACGTACTTTCACTAACATGAAATACGTCGATCTCCGAGGAGACCGCGTTCAGCAGACTAATTGCTCTTCCCACCGGTGTCACCAGAGGCAGATTGGTTCTGGCGGCCGGTAGGTAAAACAATCACTTCTTATACTTGCATTTGACACTATCATATACAGATTTACCACACATTCGTCTTAGAGATCTCATTTCTACTGCATTTAGAGGAATGCAAATAGAGGAAGACCGAGTGGTACGTGGCACGATTAAATCAATCAAATATTAAATAGCGGTCACGTGAGGAGTCTGAGAAATCGACGACCGTGCAAGACAAGATGAATGAATGTAGACGAACCGAGAGAAATATGTCAGGAATAAAAGTGGGGCAGTCCATTATTTTTGCCTACCCCTCCGGGGAGATGGCGTAATGGTTAGTTAGGTAGTTAGTTATAAATAGTAACTAACCGTTCTTTTAATTAAAATAATTAGGTGCCTAACTCAACTCCAAACAAGGTTCGAAAAATCACGAAAATTTTACATTTGATAGATTATTGTTAACACCTGATGATTTCAACATAGGTTGACGAAACAGCTGTCGCGTAAAATAAACATAGTATTGCAATACATAAAACAACGCTTTATAAATTAACCGTTTATAATGTTAAAATATCATAATGTTTCGGCCAAAAAATGGACTATTAAATTTTATTCACTTTATTTCGGTCGGATAGTGTTTGTTTCGTTTGCCAATGGTTCTTGAGGTCTGCATTGTTACCTGTACGAAGTCATCAAGGCGATGCCTCAGGTGCTCGTATATATAGGCGCGTTATACAAGATGTGTTTCGCTTCACAGGTTTTGTACCGCGGCTGGGATCCCTCCTTCGCTATTCGTCATACAATTATATCTAGTTCCTAGCCTTATTACTACCATTAACCGCATTGTCTATTGGCTGGCCGGAGAGTGCTATGTAACACGTAAAAAATATGGGTCAGCCATGGCATTCTAACCACCCTAATATTGCCTTTAACTTTATGAATTTGATACGTATTTACACTTCAAAATTTAAAAATATCTTTAAAAAAATTACGTTATAAATATAATAACACGTTATAAATATATAATATAAATATAATATAATATGAAAGTTGAATAAATGCAGCAGAAATGAGATCTCTAAGACGAATGTGTGACAAATCTGTATATCGTCGGTTCAAAGGTTAATAATAATAATAATAATAATTAGGCTAATTTGTATAGCGCCGTTTTCGTGAATAGCTCACCTCAAGGGCGCTTTGACAATGTTTTTAGTCATGAGAGCTGCATGTGACACCAGCAATCAGATAACCGTTGTTTACATTTTATGGGATATTTTGAAAAGGTGGGTTTTTAGGTGAGATTTAAAGTCTGTCGGATTGTCAATGCATCTGAGGCGTGCAGGAAGCATATTCCAGGCGGACGGACCTGCCACTGCGAAGGCCCGATCTCCGAAATTTGTCCGGGGGTTGCGCTTTGGCTCAACTAATCTGCCTATTGCCGAGGAGTTTGCTGATCGAAGCGTAGATTGCCGCAAGTTAGGGCTATCAGCAACACAAAGTTCAGATATATAGGCTGGTGCCATTCCGTGAAGCGCTTTAAAAACCGTCCAGCATAGTTTATACTGGATTCTTTCAGGACACTTGAGCCAATGAAGATCTTTTAGATGTTGTGAAATATGCGAGTTTTTTGGAACACCTTTTATAAGTCGTGCTGCCGCATTGAAAACGGATTGAAGTTTGTTCGTTTGTTTCTTGGGTATGTTGGCATATATGCCGTTGCAATAGTCGAGTCGAGATACGACGAAGGAATTAACAAGTGTTTTTAATGCATCAGTGGGGATATTTCTTTTGATTGCTTTGAGCTGCCTTAGGTGAAAGAAGCTGGCGCTCACTGTCTTATTTATTTGGGTTTTTAATGAGAGATCTGCTTCGAAGTTGACTCCAAGAAGTTTTATGGAGTTATTAGGGATGATGTCAATTCCGAATGTTGATATCGGAGCATGATCGACTAAGTGCTGGCGCTTCATTGAGGCGGTCCAGAGAAATTCCGTTTTGGAAGGGTTTAATTTTAATTTATTTGAGGCCATCCAATTCGATATAGCTTCAATGCACTTTAAAGTTATAGATTTTAGATGGCTGATGTTATGAGGGTCACAAAAGAAATAAATTTGCTGGTCGTCAGCATAGCAATGAGACATTTAATTTTTTTTTTGCAATATCTGTATCAGACTTGTGAATTCTACAACAGAAAATAATCAACAAGTGTATTTATTAAAGAATCACAGTTATTTTTTAATAAAAACACTTGGTGATTATTTTCTGACGTAGAATTCACAAGTCTGATACAGAAATTACAAAAAAAAATGTAAATGCCACTTAATGAGTTATACCTTTGAACCGACGATATGATAGAGTGACAAATGCAAGTATAAGAAGTGAATGTGGAGCGAATGAAAGTGTTATGAACAAAATAAGGAAAGGGTCATTAAGATGGTTTGGACACATGGAAAGAATGAGTGAAGACAGAATAGTAAAGAAGGTATATATATATATATATATATATATATATATATATATATATATATATATATATATATATATATATATATATATATATATATATATATATATATATATATATATATATATATATAACTAACTACTAACTAACCATCACGCCGACTCCCCGAGAGGGTAGGCAGAAAGAATAGACTGCCACACTTTAATCGATGCGGCACTCCATCCTTCTCTTTTCGCCCCGGCGAGAGACGCGGTGTGATGGGTTGCGAACCTCATCGCCACCAATAGGCATCTCCCGCGCACACTTCGATCGTCCAACGTCTACTAAATAAATCTAAAACAAATTATATAAAATACAATGATATAAAATAAAATAAAATAACAAATAAAAATAAATGATATAAATAATAAAAATATAATGTCTTTAAACTATTATATGCTCGTATTATATGCTCGTATATGGGCGTTTTTCAAAAAGTTTGCTCGTTGCGTAATAATTCCACTACGTCACATTTGGCGTTCCACTAATAAATCACGTCGCGTAGTGGAAGTGACGTATGATGCCAGTATTGAAACAAACTCCAAAATGCAGGTTTATGAATATGATTTTACTAAATATTACATTGAATTCAGATTCTAGATGTCGGTCATTTTTACCCATGAAAAGCTGTAAGTCAAACAATCAATACTTACATTATAGAATCACGTTCGTAGTGGAAAATAAAAACAGCACGTCGTGACGCCCGACCACTATTTCACATAACATAATGCGACTGGTGTCAATTTACGAACATGGCGACCGTTGACGAGCTATAAAATGTTGCCATCAATCAAATATATACTTAGTTTATAGTAAATTTTTCGTTTAAATCAGTATATCGACGTAGCGTATACGGAATTTTCCACCAACGTCGTTTTGAGTGACTAAATAAAAACAGTATTTTATATTATTTTGAACTCTAATACGCTGTTATCTAGGAATATTATTGAATCTGGATCATATAATCCTTCCAAATAACATAAAACTCTTGGACAAGAAGTAGCTTATCAATGAATATTTTTCGTTTATAAAGTGCAAAAGGAGCGTGGGACACTAGAAAAATCACCACTTTTCTATCGTATATTCCCAATAATTAAGCAAAATAAACAGATATAAATACTTTTGGATATGTGAATAATCAATTTGTGAGTTATTCTGTTGTTTTGAGATATAAAAAAAACAGTTTTAAAATCAATAGCCTGCAGAATTACCTCGAAAGTCATAGGACATGTAATTTTCGAGTAAACATTTTATTTGAAAAACACCCATATACAATTCCATAACCACTCTTATAGCGTGTTAATGACATATATAAATTATATGTATACGAGTATGTATCAAACACATTAAATTTCAAAAATATATAAATGGATGTGGTTGCAATATTAGTAGCCCTTGGATGTATTATACTATATTAAAAACATTCCTGAAGCCTTATAAATGTGTAAATTTTTTAGTATTTTCAAACCATTCATGTTAACCAAAACAAACTTGCTGGGATACTGAATTTTATTTGCATTATAAGAAAGTTTGCAGTAAAAATATAGCGTTACGACTATTTATTGAAATAACTATTTTAATTTAAACAACAAAATAGCTCTCTGATATAGAAATTTAAATTTGGTGTTAATTTGTTCATATAAATAAAACAAATCATTATTTTTGTGCATTTTCAAAATTGTCGAAATGACAAAATAGCTCGGAAACCATGAAATTATTTTATTTTTTCTCTTTACATTTTCCGACATTGCATGTCAAAGTTTCATAATAAACACCACAATTCGCCAAATAATTAAAATTAGACACAATGTGATGATGGCATATTTCAAACATAACATTTTATGTCACTCTCTCCACTGTTTATTCTTATCCGTGAGCGGGACATAACACACACCCATCAATTTTTTTGTTGTCACCGAACCATCTCTTAACTTGTCAACCTGAGTTAAATGTTGATCTCCACCTTCTGGTCCAACAGGAACAATTAATCTTCCGCCAGGCTTCAATTGGTCTATAAGAGCCTGGGGCATTGTGGGAGCAGCAGCTCCTACATGTATTGCATTATAGGAAGCCTCTTCAATATGTCCTAACCTGCCATCCCCAACTACAAGTTTAATTCTTCCCGATTTCAAGAGCTCTGCATTGTCCATGTTTATGTTTGCCCTAGCCATGGACACAAGTGAAGGTATGTGGTCGATCCCAACGACTTTTCCTGTTTCCCCAACCATCATAGCCATACACGAAGTCAGGTACCCAGAGCCTGAACCTACATCAAGAGCAGATTCACCTGGCACAAGATGATCTCGCAAGTATTCCAATACATGAGCATGCATGTGTGGAGCACTAATTGTGACTGAAAAACCAATTGGTTGCGGTGCATCAATGTACGGAGATCCTGGGCAGTAATATTTCCTGTCAACTGCAAGCATTGCTCTCTCTACCTCATCTGATTTGATAATTCCGTTCGCTCTCAAATTTCTAACCATGTCCGCATTGTCCTTTCCATGGCTTCTCCAAGCCATATTGGACAATTGTTTAAAGAATTTCGTGATGAACAATTCTTTAACCTAAATATTCATAACTTCATAATCGACAATAATACAAATATGTAACATTTATGTAAGATATAGACGTTTTTTTTTAGAATTATCTGCGATTAAATAATTTACTTGTATGTCTTTGACACTGACAGAATGGTATATATATATATATATATATATATATATATATATATATATATATATATATATATATATATATATATATATATATATATATATATATATATATATAAACAGCGTGAACGGAACTAGAAATAGAGGAAGGCCGAGGAAAACGTGGCACGATTAAATCAATCAAATATTGAATGTCGGTCACGTGAGGAGTCGGAAAAATCGACGTGCGTGAGGAAGCGAGAGAAGTATGTCAGGACAGAACAGTGTGGAGTTCCATTCTTTCTGCCTACCCCTCCGGGGAGACGGCGTGATGGTTAGTTAGTTAGTTACGTTATAAAATATTATTGATGGTTGAGGTATTAGTTTTGTAAAACTCCATTTTTAATTTATAATAGTAAACACGAATCAAGGATTAACTGTATCTTAATAGAGACGAAGATGCAAATTGGAAACAGAATATGGTGATCGAGGTGTTAACAGGACTTATGACGTGCCATTGGTTGGGTTAAGCGCACGCTTTATGTAATACAACATTCCCCATTCCACCCTTCTTACGACCACCATGTCTGCCAAATTTTTGGAAGTTTTATATGTAACACCAAACTTCACATGCTAGTTTCAATCTACGCACTAGCGCCATCTATGAAGATTGGATTTTTAAGCATTAAGCAGAAGAAGGCTACCGCCATTAACGTATTGCTAGATAACGCCTGGAGATGTCACTCCAATTTATATGCTAACTTGGACCAGTTTTACATTCAAAATACATTCATCATACAATTTTATACATTCAAAATGTTGTAGTAAACACGATTGTTTTACTTGGATTTAATTTATATAAATTGTGACAAATTTGTTTCGCCTTGCGAGGGCATTCCCTAACTGAACCTAATCGCCAAACAGTATACCAAATACGATTTTTTTTGTTAGAATTTTTTTAATATATTTTTATTTTTACAATTTGGGCACTTGTACAGAATGGTCACGTGCCGCAAATGCTACATTCTTTAGTAGGCAACCACAATTTTATGTATTTATGTTAATAAGTAAACAAAACATGAAAAATCAGATACATTAAACACGGAGATAAAACTGAGATAAAATCTCTCAGCTTCACGGCATAAAGACATTGTATCAGTTCGTGTCAAAGTGAGTTGGTTGAGCTCGCGCGGTGGCGGTTCGTTATATTTTTGCTGTGTTCCTTTTTTAAAATTCAAAAATCTTCTTCTTTGTTAGGTGGTCTGGTTATTATAATAATAATAATAAAAATATGCTATCACCTCAAGGGCGCATTTAGACGTGTTTTAAATCTAAATATGAACGCTGCATCTGATTGATATTCGCGATCGATTGGAAAGTATAATAGAACAAAATATTCAAGTTTTAAATTGGGTATGAAATATGAAAAACATTGGTTTTCAGCTTGGATCTGAAGTCTGTCGGATCATTTATGCATCTGAGGTGTGAAGGAAGATTGTTCCAAGCTGATTGACCGGCTACCGCAAACGCTCGATCCCCGAAATTTTGTACTAGGGCAACGCTTCGGCTCAACTAATCTTTAAATTGCCGAGGAGTTCGTCGAGCGAAGTGTGGATTTCCTTATATTTAGGCTGTCCGTTATACAGAGTTCAGATATATAAATTGGAGCCATTTCATGTAGCACTTTGAAGACTGCAGTGTTTATACTGGATTCTTTCTGGACTCTTAAGCCAGTGAAGTTCTTTGAGATGTTGTGTTATATGGGACTTTTTTGCGATGCCTTTAATGAGTCTTGCTGCTACATTGAACGCAGATTGAACTTTGTTTAATTGTTGTTTTGGAATGTTTGCATAAATTCCATTACAATAGTCGAGTCGTGAAACAACGAAGGAATTTACAAGAGTTTTGAAAGTGTCATGGGGAATACTCCTTTTGACGGATTTTAATCGTCTTAGGTGGAAGAAACTAGCGCTGACCGTGTTATTAATTTGGGATTTTAGGGACAGATCTGCGTCAAGATAAACACCAAGAAGCTTTGTGGAGTTTTTGGGAATGATATCATCTGGTGTCTAAATTTGCGACTTCTTGCAATTCAGAAGACCAGCTATCCCTTATTTATTTTTGGCGGACGTTGGACTACGGATATCCCATTTGCAGTAGTGTATGCGATTCTGTGAGTGTCCAATCGGTTTACAAGATCTTGCCAGAATCGTCTTCTCGTTCTGGTCCATCTCACGAAGTCCTCAGTATTACAGATAATACTTATTTCTGTATTGCTAACTCTGTATCCTTTTAGCTCGATGCATTTTTAGTTTGAAAGTATTATAATTTATTTACCATAATCAAATGATTTTACTGACATCTTTATATAAAATGATGTTTTTTAACTACTTCCACTTACGGCTTTATTTATACAGCGACCTCTTACCTCATTTGACAATTCGTTACATAATTTAAATCCTCTATAAAATACACCTTTCCCTGTACTTTCAAGTCTGGGTCTCCGGAGTCGGAATCTATAACTCGTCAAATATTCGTGTATTTCATAACTAAGTTTATGCTACATTTTAGTTAGCAATGCCGGCACAATATTACTCTTAATTTTATAAACAAAAATCGAAGTGTTGTTAAGAACTAGTTTTCTTGAATTAAATTTTTTTATTTGCTTAACATTGTTGAAATCCTACTATATCCACCCCAAACAAGTATAGCCCTCATTCCTTTATTATGTAAAACCTCTAGTTTATCAATATCTCCTTTATTTGCTAAAAACAACACAAAAGTCCGGATCGTCCATGTCAACATGTGCAACATCGAAAAAAACATTATGTGTTATTACATTATGTGCTTAATTAAAAGAACGGTAGATACATGGAACATAAATTAAATAGACAATATGTGCACCATCTAAAAATAACATTTTGTGTTAAATTATTTTTATTTTGTTATTTTATTTTATATCATTGTATTTTATAATATATTATTTGTTTTAGATTTATTTTGTGGGTGTAAAGTGCCTATTGGTGGCGATGAGGTTCGCAACCCATCACACCGCGTCTCCCGCGGGGCGAAAAGAGAAGGATGGAGTGCCGCATCAGTAAAAGTGTGACAGTCCATTCTTTCTGCCTACCCTTTCGGGGAGACGGTGTGATGGTTAGTTAGTTAGTTAGGTAACAATACAGAAGAACAATCTGCAGGATTTCTCTTAAATGTCTTAATAAATTTTATTTCTATATCTTTTTTTGTTATATATATTTTTCACGTTGGTTCACATGCTTATGCATCATTTTTCAATCGTTTCTCTTTCACAATCGCCCGTCACTGCGCTCCTTTGATAGAGCAATTCCGAATCGTGCCGTATTTAATGTGAAACATGTCTAACCAGTTTCCGATACCTCCAGCGATGGTCCGCAATCGGCTCGTACGTTTTCAGCTCCACGAAATGCGAAGCTATCTGGTCATACAGTATGTATGAGGATCGTGAGATATATCATAATCCACTCCCCTGGGATGCTGCCGCCGGAGCACGCTTGTCAACCGCATTTCTAACGTAAAGAATTGCATCTGTATTAATATTAGAAGAAATAAATACAGTAGTGTCTCGATTATCCGACCTAAACCGGCCGCGGTAAGGTCGGATAACACGAAAAATGATAAAAGCGACATTGAAAATGATAACCCGCAATGGGTGAAATCCAGTATTCGTGTACAAGTATTTGTATACATTCAAAAAATGTTGTAAACATAACTGGTCCAAGTTTGGCCTATAGATAGGAGTGACATCTCCAGGCGGCTTCTAACAATGCGCTAATGGCGGTAGCCTTTCACATTGTGTTAAAAAAGATGTTCTGCTTAATGCTTAATAAACACAAATCTTCATAGATGGCGTTAGTATGTAGATTGTATAAACTTCCACCTAAAGAGTAGTCTTAGAGTTTAACATATATACAACTTCCAAAATAGTTTGTCAGACATGGTGATCATAAGAAGGAAGGTGGAATGGGGAATGTTGTATTACATAAAGCGTGCGCTTAACCCAACCAATGACAGGTCATAAGTCCTGTAAACACCTTGATCAACCATATTCTGTTTTCAATTTGCATATTCGTCTCTATTGAGATACAATTAATTCTTGAATTGAAAATGTGTTAGTTTTATTTGCATATCGAAAACTTTTCAAATATGACCACTGACACAACCACCTTTTTACGTTTTGAAGCCATCACCACAACTTTTAAAGACGACAAAATCAAAACACAACTAACAGTCTTACAAAACGGCAGAAACGAAACAAGGAAATAATGCGCAACACGTTCTCTCAGCAAAAGAACTACCGTAAGCACTGAGGACTGTCGCCTGGCGCGCGAATATAATGCGTGCAGTCGGGTAAAGGAAAGGGGCATTGCCCCGGTAGGTCGGATAACTCGGAAGGTCGGATAACCGAGACTCTACTGTATCAAAAAATTTCTGTATGTAATAAATAATACCTTCTTCTTTTTTAGCTTATTCCCGTCCACTCCTGGACAAAGGCTCCTTCATTTGCTTGGACGTCACTCTGTCTTGTGCAGAATGCATTCAGGTTATTCTGACTTGTCTGTTCAGGTCATCCATTGTAGTTGCGGTCGCCCTGCACTTTTCGTTACCATCCCATGTCTTAAAGTCAGCAGTCTTATTGTCCATTTTTCGTCCGAGCTTCTGGCTACGTGACCTGCCCATTGTCACTTTAGAGTCGCTATCCGGTGGATGATGTCAGTGACCTTTGTTTTTACTCTCACCGTATAGTTTCTGACTCTCTGTTTTTTTAGGCTTATTCCTAACATGGATCTTTCTATGGTTTAGGTCACTCGTAGTTTCTCGGCACTTTGTTTGGACAATGTTATAGTTTCGAGGCCATAAGTAGCAACTGGCAGAACACACGTTTCAAAAACTTTTCCTTTCAGGTTGATCGAAATTGGTAATACCTACTTACTGTATTTATTTATTAACTATTAAAAAATTATAGCACTGTTAGCATAGCATTTTTACTCTTCACTTTTTGAGTGTTGCGACAACTGTTTCGCCAAGCGCTGCTTACCCAAAGATAGTGGTTTATACTAAGGTCGTGCAGTAGTTAATTTATATATTATCCTATTTATGTTCTTCTTCAGCCTATTCCCGTCCACTCCTGGACAAAGGCCTCCTCCATTCGCTTCCATGTCACTCTGTTTTATGCAGACTGCATCCAGATTATTCAGACGTGTCTGTTCTGATCATCCTTCCACCGTAATTGCGGTTACCCTGCACTTCTCTTTGCCGTCCATGGTCTCCAAGTCAGCGATCTTCTGGTCCATTTTTCATCTGAGCTTCTGGCTACGTGACTTGCCCATTGCCATTTTAGAGTTTTTCATGCTCTTTCTCTCTCTGGTTTCAATCCTGGGATTGGTTTGCAGTAATTTCCTCTATTATTCTCTTAATTCTTCCCTGTCTTGTGCGGCTCTTTTGAAATCTGCATACGATAAGCAGCGCACGTCCACCAACAGGTCCTCCAGGTTCTCTCGGCGTGGGCGTCCCCTCGGTCATACCCTCCATTATGGTATGCATCAGGCCTTCTTGGCGTATTACATGGCCGATCCATCTTTGCACCCCTTTTGGACAAGGTCCTGAGCAGGTGCCTTCCTCCTTTGATTCTTTGGAGAACCTCCTCATTTGTGATGTGGTCTCTCCAGGAAATTCCTAATAGTCTTCTATGTTATTTGATGTTATTCATGTTGTACTCGTATATTCATTTCATATTAATGTTATTAATGTTTTATAATTTTATAATAATAATAATAAATTGGATAATTTATAAAGCGCCATTTTTATGAATTGCTCATCTCAAGGGCGCTGTAGAAGATGCTCCGTTTTATCAACTAGATAAAAATAATAATAATAATGATAAAAAATATATATAAACATATTTAGTATGAGGGCTGCACCCGACGAAATCGATCAGGAAATGATAATTTGAAAAGGTGCGTTTTGAGTCTCGATCTAAACTCTGATTGATTCTCAATGCACTTAAGGTCTGCTGGAAGACTGTTCCAGGCTGAAGGGCCGGCTACCGCGAAGGCTCGGTCGCCAAAGTTTGTGCTTGGACAGCGTTTTGGCACAGTCAATCTACCGATCGCAGAAGACTTAGCTGATCGCAATGTAGACTGTCTAGCATTCAGGTTCTCGTTGATGCAGAGTTCAGATATATAAGCTGGTGCCATTCCATGCAACGCCTTATAGACCGTCCAGCAGAGCTTGTATTGTATCCTTTATATGCAAGAACACCATTTCTAACGACCATTCTCTGTGGAATACTATGTTATATTACCATATACCCTATGTATCACGTGTTGAGAACGTTTTCCACTTCGCTAATTGAACCTGACATAATACGCTATGCGGTGTACGCAAATTTAATTTCATACCGTCTAATTAGTGCAACATAATCGGAGGAACATCGCGAACAGTACTATTTTATGTAGAATTATTTATTACACAAGACAAAGTTCATACATACTATGAAACTTCAATGTGAAAGCTTGTTACGCGGTTTTAATCCTATTATAAAGTTATCTATTATTAAATATAGATGGAGCTCTGTTGAATAGAGCTACTTTAATGCAGAAATGCTGTATGCAACAATTTGACTAATATTCATAACTAGTTGATTTCTAACTCTTTTAAGTAACTAACTAACTAACTAACCATCACGCCGTCTCCCCGAAAGGGTAGGCAGAAAGAATGGACTGTCACACTTTTACTGATGCGGCACTCCATCCTTCTCTTTTCGCCCCAGTTTCGAATTTTGATAGGTGTCAAAATAAATTTTTCATTTGTTCCAATGACAATTTGAATAATTTCTTCAATATTATTGTTAAGTTATTGCTGGTTAAGTGCCTAATTACAGCTCATTTAAAAAACGGTGGATACGTGTAACATAAATTAAATAAACACAAAAGTCCGGATCGTCCATGTCAACATGTGCAACATCGAAAAAACATTATGTGCTAAATTAAAAAAACGGTGGATACGTGGAACATAAATTAAATAGACAATATGTGCACCATCTAAAAAGAACATCTTGTGTTAAATTATTTTTATTTTGTTATTTTATTTTATATCATTGTATTTTATGTTAGTTGTTTTAGATTTATTTTGTGGGTGTTGGACGATCGAAGTGTGCGCGGGAGATGCCTATTGGTGGCGATGAGGTTCGCAACCCATCACACCGCGTCTCTTTTAAGTCTTCTTCAAATATTTGGGTGTCCTATTAGATAACATTTTATTAAATGCAGCTCGTGCAACTTCAATTCCACATTTTCTTTTACAATGTCCAGGTAATGTGTTAATCGCTGACAGTAGAGAAAATTTGCAAGTCTTAGTGTCAAAGATGTATGAGGCATGCAAAAAGAGTGACTTGGTGATGAATGTGTCTAAATCTAAGGTGATGGTTTTCGAGAAAGAATAATGTATGACGATTTGTGATATAAGTGCGATGGGCGAGAAATTGGAGCAAGTCGCCGAAATTACGTATCTGGGAAGCATGTTTACAAGAGACAGAAAAATAGAGTAAGGCATCGAAAGAAGGTTTGGTGCTGGGAATAAAATAAATGGCGCACTCAAAGTCATTACTGCAAATAGAAATATATCCACAGAAGCAAAGATGGCAGTACACAATGGAGTTCTAGTGCCAGCCCTCATGTATGGAATTGAAGCTTGGAGCTGGCAAAAGAAGGATGAAAGCAGGATAAATGCCGTAGAAATGAAATCACTAAGAAGAATGTGCGGGAAAACGTTGTATGATAGAATACCGAACGATGAAATAAGAAAGAAATGTAAGGCAGATGGATAAAATTAAAAAAAGATCCCTGAGATGGTTTGTACATATGGAACGAATGGATGAGAGTAGAATGGTTAAAAAGTTGTACACAAGCAGCGTGAGTGGAAAAAGAAGCCGAGGACGACCGAGGAAAACATGGCATGACCAAATTAATCAATTTCTAAAAGGCGGTCACATTGGATGTCGGAATAATCGACGTGCGTGTATGGTACGATCTATGAATGTAGAGGAAGCCCGAGAGGTATGCCAGGACAGAGCATTGTGGCGATCCATCCTCTCTGCTTACTGCTCCGCGAAAATGGCGTGATGTTTAGTTAGTTTGTTAGTTAAATTAATTAAATGAAATTGAAACGTGTCGATAAAAATAAACTCAAAAATAAATTATGTTCGACCTTCGTGGCAGAGTGGTAAGAGCTCTGACTTCCATACCGAAGGTTCCGGGTTCGATTCCCGGCGATGGCAGTGTGATTGTCACACTGTCTTTCGTCCGGTGTAGAATTCATGTGACAATAAAATGGCGATAGATTGGCTACCTATCACATGTCACAAGAATCAATATAATAGCTAAAAAAATAAATTGTATACAGTAATGGGGTTCAAACGACCTGTTGTATACAAAAAAAAAGTTATATATTATAATATACTAAAAAATGTGAAATGTATATATTATATACATTTCACATTTTTTAGTATATACTAAATATACTCGTACATCCCTTTTTTTTTAATAAAGGGGTTGTGTTTTTTTTCAGACTTGTAATTATTAACAATAAATAAAATGTTTAAAAAAATAACCTTAGTTAGCCCTGGCCACGTGACGTGGCAGGTGTGGCGCTCCGAGGAATTGATTAAAACATCCGAAATGCTGAATGCCTTTATTATGCCGGGATCAAATTATTCCACCTAGACGCGACGGGATAAAATCTGCCTCGTTAATATCAAAATAAGGGCAATTAGTCAACGGGAGAATTCGTATTTGTCGAGTGCGTTCCGCGATTGTGTGATCACGGCATAAATGTTTTTGAAAATAGAATATTGAGGACTAATTAATACGAATGAAAACGTCTGTTTTCTAAAAGTTATTAAGATTAAAATACCCGTGAAGTAATGTCATGACGATTGACAGTTGTCATTTAAACCGATTCTATCGCCGTCTCTTGGTGACTTACATTACTCACACTAAGCAAAATTAATTCACACCAATATAATTCCCCTAATGATATGATCAATATTAGCATATTACACGAAGAATTCTGGCTTACTTGTTTATCAGCCGTCTGTCGTCATTCTAGCGCCATCTCTTAGCGACTCACATTACACACACTAAATAAAATTTGTTCATACCAATATACACTGTAATATTCCTAGTAATAGGATCAATATTAGCATATCACACGGAGAATTCTGGCTTACTTGCTTATCAGCCGTCTGTCGTCATTCTAGCGCCATCTCTTGGTGACCTACATTACTCACACAAAACAAAATTAGTTCACACCAATATACACTGTAATGCCCCTAGTAATAGGATCAATATTACTTGCTTATCACCCATGTCCATTGCTGAACGTAGGCCTCTCCCAAAGCACGCCACTGACCCCTATCTAACGCCACACTCATCCATCCAGCTCCAGCAATCCTTATAACATCGTCAGTCCAGCGGGGAGGGAGAATTCACTTGTATGCATTTTAAAAGTGCATTATAACTCAGTTCGTATGTCTTCCTTGGCCTTCCTCGACTTCTTTTTCCATTCACACTACTTGTATATATCCTTTAAAATAATTATTTCCTCATCTATTCGTTCAATATGTCCCATCTTAGTGACCCTTTCTTAATTTTATTTAGGACGCATTCATTCGCCTTAAATTATTTTCTAACATCTTTATCAATCAATCAACCAATCAAATCGGTTTATTTTCTCAAATGCATTACAAACATTTTTTATAGTTTAAGGCATCTATTGAGAACAGGTAAAACATAATTAATATATAATACCAGGAACGCATGAGAGGTTTATTAGGTATTCTATCATACATTGTTTTTTCGTACATTCTTCTTAGTGATCTTATTTCAAGAACGGGCCGCCAGAACCAACCTGCCTCTGGTGACATTGGCGGGAAGAGCAATTAATCTGGTAAACATGGTCTCCTCGGAAATTGATGTATTTCATATTAGTGATCTTAAAGAGTATATTGTCTTTCTAATGTCGAACCATCTCTCATATTCTTCAGCCTTCTTCAGTCCACTGCTGAATATAGGCATCATCCATTTTCTTTCAATCGTCCTTGTCTTTTCTCTTCCGCATCCAGGTCGTTCCAGCTATTCGGGCAATATCGTCAGTCCATTTTTTAGGTGGCCTCCCGACAATCCTTTTCTTTGTCAAGGCTGAGGTATTCTGGATGTCCATCGGGTATAACCCTGTCTTGCTATATGTCTAGCCCATTGCCACTTTTATTTAGCTTTACGACCCATGATGTTGGGAACTTTGGTTCGGTGTCTTATTTCTTAATTTCTTGTATTTATCTCTCATGCGTTCCTGGTATTATGTTTATATTATTTTACCTGTTCTTAATAATAATAGTACCTTACCCAAAAAGGCCTTGCCTGTTCTTAATAAATAAATAATGAGGAGGTTCTCAGCAGAGTTGAAGATAATAGGCACTTGTTGAACACCATAGCGGAGAGGCGCGCGAGATGGATTGGTCATGTGTTGCGACACGAATGTTTCCTGCATGATGTATTGGAGGGAATGGTCGAGGGATCGATTGGCAGAGGACGACCTCGCCAGGAGTACCTAGACCAGATTTGCCGAGATATGGGCTGCACCTTGTGGTACTCCCATAGAAGTCCCGAAGCCCGGCTTGCGTAAGAAATTTTGAATCAAAACCCCCAAATCTAAGTAATCATGCCCCCGCATAAACCAACAACCCACCAAATCACCTTCCAACAATGTTCCCATCAGACGTAAGAAAGAATAGCCATAATAGCTGAACCTTAGCCAGTAGAGGTTTTGATTCAAAATTTCTTACGCAAGCCGGGGTTCTGGGCTTCTATGGGAGTACCGCCACTGGCTGCACCTCTTATGCGGAGTTGAAGAGAGTTGATGCGTCGCCTTGCTACAGACCAATATTTAGATTGAGACTGGAGAAGAGAATGTATGCCTTAATTATTAATTTTTTTTTGCAATGTCTGTTGAAAATAAACTGATTTCTTTCATCGTTATTCTGCCACCAACTTGGCCGCCTTAAACTGGTGAGCATTACCCCGCGAACGGGACGGTAGCTTTTTATGTTGCAAGTTATGAAGATATCATGTTCCTAACACAAGGAAATTGGCGGGAAACGGCTAATGATTGGTGGCCACACCGCGCCACCACTCGCCGAGCGGCCCAACAAAAAATGGCGGTTCCTAGAAGAGGCGAATTACGATAGGCCCAATATGGCCGGCTCGTTAATTCTTACGGACCCGTGTGAGATTAACTCGCATTATAATGCTGGCGCGAGCTCGAACTTAAAATTATAATTTCTGATTATCAATTTTAATAACTATGTATAGTACAAATATAAGTATGTCTTGTTCCACGTAGATGCGTATTAAGATTACACAGTCTATTAAAATATACTCGCATGTTAACAAAACGGCCTTCGTGATGGTGAGGTAACAGTTATGATTGCCATATCGAAGGTCCTGAGTTCGATTCCCGGCGATGACAGTGTAAAAAAATACACTGTATTTGGTCTTGCAGAATTCTTCTTTTTCTTCTTCTTCTTCTTCCACAGCCTATTCCCGTCCACTGGACAAAGGCCTCCTCCATTTGCTTCCATGTCATTCTGTCCTGTGCAGACTGCATCCAGGTTATTCCGACGTGTCTGTTTAGATCATCCTTCCACCGTAGTTGCGGTCGCCCTGCACTTCTCTTCGCCGTGCACGGTCTCCAAGCAGTCTTCTTGTCCACTTTTCATCTGAGCTTCTGGCCACGTGACCTGCCCATTGCCATTTTAGAGTCGCAACCCGGTGGATGATGTCAGTGACCTTTGTTTTTTCTCTCACCGTATCGTTTCTGACTCTCTCTCTTAGGCCTATTCCTAACATGGCTCTTTCCATGGCTTTTTGGGTCAATCGTATTTTCTCGGCACTTTTGGATTGCAGAATTCACGTGACAATAAAATGGTGATAGATTAATAGTTATCTACCATTTGTCTAGTAAATAAATAAATAAATAAATATTGTTTTAAAGATAATTGAATGATTTTACTGAAATATCTTGATTTCATTTTAAACAACAACAAACCATCACGCAGAGAGAATGGATCGCCACACTACTCTATCCTGGCACACCTCTCTAGCTTCCTCCACATTCATATAGCGAGTCATACACGCATGTTGATTCTTCCGGCTTCTAACATGACCAACCTTTAAAATTTGATTAATTTGGTTATGCCATGTTTTCCTCGGTCTGCCTCGACTCCGTACCCCATTTACATCATTAACGTATACTTTCATAACCATTATTTCTCCATCCATGCGTTCCATGTGTCCGAACCATCGCAGCGATCCTTTCATAATTTTGTTCATAATACATCCATTTCAATGTTTGTTTCATTTTCACGAAGGCCACCTGTATACGAATAAATATATTTACAAATCACATAACTAACTTGCGTATTAGAACTTTGTTATTAAACTTCTTAACGAGTATAAAATGATGATATTAATATCCACAGAATCGAGCTTTAGGCCCGTTAAGCATTGACCAACGATCCGGTTGCCTTAGGCTCCGCGCATGCGTATAATTAAACACGGCTTTATAATTTGTCTATGCATCATTTGATACCGTTTTCTTAAGCTCCTCATAATAATACCACACCTGTCTTGCTTCATAAACTGATGGTGATTTAGGGTCCGTTCACATTGTAACAGCTCTACACTGGTTGTTAGTGACTACCGTGCGGCTTACGCACGACGCCGGATTTGTGTTATGCCATAATCATTATTCAGTTTTTTTACATACCACAATTATCCAAATTCTTGTGGTCTTCATAATTATTACAATTATATATTTTATTTATTTGATGTATTATTTGGATTATCAGGCACTAATTACTTTTATAACCGACTGGTTTCTACACTTAAAAAAACTTGTTTGTCACAGATATAATGTTTTTTTTAGATATTCCAATGATTTTCCTGTAATCTCTTATCACTAACCATTTTTTACGTGCCTTACAAACAATCATTATGATTTTTTACATAATTTGCATTGGATTAATTGTTTTTGATTAATACGAATGAAAACGTCAGTTATATTTTTTGGGAATGACATGTTTCGCCAAGGCATTAATCATATATGACGAAACTTCAACTCGTTGCAGTTTGTATACACTAGTAAATGGAGCAGAATATGGTAATTTACGAAAATTGATGTGACTTTATACATTTTTAACAAAGAATTATTTGGGTAGGTTCAGATATATTGGAAAGTGTTTCTTGGAACTCGTTAATAAACTTTATGACAATGATTACATTATAGGATACTGAATGGTATTATATAAATCTTTGTGTCATTCCCAAAAAATAATGAAACTTCTAGAAAACCGACGTTTTCATTCGTATTAATTATTTAATATGGAGTTTTACATCATTGTTCAAGAAACAATAAATAATTGTTTTTGTTTTAAATACTAATCACGTTTATAGCTAGCCGGTTTCTTCAGTTCATTTTAAATAATAATTAAATGTAACAATATTTTCTGAAAGTTCCTTCCACTTATATCATTATTTCGACAGCGACCGGTTTCGTCAGGCTCGCTGGCATCGACAGAATAGGTTGTTGATTTGTGAGACCCAAATTACTTAAATTTCTGATACAAAATTAAATAAAACTGTGTTTTTTAATCTACTTTTGTCTTCATTTCGACAGCGACCAGTTTCGCCAGACTTTATGTAAAAATAAAGACAGACTGCTCTATCGACGATCAATCTGTCGATGTCAGCGAGCTTGAGGAAATCGGTCACTGTCGAAATAGAGACAAAAGTGGCAGTTCTTACAAAAAGAAAAGTTTATTTATTGAGACAAGTTCGTGTTTTCAAATAATTTTAATATTTTTATTATTTATGTAATTAGCAAATAATCATAATAGTTTTATTATTTATGTAACGATGTAAATGGAGTAAGGAGTCGAGGTAGACCGAGGAAAACATCGCATGACTAAATTAATCAAATATTAAAGGTTGATCATGTCAGAAACCGGAAGAATCGACGTGCGTGTATGACTCGAATGTGGAGGAAGCTAGAGAAGTATGTCAGGATATAGTAGTGTGGCGGTCCATTCTCTCTGCCTACCCTTGGGGATAAACGGTGTGATGGTTTGTTGTTGTTGTTGTATGTAATTAGCATTGGATTGTTTTTGTTTTAAGCACTAATCACTAATCATTTTATAACTGACTTGTTTCTAAATTATGCAAATCTTGTTTATCACAGATATAATGCTTTTTTGGAAATTTACAGGTTTATAATTTCTTCATTCCTTATTTTATTTCGAATACTCAAGTCGAGTATTTGCCTCTCTGTGAATTGTTGTGTCCATTATAATTTGTTAAAATTTTTACTATTAGGGTAGTTGACTCAAAACCATATATTAATATTGACAATATAATCAGATATAAAACTTTTTTTTTTACTATTCGGCTGTTAAAGCGCATAACATATTATTTATTCCTTTCATACCTGTTATTTATAAATGCTATACCTGTTTTTACTACACCTGACACCATGTGGCGTGTGTCTGACGCTGATTCGCAGAACTGCACTTTTTTCATCGTGAGGTGCTCCCTTAACAGCGGATATTCGTTTGTAGCGTTCACCATATGATAGGATTTAACAGTTTTTTTTACTATGTTTAAGGAAGCCATGCACGTTAATTATAATTTTAAATAAAATTTATTTTCTTAGTTATTTTGTAATCTTGAATAAACGATTGTAAAGAGTAAAAGTAAACGATTAACTCTCTTACAGTCACTCAAATAATCCACGTCCGCCATTTTATATATCGGAGTTTGAATTACATTACAGGTATCAAAAAGATGCCTTAATCTGTTTAATGTATTTTGAGAAAAATAAATTATGTATTATAAATTATAAATTATATATTATAAATTATATATTAAATTATTTCCCTTATGTATGGAAGCGAAGCATGGAACTGGCAAAGGAAGGATGAAAGTAGAATAAATGCAGTAGAAATGAGATCTCTTAGACGAATGTGTGGATATTCTGTGTACGATAGAGTGTCGAATGAAAATATAAGAAGTGAATGCGGTGCGAATGATGGTGTCATGAACAAAATAATGAAAGGATCATTAAGATGGTTTGGACATATGGAAAAAATGAATGAAGAAAGAATGGTAAAAAAATTATATGTAAATGGTACCAGAAATAGAGGAAGACCAAGGAAAACGTGGCACGATCAAATAAATCAAATATTGAATGTCGGCCATGTAAGGAGTCAGAGAAATCGACGCGCGTGCATGACACGATGTATGAATGTTGAGGAAGCAAGAGAAATATGTCAGGAAAGAAAGGTGTGGCAGTCCATTCTTTCTGCCTACCCCTTCGGGGAGACGGCGTGATGGTTAGTTAGTTAGTTAGTTAAATTATGTTATTTGATTAAATAGGTTTTAAAAAAATAACTCTAATTTTTTAACACCTTGTAAAACGACAGAATCTGGGAAGCATGTTTACAAGAGATGGAAGAATGGAGAAAGATGTCGGGAGAAGGGTTGGAGCTGGAAACTATAGCAAATAGAAATATATCGACTGAAGCAAAGATGGCAGTGCACAATAGAGTTCTAGTGTCGACTATAGATAGAATATGTAATGATTAAATAAGAATGCGTGATAAATAAAATTAAAAAGGGTTACTAAGATGGTTTGGACTTATGGAATGGATGAGAGAAGAATGGTTAAAAATATATAAATACAAGTAGTTTGAATGTAAAAAAAAGTCGAGGAAGGCCAAGGTAAGCAGGAAACAGGCGTCCACATTCAAAGTCGGAAAATCGACGAGCATGCATGTCACGATATGTGAATGTAGAAGAGGCGCGAGAGTTATGGCAGGATAAATATACAAGAAGTGTTGAATGAAAACATAAATCGAGGAAGGCCATGGATGGCTTGGCATGATAAAATTAATAAATTACTGAAAGGCGGCCTTGTTCAAAGTCGGAAAAATCGACGAGCGTGCATGTCACGATTTGTGAATGTAAAATAAGCGCGAGAGTTATGTCAGGATAGAACAATGTGGCGATCCACCCTCACTTAATTAGTAAGTTGTGAAACATTAATATTTAATTTGTATAAATGCCTCACAACGTTCATAGCCAAGAATTCGTGATGGAAAAAATAATTTAAAATTTCGCCATTGTCTCGAAGCCATTCGTTATATTAATGTCTTAATTACTTGCATGGATTGACAATGGCTCGGAGCCGAGATTCTTCTCCAGAAATGATGGCTTCGGCATTATACTTGATAGATACATTTGTATCTGTCCCTCTCCGGAGGGAAGACACCTCGGAGCAGCTGCGTCCGCCGTAACAAATGGCCCGAGAGCATAAACAAAATGGCGGTTTTCAACGTGAAATGGACGACGGTACTCAGCTCCTAGACCGCCGGACCAAGTCGTGCGGTTTGCTAGAGTAATGCCTGGGGATTTATCGTTATTTACTCAAGTAGAAACACCTAATCTGGCCTGCAGAAGTAAAAACATTTTATTACTTTAAAAAAAAACAACTAACCGTCACGCCCACAGAAAGAACGGAACGCCACACAGTTCTGTCCTGACATCCTTCTCTCGCTTTCTCTACATTTATACATCTTGTCATGCACGCACGTCGATTTCTCCTACTCCTCACGTGACCGACATTTAATATTTGATTTATTTGATCGGTCTTCCTCTATTTCTGGTTCCATTTACATCGTTAACATATACTTTTTTACCGTTCTTTCTTCATTCATTCATTCATCGTAATGATCCTTTCATTATTTTGTTCATAACACTTTCATTCGCACCACATTCACTTCTTATATTTTCATTTGACACTCTATCATACACAGAGTATCCACACATTCGTCTAAGAGATCTCATTTCAACTGCATTTATTCTAATTTCATCCTTCTTTTGCCAGTTCCATGCTTCGCTTCCATACATAAGGGTCGGTAGAAGAACACCAATGTGCACTGCCATTCTAGCTTTTGTGGATAGGTTTTTGTTTGCGATGACAACTTTAAGTGCACCATTCACTTTGTTGCCTGCCCCAACCCTTCTTTCAATAACCCTCTCCACTCGCCCATCTCTTGTAAACATACTACTTAAATACACGAACTCATCTACTTGCTCCGAATTTTCACCATTCACGCTAATGTTGCAGACTGTTATGATTTCTTATTTTTCGAAAATCATTACCTTGGACTTATACACACTTATCATCAGATCATTTCGCATGCATACCTCATACATACAATTCACCAGGACTTGTAGTTCATGCTCGTTGTCTGCAAGTAGGACAGCGTCAAGTAGCACAGTTTTCTTTTTTCCAATACAAGACATTTTAGTGCTCCAAGGGGTTGGAATCAGAACTTTTCTGCCAATTAACCAGGTTCCAATTATCCAGGTTTTACTGTATATGAAGTTAATGTTGATTGAATGATAGCGTTATGAACAAACTAAAAAAGGGCCATACGTCGGAGAAGGCCGAAGAAATCGTGGCACGATCATATTAATTAAATATTAAGTGTTGGCCACGTAAGGAGTCAGAGAAATCGACTTGCATGTACGACACGGTATATGAATTTTGAGGAAATATGTCAATAGAAAAGTAATCTTAAAATGGTTCAGAGTTCGATTTTACCAGTACAAATTAAAAACGCAGATAAATCTTCAAAATTCGATTCACATTTTATGTATCACTTTTAGACACGTATCCGGTATTAGAGAAATTAAAATTCTTATCTCCAGCTTAACAAATCGCCCGACAGATGGCATTTAATTGTAACTAGGCCGGCCGACGGGCAGTGACATCTGTGGATTCCGAAAATAATTGAGCGATTAATTCGGTAATTGATTGCCGGTTTCCGTAACCGGCTGACATTGTTAACATATTTTATAGGTTATCATCGACATCGTCGCGAGCTAACTGATGTTACATTCCAGATTTGAAATTAACGATTGTAGACACTTGTACAAAAAAAAATCGTATTAACAGGAAATAATTTTTATATATCGCAGATGATGGTGCTAAAAATCATATTGTTGTGTTGGAACGTTTAGCCGACTTTGTATCGTCCAGGGGCGCCGGGTGTTATATTTTTAATAACATCACACCTCGAGGCGCTTTTCTTGCCTCCCATTTTTATTTTGTTTTATAATAATAATGTTTTTAATTTTTTTCTTTTCTTTTCTTTCAGGTAAGCTACGCAATACCTATGGTGAAAAAAAAAGAAGAAGAAATCATTTTTTTTGGCTCTTGGAATACTGCTACTTGCATAATCACGACATCACCATAATCAGGAAAATTATCTGGTAATTATTTTAAAAAAATTACGCATTTCTATCCTGGAGGACTTGGCTTGACTATATACGATAATATAATCAATATGAATAAAATGTAAATAATATTTTTTTCCTAATCTTAAATCTCCGAAATTATTCATCGATTGCTTTGAAATTTTGGCACAACGTTGCATTCGAATACGCGCGTGCTTGTTCTTCCCCCACGTGTTAGAATTTTTTACTTGGATGTGGGTTGGGTCCTAGATTTGGACCTGACTGAAATGAAAAATTAATTTTAACACCTGTTAAAATTCTTAACACTCGTATAAACGAAAAACACTCGTATAAACGAAAAAACTTAGTTAAAACGTATTACGTGTCACAACTAACTATTAAGTGCGACAAAAATCAAATTGATCAAAATAATTCACTTTTACACAAAATATCTCCAAATTTACGGGAGCACTACATGAACCAAAACAAATTTAAAAATCAGAATCAGAAGTAGTAAATATATAATATGAAAATAATCCATGGAATATCGGTTGTATTTATGTATTTACATTGCATCAAGGGATTAAATTAAGCAGTGAAATATTACGTTTTGTAATACACGTTAACGTCCCGTTTACGGTAACGAGCTATGCGTGAAATTCTCAAATTAATCGAGTATCAAAATCCGATTTGATTGTACCCAGAATGGACGTGTAGGGCCGCCAGCCCGCCATACAATGGAACCCAAAAAAACGACCGTCCTTTGTGTGCTTTTTGTGCTAGTAAAGAAATTAATATCGGTATTAGTTAAAATTTCATCAGACCCTTTGGAGGGTCTTCTCGAGTGATGCTGTCTCATCTCATGTGATCCTAATAATGTTGAGAAAAAATGCTATTGTACGCGTTAGTCAATCGATTTTTAAAGGTTTATTTCATTAATGGCAAGATTCGCTTAACTGAGATTCAGAGACGGGTTTTGGAGTGGAGACCACGTACAGGATTCCGCAGAGTTAGACGTCCCCCTGCCCGCTGGACCGACGATCTGAAAAGGATTGCTGGACATGGATGGATGGGAACGGCAATGGATAGGGGGCGGTGGCGTGCTTTGGGAGAGGGCTACATTCAACAGTGGACGGCTGATGATGAAATTCAGAAGAGATTTGATTGTTCTTGCTCCTCTCAATTTAGGTCGTATGACCTGTTTATGACTATGATCTGTCCTGAGATGATGATGTCCAGCCATCTCTCCATTTTTTGGCGGCCTTCCTGGTAATTTGCTGCTTGAGTTTTCATCTTTAGATAACAATTTTTGCAATTCTTGCATTCTCCATGCGGTCCACGTGTAGACTCTCCAAAAGCGCATTCTTCTTCCCCATCTTACTATGTCCTCAACACCACAGACAGACTTTTTTTTTAATCCACTTATTGTTTTTTAAATATTTAAAAACACAACATGTTTCGGAGGATACCTCCATCTTCAGGTGTAAATATGTACTAAAAACTAAACAAAGAAAGACTAATTTAAAAACGCTTTTAAAATTCAATACATTAATTCAAATTTAAAAATTAAGGTGGGCTATTTGTTATAAGTACCTAGTAATATTTTTTTTTTAATAATTATTAGTACAAATAGCCCAGGTTAATTTTTAAATTTGAATTATTGTTTCGAATTTTAAATGCGTTTTTATATTAGTCTTTCTTTGTTTACTTTTTATTATATTTATACACCTTAAGATGGAAGTATCCTCCGAAACAAGTCGTATTTTTTAAATAATTATTGGATTAAACAAAGTTATTTTTAATTTCCTAAGTATATTACTATTTTTTATTATCCTATTTTATTATATTTTATTATACTATCCTAAGTATATTACTATACCTAAGTATATATAATTAAATTAGATTTTTATGAGCCACCTTTGAATTCAATCAACAATTTACAATTCGATACCTATTCGTCGATACCAATTTCGTTATTTAACGATTCGATATTTCTTTTGCAACGCCCCTACCCTTTAGTTACGAGTATTTATTTATTCGCATGTATTAGTGTATTTTAAAACACTTACACCATCTCACAAAACAGTTACCACACACTACAATATTCTCGCATATTAAGCCATTATACTCTAACACTAAAGTATGTGTTATGTTCACGTAAACAATTTACATGTGTTGGGTTACAGGTTGTTTCAAAATATTTTAAATCATAAAATAATACGTGCTAATTCATGAATATTTAAAGAATTGACATTCCGGTTAACTGACGTCCGGATAAACGACGTTCTACTGTATACAATTTGTTTCTTTAGCTATTTTATTGATTCTTTTGATACGAGATAGGTAGCTAATCTTTCTTCTCTGGTTTCAATCCTGGGATTGGTTTGCAGCAATTTCCTCTATTCTTCTCTTCCATTCTTCCCTGTCTTGTGCGGTTCTTTTGAAATCTGCATATGATGAGCAGCGCACGTCAGCCTCTTCCTGTCCTGCCGCCGCCATCGCTGCCGACCTACTGTTTACTCCAACGCTTCATGCCTAAACCTTTCCTTTCCACCATCCTTATCCCATCCTGTATCTCAACCCCATTGCCATATTGGTCCCCACTCAAGGCTACCGGCCCTCACCCAAGCCCACTCCCTGTCACCGTCCCTCGGTCTCCACCCAAGACCTCGGCCCCTTTCCAAGGTCATCCCCAACCCCTCCACACTCCACCCTACCCGGGTAGTCAGGTCCAAATTCGGCAGAACCCACTACATCCTCCAAGTAACCCTCCCTTCACCATTCAACAGTATCCAACTTCATCTCCAAGAAAGAAATTTCCAACATAGTCTTCGGGCTGGTACTCCTGAAAAGACAATATCCCAGTAAGTAAGTAATTACCATCCCGAAATGCACGTTTTCTCATTATTAAACTAACTAACTAACTAACCATCACGCCGTCTCCCCGAAAGGGTAGGCAGAAAGAATGGACTGTCACACTTTAACCGATGCGGCACTCCATCCTTCTCTTTTCGCCCCGCGGGAGACGCGGTGTGATGGGTTGCGAACCTCATCGCCACCAATAGGCATCTCCCGCGCACACTTCGATCTTCCAACATCCACAAAATAAATCTAAAACAAATAATATAAAATACAATGATATAAAATAAAATAACAAAATAAAAATAATTTAATACAAAATGTTATTTTTAGATGGGGCATATTTGTCTATTTAATTTATGTTCCACGAATCCACCGTTTTTTTAAATTTAGCACATAATGTAATAACACATAATGTTTTTCCGATGTTGCACATGTTGACATGGACGATCCAGACTTTTGTGTTTCTTTAATTTATGTTACACGTATCCACCGTTTTTTAAATTAGCTGTTATATGATTTAATAAATACTAAATAATTTAGAGAAGGGAAGGTCTTGATTTAGGTATTTGATTGTTACATATTGTTTACGGTCACCGTGTACATATTGATATGATTATATGGCCCAATAGATAAACTACTAATCATCTCCGTGTAGTTTGAAACATTTGATACCGCGCTCGTTTTAACGCTAGGCACTGAAGATAATAAAAAGTAAGGCTACCCACACACTGGCGGCGGGCGGTGGGCACCTACCCAAAATGCTCGATAAAAAAAAGCGGCGCGTGTGACTACCACCTTATAATTTCAAACGATTTGCATACATAATAAGCTGAATAAAAAAATATTGTCCCCTTCGCTGGCTGGATGGATTTTTAAGTGGGTGATTTTGCCAGCTTTGCAAAGATGAAACCATTTTATGAAATTTTGGATACTCTTGTTTGATGTTTGGATCTTGAGTTTCTGTATATTTCAATATATGTGCTCTTTAAGATATCATATTTTTTCGTATGAAGCATTCACTTTGTGGTAAGACATTTAAAAAATGTTTATTATTTATATTTACAATAAAATAGAAATAAAAATACTGTACTTTGTTTTTTACCACTATGTGGTTATTTTAATTGCCGACTAGTTTCGCTTGTACCCAAGCTTCCTCAGGGCTTCGTAATAACAGATCAACACTTGGACTTGGATCTTGTGACTTATTGGAGTGAGACTCGGAAGTCTGTTACTCCTTCCCATTGATGAGACGAACAGACCAACATGCAACATGGCGCCTTAAGACATTTTGTAGAGGATTATTTTCCAGCAAAACATACCCCATCGTAGCCCTTCTACCCTTTTGAACCCCTTATAAATTATTATGAAATTAAAATGTTTTAAATAATTTGAAAATGTTCCTTATAACCTAACTAACTAACTAACTAACTAACCATCACGCCGTCTCCCCGAAGGGGTAGGCAGAAAGAATGGACTGCCACACCTTTCTTTCCTGACATATTTCTCTCGCTTCCTCAACATTCATACATCGTGTCTTGCACGCGCGTCGATTTATCTGACTCCTCACATGGCCGACATTCAATATTTGATTTATTTGATCGTGCCACGTTTTCCTCGGTCTTCCTCTATTTCTGGTACCATTTACATCATTAACATATAATTTTTTTACCATTCTTTCTTCATTCATTCTTTCCATATGTCCAAACCATCTTAATGATCCTTTCATTATTTTGTTCATGACACCATCATTCGCACCGCATTCACTTCTTATATTTTCATTCGACACTCTATCGTACACAGAATATCCACACATTCGTCTAAGAGATCTCATTTCTACTGCATTTATTCTACTTTCATCCTTCCTTTGCCAGTTCCATGCTTCGTTTCCATACATAAGGGTCGGTAGAAGAATACCATTGTGCACTGCCATTCTAGCTTTTTTTGATAGGTTTTTGTTTGCGATGACAACTTTAAGTGCACCATTCACTTTGTTGCCTGCCCCAACCTTATAACCTATAGTTCCATATTTGAATTTGTATGTGACCTTTGTATTGGTCAAGATGGCGCCCTGTAAATGAGTACGAGTGACCTTCTAGTTATGCTAGTCGCGGTGGTGTAATGGTGGCTCCACTGGCAGGTGGCGAGCAGCGGTGTATAGTATTGGTGGTATTGGTGTGTTGGTAGTGCCGGACCGCCTCGCCCTCCGGACTGGGAGGTGGAGACCAAAATCAACACCTATCATTATAGCGCAAGGAGTTACGTATTCCAGGGTGACCATGCCTCATAATATCATAACACGATAATTATTTAATTAACCCCAATGAAAACGTCTATTTTCTAGAAGATATATGTTAGAAGAATGTTACCGAAAGGTGCCCAGCTTAGTCCAATTTTTATTTTAAGTCTCCAATAATACCGATCAATCTATGTAGTCTGCGTTCTGCCAGTTGGTACTTATCTTGTCCAAGCAAAGTGCCGAGAAACTTCGAGTGACCCAAAGAGCCATGTTAGGAATAAGCTTAAGAGACAGAGTCAGAAACGATACGGTGAGAGAAAGAACAAGGGTCACTGACATCATCCACTAGATGGCGACTCTAAAATGGCAATGGGGGTCACGTAGCCAGAAGCTCAGATGAAAAGTGGACAAGAAAACTGCTGACTCGGAGACCGTGGACGGCAAATAAAAGTGCAAGGCGACCGCAACTACGATGGAAGGATGATCTGAACAAACACTTCGGAATAACCTGGATGCAGTCTGCACAGTACAGAGTGACATGGAAGCGAATGTTGGAGGCCTTTGTCCAGGAGTGGACGGGAATAGACTGAGGAAGAAGAAGAAGAAGATATTATCGAATGCTATGTGCACCATAAGTGCACAATGGTGTTCTTCTACCGACCCATATGTATGAAAGCGAAACATGGAACTTACAAAAGAAGGATGAAAGTAGAATAAATGCATTAGAAATGAGATCTCTTAGACGAATGTGGGAATACTCTGTGTATGATAGAGTGTCGAATGAAAATATAAGAAGTTAATGCGGTGCGAAACGATAAGGTCTGTTTGTGGTGTTGAGGACATAGTAAGATGGGGAAGCAGCAGAATACGCTTTTGAAGAGACCTTATTTAAATTGCGATACGAATTGCAAAAATTGTTATAGAAGAAAACCCAAGCAGCAAGAGATTACCAGGAAGGCCGGCAAAAGGTTGGAGAGATGGCTGGACATCATCATTCCAGGACAGCTCCCCGTCATAAACAGGTCATACGACCTAAACTAAGAGGAAGAAGAAGAATATAAGATAACCGAAGATTTGCTCTTTATAAGCTTATTAAAATAATCATGATAGTCTGACAATATTAGTTATTGAATAATTCACTATATTGCAATGCTTAATCAACCTCATGGGACTCGTCCTCGTGGAAGACCTCCTAGAAGATGGAAGGACATCTGGGAATCTACCTTAAAGGAGGAGCAACACTCTGGAGAACAGACCTCATAGGTCTACAATAAGGAAGAAGAAGAAGAACTAACTAACTAACCATCACGCCGTCTTCCCGAAGGGGTAGGCAGAAAGAATGGACTGTCACACTTTTCTTTCCTGACATATTTCTCTCGCTTCCTCAACATTCATACATCGTGTCATGCGCGCGCGTCGATTTCTCTGACTCCTCACATGGCCGACATTCAATATTTGATTTATTTGATCGTGCCACGTTTTCCTCGGTCTTCCTCTATTTCTGGTTCCATTTACATCGTTAACATATAATTTTGTTACCGTTCTTTCTTCATTCATTCTTTCCATATGTCCAAACCATCTTAATGATCCTTTCATTATTTTGTTCATGACACCATCATTCGCACCCCATTCACTTCTTATATTTTCATTCGACACTATCATACACAGAGTATCCACACAAGAAGAAGAAAAAGAAGAATAATTCACGGTCACCCTACAAATAATGGTTCCCTTGTTCCGCCAGTAAGTGGGCAGTCAAATTGGGCGCCATTTTGATCCCACGTGACTCCATTTTCGTGTGTGTGCATCGTGCCCGCTATCACACAATCGTGATCATACACAATTCAGTGCCCAGGCGGCGTTTTTTTCACGGCCTGACCTTAGAATTTAGGCGTGTAAGCTGTTTTTTATGCCTCCCGTCGTGTTTATCGACGCGAATCCGTCGTTCCCGCCCTCTTTCTGTCAAAACTCGGCCCGCTTTTGGCGGCAAACGGAATGGCCGCGTTAGGCCGCGGGCGCACAGCGCCGCCTCGCGAGCTGTCGGATCGTGACGCGAAAGTATCGTAATAAGACATCATAATAAGAGCTGCAAACAAGTATACCATACACAGATCATCCGCCCTGCCGGTTGCTTGAAACGAATCCACAATTATTTAACCTAATGATTAAGTCATTTCGCAAAAGAATTTGGAATGATATGATAAAGGAGATATACCTGAAAGTATTTTTTGAATTTCAGATAAACTTAGGGTGTTCGCACCTGTGACGGTACTCCCATAGAAGCCCAAAAGCCCGGCTTGCGTAAGGAATTTTGTATCAAAACGTCTTCTGGCTAACAGAGGTTCAGCTCTTGTGGCTATTCCTCTTACGTCTGATGGGAACATTGTTGGAAGGTGATTTGTGGGTTTTTGGTTTATGAACAAAATAATGAAAGGATCATTAAGATGGTTTGGACATATGGAAAGAAAGAATTGTAAAAAAATTATATGTTAACGATGTAAATGGAACCAGAAATAGAGGAAGACCGAGGAAAACGTGGCACGATCATATAAACCAAATATTGGATGTCGGCCATGTGAGAGTCAGAGAAACGACGCGCGTGCATGACACGATGTATGAATGTTGAGGAAACAAACAAACAAACAAACCATCACGCCGTTTCCCCGGAGGGGTAGGCAGAGAGAATGGACCGCCACACTACTCTATCCTGGCAAACTTCTCTAGCATCCTCCACATTCATACAACGAGTCATATACGCACGTCGATTCCTCCGACTTCTAACATGACCAACCATTAAAATTTGATTAATTTGGTCATGCCATGTTTTCCTCGATCTGCGTCGACTTCGTACCCTATTTACATCATCAACGTATACTTTCTTAACCATCCATGCGTTCCATATGTCCGAACCAACGCAGCGATCCTTTCCCAACCCTAATGTTGAGGAAGCGAGAGAAATATGTCAGGAAAGTAAAGTGTGGCAGTCCATTCTTTCTGCCTACCACTTCGGGGAGACGGCTTGATGGTTAGTTAGTTAGTTAGTTAGTTCTTGAACTTTTCACTTCGATGGCTGTGTTACGAGCGATGACGCACTGTCTGACAGTAATCCCCGTGTGCGCTGGCCTTTAAACGTCTTTATTATGTATTTCACATGTTTACGAACCACGAACTATTCCAAAACGTACTAATTACGCCGTGAATAGGTGCCCTAATTGCCCCGAATGCCCAAATTACAGGCAGCTCCCCGAATTATTCTTCAAATCGCTGAGTAACCCACGTAATTGACCAAGTTGCATCCTTCGAGGGAAACACTTCTCATATATACGTATAATATATAATACCAGGCCGCTTAATAAACGACTTATTAAACAGTTTCATTGTTCTTAAGGAAATAATGAAAGTGTATTTATAATGAGACTACAGTGTTTTTCTCATTCAGTCACCGTGCAAAATGTCCGTTTTAATAACACGGCTTTTCAAACTATGTAACTTCAACAATTAAATAATCTTTATTTTTATTTTGTATACAACAGGTCGTTTGAACCCAATATTTGTAGTACAATTTGGTTTAAACTATGATATTTTAAGCACGAACGACACAGTCCTCAATGAACTCAAAGTAACAGGAAGACTATTTGTATAATGCAGTTGGCGAGTATTGAGTTTCTTTCAAATCAAATCAAATTACAAACATTTTTTATATTGAAAACAGGTCAAATATAATAAATATATGATACCAGGAACTCATCATATAAGGTTCAGAAAAGATTTCTGAGATTGGTAGCCATCCGTGGCTTTATCCCACTGCATTCCTCTTGGGCATGCTGGGGACCAATAGTTTATAAATAAGAAGGGATGGGTGCACACTCACCCATTTCTTTAGACTTATCAGGGGATTCTTTGAGAATTTCGTCATCTTGGAGGCTATCCATCTTTATGTTCCGGATGGTTATCTTCGACAGCGTCAGCACAGACTGTTTTATCTCCCAGAGATCGATGTCTTTCATATTCATGAAAGTACGTTCAGAAGACAAATACTCTTGACTTTGTAGAGTATCTTATATTCCTAATGTCGAACCATCTCTCATGCGTTCCTGTTATTATATATTTTTATGTTTTACCTGTTCTCAATAGATGCCTTTAACTATAATTGTTGTTTGTAATATCTTTTGAGAAAATAAACTGATTTGATTGATTGATTAGGAATACATGATTCTTTGGTCATATAACCAGGAGAAAGCTGGGTAACCGTACAGAGGAAGACCTAGGAACACGTGGAAGGTTCATATATCCGATGGCATATATCCGAACCTTGTATAACGAACAGTCGAAATTCAAGGTAATCCACAAATAGCTCGGTGCAATATGTTTAATATTGTTTGAGCTGAAACGTGCCCTAGTACAAATACCGGGGTTCGAGCCTTTGCAGTAGCCAGCCCATCAGCTTGGAACAATCTCCCTTCATACCTTAAATCAAAAATCCATATTTTTCACATTTCATGCCCAAATTAAAATCCAACTTGTATATTTGTTTCATATTGTACAACAACAACAACAAACCATCACGCCGTTTCCCCGCAGGGGTTGACAGAGAGAATGGACCGCCACACTATTCTATCCTGACATACCTCTCTAGCTTCCTCCACATTCATACAGCGAGTCATATACGCACGTCAATTCTTCCGGCTTCTGATATGACCAACCTTTAAAATTTGATTAATTTGGTCATGTCATGTTTTCCTCGGTCTATCTCGACTCCGTACTCCATTTACATCGTTAACGTATACTTTTTTAACCATTCTTTCTTCACCCATGCGCTCCATATGTCTGAACCAACGCCAACGCAGCGATCTTTTCATAATTTTGTTCATAATACCTTATTTCGCTCTACATTCCTTTCTCATATCAGCATTTGAAATTCTGTCGTACATCGTTATACCACACATACGTCTTAGGGACCTCATCTCTACCGCATTCATTCTGCTCTCATCTTTCTTCTGCCAGTTCCATGCTTCGCTTCCATTCATAAAGGTTGGGACCAGAACTCCATTGTGAACGGCCATTTTCGCTTTCATTGATAAATTCTTGTTTCCAATAACTATTCATATTATTAGATTTAAAACACGTCTTAATGCGCCCTTGTGGTGATTACATCACAAAAACGGCGCTTTAACAATAAGCATATTGTTATTTATTAATCATTTGTGTTTTGAAAATTATTCAAATAGAGGCAAATTAATCTACCCTCATGTATGGAAGCGAAGCTTGGAGCTGGCAAAAGAAGGATGAAATCAGGATGAATGCCGTAGAAATGAGAACACTAAGAAGAATGTGCAGGAAAACATTGTATGATAGAATACCGAACGATAAAATAAGAAAGAAATGTAAGACAGATGACTGTATCATGGATTAAATTAAAAAAGGATCCCTGAGATGGTTTGGACATATGGACCGAATGGATGAGAGTAGAATGGTTAAAAAGTTGTACACAAGCAGATTGAGTGGAAAATAAAGCCGAGGACGACCGAGGAAAACATGGCATGACCAAAGTAATCAATTACTAAAAGGCGGTCACATTCGAAGTCGGAATAATCGACGTGCGTACATGGTACGCACGTCGTATGAATGTATGAATGTAGAGGAAGCCCGAGAGGTATGCCAGGACAGAGCATTGTGGCGATCCATCCTCTCTGCCTATCCATCCGGGGAAATGGCGTGATGGTTAGTTAGTTAGTTAATTAACATTTGAGATTCTGTCGTACATCGTTCTACCACACATACGTCTTAGAAACCTCATCTCTACGTGAACGGTCATTTTCGCTTTCATTGATAAATTCTTGTTCCAATAACTATTCATGATTAGATTTAAAACACGTCATACTCGTAATACGCCCCTGAGGTGATTACATCACAAAAAGGGCGCTTTTACAGTTAGCATATTTTTTTTATTTATTAATCATTTGTGTTTTGAAAATTATTCAAATAGAAGCAGTATTAAATGGATTTTACGTGCACATATGTATACGAGTATACAATATTTTGTAAAATAAATCCACCATAGATACTGGCGGCTTTTAAAATAAAAATCAACGTTTAAAAGTGCTTTCGTGGCATAAAATCCGACGCGAATCACGTGGTACCGGCCTGCTTTCATCCATATGAAGAGCTCCTTCAGTGGCGTATCGTGGATATCGTGGGACCCCCAATTGAATTATTTTGAATTCTAAATAATTGTAATAAGCAATGGGTATATTTTGGTAAAATAATATTTAAAATAACTTTTTGCCTAACGATATTATTATTATTATTATTATTATTTTGTTGAATAAACTCCTTATATCATAACAGCGCAAGCCAAATCGATGTAAAGGGTGAAACAAAAGAATATCAAAGGAAATATACATAGAACCTTATGAATAGGAAAAGCCAGTTATCTGCTTGCTGCTTTATCATAGGGGCATTTACGAATTCGCCATAATTGCATCCAAAGAGGTCTATCGTATATACTCGTACGAGTATGTGTATAATACAATATGTATTTTTAATTTATGTGTAGGAAATCATTTGTTTTCTGAAAATTCAATGGAAAGCAACGGAAAACTACCACATTAAAGGTCCAAGTGGCATCCCAAAAACCAGTAAAGATATTAGACTCTGCTGCAAACCAGACTCGTTGTATGAATGTGGAGAATGCTAGGAATTTATTCTGGTCTCATCCTTCTTCTGTCAGTTCCATCCATACACGAAGGTTGGGACCAGAACTCCATTGTTAACGACCATTTTCGCTTTAATTGGTAAATTCTTGTTTCCAATAACTATTTTTAAAGCTCCCATTCACTTTGTTACCCGCACCAACCCTTCTTTCGACGTCACTATCCGTTCGGGCATCCGCTGTGAACATCCTACTTAAATACACAAATTCCCTCACCTGTTCCAAGTTCTCTTCGTTCACACTAATATTACAAACTGTCATTTGCTCTTCGTTAAATTGTTTGACTTGCATACCTCATACATTCTCGACACCAAGACTTGCAATTCGTCCGCACTATCCGCAACGAGAACGGCATCGTCCGCGTAAAGCAGACAATTTACAGACAAATCACTCATCTTAGCACCAGCATTTATTCCTTTCAGTTCGTTCATACACTTGTCCATATACAGATTGAACAACCATGGAGACATCACGCAGCCCTGCTTAACACCCTTTGTGATATCAAACCAGGGCGTGATGTCCCCATTTACCCTAACACTGGCAGTGCTTCCTTCGTAGAGAGAAGCAACCGCCCGTATCAGTTTTGTGCACACTCCGTATTCAGACAAGATTGAACACAGTTTATCTCAAAAATGTCCTTATACATTAGGCCATACCCTCTCTATCTCCCCCTCTCTTTCTCCCCCTCTCTTTCTCCAATTGTAAATGTTCATTTTATATGCGTCTTTAAATTATTACACAGATGTTTTAAATTATTCACACAAAGTCACAATCACCAAAGGTTGAGCAAATCACATAATAATTATAATAATAATAATTAGTACAACATTTTGAATGTATACAAATACTTGTAGACGAATACTGGATTTTACATACATTCAAAATGTTGTATAAAACATAAACTGGTCCAAGTTAGCATATTAATTGGAGTGACATTTCCAGGCGTCATCTAGCAGTGCGTTAATGGCGGTAGCCTTTTACATTGCATTATAAAGATCTTCTGCTTAGTGCTTAAATCTAATCTTCATAGATGGCGCTGGTCTGTAAATTGAAACTGACATGTGAATTGTGGTGTTGGATATTAACATATATACAACTTCCAAAAATTTGGCAGACATGGTGGTCATAAGAAAGGTGGAATGGGGAATGTTGTAATTATATAAAGCGTGCGCTTAACCCAACCAATGACAGGTCATAAGTCCTGTAAATACCTCGATCACCATCTTCAGTTTCCAGTTTGCATCTTCGTCTCTATTGAGATAAAATTAATCCTTGAATAATAATTAGGCTTATTTGTATAACTACGTTTTCTTGAATAACTTACCTCAAGGGCACTTTGACAATGTTTTTAGTCATCTCAATTGATTGAAGTATATTGGTACATTTCTTGTGGATGTTGGCATAAACACCTTTGCAATAGTCGAGTCGAGACGCGACGAAGGGATCAACAAATGTTTTTATTGCATCAATGAAAATATTTATTTTTATAAACGCCTTAAACAATATACTCATAGTATCTTGTCGCAGTACCGACACAGTCATTTTTGGCACCTATTTTCGTAAATATTAAAACATTCGATTTTCAAAATCAAATATGGAACGTTTTAAAATGTTTCATTATCAATGCTTCATGCTCGGTTAATTTCCTGAAACATAATAGGACTGCGCCAGTGGCGCCAATGCTGCCCTCGTTACGACCTCATTAACGGAGAGGAAAACCCTTAGATTAATCTGGGGTTCTGGCATCTGGGTGCAGTATGAGATAACCCAGATGTCGGCTATCCGTCAGCCCGCCCGCTCCGGCTAGGGATGTTTTATTGTTTACATACCCGAATCTGATTCCAGCGCTAATTATTGCATTAGCGGTTGAATATCCTCTTCTGAATTTTATTAATTCATTTGTGCCGGAGGTAATACTCTCAGTTTAAGGTAGTCTTAACTTAAGCCGATTTTCATGTCTTTTTTGAAGGGCGTCTTTTTGTAGGAAAATAAAAATGAATCGTTTTGGAAATTTACGATGTTTTTATATACATATAAAAGACACAGAAATTTTTTTTTGGAAAAAATTAAAATTTTATTATTATTATTATTGATCGAAGTTGGCACCTCGAAAAAAAAGCGCGTGGGTGGCCCCATTGATTTTGGCTCTTGATGTTATCTGAAATCAAAAATTCTAAAATTCTTCATGTAAAGACATGTCATTCTCGTCGGAACTACCGATACAATTTTTCACCCCTAACTTTTTATTTTACAACCCCTTCTTTGCTGACTTTTTTTTCAAAGTCTGTCATTTTGTTATTTATCCATGAAATTTAACTTCTGTAGTTCCGACCAGAACGTACACGTTAAGCGTACGCTTTATGTAATACAACATTCCCCAATTTCGCCCTTCTTACGACCACCATGTCTGACAATTTTTTAGAAGATGTAAATATGCTACAATGTTGGGAAACACTTCACATTTTTTTAGTTCAATCTACACTAGCGCCATCTATTAAGATTGGATGTAAGCATTATGCAGAAGATTTTTTTTTTTCATTTTGAATATATATTGTATACCTCTAAAATAACAGATAGTGTTGTTGAGAAATATTGTGGAATTGACAGAAATATATCAGGAAAGATGTGGCAGCTCATTATTTCTGTCTACTCATTCTGAACGACAGGGTGTTGGCTAGTTAATTAGTCTGCGTATGTATTTCCATGCAATAAATTTCACCAGATAAATTTAATGAATATCCCTTATTGCCATCAATTTGAAGCTTATCATTATTTATGAGGGGCATAAATAATTGTTAACCGCAGATCGCTGATTTAACTTTAGTTGGTTAAACGGATGCTCCCGATGACCCCCCTTCATTAGCTCGCCTTGAGAAGTGGGAGCGTGTACCTCCGCGTAGTCCGTGGTCCATTTAACGATACAGCATACGACTGTAATGATCTACGGACGATATGTGTATCTGGAATTGGCCGTGCAATCTCCTTCATTATGCGGCCCATTCCCTCATTAGCCTGTCGGCCGGTATTGCAGAGCGCTACGTTACCGACCGCGGGAAAACGGCTGAAATTCTGACATTTCATCGCTAAATTTTAATCTTTCAACTTAAACGCGGTAATTTACATTTTAAAATCTTGATTTATGTATATAATTGCGATGTATTGTTATTTTATATGATTTTACTTTCATTTTGTATCTAAAACCTGTCCATTTGATCCAGTGGCGGTATTTTCATAGAAGCCCAGAAGCCCGGCTTGCGTAAGAAATTTTGAATCAAAACCTCTTCTGACTTACAGAGGTTCAGCTCTCGTGGGATGGGAACATTGTTGGAAGGTGATTTGTTGGTTTATGCGGGGGCATGATTACTTAGATTTGGGGGTTTTGATTCAAAATTTCTTACGCAAGCCGGGTTTCTGGGCTTACATGGGTGTACCGCCACTGGAAATTTGTAAAAAAAAAAATTAAAAAAAATAAAAACTAACTAACCATCACGCCGTCTCCCGAAGGGGTAGGCAGAAATAATGGACTGCCACGCTTTTATTTCCTGACATATTTCTCTCGCTTCCTCAACATTCATACGTCGTGTCATGCACGCGCGTCGATTTATCTGACTTCATATATTCTATTTATCTCTGTGCATGATATAGTGTATAATGAAAATATATGAATGTTGTGAGGAAGAGGAAGAAATATGAATGCGGTGCGAATGATGGTGTTATGAACACAGTAATGAAAGGAACTAGAAATACAGGATGACCGAGGAAAACGTAGCACGATCAAATAAATCAAATATTGAATGTCAGCCAACTCCAAGCTATATACTTCCATAGCCTCCATGTTAGTATTAAGTATGAGGATAGTGACGTTAAATTTAAGAAACATCTGAAGACTGCACTGTTCGGTCAGTCATTTCCTAGTGCGCCCTTGGAGTAATTGATTTTACAAAACGGCGCACTTAAAATACAAATCATAATAATAATATTAATAATAATAATACATAAGGGTCGGGACTAGAACTCCATTGTGCACTGTCATCTGGGGGGGTTTGATTTGAATTTGCTAATATGATATTTTTGTGACAATAAAGTTCTTAAGTTGATTTTGTTTAGATTGCCATATTGAATGCATTTAAAAAAAGGGCTTTATCAGTAGCCGCGTTGGGGGTACAAGCTAGTAGCTACCCGAGTATTTTGTATATGGCCACATTATTTAACCCCTAAATCCCATCGGGTGATTTAGCACCTTTTATTATCTCGTTAAAAAATGCGGCGAGCCGCGTCGGGCGGGTAAACTCGCTACACGCAAATTGTGAAAGATTTTGTTTGTGTAAAATGCTCCATCGGCTTTGTCCGGTACATATTTTTTTTGTTCGCCCGGCCGAAGTGAATGCGTCGGAGACAAAGGATTCTAGCATCTAGTCTCTGGCGGTTTTTGTGGCCGGCCGATGTCTCTATTCTGTGCCGGCTATAAATCATGCCGCCATGGCGTTTCAATTAACATATCGTACATTCTTATACGCTAAATTAAAGTCGAGTTTTATCTTAATTATCTTAGAATCGAAATTTTTTCAAAACATTTAATAATACAACGCGTAAACTTGCTAAAAATGGATTACGATTTTTTTTTATGAATTAAAGCAGCGATCGAAGAACCGGGGTAAATTATTATTATTATTATTATTATTATTTTGTTGAAAAAACTCCTTACATCATTACAGCGCAAGCCAAATCGATGTAAAGGGTGAAAAAAAAAGAATATCAAAGGAAATATACATAGAACCTTATGAATAGGAAAAGCCAGTTATCTGCTTGCTGCCTTTATCATAAGGGCACGAATTCGCCATAATTGCATCCAAAGAGGTCTATCTCTTCTGCAACCTCATTTAAGAGACGAATCGCCCTCAATACAGGAGAACTTCGAAGGGCCTCTGTGCGGCAATTTGGGGCATAAAATAATATATGCCCCCTTGCTCTGCTATAACTATGGGGAACGTACAGATTTAGCTCTCTCAGCACTCCTGGATTGAAAACACCTCCGGATAACAGTTTAAAAAAATGCTTTCCCAGAAAGATCATTCTACGAGCTTCAAGAGTGTTGAAACCCAACACTCCTGAGAGAAACAGTGAGGGGTACATACAAATTACCCCAAATGGGGTAAAAATGATTTTTTTTGGGGTAATAAGGAAATTTTTCTAGTTTGCTGTTTCATAAACGTGTTAGTTTTTTTACAAACTAAAACAATTCAGGTGTGTGCGTCCTAATTTTGAAGTAATTGTATCAAACATGAAGCAACATCAGTTCTCCAAAGACTGAAAAGGAAACCTGAAAACCTGAATTTTTGCTTGATTCAAATTAAGAATTTTATTATATTTGTCTATTACTCGTACATACTTACTATTTTCATGTAACTTCTTTTTTATTTTCCGTGTAAATTAATTTAAAAAATAATGTTTATTAATATACATTGATTGCCTTCTTTTCAAAATGGGGGGAGGGGGTAAAATCGACTTTGACAAAAATATTTTGGGGTAATGGTTAAAAAAGTTCCCCGACCGCTGAATTAAACCAACCCACGTCGATCCCGACTTCTAACACGACCAACCTTTAAACTTGTATTAATTTGGTCATGCCATGTTTTTTTTTGGTCTACCTTGACTCCGTACTCCATTACAATGTTAACGTATACTCAGTCTGCAACATTAGTGTAAACGGTGAAAATCTGGAACAAGTGGATGAATTTGTTTATTTAGGAAGTATGTTTACAAAGGATGGGAGGGTGGAGAAGGATATTGAAAGAAGGGTTGGGGCAGGCAACAGAATAAATGGTGCACTTAAAGTTGTCATCGCAAACAAAAGCCTATCCAAAAAAGCTAAGATGGCAGTGCACAATGGTGTTCTTGTGCCGACCCTTATGTATGGAAGTGAAGCATGGAACTGGCAAAAGAAGGATGAAAGTAGAATAAATGCAGTAGAAATGAGATCTCTAAGAGGAATGTGTGGCAAATCTGTATATGATAGAGTGACAAATGCAAGTATAAGAAGTGAATGTGGTGCGAATGAAAGTGTTATGAACAAAATAAGGGAAGGGTCATTAAGATGGTTTGGACACATGGAAAGAATGAGTGAAGACAGAATGGTAAAGAAGGTATATGTAAACGGCGTGAACGGAGCTAGAAATAGAGGAAAGCCGAGGAAAACATGGCACGATCAAATCAATCAAATATTGAATGTCGGTCACGTGAGGAATCGGAAAAATCGACGTGCGTGCATGTAGAGAGACGTATGTCAGGACAGAACAGTGTGGCGTTCCATTCTTTCTGCTTACCCCTCCGGGGAGACGGCGTGATGGTAAGTTAGTTAGTTAGTTTTTCTTAACCATTATTTATCGATCCATGAGCTCCATATGTCCGAAACAACGCAGCAATCCTAATACCTTCTTCCGCTCTACATTACTTTCTTATATCATCATTTGAGATTCTATTGAATATCGTTATACTACACATACGTCTTAGGGACCTCATCTCTACCGCATTTATTCTGCTCTCATTCTTCTTCTGCCAGTTTCATGCTTCAGTTCCATACATCGTACATTACAACGAATTTTTATTTATTAAAATACCGTTATTTACACTTTTGTCTTTATTTTTCTCGACATGTTACAAAGGCTTTAACACCTTCATCGTCGGGAGAACGATATAAACTTTTTTATTGTTCTCCCGATGATGAAGGTGTAAAGCCTCGGCCTTCCTCGACTTCTTTTTCCATTCACACTACTTATATATTTTTTTTAACCATTCTTCCCTCATCCATTCGTTCCTATGTCCAAACTATCTTAGTGACCCTTTCATCATACATCCATCCGCCTTACATTCCTTCCTTACTTCATTATTCGATATTCTTATATCTTATATTGTTTTTCCATACATTCATTTAAGTGATTTCTACGGCATTTATTCTACTTTCATCCTTCGGGCAACTGTAAGCTTCACTTACATACATAAGGGTCTGCACTAGAAGTCCATTGTGCACTGCCATCTTTCCTTCAGTCGATATATTTATTTTTGCAGTAATGGCTTTAAGTGCACCATTTATTTTGTTTCCAACTCTAACCCTTCTTTCGATGTCTTTCTCAATTTTCCAATGTCTTGTAAACATGCTTCGCACATGGTTTTATATTTTATTAAACTGTTTAATAAACCGTCACACCATTTAACCGGTTATTTAGCCTCACTAAAGATTATGGATGGCTTTAAGTTCCCAGACAGGAAGCATCCGATCACTTTGTTTCTTATTTTAAACTGTGTTCGTTTATTTTGAATCGTGTTCTTTTTATTTTAAACCTTGTACTCGTTTAAAAAACGTTCCATTGTTGGTTGGAGAAGACGCTAGGTAGCAGTTGCGGGTAAGCTATCACAAAAAGATTTATAGAAATGTCGGTTAAGGCATTGTTAATATGGTGCTTAGATAGCTGTAGGGATACTGTTTATTTCGTGTGCTCATGCGATGCCCACCGAATACACGAAGGAATTAATTATCCCAAGAGCTTTAACTATATTTCACTTGAAAGATTTGAAGCCGGTTGTAAATTGAGATATTCATACTTTGTTAGAATACAGGACGTCAAAAAATCACACAAAATTCGGGTAAATTTAAACTTGGACTTAGATCTTCTGACTTGCAGAGATTCAGCTCTTACGTCTGATGGGAACGTTGTTGATGGGAATGTGATATGGTGGGTTGTTGGTTTATGCATGTGCTTGATTTCAAATCAAATAATTTTATTTACTCAAAAGACATTACAAATAACATAAATGTTTAAGGCATCTATTGAGTACAGGTAAAATATTATATACATAAAACATAATACCAGGAACGCCGATGAGATGGTAGAGGATAGAGGATGGATAGAGATTGTTTGACATTAGGAAGACAATATACTTTCTAAAGTCGAGAGTATTTGTCCCCTGAACGTACCTTCACTAATATAAATGACGTCGATCTCCGAGGATATCGCCTTCAGCAGACTAATTGCTCTTCCCACCGGTGTCACCAGAGGCGGATTGGTTCTGGCGGCTGGCAGGTAAAACAATAAGTGCTGTCGGAGAAATCTATCAGGGACAAAAAGACCAACACCCTCTTGCACGGTCGAGTTCTGGAAATATCCCCTGATTAATTTAAAGAAATGGGTAATAAGATGCCCATCTCTTAGAAGCTGTAGAGAATTGGTTCCGAGCATTCCCAAAAGAAATGCCGTGGAGTAAAGTCACGGATAACTACCATACTCCCTCGCGTAGAGATACTCCAGAATTTTTTTCGAACTCTCTCAAACATAACGGACTATCTCGCCTCGAGAGGACTTCATATCACAGAACCACTTTTGAGTCTGCTCCGAAACACCGCGTTGTATAGGACTTTGAGCACATTGGGATCTCTGAAAACTCTTCCGGTCCGAATGATGAAGCCCAGCATCCTCAGTGCAATGTCACAAATCCTCTCGATATGTGCACGAAAATTCAGCCTACTCTCATTGATGATTCTGAGATCCTTCATCGTAGATGTTATCATTATAGCACGAGCCAAATCGCTGTAAAGCGTAAAGCTATTTATAAAAAATCGGATAATTAATTGAACGCCATTTTTTATTAACTAATCATCTCAAGGGCAGAAATTACAGAAACAAATTTAATATGAGGGCTGCACCTGACGCAGTCGATCAACATTTACATCAGGAAAGGATAATTCAAAAAGGTGCATTTTGAGTCTCGATTTAAATGATAGATTAGCCACCTATCTCGTGATAGGTAGCTATTCTACCACCATTTTATTATTACTTGATGTTTACACCTGACCAAGGACAACGTATACATAAAAAAAAATTACGCGGCCTCGCTTTTCTCCACTATTGCTACTTACAATTTTGTTCATCCTGTGTGATGTACAAAAATAGGGATTCATAAAACATAATGTGAACGCTTAAGGCACGAAACTTGGAAAATTTATTCACATCCACGTATTGTGCCGCGTCTCTTCATTGCATAGACTACTAACGAACATTCCCGGCGTGACTGATGCCTTTATTCTTCTGGGTTCTATCCCGTATCATTGTTATTTATATATTTAGAAAATATTTCAATCCTAAACGTCTTATTTTAAACTAACTAACCATCACGCCGTTTCCCCGGTGGTACCGCTCCGGCAGAGAGAATGGACCGCCATACTGCTCTGTCCTGAACTATGGAGCATCCTCAACATTCATACATTGTAACGTGTAACACTCCCTCGAACTGAGGAGGGAAGGATTAATGTCAACGCATTTTTTCAAACTGATTCGGGGCTCTATTGAGAACCCCTATGTTCTGGAGCAAATATGTATTTTTGTTCCTGATCTGATCTGACCTGCGACATCGCCGGCATCAATATTGTTCTTTGCTCCGTCACGCAGAACCAACCTGCCTTTGGTGATGCCAGTAGGAAGAGCAATTCGTACGTTGAAATACAAATTCAAAATGAAAAAAAAAACATTAAAATTATGTGAATATCTATGATATTGGCTTTTTTATTTAATATAATTTTAAGATAATTTTATGCCATTATTGTTAATATATGATTTTTGGCATATGAGCCCCACGGCTAGCTCGAATGAAACGCAATCGTGAAGTGCAATTTTCGACAACTTTACCGAGCGACTGGGTGAAATGGCAAAACGTACTGACTACAAATCAACTGTCAACTCTCAAATTAACAGTCTGTAGAAACAATGTTGCCAGTTTAAAAATCAAACCTCTAAAAACAACACCCCATATAAAAAGTATAATTCAAGACCGTCCAGCAGAACTTTTATTGTATCCTTCCTGGACATTACAGCCAGTGGAGCTCCTTAGGATGCTGTGTTATGTGTCAACTCTTCGGCACACCCCAGTCTTGCTGTTCCATTTAATGCAGACTGGAGTTAATTTGTTTGCTGTTTGGGGATTTTGGCGTAGACTCCATTGCAGTAATCTAATCGGGACGCGATGAAGGAATTGATTAATGTTTTAAAAATGTCAATATTTATTTTTATGGATCTTAATTGCCTTAGATGAAAGAAGCAATTTCTTCTATTGTTCCAAGGCTCCCGCTTCAGGATTCTAGGTGACCACCTGAGCTCTTCCTGTCTTGCCACATGCCCCACCCATTGCCATTTTCGCTTTGCAGTTCTTTCTGCAATGTCCGTAACCTTTGTTCCACGTCTTATCTTCTCATTTCTAATTTTATCACTGAGACTGACGCCTTACTTGTATCTTTCCATTGCTCGCTGAGCACTCTTAATTTTGCGAGTATACCATATGTTATAATAAAGTACTTTCAAATCGAGTTTTCCAACTCTTTCAATTATAATTTTGTGAGCGGGGCGCGGTGTGAATTATGGAACCAGAACAATTTCCGATTGGATTATCGGGAATAAAACTTAGTAAGTACCTACCTAGTTTAGTTTTAAGCTCCGGAAATTCGCGATTCGTAAGGATTAAAAATAATTGAATTTCACACCCTGGAATGAAATATTGGGGTGATTTTTGTGTCACTTCCGACGCCGCAATTTATGTTCGGAACATTCGAAATTTCCAGTAAAAAATATCAGATTGCCGTAACTATCATTTTGTAATTTATTTCGCAAACTTTGCAAATGAATATATTATTTTTCAATAATTAAACTTTGGTGATATTATTATATTCATAAACAAACAAACCATCACGCCATTACCCCGCAGGGCTAGCCGCCTGGCGCCGACCTACAAGCCTGTCTAGCCTCCTCCACATTCATACAAGCATACAAGCACGTCGATTCTTCCGACTTCTAACATGCTATGTTTTTCTCGGTCTACCTCGACTCCAGACATTCGGGTGTCTGAAGGGTTTGCTCCCCTTAACGCCTTTAGTTTATACCAAATTGTGTAATATGTAAATTTTTCTATAGTTTTGTATTCATACTATCTCAGATACTGAATATACGAGTATATAATAATGTGGCCTTCTATCCTTCATGCATACCCCTCCACTGAAATGGCATCATGCTGAATTAGACACTAATAATATCAAAATGTATCAAGTACTTATATATATTTATTTATTCTTGAACAAAAATTTTAAACTCAGTATAAAATAATTAATACGAATGGAAATGTCTGTTTTATAGAATTTCATTATATTTTACGGGAATGACATGTTTCGCCTTCAAAATCATTCGGTAATGTCTTCGAAAGGCGAAACATGTCATTTCCATCAAATATAATAAAACTTTTATTAAACAGACGTTTTCATTCGTATTTATTTTCCATTTATGTAGTTTTCGATGTTCTCTTACAAAACGCCCTAAATGTAATGTATTGCAAAAATTGGCCACGCAGAAATCAACTGATTTTACTAATTTCTCATCATTGTTGAATTTATATTATATAGTATTAAATTCTTATTCTCATCATTGTTATTTCATAGGATAGTATCTGTTAACATAATTTATTAGACGAAATTAAAATTCGTGAATAAGCCATATCTTTTAACAAGCTTTTTATTGCATTATTATCAAACAAGAATAGACAGAACGTGTCCACTTATCACATCACGAATCGCCATAAAATTATCATAACATAACCTCAAATAAAATCGTCGATCGGAACGAAAATTCAAATTTCCATTATCCGTTTATACGGCAACACCGAGAGGCTAACAATCTCCCATCATTCAAATTTCGAATTTGCCTCTAGGAATCAACACGCCCGCGCTGCGTCGTCTCCCTCTGACCTACACATGCGTCCCTCTCTCTCTCATGCAGATGAGTTGCTCGTTATAGCCACCATTAAAGACAAGACTGCGACCATAAACTAAACATTCTTTAAATTAGCGACAATAAATCAATTAAGTAATTTATACGCATGCGTGGTAAAGAAATTCTAATTCTGAATTATTGTTCTTCGTTAGGTAGGGATTCAAATTCTGCTAATTGTCCATGGTCTATGGGATTTTAAATTTCGAACAATGCGCCATAAAAGAACAAAAGATTTAAGTTATTTTCAAATTTCCATTCGAAATACATACAGTTGTTTCACACTTTGAATACAAATATTCTTTTATAAGAAAGAGATAAAAAATACCTGAAATGCGAAGTGACCAGGAATAATTGTTTTTTAATTAAAAAATGAAAAGTCTTTATAACTAACTAACCATCACGCCCATCACGTTTTTCCGGAAGAGTAGGCCTTCTAAGGCATTATCAAATTTGATAATGCCTTAGAAGGGCGAAATATGTAATTCCTATAAAATATAATAAAACTTCTATAAAATTTACGTTTTCATTCGTATTAATTATTTAATATGGAGTTTTACATCATTGTTCAAGAAACAATAAATAAATATTAATGTTTTACAACTAACTAACTAACCATCACGCCGTTTTTCCGGAAGAGTAGGCAGAGAGGATAGACCGCCACACTGTTCTATCCTGACATAACTTTCGTGACTCCTCCACATTCTCACAACGTGACACGCACGCTCGTCGATTGTTTCTACTTCGGACATGGCCGCCATTCAGTAATTGATTAATTTGGTCGTACCATGTCTTATTTGATCTTCCTCGATTTATTTTTCCATTCACACTACTAGTTTATATCTTTAACCAGTTTTCTTCATCCATTCGTTCCATATGTCCAAAACATCTTAGTGACCCTTTCCTATTTTATTTAGGACGCATTCGTCCGTCTTACATTCCTTTCTTACGTCATCATCAGATATTCTATCATACATTGTTATATAATTAAAGTTTTAATTGAATAAGAAAATCTATGATTATTTGTTTTATGGAAAATCAAATGTTATCAGCTAAAATTCATTGCCAATATATAAAAAAACGAATGTTGAGGAAGCGAGAGAAATATGTCAGGAAAGTGTGGCAGTCCATTATTTTTGCCTACCCCTTCGGGGAGACGCCGTGATGGTTAGTTAGTTATAAATCGACATGCGTGCACGACTCGGTGTGTGAATGTTGAAAAGTGTGCCAGGTAAAAACAGTGTTACGATCCAATATATCTGCCTACCCCTTCGGTGAGGCGGCGAAGTGAGTTAGTTTTTGATCGTCTCTGGGGTGCTTAACAATTTTATTGCTTTTTTCCTTGTTTTCGTCACCTCTATTCAGTCGGCGAGCGACCGTACAATAGTCGGCATTAAAAATGTCACATTTAGGGTCGTTATTTTGTTGCAAATGTTGGTATTCCTGATTCCCGTGAGCAATAAAAGTATAAAGTCAGCTATCTGAAACACGTATGACCGCTATGTTTATGCCCGACATATAAAGTTTTTACTGTCCCCTAGAAGGCCGTAAAAATAACTTTTACCACTTTGGTAATAAGTCTCTATGCAATGTTAAGTTTTACGAAAAAATAATCAACTTGCCCCATTTAAAAAAAATTAAACACTATTTTTTGTACTTAGGAAATTGAAATTAACTTGTTTAATCCACAAAATATTTTAAAAAATATTTAAAAACACGACATGTTTCGGAGGATACCTCCATCTTCAGGTGTAAAAATATATTATAATAACTAAACAAAAAAAGACTAATTAGAAACGCATTTAAAATTCGATACAATAATTCAAATTTAAAAATTAACCTGGGCTATTTGTTATAAGTACTAATAAAAATATACTAATAAAAATACTAATATACATACTGTACTAATATATACGATCGTATATTTTAAATAGTACTTATAACAAATAGCCCAGGTCAATTTTTAAATTTGAATTATTGTATCGAATTTTAAATGCGTTTTTATATTAGTCTTTCTTTGTTTAGTTATTATAATATATTTTTACACCTGAAGATGGAGGTATCCTCCGAAACATGTCGTGTTTTTATTATTATTTTGTGGATTAAACAAAGTTATTTTCAAGTATAAAATAATAATGTTTATTTTTTTATTAATATGTGCTACGAAAAACGCATGAAAGATGGTTCGACATTAGAAAGACAAGATACTCTCCAAAACTAAGAGTATTTGCCATCTGAACGTACTTTCACTAATATGAAAGACGTCGATCTGCGAGGAGATCGCGTTCATCAGATTAGTTGCTCTGCCCAACGGTGTCTGGTAGGCAGGTTGGTTCTGGCGGCCGGTAGGCAAAACAATCTACGCTGTCGGAGATATCTATCAGGGACAAAAAGCCGAACACCCTCCATATGATGCAGTTCATAGCATGTTGGAAGTGCTATTAATTTACGACACCTTGTACAGGATCAAACTGGCATTTTACACTTGTGACAATTTTATTTAAACGTCTTGCTTTATTAAAAAAAAGCTCCGAAATATAACTCACCTTCATACCTGTCTTTTTCAAGAGTTATGGAGTCATTTTTAATATCATTCCACCGTTTATCAAAATTATAAAGGACAGCCACCTAGCCACGTGTATGTTGGAAGAACAATTTAAAATGGGAGCATTTGATACATTTCGTATGAATGATTTTGAATTCGTTTTGAATATTACCCAAAAAATCAGAACATAATTATTTTACCTGAATATATTTAAAATAAATAAAGTTGGTAAGTCTTGGTGTCAAGAATGTACGAGGTATGCAAGTCAATCGATTGAACCCCTTACTGCATGATTTTTTTTAATTTGTAAAAAAAATATATGTGTAAATGATGTAAAAAATATATGCGTATTTTTTAATTTTTCAAAAAAAATATTTTTTCCGATATAAAATACAAACAAATATTTCTAAGTCTTCCCTTTTTTATCCCTAGATTTAAGACAAAATTATCCATGATTTTTTATATAAAAGTGATCATTTTATTACTTACCTAATGAAAATAATAATAAACCAGTGTAATATAATTATTTTTAGCATTTTACAAACAAAAAACTAAAAAAATAACATTTTTGAAAATCACGTTTGTACAGAAAATCATAAACCGACAGTTGGAAACAGTCGAACGCACATCTAGTACAATCAGAGACATCTAGCAAGAAGTTTGACAACTAGTAACGCGAATCATAGATAAAACTTAAGTATTATTGCTAAAAGCAAGACATATTTTATAAGTTTGTTGTTTTTTATTGCAAAAATTATTTTGGATCATATACCTATAAGCCAGTATGCGGTAAGGGGTTTTATGAATGTCGGAAAGTTAAAAGTGTTAGTTTTTTAAAGGAAAGAGAAAAATGTCAGTTTGTAACATACGTGTGAACGAAGAGAACTTGGAGCAGCTGAGTGAATTTGTGTATTTAGGTAGCATGTTCACAGCGGATGGTCGAACGGATAGTGACGTCGAAAGAAGGGTTGGTGCTGGTAACAACGTGAAAGGAGCTCAAAAATCGTTATCTTAAACAATAATTTATCAATGAAAGCGAAAATGGCTGTTCACAATGGAGTTCTGGTCCCAACCCTTATGTATGGAAGCGAAGCGTGGAACTGGCAGAAGAAGGATGAGAGCAGAATAAATGCGATAGAGATGAGGTCTCTAAGACGTATGTGTATAAAACGATGTACGACAAAATTTCAAATGCTGATATAAGAAAGGAATGCAGAGCGGAAGAAGCTATTATGAACAAAATTATGAAAGCATCGCTGCGTTGGTTCGAACATATGGAGCGCGTGGATGGAGAAATAATGGTTAAGAAAGTATACGTTAATGATGTATGTTGAGAATACTCCTCATCAAGACCTATGTATGGAGTGTCTTGATGTACGGCTGCGAGACATGGTGCCTATCCGAAAGGGATAAGCGGAGACTAGAGGCTTTTGAGATGTGGTCCTATAGAAGACTCTTTGGAATTTCCTGGAGAGACCACATCACGAATGAGGAAGTTCTTCAAGGAATCGAAGGAGGAAGGCACCTGCTCAGGACCTTGTCCGAAAGGCGTGCAAGATGGATCGGCCATGTAATACGTAAAGAAGGTCTCTTGCATGCCATAATGGAGGGTATGATCGAGGGGACAAACTCTAGGGGACGCCCACGCCGAGAGTACCTGGAGGACCTGTTGGTGGACGTACGCTGCTCATCATATGCAGATTTCAAAAGAGCCGCACAAGACAGGGAAAAATGGAAGAGAATAATGGAGGAAATTGCTGCAAACCAATCCCATGATTGAAACCAGAGAAGAAGAATGATGTAAATGGAGTACGGAGTCGAGGCAGACAAAGGAAAACATGGCATGACCAAATCAATCAAATGTTAAAGGTTGGTCTGTTAGAAGTCGGAATAATCGACGTGCGTGTATGACTCTCTGTATGAATGTGGAGGAAGCTAGAGAGGTGTGTCAGAATAGAGTAGTGTGGTGGTCCATTCTCTCTGTCTATCCCTACGGGGGGTTTGTTGTTGTTGTTGTTATGATCTTAAACAAATTGTCTTCTAATTGGGCTGTTGAGCCCCCTACAAATATGGCCAGCCCATTTATCCTCAGAGCCACCTCAGTCACATTGGTGTGTTGTTTTCTTGAATGTATAGGCTTCATTTTTTAACATTTAAGCTCCATCCGCCGTTTTATATTTCGCAGCTAGCGAGTGATACTATGAATTCGTATGTATTTTACATATATTATTTGAAGCTTTTATACGTCTCTTAGACGTAAATACGAACGTCAAAAGACCTTTCTTATAATACAAATGATAACGTCATGTTTTTCGGGTTATTTTTACGTTTCTTAGAATTATGGTGATTGAATGAGTACTTTTGTATGTACTGAAACGGTACATGGATATTATATACATTTAAAATTAATACAAATGCTTTGTACTTACTTACACTCGACATGTTTTTTATTACTTTTTTCATACAAGATTACATATGTAATTCTGTCTTGAATAAAAGGAATGTAATATCAAAAAATTATATACTTTAGAATGGTATATAACTAACCAACAAACCGTCACGCCGCCGCCGTCAGCATTAAGTGGTAGGTAGAAAGAATGGACGGCCACACTTTTCTTTCCTGACATACTTCTCAACATTCATACATCGTGTCATGCACGCACGTCGATTTCTTCGACTCCCCACGTGGCCGCCATTTTATATTTGATTTATTTGATCGTGCCACGTTTTCCTCGGTCTTCCTCTATTTCTAGTTCCATTTACATCGTTAACATACACTTTTTTTACCATTCTTTCTTCATTCATTTATTCCAAAAATTTATCGCCACGCATTCATTTCTTATATTTTTATTCGTCTTTCTACCATACACAGTTTGCACACATGCGTCTAAGAGATCTTATTTCTACTGCATTTATTCTTCTTTTCTCTTTCTTTAGGTCGGTACAAGAACACCATTGTGCACTGCTATATTAGTTTTTTTAATAGGCTTTTGTTTGCGATGATAAATATACGAAAACACTGATGTATATATTGTCAATACAATTTTTATTTAAATTATAATGAATTAAAACGAAGTTTAATACAAATAAAAACATAAATTTTTTAGAAGTGTTATTATATTATAGTTTATGGAAATGACATGTTTCGCCATTCTATAGCAATGTCTTAGACACGTGAAACATATTATTAATGTGTATGAAAAAACGATAGTTTTCAAGAAGTTTTATTATAGTATATTTATGTATGACATGTTTCGCCCTTCTAAGGCATTATCAAATGTTAATTCGTAATTTGATAATGCCTTAGATGGGCGAAATATGTCATACATAAATACTAGAATAAAACTTCTTGAAAACTATCGTTTTTTCAAACATATTAATAATTAAATATGGAGCTTTACATCATTGTTCAAGAAACAATAAATAATGTAAAACATACTTTTTTCAGTATGTAAAACATATTAAGCCTATAAATTATTTTATTTTGTATACACCAATAGATGTCGCTGGTATTCTAAATTTATTTGTAATCTGGAATATTCGAGAAAATATAAATAAGTCATACGAGACCGTGTATTCAATGCCCCACGTTTGGGACGGTACGCAATGAGAGGTTAAGAAAAAATATGTTTACGAATTAAATACCAATTTATAATCCGACCCCGAGTGACGGAAAGAGACGAGGAGATTGAAGAAGATGTCGTTGAATCTTCCTGAATATGTATTAGTATTTTTGTATCTTTTCTATCCCGTTACAAATTGCATGGCCACGATCATCCCCTGTTTTGCTCTGTATAAATAAAATTGTGTGACAAAGGACCGACGCTTCAATGTCGCAAGGATACAAAACAGCGAAAATACCACACCGCCCGTCCTGCTTTGTTAAGTCCCTCGGGAATAAACAAATCCTGGAACCACACACAAAACACAGCATTCCTAAAGGATTGACTTTTTACTCGTGGCTAATGTCTCTATCAGAATGTCTTAATTGAGATGTTTCATTTGGCTATACTACATTGAAAAAAATCTTTTTAGAAACAAACACACAAGCCATCACGCCGTTTCTCCGCAGGGGTAGGCAGAGAGAATGGACTGCCACACTACTCTATCCTGATGCACCTCTCAAGCTTCCTCCACAATTATACAACGTTTCTTACACGCACGTCGATTCTTCCGACTTCTAACATGACCAACCCTTAAAATTGTTTTAATTTGGTCATGCCATGTTTTTCTCGGTCTGCCTCGACTCCGTACTCCATTCACATCATTATCGTATACTTTCTCCATCCATGCGCTCCATATGTTCGAACCAGCGCGTGTAAAACCTTCGAAACGTATCTAGAAAAATTATTTTAAAAGAAAAAAAAAAAAGGTGTTTTAATTTATAAAAATTCACCATTAATGAAATCCAGGGTGTTAACGACCCAAAATTATCAATAAAATTTTTTCGATTTTTTAACTGTTTTTTTTTCCAGTTTTGAGTTTATTTTTCTGGGCATGTTTCGAAGGCTTACATCTTCATCATCGGGAGGATGATATAAACTGATGATGAAGTTGTAAGCCTTCGAAACATGTCGCTAAAAATAAACTCAAATGTAAAAAAAAAACAGTGTTTTAATTTATAAATTATGGAATTCAAGTGTTAATCAATTATAAAAAGTTTTCTTTCGTAATTATTGACTAGTAACAAACCACCACGTTTCTTTTCCATGGGTATGCAGAAGTAATGGACCACCACATTTTTATTGCCTGACACGCTTCTCTCGATTCCTCACCATTCATATATCGCGAAATGCATGCACGTCGATTTCTCCGGCTCTTCACTTGACCTAATTTAATTTTTAACTAACTAACTAACCATCACGCCGTCTCCCCGAAGGGGTAGGCAGAAAGAATGGACTGCCACACCTTTCTTTCCTGACATATTTCTCTCGCTTCCTCAACATTCATACATCGTGTCATGCACGCGCGTCGATTTCTCTGACTCCTCACATGGCCGACATTCAATATTTGATTTATTTGATCGTGCCACGTTTTCCCTGGTCTTCCTCTATTTCTGGTACCATTTACATCATTAACATATAATTTTTTTACCATTCTTTCTTCATTCATTCTTTCCATATGTCCAAACCATCTTAATGATCCTTTCATTATTTTGTTCATGACACCATCATTCGCACCGCATTCACTTATATTTTCATTCGACACTCTATCATACACAGAGTATCACACATTCGTCTAAGAGATCTCATTTCTACTGCATTTATTCTACTTTCATCCTTCTTTTGCCAGTTCCATGCTTCGCTTCCATACATAAGGGTCGGTAGAAGAACACCATTGTGCACTGCCATTCTAGCTTTTTTGGATAGGTTTTTGTTTGCGAAGACAACTTTAAGTGCACCATTCACTTTGTTGCCTGCCCCAACCCTTCTTTCAATATCCCTCTCCACTCTCCCATCTCTTGTAAACATACTACCTAAATACACAAACTCAACTACTTGCTCCAAGTTTTCACCATTTACGCTAATGTTGCAGACTGTCGTGGTTTCTTCCTTTTCAAAAATCATTACCTTGGACTTATTAACATTCATCATCAGAAAATAAATTTAATTTTTTTTTTCTGTAATTCGAGAAAGTCCCATTTTCTCTTGGTTCATCAGTTTATCGCTGGGCGCATATCTTCGCGTGCAAATTAAGCCATTAACGATTCATTAGCAGATCGGCAGACGACCTTATTTTAGGTCGCATTTTTTCGCTCCCGTCGCATCCTCCGGGGGTCCAGTAGGACATTAGCGCTCATCTCCACAGCGAAGACAAAGAGTAAAAAATACACTTTTACAGCGACGGGAGACGAGGTTACGACGTTGTAAAATCATTTATGGTTTTATTAATCATTTGTAAGTCTACGTGTTGAGAATATCATCTTTTTCACCTTTGATTGTTACTACATGGTATTCGAAAATGATTGCCTCATTAGGGCTTGGTATTGCAGCGGTATCTTGATCATTTGACTTTGGGTTCGATTCGCATTCGCCTTGATTACTATTTTATTTTGTGTTTTTTTTAATTTTTATTTATGTCAAAGATCAGCTGTACTGTACTTAGAGTCAAGTTTATATAGATATTAATCATTTATTTATTTTAATCTATATATTGAAAGAAGGGTTGGTGCGGGTAACAAAGTGAATGGAGCTTTAAAAGTAGTTATTGGAAACAAGAATTTATCAATGAAAGCGAAAATGGCTGTTCACAATGGAGTTCTGGTTCCAACCCTTATGTATGGAAGCGAAGCATGGAACTGGCAGAAGAAAGATGAGAGCAGAATAAATGCTGTAGAGATGAGGTCCCTAAGACGTATGTGCGGTAGAACGATGTACGACAGAATCTCAAATGCTGATATTAGGAAAGAGTGTAGAGCGAAAGAAGGTATTATGAACAAAATTATGAAAGGTTCGCTTCGTTGGTTTCGGACATATGGAGCGCATGGGTGAAGAAAGAATGGTTAAAAAAGTATACGTTAACAATGTAAATGGAGTAAGGAGTCGAGGTAGACCGAGGAAAACATGGCATGACCAAATTAATCAAATATTAAAAGTTGGTCATGTCAGAAGCTGGAAGAATCGACGTGCGTGTATGACTCGATGTATGAATGTGGAGGAAGCTAGAGAGGTGTGCCAGGATAGAGTAGTGTGGCGGTCCATTCTCTCTGCCTACCCCTGCGGGGAAACGGCGTGATGGTTTTGTTTGTTTTGTTTGTTTGTTGTTAATCTATATATGGACAAGTGTATGAAAGAGCTGAAAGGTTTGGATGCGGGTGCAAACATAAACGGTGTGTCAGTTAGCTTTTTGTTGTATGCGAACAACGCTGTACTACTTGCAGACAACGAAAATGAACTACAAGCCCTGGTGTCGTATGTATGAGGTATGTAAGCGATACGATTTGATGATGGATGTGAATAGGTCCAAGGTAATGATTTTCGAAAAAGAAGAAACGAAACGAAAATGAACTACAAGCCCTGGTGACGTATGTATGAGGTATGTAAGCGATACGATTTGATGATGAATGTGAATAAGTACAAGGTAATGATTTTCGAAAAAGAAGAAAACATGACAGTCCGTAAAATTAGTGTGAATGGTGAAAATCTGGAACAAGTGGATGAATTTGCGTATTTAGGAAGTATGTTTACAAAGAATGGAAGAGTGGAGTAAGATATTGAAGAAATAATTAGGCAAAAGAAAATATATCTTGAGAAGAAAGATACCAGGCGAAGGAAGATGCCAGATGTAAGAAGATACCAAATGAAGGAATATTACCGATAAAATAATATACCAATTGAAATTAGATACCAGATGAATTAAGATACCAGATAAAATAAAATAAAAAATGAAGGAAGATATCCGATAAAGGAAGAAACCACATGAAATAAGATTCCAGATGAAGGAAGATGCCAGGAAAGGTCAATTGAGAAAAATATTAGGTGTATAAATTTGCTTCCGCCGTTTTGCAATATATGGCAGTAGCGGTAAGTGGTAGTTGGAATAAATAGATCATAGATGTCATACAATAAGCTAAAGTATTTGTAAACATAACGCCATCGAAATATTAGTCGATTTGTGTCTGCATCATAAAGTTATTTCCGATTAAACATGTCAGCTTACGAGCCAAATACTCGTCATTTGCGGGAGGTTTTAATTTTATGCTTTAATATGAAGAAATCTGCGGCTGAGGCTCATCGAATGCTCTCAAATACCTATGGTGAGGCCGCTATTAGTGAAAGAACGTGCCGAGAGTGGTTTCAACGCTTCAAGAACGGTGATTTTACGTCGAAGACCAGCATGGCGGTGGAAGAGAGAAGGTTTTCGAAGATGCAGAATTGGAGGCATTACTTGATCAAGACTCGTGTCAAACGCAACAAGAATTGGCAGGATCATTGGGAGTGACGCAACCAGCCATTTCAAAACGCCTGAAAGTCATGGGAATGATGCCGAGTACGAGTTGAAGCCGAGAGATGTTGAACGGCGTTTGTGTGTTTGTGAACAGCTGCTTGCAAGGCAAAGACGGAAGGGATTTCTGCATCGCATTGTGACTGGGGACGAGAAATGGGTTCATTACGATAATCCCAAGCGCAGAAAATCATGGGGATATCCCGGCCATGTTTCCACGTCGACGGCCAAACCGAATATTCACGGTTCCAAGGTTATGCTCAGTATTTGGTGGGACCAGCTCGGCGTAGTGTATTATGAGTTGTTAAAACCGACTGAAACAATCACAGGCGATCGTTATCGAACGCAATTAATGCGTTTGAGCCGAGCATTGAAAGACAAACGGCCGCAATACAACGAGAGACATGATAAAGTGATTTACAGCATGACAATGCTCGACCCCATGTTGCGAAAGTGGTCAAGACATACTTGGAAACTTTGAAATGGGAAGTCCTACCCCACCCGCCGTATTCTCCAGACGTTGCTCTCTCGGACTATCACTTGTTTCGATCAATGGCACACGACCTAGCTGACCAGCACTTCCGGTCTTATGAAGAAGTCAAAAATTGGATCGATTCGTGGATCGCTTCAAAAGATGACCAGTTTTTTCAACGCGGGATTCGTATGCTGCCCGAAAGATGGGAGAAAGTAGTGGCCAGCAATGGACAATACTTTAAATCATAAATGTATAACCAGTTTTTTACGATAAAGCCTCGAATTTCGGAAAAAAACGGCGGAAGCAAATTTATACACCAATATATTAAATATAATAAATAACGAAATGCTCGTGAGAATAGGGATTATTTGAGGCACAAAAATAAGTTATTCTAGTTTAGATGAATTATAAGGCTGTAACATATTATTGGTTTAAAAATAGAATTTTAATTCCAAGTAAATTATTCAGTATTCTTGCTTGAATGAAATATCAAAGATATTGATACTACTGGCCCCCTATTTTGTAAAATATTTTGTAACTCAAATTGAGTCATTACACCGTGTTTAAAAAAAAGGTTCTCTTTTTAAATGATTAAGTAGTTACCAAGTCCGCCGTCAACAGTCCCGGAGCGTGACTAGCGACTAGAGCCGTGCCCAGGTATACCATGCCCTCAGGTAGACTGGAGTTCGTCACTAATTAGGATTTTCTACTGTTTCAACCGGGGTTCAACATAATTGATTCTACTAAATTGATTCACTTTCAATGAAAGTATGCATCCCTTGTCTTATCATTTTTTATCTTTTTTTTAAATTTATTGTTTCTTGAACATTGATGTAAAACTTCATATTAAATCGCACCGTGAGTGTAAAACCGATGTAAGTGCAAATATACAGTTTGGGGATATGGGAGTTTAAAGATTTCATATTGCTTGGAAAAACTGTTTTTTTTTTAATTAAACCAATGATTTTCGGTTTATAGTGATATACCTATAAACCGAAAATAATTGGTTTATTAAAAAAAAAACAGTTTTTCCAAGCAATATGAAGTCTTAAAACTCCACTCATGAAGTTGTACACTCACGGTGCGAAATAATTAATACGAATGAAAGCGTCAGTTTTCTAGAAGTTTAATTATATTTTATAGGAATGACATGTTTCGCCCTTCAAAGGCATTATCAAATGGCTATAATATATGGACATTTGATAATGTCTTAGAAGGGCGAAACATGTCATTCCCAGGAAATATAATAAAAATTCTAGTAAACTGACGTTTCCATTCGTATTAATTATTCATTTTTTAAGATAATCTTATTATTTTCCTGAAATCCCTTTTGGGAAGTTCATTTTAAATAATAATTTACTTAACTTCCACTTCTGTATTTATTTCGATAGCGACCGGTTTCGCCAGGATAGCTGGTGTATAGAGGAAGTGAAGCTTGAAGCTGATAAAAGAAGGATAAAAGTAGTATTAATGCCGTAACCATCTTCTGGTACCTATATCATTACAAAGAAACATAGTTATTCAATATGTGAACAGAAATATAAAGTTTATTCACGTTTCTGCTGCTTTTGATATCTAGTTTTAAAAATAGAATATTTTTAGTAAAAATGGAACGCGGAAACCTCACAAAGTGTTAGAAAGCGCACTGGAAATCATATCGAATTTCATCAAACAACAGAACCAAATCAGTGCCACCAAAGTGTCATTTCCATCCCTTTTCCATCGTAAATGCACCGTGCATTTGGTTCGTCCTTTTTGATGAATTTGATTATTTTACTAAGGCAAAATATTCATGTCCCCCTGGAGTCGATCCCCCGTAGGGAAGGTATTCCAATGTCTCAATTCTTTTTAATATGACGCGGTTTATTCACTCCAGTCCTTAACCGTCGCGTTGCCATGTGGTCAATTGAGTTTCCACTGCCAATTTAAAGTTGATTTTCTTAAAACCTATGGACCCTAATATTATAAAAAAAATTGTAATCCTCCATTGAAGTGTTTTCAATATTTCGTAATAAAAAAAAAGCAAACAATTACTTCCTTCATCCCAAAAAAAAATATTTTCTAAGACTGCCCTCACCTTCATTCGTGTTAAGGTAGAATTTGTTTTGTTAATATTTACAACTTTATCAAAAGTGACAAATACTTACTCGCTGTTTTGAACGTATTATAAATTATATCTTTGACCTTTTCAATAGGTACGTAATAATACCGACTGGATGAAAACGCAGCACGTAACATAATAATATCAGAACTGTGAAAATATTAACACTTTACCAAAAGGGACAAATATTAATACGTACTCGTTGTCTTGAACTTACTATACATTTTGCCTAGGTGCCTTTATCCTCGCCCCGCCGGCCGCGGCGCGCAGACAAGTTTATACCCGATGTCCAGTCGCCCGTATGCTGTGACGCAGTACATATCAGAAATCGCATGGTTCCAGAAAAAAATTAATAATGATATGTTTTTCAAATAATCCATGTATGTTATAGATATCGATCTATTCCTAATGAAATTCCCTACAAGATGACATAAATTAAATTTTGATTCATCTAGTCATATGCTTGATATTTAGATAAAGTTAGCGGTAAACTGAACTTACCACATGGGAGCGAGCGTTTTGTTTTGAACACGGTACGTTAAGGGTTAAATTAAGAGTTAGCCTTTATTATGATAATATATTTGATCGTGCCACGTTTTCCTCGGTCTTCCTCTATTTCAAGTTCCATTTACATCGTTAACATATACTTTTTTTACCATTCTTCATTAATTTATTCCAAAAATTCTTCGCACCGCATTCATTTTTTATATTTTCATTCGTCATTCTACCATACACAGTTTTTGCACATTCGTCTAAGAGGTCTCATTTCTACTGTATTTATTCTTCTTTTATCATTCCTTATGGTCGGTACAAGAACACCATTGTGCACTGCTATATTAGTTTTTTTTTAAAAAGGCTTTTGTTTGCGATGATAAATATACGAAAACACTGATGTATTTAGTGTTAATACAATTTTTTTCATTTTCTAGAGGTGTTATTATAGTTTATGGAAATGACATGTTTCGCCTTTCTATAGCAATGTCTTAGACATGTGAAACATATTATTAATATGTATGTAAAAACGATAGTTTTTAAGGAGTTTTAGTATAGTATTTATGTTATATTATAACTACATATAGACGACCTTCGTGGCCGAGAGGTAAGTGCATTGACTGCCATCCCAAAGGTTCCGGGTTCGATTCCTGGTGAGAGCAATGTGATTGTTACACTATTTTTGGTCTGACGTAGAATTCACGTGACAATAAAATGGCGATAGATTAGCTACCTATCACATGTCACGAGAATCACTATGATAGCTATAATACCCTTTACATCGATTTGGCTCATGCTGTAAAGAGCGATTCAACAATATAATAATAATAATAATATTTATAAGGTAAAAGAAGGATGAAAGAAGACTATATTAAATACAGTAAAAATGAGAACTTTTAGGCGAAAAACTAACTAACTAACTTAGCATCACGCTGTCTCGTCGAAGGAGTAGGCAGAAAGAATGGACCGCCACACTGTTCTGTCCCGACATACATCTCTCGCTTCTTCTTCATTCATAGATCGTGTCATGCACGCACGCCGATTTCTTAGATTCCTCACGTGACCGACATTTAATATTTGATTGATTTGATCGTGCCAAGTTTTCCTCTGCCTTCTTCTATTCCTGGCTCCGTTCACGTCGTTTACATATACCTTCTTCACCATTCTGTCTTCTCTTATTCTTTCCATGTTTCTAAACCATCTTAACGACCCTTTCGTTATTTTTCTCATAACACTTTCATTTGTACCGCATTCACTTTTTATATTTGCATTTGACACTCTATTAATGAACACCATTGTGCACTTCTTATTCTTCTTTCGGTGCTGTGTCAGGTCCCCCCAACGTTGGTGATCACTGCAGCAAAGGCATCTCTATCCTGCGCCCCTTGGAACAGGTTCTGAACTCTTGTTATTCCTGTCCACTCTTTGATATTCCGCAGCCAGGACAGCTGCCTTCTACCAACTCCCCGACGTCCCTCCACTTTTATTTAATTTTTTTTTATGTATACAACAAGTTGTTTGAACCCAATTACTGTATACAATTTTTATTTTTTAGCAATTATATTGATTCTCGTGACATGTGATAGGTAAGCCAATCCCTCGCCATTTTATTATCACGTTTATTCTACACCAGGCCAAAGCAGTGTGACAATCACACTGCCATCGCCGGGAATCGAACCCGGGACCTTCCGGATGGAAGTCAGAGCTCTTACCACTCTGCCACGAAGGTCGTCTGCCACTTTACCCATTAATAAAGGCGGTATCTTTAATGTCGTCCCTCCATCGAAGTTGGGGACATTATGGGTTTCGGGTCGCAGTTCTAGGAAGCCAACAAAGGAAACATTTGCAGATATCCCTCTTAATATTTTTATCTATGTAAAATTATATTTAAGATTTGATTGGGTAATTTCAAAGGACCCTCCGAGATGAACATCCGCTATCTCAAACACTCCCTTCTTCGAGTGACATGCACTTTACCGAATCAAATGTTTTTTTTCCACCCTCCACGTCAATTCGTTCCTGTTTCTATTCCGGTACCCGCTTCCTTTAATTAGACTTGACAACTGTATCGGACCCTCCTAAAAGACGCTCTATACTCCAGTGACCACTCGTGGTATTTAAATGAATTTTAAATTTCTGAAATTCTCACAATTTCTGGATAAAAACAATCGATAACTAAAACTAACTTACCATCACGCCGTCTCCCCGGAGGGGTAGGCAGAAAGAATGGAACGCCACACTGTTCTGTCCTGACATACGTCTCTCGATTCCTCTACATTCATACATCTTGTCATGCACGCACGTCGATTTTTCCGACTCCTCGCGAGACCGACATTCAATATTTGATTGATTTGATCGTGCCACGTTTTCCTCGGCCTTCCTCTATTTCTAGCTCCGTTCACGCCGTTTATATATATACCTTCTTTACCATTCTGTCTTCACTCATTCTTTCCATGTGTCCAAACCATCTTAATGACCCTTTCCTTATTTTGTTCATAACACTTTCATTCGCACCACATTCACTTCTTATACTTGCATTTGTCACTCTATCATATACAGATTTTCCACACATTCGTCTTAGAGATCTCATTTCTATTGCATTTATTCTACTTTCATCCTTCTTTTGCCAGTTCCATGCTTCACTTCCATACATAAGGGTCGGCACAAGAACATCATTGTGCACTGCCATCTTAGCTTTTTTGGATAGGCTTTTGTTTGCGATGACAACTTTAAGTGCACCATTTATTCTGTTGCCTGCCCCAGCCCTTCTTTCAATATCCTTCTCCACCCTCCCATCCTTAGTAAACATACTTCCTAAATAAACAAATTCATCCACTTGTTCCAGATTTTCACCGTTTACACTAATGTTGCAGACTGTCATGCTTCCTTCTTTTTCGAAAATCATTACCTTAGACTTATTCACATTCATCATCAAATCGTATCGCTTGCATACCTCATACATACTAGACACCAGGGCTTGCAGTTCGTGCTCGTTGTCTGCAAGTAGCACAGCGTCGTCCGCATACAACAAACAGCTTACTGAAACATCTTCCATTTTTGCACCTCGAAAACAATCGATTATACGATAAATTCTGACTCAGCTAAACAATACGCGTTTTTTTGTGACATACCATTTCAAACGGTTCTCTACAAGTTTATCCGAGATTGACCTCACTCAAAATGTTAAAAATTTTATTCAAACCATTATTGTGTATTCGACGTAAAATTTAAAAATAAAATCTTGTTCTACTGCATTTATTCTACTTTCATCCTTCTTTTGCCAATGTAGAAATGAGATCTCTTAGATGAATGTGTGGATACTCTGTGTCTGATAGAGTGTCGAATGAAAATATAAGAAGTGTATGCGGTGCGAATGTTGGTGTCATGAACAAAATAATGAAAGGATCATTAAGATGGTTTGGACATATGGAAAGAACGAATGAAGAAAGAATGGTAAAAAAATTATATGTTAATGATGTAAATGGAACCAGAAATAGAGGAAGACCGAGGAAAACGTGGCACGATCAAATAAATCAAATATTGAATGTCGGCCATGTGAGGAGTCAGAGAAATCGACGCGCGTATGAATGTTGAGGAAGCGAGAGAAATATGTCAGGAAAGAAAAGTGTGGCAGTCCATTCTGTCTGCCTACCCCTTCCGGGAGACGGCGTGATGGTTAGTTAGTTAGTTAGTTAGTTAAATATTTTTCTTATTTTTGTCCTGTCACACCTCCGTGGTGCATAGGGCCTCAAGGAACCTTCTCCACCCGACTCTATCGCATGCCTGATGCCTAACATCATCCCAAGTGAGGCCTGCTGCCTTAACATCGTCCTGTAGGGCTCTTCTCCAGGTGGCTCTAGGTCTGCCTCGCTTCCTCTTTCGCCCATAAGGGACCAGTCTAGTGCGCCCTGAGCGATGCAGGCTGGGTTCCGTCTCAGAGTGTGACCGATCCACTGCCATTTGCGTCTAGCGACTTGTTCTCTAGAAAGAAAATAACAAGAGTAAATTTGTATACAATTAGATGAATGCATTTTAGCATGCAAATTAGTTCGCTTTACCCCATTTTTAGGAGAGCAATAACAATGATATTATAGTTATGATTGTCACAAGAACTCAGAAATGTTATTTTAAATATTTATTTTAATTATAATAGAAAAATATTCATCCAGTGATACCTTATTTTGCATAGAACATTCAACGTGGCTTCCTATTTAACATTGTAAGACCGCTACTGTTATCCTTGGTCCTTCACTAAACTCGGGACAGGACTCGAATCCTGTTTTTTGTTAGCCGCATATGGTCCACGTCTTAATGAGGGCAAATACCTGTTAAGATCAGAGCTTCTCAAATAAGTTTTATTTACTATTCCTTATTTTGTGTTTCTTTTAAAAAATATATATTATGGTGTTTTCTTCATTCGGATAGAACACGGCACGATTAAATCAATCAAAACAATTAAATGGCCACGTAGAGTCGCAGAAATCGACGTGCGTGCATGACATGACGAAAGAATATCGAGGAAGCAAAAGATCAGGAAATAACAGTGTGGCGGTCCAGTATTTCTACTTACCTCTTCGGAGAAACGGCGTGACGGTTTATGTTTTTCAATTGATTATTGTATAAATATAGGGATGATGTCAAGGGTTGTAGTAATCAGATCACTTCTGGAAGAAAATGAAGAAAATGTATGATAGAATATCGAATGAAAAAAATTAGAAAGGAATTTAAGAATGTGTCATTCGAGAAAGGTCGAGAAAGGCCAAGAAAAACATACCATGAACAAATTAATGAATTATTAAATTGCTGTCTTCTCTTTTTATATCGGCGATTGACGATCTGTCTAAATTTATTTCTATTTAATTCATTTTTATACTGTTTTTGTCAGTTCCATGTTTTTATTCGAAGTTTATATAATAATAAATATGTGTAATATTATACGTGTCTTCTTCTTCTTCTTCTGCTTTATTTAGGACTATGTCCTGTTATTTCTCGGAGCCTGTACTGGGATGCAGAACTCCAACTATCTCGCCATCTTTTGGGTGGTCTTCCTGGAGGTCGATTTCCTGTTGGTACTTTATTTGCGGCTATATTTATCACTCTTTCAGAACATGCCCTTTCCACATGATCTCTCCAGTAGCGCCTTCTCAGTCTTCTCCATCGCACGACATCTTACACATTGCAGTTCTTTCTTATTTCAGAATTTCTTTCTCTGTCTCGGACTGTCATGTCGTTCCCGCATCGGATCGGAGAGTATTCGTTTCTGTGGTTCTCAGGAGACTATTTGTTCTGATGGTGTCAGCTCTCGTTTCTATTCCATATGTCATTATAGGACGTACGCATGTCTTGTAGATTCGTATTTTACTCTTCCATTATACATTTGACATCATTAAAACCAGATCTTTTAAAAAAAAATCTTTTGATGTACAGTATAAAACATTCTGTAAACATAAGGATGAGAGATTCCCATGAGACTCTATGTATTATTATCACACATATACAGGGTTATTCCTACAAACATGTAGAATCCAATAGGATAATTGTGCTAAAATCTCTTTGTTAGTATTAAATATGAGGATAGTGACCATAAATTTAAGAGGCTACTAATTTTGTCTGTCTTCTCATAGTGCGAAAGAAAGCATCGAGGGCCAGATTGAGTTGCTCATAATTAAAGTCTTACCATTCAAAAAATTATATAAGAACAGAAAAGGTGATAGTCATTAGGAGCGAGATCTGGGGAGTAGGGTGGATGTGGCAAAACAGACCAGAATTTTTTTTCTTGAATCACTTTGGCCGTGTGTGGTTTGGCGTTTTCGAGTGACAGGATAACATTTTTCCGGTTGATGAGTACAGGACGCTTTTCCAGTAGTTTTTCATGAACTCTTTGCAGCTGCTGAGCGTATGTTTGGCAGTTATCGTTTCTTTGTACTTCATCCGATCGTGGTAGATTATTCCCACCGTACACACAATAATGTTTTTTTGCCATCAATATTGGCTTTGGGGTCCAAAAGATAGGGAAGAAAATCTTTACTTCCGTAAATATTTCACTGGTTGGAGTACCTTTGAGAAGAAATGCGAACCCTACGCTTCATCGCAGGCAAAACCCTCAGAGATAGGATCAGAAATAAAACGATATGGTCTGTCTGTGGTGTTGAGGACATAGTAAGATGGGGAAGAAGCAGAAGGCACTTTTGGAAAGACCACGTGGACCGCATGGAGAATACAATGATAGCAACATTTATTTATAGTGAAAACCCAAGCAGCAAGAGACTACCAGGAAGGCCGCCAAAAATATGGAGAAGTTGCTGGACATCATCATCCTAGGATACCTCACCGTCACAAACAGGTCATACGACCTAAGCTAAGAGGAAGAAGGTGAAGAATACAAACGTTTTAAATTTTAAATCGTCCATATACCGCTTTTACATACATTTCAGAACATCCTGTTTCTACGGCATATTATTCGTGTGTCGTAATATCAGAACCGCAACGTTTATACAATCGTGTCATAAAGTTTAAAAGCGGATGTCTGAAATTTGTATTAAGTTTATAAACAAAGATATCTCGGCATTCTCTACTCATTATCTGCCCAGACTCTGGTGTGCTTTCGGTGGATTGCCGTCCATGTATCACTTTCTACATTGTCTGCCCATTACATTAGAACCACGCACTTTATTCTTGTACAATTTTATTTTAATTGAATTAACGAAGCCGTTTTTATTCCACTATTAGAAGACATCTGTCTCGGTTCAACTTTAGGAAAACAAGATACTCTCTAAAATAAGAGTCGAACGCACTTTCACTAATATAACTTCGATCTCCAAAGTAATCTTATTCAGCATATTGATTGCTCTTCCCACCGGCATCACTACAGGTAGGTTGGTTCATGGGATCTGCAGAAAGAACAATCTATGCTGGCGCTATCTGTCGGAAACAAAAATAACCATAGCCTCCATCTCGGCTGAGTTCTAAAAATATCCCTTGATTAATCTAAGGAAATGGCTTATGAGAAACCCGTCTCTTTGAAGCGATAATGAAATGCAATGCAATGTGAATGAGAAATGTACATTCTTACATTTTTCACTATTTTTTTAAAATGAGTTACTAACTAACTAACTAACTAACGTTACATGTTGACATGGACGATCCGGACTTTTGTGTTTATTTAATTTATGTTACACGTATCCACCGTTTTTTAAATTAGCTCTTATATGATTTAATTAATGTTCCACGTATCCACTTTTTTTATTTGGCAGTAATTAGGCACTTAAAACCAACCAACACCAGCAAGAACTTTAAAAGAATATTGAAGAAATTATTCAAATTGTCATTGGAACAAATGAAAAATTTATTTTTACACCTGTCAAAATTCTTTATATAAACGAAAAAACTTGATGAGTTACAACAAGTAACTCATGAAAAATAATGAGTTACTTGTTTTCAAAAAGAAACAAATACAGTAGAACGTCGTTTATCCGGACGTCAGTTAACCGGAACGTCAATTATCCGAACAACCAGATAATAATAAAACATTCTGTACCGTGACCTACGCATGACTAAGCTTACCCCACCACACCTACACAACGTTGAGTGTGGGTTGCATCATCCTTCTCGTTCCTCCTCCTTTCATTCTCCTCCGCACTCTAAGGACAGTCAGTCTCCCGCTGTGTTCGAGTTTCAGCGTGTCATCTCGTAAGTTTTAACCTGTCATTATTTATTCGAGATAACCCCGGTCCTAATTAGATCGACGTTCTACTGTAATCTCATTTGATATACGTAAAACACTGTCTTCTGAATTTCGTTGATTTAAAAACACTTAAAACTGAAGCCTATCCAAAAAAGCTAAGATGGCAGTGCACAATGGTGTTCTTGTGCCGACCCTTATGTATGGAAGTGAAGCATGGAACTGGCAAAAGAAGGATGAAAGTAGAATAAATGCAGTAGAAATGAGATCTCTAAGACGAATGTGCGGCAAATCTGTTTATGATAGAATGACAAATGCAAGTATAAGAAGTGAATGTGGTGCGAATGAAAGTGTTATGAACAAAATAAGGAAAGGGTCATTAAGATGGTTTGGACACATGGAAAGAATGAGTGAAGACAGAATGGTAAAGAAGGTAAACAGCGTGAACGGAGCTAGAAATAGAGGAAGACCGAGGAAAACGTGGCACGATCAAATCAATCAAATATTGAATGTCGGTCACGTGAGGAGTCAGAAAAATCGACGTGCGTGCATGACAAGATGTATGAATGTAGAGGAAGCGAGAGACGTATGTCAGGACAGAACAGTGTGGCGTTCCATTCTTTCTGCCTACCCCTCCGGGGAGACGGCGTGATAGTAAGTTAGTTGGTTAGTTAGTAAAACTGAAGATTTCTCATATCTTTTCCCTAAAAATTTGAGCAGGGAGTGTACACGCGTGGTTGTATTTGATGTTCCGCATCACAAGTCTTAGCCGCAGATTGTTCATAACTCCATTTGATTTCAAAATGACCTGAATCCGCTCTTAGGATTATTTCCATAGAAATCCCGGCACAATATCGGGACTCCCATTCACGTGAAATAAAATGGCGTGAGGCTCTAACTTCGGTCATATTATTATATCGCAACCTTCGAGTATTGCCCGCGTAAAGTGAGGTAACCTTATTCGCGTTATACATTCGCGACAACAACACCAACAAGAACGACAACAACAACAACAACAATTCATCACGCCGTTTCCTCGCAGGGGTAGGCAGAGAATGAACCGTCACACTGCTCTACTGTGACACACCTATCTAGATTTCTTCACATTCTTCGTGGCAGAGTGGTTACGAGCTCTGACCTCTACCTATCACATGTCACGAGAATCAATATAATAGCTAAAAAATAAAAATTGTACACAGTAATTGGGTCCAAACGACCTGTTGTGTACATACACGCACGTCGAAACTTCCGACCAAATAAATAAATAAATAAATGCCGTAGATATGAGGTCACTAAGAAGGATGTGCGGAAAAACAATGTTTGATAGAATATCTAATGATGAAGTAAGAAAGAAATGTAAGGCGGATGAATGCGTGATAAATAAAATCAAGAAAGGGTCACTTAGATGGTTTGGACATTTGGAACGAATGGATGAGGAAAGAATGGTTAAAAAGATATATACAAGTAGTGTGAATAGAAAAAGAAGTCGAGGAAGGCCAAGGAAGACATGGCATGACCAAATTAATCAATTACTGAAAGGCGACCATATTCGATGTAGGAACAATCGACGAGCGTGCATGTCACGATGTGGGAATGTAGAAGAGGCGCGAGAATTATGCCAGGATAGAACAATGTGGCGATCCATCTTCTCTGCCTACCCCTTCGGAGAAACGGCGTGATGGTTAGTTAGTTTAGTTATAATAATACAACGCGTAAACTTGCTAAAAATGGATTTCGATTTTTTATCTATTAAACCAACCCACGTCGATTCTTCCGACTTCAAACATGATCAACCTTTAAAATTTGATTAATTGCGTCATACCATGTTTTCCTCGGTCTACCTCGACTCCGTACTCCATTTACATCGTCAACGTATACCTACTTTTTTAACCATTCTTTCTTCACCCATGCGCTCCATATGTCCGAACCAACGCAGCGATATTTTCATAATTTTGTTCATAATACCTTCTTCCGCTCTACATTCCTTTCTTATATCAGCAAAAAAAAAATTATAAGAAGTCTTGTAAAAGTGTAATAAAGTGTTATAAAAATACAAAGTTTATTTATTCAATCAATCCACAACACAATGTGAAAGTGAATATATAATTGAATTAAAAAATACAAATAAAACGGTACAACAAAAACACTCAAAAGAATTTATTTAAAAATATTAATTTTAGAGTTATTCCGTTTTTCTTTTGAGTAAAATACAGGTAGCAAATAGTACTACCTCTACAATGAGTATTCAACTTCAACTTACCTCTGTATTAATATTAAAAACCAATTCAACGTTTAGTGGATCGTTCAATACAATTTAGAAGAATTTCAAATACGATTATATAAACCAACTCAAGTGCTAAAGGGACCATGTATTATTGTGCGTCTTGAAATTGTTTACCTGTTTTTTCTTTTCCGATTTTTTACATATATATTTAATCTCCTTTACCCTTCAAGAACGGTTAAGTAATTTTAAAAATATTGTTTTTTTTTTAAATGTATTCGATAAAGAAAATATTTTCATATTGGTTTTTATGTATTCAATCCAAACACATCGAAATTTCAAACGTGTGTATGAATACAAAAAGATACGCTATAAACTAAAAAAACAAACGTACTAATCCTTACGCCGTTTCTCCGAAGGGGTATGCAGAAATAATGAACCGCCACACTGTTCTCGTGTCGTGCAAATTTGATTGTTTTGATCGTGCCACGTTTTCTTTGTCATATATACTATTTTTATAGTATTCTTCCTCGTTGTAGACCTAAGTGGTCTGTTCTCCAGAGTGTTGCTCCTCCTGTGAGGTAGACTCCCAGCTGTCCTACCATATTATAGGAGGTCTTTCACGAGGACGAGTCCCATGAGGCTGATTATGCAATGCAATGAATGTAAGGGAGTCTGGTGGTGTCCAATTCTTTTAACATAACCGTACCAGTCCCTTTTTCGCTGTCTACTCCATCTTATAATATCCTCAACCTCACATATCTATTTAATTCTGGTGTTCCTCACGCGACACCTCAGTGTCTTGCCTGGTGTCGTCCTCAGTGTCTTCATTTCGGAAGTCCTCAAAACTTGTTTGGTCCTAACTGTGTCTGCCCTTGCTTCGACGCCATATGTTATTATTGGTCTTACGCATGCTTATAGATTCTCATCTTACTCTTAATGGCCATGTCTTTGTTTTTACATATTGTGGGTTTTAGAACCCCAGAGATTGCATCTGCCTTGTTAACTTGGGCTTGTATTTCTTCCCGCAGATAAGCTCCCCCCACCAGGTCTGTGCCAAGATACTTGAAGGTCCTGACTTGTTCTATAGGTTGATTTTCTAATTTTATTTAGGACGCATTCATCAACTTAACATTCCTTTCTTACTTCACCATTATGTCGCACCGTGAGTGTAAAACCGACGTAAATGCAAATATACAGTTTGGAGATATGGGAGTTTAAAAGTTTCATATTGCTTGGAAAAACTGTTTTTTTTTTAATAAACCAATGATTTTCGGTTCATAGTAATTTATTTATTTATTATTATGATGATTTGTATTTTAAGTGCGCCGTTTTGTAAAATCAATTACTCCAAGGGCGCACGAGGAAATGACTGACCGAACAGTGCAGTCTTCAGATGTTTCTTAAATTTAACGTCACTTTCTTCATACTTAATACTAACATGGAGGCTATTCCACGCCAACGGACCCGCAACGCTGAAAGCACGATCATAGAAACATGCTTTATTGGCTCTGACTGGAATCGCTATGTTGTTTGCACTTGTTTCTACTGATCGGAGTGAACGTTGCCTTTCCGTTGGCATGGGTGTCACGCAGAGGTCCGATATATACGCTGGCGCTCTCTGGTGTCGAGCCCTAAAAACTGTCAAACACAATTTATATTTTACTCGCTCTCGGATTTTAAGCCAATGAAGGTCCTTCAGGAGCGGCGTGATATGACAATGTTGCCCCATAATCAATCGGGCAGCAGCATTAAATACGCTTTGTATTCTGCTTAATTGATTATTTGGCAATCCAGCGTACATTCCGTTGCAATAATCTAACCGTGACACTACAAAATAATTTACGAGGGTCCTAGCTTCACCAACAGGTAAACATCTCCGTATGTGCTTTAGCTGTCTCAGTTGGAAGAAACCAGACTTAACAAGCCCTGATATGTGCGTATTGTAAGACAGATTGCCATCTAAATATACCTTCTTCTTCCTGTGCCGTGTCAGGTCCCCCCGACGTTGGCGATCACTCCGGCGAAAACCTCCCTGTCCTGCGCTGCCCGAAACAGGTCATCCACCGTCCTCATTCCGGTCCACTCTCTAATGTTGCGCAGCCAGGACATCTGTTTTCTGCCAACTCCCCGTCTTCCCTCTATCTTGCCCTCCAATATAAGTCGGAGGAGGCGGTACTTTTCTCCACGCAGCACGTGACCCAAATATGAGACCTTTTTCACTTTGACATTCGACAACAGCTCTCTCTTGGCTCCGGCTCTCCTAAGTACTTCGACGTTACTGACCTTTTCGGTCCAAGGTATACGAAGCATTCTTCTGTGTATCCACATTTCGAATGCTTCTAACCGATTCATTACGTTCACTTTTAGAGTTCATGTTTCACTTCCGTATAATAGAGCTGACCATATGTAAGCTTTTATCATTCTTTGTCGAAGTTTAAGATTTAAATTAACGTCACAGAAGAAGGGTCTCATCTTATTAAATGCAGCACGTGCAACTTCTATTCTACATTTTACTTCTGTATCTGGGTCGAGTGTTTTAGTAATGATTTAGTAAATATACCTATAAACCGAAAATCATTGGTTTATTTAAAAAAAAAACAGTTTTTCCAAGCAATATGAAATCTTTAAACTCCCATATCTCCAAACTGTATATTTGCACTTACGTCGGTTTTACACTCACGGTGCGGTGTATTATTTTTTTTTACTTGAATTGTCTCTAATAATTGATGCCCTGCGTTTTAATTATCAGGGCGGTGTGGACATGTTTGAAATGTGATTCTACGATGAGTAATTTGGCTTTATTTTTATTCAAAGAATTTGAAAGAGAAGAAATTTTACATTACATTAGCTATTCTATCATACATTGTTTTCCCGCACATTCTTCAATGTTTGCTTTACGAGTAAATACAAAATGACAACAAAACAATTTCGCACAGGCTATAATTTTGTACACCTTTATACGTCGATTTGCGGTTATACCGCCATGAATCCTTTAATAATTCTTCATTCGTCCCTCAGGAGCGCCACCGCCGCCCACATATCTGTTTTAATGTCAAACTTTGTCCCCGTTTTTTCCCCTTTTATGTCCGGTGTTGCCAGGTATTTTTACTACGCTTCGGCGTTGTTTTGTTTTGTTTTACGACCTCCGCCATTTTGTCTGACCGTAGTCCTCTAGAACTAGAACACTGATACATTTATTTGTCCATATTTTTTTATTCCATAGCATTTTTCTTTTTTGATCCATTTCTCTGCCATAATGTAACTAACTAACTAACCTATATTTTAAATATATTTTCAATCATCTTCCTGAGAATCTCAAATCAATTAACGACACTAAGAAATTTAAACGTGCTCTAACCAAATATACCAATCTGCCTCTGGTGACACCGGTGGGAAGAGCAATTAGTCTGCTGAACGCGGTCTCCTCGGAGATCGACGTCTTTCATGTTAGTGAAAGTACGTTCAGGGGGCAAATACTATTGACTTTAGAAAGTATCTTGTCTTCCTAATGTCGAACCATCTCTAATACGTTCCTGGTACTTTGTTGTAATATTTTTATGATATTTTACCTGTACTTAATAGATGCCTTAAACATTTTCCTGTTTGTAATGTCTATTGAGTTAATAAACTGATTTGATTTGATTTGATATATAAAGACAGGGACAACCATAGACATAGAAAATGTTTTTTTCTTTTAGATTTAGTAATTTTAATTAATGTTAGCATAAGATTACTAACAACCGCCATTTTACTAACAATTCTACTAACATCCTGTTTTATGTAGTTGCCACGATACAGGCCATGCCTAGTGTGACAATTACAGTACATAAACTGTTTTTGTCAAATAATGTGTAACATGTAAGAGTAAAAAAAAATAAAAAATAAAACTAACTAACCATCACGCCGTCTCCCCGTAGGGGTAGGCAGAAATAATGGACTGTCACACTTTCTTTCCTGATATTTTTCTCTCGATTCCTCAACATGCATACATCGAGTCATGCACGCGCGTCGATTTCTCGGACTCCTCGCATGGCTGACATTCAATATTTGATTTATTTGATCGTGCCACGTTTTCCTCGGTCTTCCTCTATTTCTGGTTCCATTTACATCGTTAACATATAATTTTTACCATTCTTTCATCATTAATTCTTTCCATATGTCCAAACCATCTTAATGATCCTTTCATTATTTTGTTCATAACACCATCATTCGCACCGCATTCACATCTTATATTTTCATGCGACACTCTATTATTCAAAGAGTATCACACATTCGTCTAAGAGATCTCATTTCTACTGCATTTATTCTAATTTCATCCTTCTTTTGTCAGTTCCATACATAGAAGAACACCACGTCAGTAGAAGAACACTATTGTGCACTGACATTTTAGTTTTTTTTGTTAGGTTTTTGTTTGCGATGACTGCAGGGGTAGGCAGAGAGAATTGAGAACTCTCTAGATTCTTCCACATTCATACACGCACGTCGATTCCTCCGACTTCTTACATAACCAACCTGTTCCGGACGAACGGTGGCTTCGACGCGTAGTGGACTGTATATGAAGATGATGGTGATGACGTTTGCGCTGGCCACTTCAAGTTCGGGGATCTAGAGCTGATTTCTTTACGATACGAATATAAAGAGAATCAAGCTTTTCGATCAGTCTTCAAGGTGCGGTTGTATCGGCAGTACTGCTGGCAGGCTCTAGGTATTTCTTGATGGCAGAAGAAAACTCAGGAATGTAGTTGTAGAGTGCTCAGGTTGATACGATGGTCAGAGTGCGAAGAAGTGCTTTGATACGTGTCGGTGATGTAATCTCGTCTGATGTAGTTTTTCGTCTGACCCGACCTGCCCCAAGGGCCATCTATTTATAGTCAAAGATCGCCGAGATCGAAAGTCTAAAAATTCTCAATTTGTTTTATCGATCTCGACTTTCATTCGCTATAAACGGACTCCCTCTTATGGTACAGATCGAGTCAAAAAATCTTGTTATGGCTGACCATTGCACCAACCTTTGCGTGTTTATTTGAATCAAATCGGTTCACAGGTTTTTGGATTAAAATTATTCTTAAGAAATTCTGTCTAATTAATTTTACAAATTGAATCTAATTCGTGAATCTCAAGCGACCTAATTATGCCACGGAACCGAAATCTGTATCAGTCGGTAGGTATTAATGCGTACTGATGAACTACCTAACACAACCAGTCGTACGTGTTAGGGTTCTCTTGTAATTTATTAATTTATCCTAAATTAATAACACAAATATTCAGATTTCGGCCGCATTTTTGTGCAATTTTGCATTTCACTGCCTTGACATTTTAACGAGCGTAATTAATGGGCTTGCCCGCTCGACCTTTCTGGGAAGGCGCACCCGGGCGGATGTGTCGCCTGCCCGCAGTTAGGTATGGCGTGACCTGTAGGTATTATATCGATTCTGTACTGAATCTTCATTTTAATCGCGTCGCGGCGAGATTTGATAGCCCATCGTCTTATTGATATGCACTTAAGATCGCAGCAACAGGCTATCTCCTCTCGTCCGCCGCCCAGTATACCTACAGGTCACGTGCTCGAGATTCACTTGTCTAAGTACATTGTAGTAGGCGCGTTCTATCGCGCGCCTACGTGTAGGTATGCATACATTATACTCTATGTACTCATGCATGCCTAGGCGTATCTTTACGCTATTTTACCAGAGTCTGGCGCTGCATGAGTACGTTCGAGCGTTCATCTTTTTAGGGAGAAAGGAAATGTACGAGCTTGCTCGCCACTCGCGAGTTCTGTCTGTTACATACTCCCCTCGTGGAGCTTGTCTTCACTAAAACGGTACAGACAGGCTCGATTTCCGTTCTCCCTTTACAAAATATAAAAAATAAAGGATATCAATCGAATTACAACAATTATAGTTCTCTTTAGGTATGTGTGGTCGGTTACGATCCACCTAAAACATATTCAATTAAAATTTTACAAAACAGACAAATTTAAATTTCAAATATTTAAGAGTTCTTTTCGATAACTGAGTAATTTCATGTAGTTATTCAAGCAAGTTCTTTTAGACAGTTCTAGGTAATTTTGATTCTTTGATACTTAAAGGTTCGTTAAGTCATCACATATTTAAGTTATATCAGCAATTTCAAGGATATTTAAGTCTCAATTTCCAGTAGACATAAAAAATACAACAAAAAAAACATAGGTCAATTACACATTTAAATTTTATATGTTAACTTTAAGAGTAGGTATGACCGTTAATTGTCACTTTTGTACGCACTCACTTCTGTCCTTTTCATGATGACGATCAGCTTGATCGCTGGCCGCACGTACACGCCTTTCGATGTCTTCACGGTGGCGGCCCGGACTTGTCCATCCGGGGCGGTGGAGACAGCTACGATCCTTCCTCTCGGCCAGCAGTTGCGGGGCAGCGTCGAGTCTACCACCACCACCAGGTCACCTTCCTCGATGGGCTCGCACGGTTCTCGCCACTTCCGTCTTTGTCCCAGTGTCGGTAGGTATTCGCCCGAGTTCAGTGGCGGCCGGTGGTTCGGGTCGGTTGGAGTTTGTCCTCCTTGTCGTGTGGGAGTGTGGATGTCGGTCCGCGCCTGTAGTACCTCACATGAGGTTAGCGGCGGCCGATTCTGCACTGCAGAGGCTCGTAAGCCCTCCATGTTGCCATCAGGCAACGTCTGATCGTGGACCCTCCCATAGGTCCGGTACGCCAGCTCCATCGGAGTCTGGCGGGTCTCCATTGGTGAGACGCTTGTATCGTCTGGTCCTCCTTGTCGTGGGGGTATAAGGATGTCGGTCCGCGCCTGTTGTACCTCACATGAGGTTAGCGGCGGCCGATTCTGCACTGCAGAGGCTCGTAAGCCCTCCATGTTGCCATCAGGCAACGTTTGGTCGTGGACCCTCCCATAGGTCCGGTACGCCAGCTCCATCGGAGTTTGGCGGGTCTCCATTGGTGAGACGCTTGTATCGTCTGGTCCTCCTTGTCGTGGGGGTATAAGGATGTCGGTCCGCGCCTGTTGTACCTCACATGAGGTTAGCGGCGGCCGATTCTGCACTGCAGAGGCTCGTAAGCCCTCCATGTTGCCATCAGGCAACGTTTGGTCATGGACCTTCCCGGAGGTTCGGTACGCCAGCTCCATCGGAGTTTGGCGGGTCTCCATTGGTGAGACGCTTGTATCGTCTGGTCCTCCTTGTCGTGGGGGTATAAGGATGTCGGTCCGCGCCTGTTGTACCTCACATGAGGTTAGCGGCGGCCGATTCTGCATTGCAGAGGCTCGTAAGCCCTCCATGTTGCCATCAGGCAACGTTTGGTCGTGGACCCTCCCATAGGTCCGGTACGCCAGCTCCATCGGAGTCTGACGGGTCTCCATTGGTGAGACTCTTGTATCGTCTGGTCCTCCTTGTCGTGGGGGTATAAGGATGTCGGTCCGCGCCTGTTGTACCTCACATGAGGTTAGCGGCGGCCGATTCTGCACTGCAGAGGCTCGTAAGCCCTCCATGTTGCCATCAGGCAACGTTTGGTCATGGACCTTCCCTGGAGGTTCGGTACGCCAGCTCCATCGGAGTTTGGCGGGTCTCCATTGGTGAGACGCTTGTATCGTCTGGTCCTCCTTGTCGTGGGGGTATAAGGATGTCGGTCCGCGCCTGTTGTACCTCACATGAGGTTAGCGGCGGCCGATTCTGCACTGCAGAGGCTCGTAAGCCCTCCATGTTGCCATCAGGCAACGTTTGGTCATGGACCTTCCCGGAGGTTGTATACGTCAGCTCCATCGGAGTCTGACGGGTCTCCATTGAGACACTTCCTATTCTCACCTCTTGTTGGGTGGAAATGTTGACGCCCACCGGAGTGCGATGAACCTCGTCCGAGGTCAGGGTCGACCGGTGGGTCATGGTAGGGACGTCGGTGCCCTCCAGGGTGCCGTCCGGCAGAGCCTGGTCAAAGGTTCCAGCTTCTCTAGGCTGGACCTGTTTTGTTGCTGCTGAGCTGCTTCCGCTCGTTGATGTGGGGGCGGGTCTCAAGCCGCCCTCCCCCCATTGGGGGCGCATTGTGTTGGTGGCCATCTGGGTCAGGAGGCTCATCATCAGTGTCCTCTGCTCATCCTCCTTCCTCTGCCTTTCCTCCTCCATCCTCTTTTGTTCCGCTCTGTTGGTTATGTTCTCCTCGATGAGTTGTGTCATGAGGGTTTCTAATCGTCTTGATGACACGTCAGATAGGAGGCTAGATGGTGAGTCTCTCTCACCCGAATCGCCACTGCGGCAGAACTCCTCAGTTGCTCCTGAGGTTTGCCCCTCATCATCATGAGGTGGGCTTCCGTTTCTGGCCTTCCTGGATCTGGTCAGAGACATCCTTGTTGAGACGATTTACAAAATAACACACAAAGGTCGGACTGTTCACACAAACACAAAATCACTAAATTTCACGCACTGCACTGCTCGAACTATTTATTTAGGAGTGACAGCTGTGGAATGTTCGGAGCTTTCGTATTGTTAGTCGGTCCGGACCGATGGCAAAAAAAACTGTTAATAATAGTGCACTTGCCCTTCGCAAGTACCTATCACGCTAACGGGATTTCAATGAAAGCGAAAGTCCTTTCGTTCACTGGTATCGCCCGAGCGGTCGTAGTACCTATTGCGGTAATAGGTAGTTGCAGACGAGTTTTTTCGGCACTTGTTATAATTGCGGAAGAGGGTTGATTATCGCGGCACTTGCTTACTGGTGGCTATGTTATTCGCGGCACAATATCACTCGCGGTACGCGACTTTTGCCTTTCGGTAATCGGGTTTTCGGGGGCGCGAAACTGGATGCGGCACTTTCGTAGAACTCGGAACGGGTTAAAATTCGCGGACTGTGTCACTCGCGGAAACGGCAGGTTTCTTCACGGCGAATTTCGTTCAGCACTCTCGTAATTACGGCGATCTACGGCGAACGCGAAAATTGAGACGAACTTTTCGGCGAACGCGGAACGGGTTAAAATCGCGGTACTGTAATCTGACTTTCGCGGCAGGTGATGCGCAGATTCTTGAGGACTTCCGAACTTGAAGTTAGATCCGTCTCGCTAGGACCAAATGTTCCGGACGAACGGTGGCTTCGACGCGTAGTGGACTGTATATGAAGATGATGGTGATGACGTTTGCGCTGGCCACTTCAAGTTCGGGGATCTAGAGCTGATTTCTTTACGATACGAATATAAAGAGAATCAAGCTTTTCGATCAGTCTTCAAGGTGCGGTTGTATCGGCAGTACTGCTGGCAGGCTCTAGGTATTTCTTGATGGCAGAAGAAAACTCAGGAATGTAGTTGTAGAGTGCTCAGGTTGATACGATGGTCAGAGTGCGAAGAAGTGCTTTGATACGTGTCGGTGATGTAATCTCGTCTGATGTAGTTTTTCGTCTGACCCGACCTGCCCCAAGGGCCATCTATTTATAGTCAAAGATCGCCGAGATCGAAAGTCTAAAAATTCTCAATTTGTTTTATCGATCTCGACTTTCATTCGCTATAAACGGACTCCCTCTTATGGTACAGATCGAGTCAAAAAATCTTGTTATGGCTGACCATTGCACCAACCTTTGCGTGTTTATTTGAATCAAATCGGTTCACAGGTTTTTGGATTAAAATTATTCTTAAGAAATTCTGTCTAATTAATTTTACAAATTGAATCTAATTCGTGAATCTCAAGCGACCTAATTATGCCACGGAACCGAAATCTGTATCAGTCGGTAGGTATTAATGCGTACTGATGAACTACCTAACACAACCAGTCGTACGTGTTAGGGTTCTCTTGTAATTTATTAATTTATCCTAAATTAATAACACAAATATTCAGATTTCGGCCGCATTTTTGTGCAATTTTGCATTTCACTGCCTTGACATTTTAACGAGCGTAATTAATGGGCTTGCCCGCTCGACCTTTCTGGGAAGGCGCACCCGGGCGGATGTGTCGCCTGCCCGCAGTTAGGTATGGCGTGACCTGTAGGTATTATATCGATTCTGTACTGAATCTTCATTTTAATCGCGTCGCGGCGAGATTTGATAGCCCATCGTCTTATTGATATGCACTTAAGATCGCAGCAACAGGCTATCTCCTCTCGTCCGCCGCCCAGTATACCTACAGGTCACGTGCTCGAGATTCACTTGTCTAAGTACATTGTAGTAGGCGCGTTCTATCGCGCGCCTACGTGTAGGTATGCATACATTATACTCTATGTACTCATGCATGCCTAGGCGTATCTTTACGCTATTTTACCAGAGTCTGGCGCTGCATGAGTACGTTCGAGCGTTCATCTTTTTAGGGAGAAAGGAAATGTACGAGCTTGCTCGCCAGTCGCGAGTTCTGTCTGTTACACAACCTTTAAAATTTGATTAATTTGGTCATGCCATGTTTTCCTTGGTTTACCTCGACTCCGTACACCATTTACATCGTTAACGTATACTTTCTTAACCAGTATTTCTCTATTCATGCGCTTCATATGTTTGAACCAACGCAACGCAGCGATCCTTTCATAATTTTGTTCATAATACCTTCCTCCGCTCTACATTCCTTTCTTATATCAGCATTTGAGATTCTGTCGTACATCGTTTTATCACACATACGTCAAAGGAGCCTCATCTCTACCATCTTGGTGATCTACTAGAAATTGTGCCTCTCGGTTCTTGATATGTATTCGACAACAACAACAAACCATCACGCCGTTTCTTCGTAGGGGTAGGCAGAGAGAATAGATCGCCACACTTCTCTATCCTGGCACACTTCTCTAACTTCTTCCACATTCACACAACGAGTCATACACGCACGTAGATTCCTCCGACTTCTTACATGGCCAACCTTTTCAATTTGATTTATTTGGTCATGCCATATTTTCCTAGGTTTACCTCGACTCCGTACAACATTTACATCGTTAACGTATACTTTCTTAACCATTCTTTCTCTATCCATGCGCTCCATATGTTTGAACCAACGCAGCGATCCTTTAATATTATTCATAATACCTTCTTCCGCTCTACATTCCTTTCTTATATCAGCATTTGAGATTCTGTCACACATCGTTCTATCACACATACATCTAAAGGACCTCATCTCTACCTTGGACTTAGATCTTCTGGATTACAGAGGTTCAGCTCATGTGGCTATTCCTCTAACGTATGATAGTAACATTGTTGGAAAGTGATTTGGTGGGTTGTTAGTTTATGTATTTGTGTCCCGGAGTGTTCCTCTGAAGGAGGATCGATTTTGGGCGCTTGTGGCGGCTGGAGGTATTTGGGTCGTAATTTGAGAGGTCTTTTATTGTGGGGTTAGGATGTGAAGGGAGTCCTTTGTAAAAACGTTCCGCAAATTTCAGAATGAATTCATCTATCATCGGGATTCCCGATTCTAGGTGCAGTTGTGTGATCCTGATCCACGAAGGCGCACCAAGCGATAAACGGATAGCCCTATTTTATCTTAGTGAGCTACTAGAAATTTCGACGTTCGTGATAATTATTCGATATATCTAAACTCTTAAGTAATATTATGAGCGCCCGCGTGTAGGTGTGTTCGTGTCTGCAAGTATCTCTGCTATCGACCATCAATTATTATACGACATGATCGATAATATCTAGATAGCATCATGAGCTACAAGTATCTCCATCCGAAGATCGGCTCAAATCATCGGCCGGAAATCAGGTTTGGGCGAGAGTAAGACATCAATCTCTCGGGTCCAGCGTCTCAGCGGACGGCCCACGGCCCCCATAGAATGCTGTTATCTCAAATGCTATAATAAAATCGCCGTCGGGAGAGTTGATAAGAAACGCGCAGACGTAAAACTGACACATACAGGAGACGAGAGAAAGGACAGTTGGGCCCCATTATGACAAAGATGATCAGAATAAAAGAAATGATCAGATAAAAAGAAATATTCCCATTGACAGTTTTAAAACATTGATCAATTCCTTCGTCGTATCCCGACTAGATTACTGCAATGGTGTCTACGCCAACATCCCCAAGCAGCAAATAAATAAACTCCAGTCTGCATTCAATGCAGCAGCAAGACTGATAAGGGGTGATCCAAAGAGTTGTCACATAACACAGCATCTTAAGGAGCTCCACTGGCTGAAATGTCCAGAAAGGATACAATACAAGCTCTGCTGGACGGTATATAAGGCGTTGCATGGAATGGCACCAGATTATATATCTGAACTCTGCATCAACGAGAACCTGAATGCTAGACAGTCTACATTGCGATCAGCTAAGTCTTCTGCGATCGGTAGATTGACTGTGCCAAAACGCTGTCCAAGCACAAACTTTGGCGACCGAGCCTTCGCGGTAGCCGGCCCTTCAGCCTGGAACAGTCTTCCAGCAGACCTTAAGTGCATTGAGAATCAATCAGAGTTTAGATCGAGACTCAAAACGCACCTTTTCAAATTATCATTTCCTGACAGGAAGGGCTGATCGATTTCGTCGGGTGCAGCCCTCATACTAAATATGTTTATATATATTTTTTATCATTATTATTATTATTATTATCTAGTTGATAAAACGGAGCATCTTCTACAGCGCCCTTGAGATGAGCAATTCATAATTTATTATTATTATTATTATCAGAATTGATAGTGACGGACTTGCATATACAGCATCAAACGAAATCCCTTTTGGACACTATCCACCTGGAAGACCATCTAAGAGATGAAGGGACAATTGGAACCCATCATCTCAAAGATGATCAGAATGGATAGTGACAGACTCGCGTGTACAGCAGCAAACGAAATCCCTTTTGGACATTATCCACCAGGAAGACTATGCAAGAGACGGAGGGACAGTTGCACTCCACCATCTCAAAGATGATCAGAATGGACAGTGACAGACTCGCATATACAGCAGCAAACGAAATCCCCTTTGGACACTATCCACCTGTTAGACTATCTAAGAGTAAGAGAGACAGTCGGACCCCATCATCTCAAAGATGATTAGAATGGATAGTGACATCCATTAAAAAAAAAGAGAAGTTTGTATTTTTAAATTCAAAAGAAACATTCGATTCATTGCTACAGCACTGTTTTATCATATAAACTTAAAACATGTCTCACGGATTAAAATGCTACAACATACAGATTTCTCTCGACACTTTCAACAATCAAATTATGCCATCTGATCAAAAAGCCATCTCATTCCTAATTCATTTCATCGCGTTGTTTTGTTTATATTCATCCTTTTGACAATGGGGGGTTGTGCTGATTCCACGATTCGTCCCGAGGGGCGCAGAATCACACAGGAGCTTCTCAACAGGGTCTTACAAGCATTTGATTAAATGGCTTGGAAAATAATTTGGTAATAAAGAGTCACGCCTCGTTTCGTGTGTTTCAAATGAAAGATTTGACGTTAATCCCCGCGTTAGGAATACCCATCCGATTATAGATCACTCAATATTTAAAGAAAAATCCAATACCTTATACTATCCGGTTTTTGATAATGCACAGCATCTCTCATAGGATGTTAAAAAAGTGTTTTTTTTATATTTATTTTACATTTTACTCTCGGATCCATTGACGATCTTCGTGGCAGAGTGATGAGAGCTCTGACTGCCATACGAAGGTCCCGGGATCGATTCCCAGTAATGGCAGTGTGATTGTTGGCCTGGTGATGCCGGTGTTCATATTCGTGAAAGTACGTTCAAATGACAAATAATCTTGACTTTGGAGAGTTTCTTGTATTCCTAATGTCGAACCATCTCTCATACGGTGCTGGTATTATATATTTATTATATTTTACCTGTTCTCAAAAGATGTTCACGTGAAAGATCTCCAAAAAGATGGAATGACAGCTGGGAATCTACCTCACAGGAGGAGCAACCCTCTGGAGAACAGACCACATAGGTCTACATGCAGGAAGAAAAGGATGCAGATTGTATAGGTCGATCTTTGCTTCATAATACACGAACTCAACGTTCTGACGACTTCTTCTTTCTAACCTTGTCCCATTTACTTGGGGTCAGCTCTTCTTGTATGACGTCTCTGACCGATTTCACTAGGTGGCGTCTTGTGGCATCCAGTTTCTTTTGAGACTCCTTTGAATGAGTCCCATATATGTCAACTTGGACCTGCAACGTCCTCTGGGTCGCTGGTCCAAGGGATAACACTGCCCCTTGGTGGGTGTGTTCTACTTTTCTGTTTATAATGTGTCCTTTATATATACTGTTTTTTTTTTATTCATTTCTGCTCTTTCTAAAACCTGTCCTCCATCCATCCCATCCCAATTTATTCATTCTTACTTAACATTTTCCCGCCTCCCTCATACCTACACTATCTTCTTCCTGTTTTAAAATTTAGTTTGTTATATATTTGTCCTATTGCGTATTGTGTATTAAAGTGTGTTTTATATAATTTTAATGTGTTTTTTTTACTAATTTAAGGTGTGTTTTATATAATATTTACTTCTGATTTTATTTAATAATAAAGAGATGTGAGATGTGAAATATATAAGGAATAGATTAAATGTGGTCTGTCATCCTTTTGATTGATGGACAAGAAACAGGCCTAGACAGTGCAGCGAGACTGACGAAAGGGCGTCGCTGCGTCCTATAACAGTCTCGGGTGGTGGTGGGAACCTTATATATGGTCCAAGGGATAGTCAACTTCGGGCAAACATGACACCAGACGATAAAGAAGACTGAAAAGCTATGATAAAAACCCGTTTGAAATTTTAGTAAAGCATTAATAAAGAGATTCCCTATTATTTATTGAAGCGATTAAAAGGAAATCAATTCGTCTTATTGATCAGTTCACAGGCATGAATAAACCAAAAACAGACAATGTACATATTTGTATTGCAGAACAAATAAACGGAGAAAAGCGATACGAAATCCACCGCGATGCAATGGTTCGAATCTGAAAAATCGTGTCTTGAATCAGACCACAGGTTCTCAAAAGTTTTTTTCGCCACACACTCTTTGTTTAGTTTTTGGTCATATTATTTTCTCACCAAACGTATATTAATCCGGTATATTGTCCAATTAGTTCTGCTGTTTCTGACATGAATTTGTGCAACGTTTTTTTCAGTTTTACCAAATTTTTCACTTATTTGTCGTTTTACACAAAAGTTTTTTAACAGTTAAATGGTTTGGCTTCAGAATACCAATGAGTCTTCTCCTTCTCCTCCCTTCTATGGAAAGGAAATCATCTGGAAAAACAAGTATCCGAGAACTAACAGTAAGGTCAGAATATACAAAACCTGCATAAGGCCTATAGCATTGAGACCAGAGCGGATACCACAAGAACGAAGGCTAAAGTGCTATGATAGCAGAAAAGACTCTTCGAAGTAGCGTGAGGAATACATATGGGGCAGACAACGCAGAAGATACTGGAACGTGCACGTACAGAGGATGAAGATGATCCCACCAGAATCCCAAACGCTGTGGCGCATCAGATTCCTGCCGCCTACCGTCCCCCCGGAAGACCGCTAAAGAGATAGCTGGGAGTCGACCTCCCAAGAGAGGCCAGCCTGATAACAGGAACAGACCAAAGGTCTAAAAGAAGAGGAAGAACATACCAATGATACATTTTTATGTAGATTGAAATATAAATTTGTATTTTCATTAAAATGATATTGTTTACCCTATTTCTTTAAATAATCACCAACGCTACCAGAAAAACTCGAACTCGTGACTTCTCACTGGTCTTGAGTAAATCTTTCTTGTTGTGAAAAAAGAAAAAGAAATTATTCAGACCGTAAAGCATACTTTATGAGAAACGAAAAATACAAATTTATGCAACTGATTGTCCAAGGTAAAACTAACTGAAATCAAAGTCTCAAGATTAAATACCTAGTTCAGCGAAAATATTCAAATTTCGAAAAAATTATACCTTTCTTGAAAATGTATTCCAAATTTAAAAGCGGTGTACATGCACCACTGTTGAGAATCTCTGTTTTAGGCTAATAAAGACACCGACAGCATCTTCCTCGAAATCAAACGTGATACCGATTGGTTCTGATCTAAAAAATCTCCGTTTATTGTATCAGTTCAGTCATGGGAACATTTCATCGGACTATTTACTGTCTGCTTATCATGTTTAGCTCAATCTGTCTTCTCTTCAATATTTAACAGAAGAGTATACAACTGAAAACCATACATACATTTAAATTATTGGTTTATAGACCCATTCGGTATATAATGCGAATGCTATACCCTGTACGGCAAGAATAACAAACCAGTCAATCATTGACAATATCAGAATCATATAGAAATATAACCACAGAAGCAAATATGGCAGTACACAATGGAGTTCTAGTGCCAACCCTGGTGTATGGAAGTGAAGCTTGGAGCTGGCAAAAGAAGGATGAAAGCAGGATAAACGCCGTAGAAATGAGATCACTAAGAAGAATGTGCAGGAAAATGTATGATGGAATATCTAAGGCAGGTGACTGCATCATGCATAAAATTAAAAAAGGATCCCTGAGATGGTTTGGACATATGGAACGAATGGATGAGGGAAGAATGGTTAAAAAGATATACTCGTATACACAAGTAGTGTGAATGGAAAAAGAAGTCGAGGAAGGCTAAGGAAGACATGGCATGACCAAATTAATCAATTACTGAAAGGCGGCCATGTTCGAAGTAGGAACAATGGACGAGCGTGCATGTCACGATGTGTGAATGTAGAAGAGGCGCGAGAATAATTCTCGCATAATTATTATGCCAGGATAGAACAATGTGGCGATCCATCCTCTCTGCCTATCCTCCGGGGAAATGGCGTGATGGTTAGTTAGTTAGTTAGTTTTATAAATTGGTTCTGGTGTTGTCCGTTCTTTGGAAGTATAAGGTCGGAAAGAATGCGGCACAGTTCCTTTAGGCGAATCAGAAGACGGTGGCTGAGGTCAGACAAAGTTGGAGGCACAGGCCATAGGAGGCCAAGGATCGGCGAGAGAGAGAGAGTGAGGGTGTCCATTTTTTGGACATGACCATTCCAATCGCTTTTACTCCATCTTATAATATCCTCAGCTTTATACGAGTATATTTCTCTTATTCTGGTTATCCTCACGCAATTCCTTATTGTCTTGCATGCTATCATCTTCAGTGTCTTCATCTCGGAAGTTCTAAAAACTTTTTTGGACTTGACTGTGTCTACGCTTGCTTCAATGGCCAAATGTTTATTTCAACATTTGCCGTTTTAATTTCGTTATGCTTTCTTTGGCATTATTTTTTCCATTCATCCATTGGTATGTATTTACTTGTAATACATATAATATGTATGTACAATTTTTTACTCCTGTCAGTAAGAAAATTAACCTTCTCGAAACATTTTTTCCCGCCCAAATACAAGTGGCTGGACAGGCGCTATTCATCACTTCTTCAATACCGACTGGCAGCGCGGTGGGGATTATTTCTCAGAAGTTCAAATAATATTAAAACGAACCGTGGTGTAAGATACGTCAAATTGGGGTGGTGCTAACATTGCGGCGATCGAATAATAATCGATTTAAAACAAAAAAAAAACTAACTCACTAACCATCACTCCATCTTTGCAGAAATTGCTCTGTCCAGACATAATTCTCTCGTTTTCTATAGATTCAAACATCGTGCCATACACGCACGGACACGATCAAATCTATCAGATCTTTGAATGTTGGTGTAGAGTGTCCATGACACGATATACTCGTATAAATGTTGAGGAAACGAGAGAAGTATGCCAGGAAAGAACAGTGTGATAATCCATTCTTTCTGCCTACCCCTTTGGAAGAGACGAAGTGATATATTGTGAGTTAGTGTTATTTTAATTTATTATATAACAATGATCTGTTTCACCATTCTGAGGGATTATCAAAGGATAATCTTTGAAAGGCGAAACAAGCCATTCCCATAAATTATTATACAATAAAAAAATATACAAGAAAACAGACGTTTTCATTCGTATTAATTAGCTGAATTATAATTATTATAATATTAAATTCTTTTCAGTTATAGATAGACGTTATACTTTATTTTTTTAAATGTAAAATTATGTAGGATAAACACACCGCTTTTTAAGATAATCAAATGATATAACTGAAATCTCTTGATAGAAATTCATTTTAAATAATAATTAAATAAAACGATGCTTTTTAACTACTTCCACTTTTGTCTTTATTTCGACAGCGACCGGTTTCGCCAGGCTCGCCAGACCAGACCAGTCATCGACAGACCAGTCTATCGATGCCAGCGAGCCTGGCGAAACCGGTCGCTGTCTAAATAAAGACAAAAGTGGAAGTAGTTAAAAAAACATCGTTTTATTTAATTATTATTTAAAACGATATTTATTCATTGTTTCTTCTTCTTCTTTCTTCTTCGATGGCCCTACAGCCCATATCGAGCCTTAGCCTCCAGTATTCTTCGCCTCCAACTCCTCCTGTCCTCCGCTTCGACCCTCCAATCTGACACTCTTAACAATCTTGTTCCATCTCTCCCAACTTCATCCTCCCATCGCAGCCTTGGTCGTCCAATTGGTCTTCTACCACCTGGGTGCCACTCCAGCAATCTTTTTGGGGTTCGCGATGACGGCATCCTCTGCACGTGACCGGCCCATCTCATTCCATTCAGTCTAACCTGTGTGGAGAGACTGGGAGCTTTGTAAATATTGTACAGCTCGTCATTATGCCGCACTCTCCAGCCTTTACCGTCATTCACAGGCCCCAGAATTCTGCGCAGCACCCTTCTCTCAAAAGTATCCAGTCGCTCTGCAGATTTCGCTGTCATTGTCCACGCCTCACACCCATAGGTCACTACTGTTCGGATGATTGTTTTATACAGGTTGATTTTGGTTTTCCAGTGAACATTTCTTGTTTATATTTTATGGGAATCACATGTTGTTTCTTACACTCAACAATAATGTAAAACTCCATATTAATTAATTAATACGAATGAAAACGTCAGTTTCCTAGAAGTTTTATTATATTTTATGGGAATGACACGTTTCGCCCTTCTAAGGCATTGTCAAATGCATGACATGTGATTCCCATAAAATATAATAAAACCTCTAGAAAACTGACATATTCATTCGTATTAATATTAAAACGATGTTTTTTTTTTAACTAATTCCACTTTTATCTTTATTTCTAAGCGACCGATTTCGCCAGGCTCGCTTGCATCGACAGACTAGTGACACTATTGCAAACTGATTCCTTTATATACATACAGATAAGGGGTGGTAAACACACCGCATTTTTATTCTGACGTTTCGTGTATTCTCTTTCTATGGATCCTGCAGATCTTTTGGTAAAACATAAATCGATTTTTCGATCTTTAATCGATTCCTTTGTCGAGAATTCACCATCGTCGGCCCAACCAGCCTGATCGCAGAAGGAGTTCTTACCGGGCTGTGATGACCGATGAAACCGTATGTCGAGTCATAAATCGACGCGAGATGATGTATTGCGCTTTTTTCAAAGGAGGCATTTGGCCGTGCAGCTTTGCAGCAACTTGCAAAAAGTGAAGCTTTTAAATTAACATGGTTTTTACACGTACAAACCAGATTATTATTTATTATTTTATTTTATTTTATTTATTTAACACGAATGAAAATACGTCGGTTTACATAGCTAACTAACTAACCATCACGCCGTCTCTCCGGAGGGGTAGGCAGAAAGAATGGACCGCCACACTGTTATATCTCTCGCTTCCTCTACATTCATACATATTGTCATGCACACACGTGATAGAGTGTCAAATGCAAGTATAAGAAATGAATGCGGTGCGAATGAATGTGTTATGAACAAAATAATGAAAGGGTCGTTAAGATGGTTTGGACACATGGAAAGAATGAGTGAAACAGAATGGTGAAGAAGGTATATGTGAATGACGTGAACGGAGCTAGAAATAGAGGAAGACCAAGGAAAACGCGGCACGATCAAATCAATCAAAAATTAAATGTCGACCACGTGAGGAGTCGAATAAATCGACGTGCATGCATGATACGATGTATGAATATTGAAGAAGCGAGAAAAATATGCCAGGAAAGAAAGTTGTGGTTATCCATTCTTTCTGCTCCTCCGGAGAGACAGTGTGATGGTTAATTAGTTTAAAAAAGACTAATACAAAGGATTTAAATCAAAGTAAATATATTCAATGTGAATGCCATGTTTCGCATTGCTAAGGCATTATCCTATTTAAAAATTTCGAAAAATGTTATTCCCATAGACTATTTTATAATATTGTATAATTCATTATTTGTCAACCTTCGTGGCAGAGTGGTAAGAGCTCTGACTTCCATATCGAAGGTCCCGGGTTCGATTCCCGGCGATAGCAGTGTAATTGTCACACTGTCTGGTCTGGCGTGGAATTCACGTGACAAAAAAATGGCGATAGATTGGTTACCTATCACACGTCATGAGAATCAATATAATAGCTAAAACAAATTGTATACAGTAATTGGGTTCAAACGACCAGTTTTATACCAAGAAAAAATATTCAATATAGAATTTCTTCTATATACGCCATACTTTGTGTTGTTAAGATGGTTTATTTCTATTTTTCTTCTTTATACACATTGTATATACAACACTTTTATTTAAAAAATAAAATTATATAGACATGTTTCGGACAAACAGTCCTTCTTCAGTAAAGATACATCTTTATAAAAATATTATAAAATTGTGGTTGTTTACATGATCTGACAGATGTTATAAAGATTTTTTCAAGATCACAGATTCATTATAAAATAGCTTAAAACTCGCGTACCGTTGGTTTATTTTTGATGATGAGAGATGGCCAAAGACAGGAACCAGCAAATGACTATTGTGGAGGAGGCCAAATCCCACAACAGGATATAGCGACGAGAAAAATATGAAGAAGGAATTATTTTCCTTTTTTTATGATTGGCGCCCGCCTGATATCTTATTTCGCACCGCGCCCGTGACTGGCATAATACTTCCATTGTCTAACTTGTCGTTCCTTTGTTTCCAGGAGGTGTATCCTGCCGAGTCCCATGAGACCCTCAACAAGTAGTCCTGGGGCTGAAACAGTGTCCCGAAACGGCAGAGAATCATATTCGGTAAGATCCTAGCCCCTTATCCTTGCAATTTTATTTCATTCGGAACAATCTTAGAAAAACAAACTAAATCATTTAATATTGCTCGATTGCGTAATGAACAAAAATAATCTCTCTTCTTCTTATGGTAGTATAGGCTTTGTGTTATGTTTATTAAAAAGAATTGTCCTTCTGTGAGGTTGACTTCTAGCTGACGATCCATCTCTTTGGTGGTCTGCCCGGATGTCTTAAAAGTAATTGGCCTTTTGTGAGGTCGACTCCTAGATGACGATCCATCTCTTTGGTGGTCTGCCCGGATGTCATCTACCTTGGGGATGACAGAATACCAAAGATAATGTTCTAGATGGATGCCACGTGAAAAGAGACAAGAAGAAGATGGGCTAACAGAAACGAGGATGATGTAAAAATGGAAAAGGATGGCCAGGGACAGAAGCCAATGAATGGCTGTTGTAAAGAAGGCCAAATCCCAAACCGAGAAGAATGAATGAAAAAATGTGTTACAATGAATATTTTTCTTCTTCAGCCATTTGTGGCCGTCCACTCCTGGGCGTAAGCCTCCTCTCATATTTTCCACTCTATTCAATACTGAGTGATCTGCATTCAGGCACTTCCTACACTCTTTCAGATATCGTTGGGACAACGCAATTGTGGACGTCCAACTCCACGCTTTGCCGTTCTGGACTGACCAGCACAGCAATCCCCTTTGGCTACTTTTCATCTGGGTCATGAGCAACGAGTCCCGTCCAATGCCAAATAAGGGTTTCGGATAACTTCATGACGTCGGAGACTTTTGTCCTGGCTCGTATATCCTCATTTCTGACTCCGTCTTGCTGCTAATACCCAACATGGCTCTCTCCATTGCTCCCTGTGTGACTCTCAGCTTTTTGGCACATTTTTGTGACATTGTGACTGTCTCACGTATGGAAGTGAAGCTTGGAGCTAGCAAAAGAAGGATGAAAGCAGGATAAATGCCGTATAAATGAGATCACTAAGAAGAATGTGCGGGAAAACGTTGTATGATAGAATACCGAACGATGAAATAAGAAAGAAATGTAAGGCAGATGACTACATCATGGATAAAATTAAAAATGGATCCCTGAGATGGTTTGGACATATGGAACGAATGGATGATAGTAGAATGGTTAAAAAGTTGTACACAAGCAGCGTGAGTGGAAAAAGAAGCCGAGGACGACCGAGGAAAACATGGCATGACCAAATTACTAAAAGGCGGTCTCATTCGAAGTCGGAATAATCGACGTGCGTGCATGGTACGATGTATGAATGTAGACGAAGCCCGAGAGGTATGCCAGGACAGAGCATTGTGGCGATCCATCCTCTCTGCCTACGTCTCCGGGGAAATGGCGTGATGGTTAGTTAGTTAGTTAGTTGTGACTGTCTCAATTTACTTCTTACGGAAGAACAATTTCTTATTTTACGATGTATATGTGATTCAGGCCTTTACTTCGGGCATTTTATTTTTTATAATAGAGACCCTGGATACATTCTGATGAGTCTGGCGCGGATCTCGGCGGCCGCAACAGCTGTCGCCCTAATATCGGGCCTTCCGCCATTACCGGAACACTTCCGGCCGTAAAACACTCGCGGATGTGTGCTGCCCAATCCGATTATACTCCCGGCAAATTGATGACGCCATGTGTACTGACACACATCAATACTGTACTTATACACCTTTTTAGATTTATTATTTGATAAATGTTATTATTAAACATATCCAAAAAAGCTAGAATGGCGATGCACAATGGTGTTCTTCTACCGACCTATGGAACTGGCAAAAGAAGGATGAAAGTAGAAAAAATGCAGTAGAAATAAGATCTCTTAGACGAATGTGTACACTCTGTGTATGATGTGAAAAGTGATAGGAAACTAATCTGTCGCCATTTAATTGTCACGTGAATTCTACACCAGATCAAAGACGTGACAATCACTGCCGCGTTTCATAAATATGTATCTTCTTCCTGAAATCATCACGCCTTTATCATGAACATCTAATAACCCATTTCTTCAGATTAATTAGGAGATACTTCGAGAACTCGGCCGTACTGGAGGATGTTGGTATTTTTGTCCCCGATAGATATCTCCGACATCGACAGCACAGATTGTTTTACCTACCGGCCGCCAGAACCAATCTACCTCTGGTGACACCGGTGGGAAGAGCAATTAGTCTGCTGAACGCGGTCTCCTCGGAGATCGACGTCATTTATGTTAGTGAAAGTACGTTCAGGGGGCAAATACTATTGACTTAAGAAAGTATCTTGTCTTCCTAATGTCGAACCATCTCTAATGCGTTCCTGGTACTTTGTTGTATTTTTATAATATTTTACCTGTACTTAATAGATCCCTTAAACATTTTCCTGTTTGTAATGTCTATTGAGTTAATAAACTGATTTGATTTGATTTGATAAAGATATTTCAAAACTGATAGTTCAAAACTTTATTCACAATTAAATGTCGGCTACATGAGGAGTCGGAGAAATAGACTTGCCTACATGACACTATATATTATATAAATGTAGAGGAATCCAGAGAAATATGTCTGGAAACAACAGTTACCGGTCAATTCCTTGCGACTGCACCTGACGTAGTCGATCAGCCCTTCCTGTCAGGAAATGATACTTTGAAAAGGTGCGTTTGAGTCTCGATCTAAACTCTCAGTTCTCACTCATTCTCAATGCACTTAAGGTCTAGTGGAAGATTGTTCCAGGCTGAAGGGCCGGCTTCCGCAAAGGCACGTTCGCCGAAGTTTGTGCTAGGACAGCGTTTTGGCACAGTCAATCTACCGATCGCAGAAGACTTAGCTGATCGCAATGTAGACTGTCTGGCATTCGGGCTCTCGTTGATGCAGAGTTCAGATATATAAGCTGGTGCCATTCCATGCAACGCCTTATAGACCGTCCAGTAGAGCTTGTATTGTATCCTTTCTGCACATTTCAGCCAGTGGAGCTCCTTAAGATGCTGTGTTATGTGACAACTCTTTGGCACACCCCTTATCAGTCTTGCTGCTGCATTGAATGCAGACTGGAGACTATTTGTTTGCTGTTTGGGGAACTCTAGTGAAAACCGGGACCGAATTTCTTTTTGAAGGATCACGCGGCGTTTTTATTGTGTGACTCTTATGACGTAGCCATATACGTCATGAGTCACTCAGCACTTGATTATGAAATGAATAAAACTTATCAAACATCATCACACTTCGGCGCTCTGTAACGGCGCAACAAATCGCCAGCCCGTCCGAGATAAATCACTGTTGCAAAAGTTCAGAGGGCAATTAATGTACGCGCCGCTGTAGGGGCAATCCGTTACGCCGTTATCCGCTGGTCGTTACTCTGCGCCCGTTATCCGTTAGCGATCGCCATAAAGCTCGCGGCGCCGCGACGCGCTGTCAGCGGCGCTTAAAAAACGGCGCCCGGCCGGGAACGATCGACGCGTCTCGCTTAATATAGTGTCTTCTGTTATCGGATTACCGCGTGTTTAATGGACAGGACTTAAAACGCGCATACTAAATAGACATCCTGATTCACTACAATATTATAATTATATAATAAAGACGTATGTGTGGTAGAACGATGTACGACAGAATCTCATATGCCGATATTAGGAGGGAATGTAGAGCGAAAGAAGGTATTATGAACAAAATTATGAAGATTTCGCTGCGTTGGTTCGGACATATGGAGCGCATTGGTGAAGAAAGAATGGTTAAAAAAGTATACGTTAACGATGTAAATTGAGTACGGAGTCGAGGTAGACCGAGGAAAACATGGCATAATCAAATTAATCAAAATTTAAAGGTTGGTCATGTTAGATGTCGGAGGAATCGACGTGCGTACATATCTATGACTCGTTGTATGGATGTGGAGGAATCTAGAGAGGTCAGGATAGAGTAGCATGGCGTTCTATTCTTCTTTCCTACCCCGGCGGGGAAATGGCATGATGGTTTGTTTTTATTTTTCTCGACAGCTGTTTCGTCAACCTCCGCTTAATAATATCGTAACACCTGATGATGTCAACATAGTTTAACGAAACAGCTGTCGCGAATAAAAGTATATAATACCATAAACAACGTTTTATATTTTAACAGTTAATGATGTTGAAGTATCATAGTGTTTCGGCCAAAACAATTGACTATAATTTTAATTGTTAAGTGACATTATGATATACTCGTAGGTTGATTTCGTTATCTTGCGTTTCCCTTCCTAAGTGACTTCTCTCTTGAATCTTACATACTTAAACTTTATAAAATATACAAATGAGAATGTTAGCATTCGCTTCCAAGCATTACATTTTTCGTCTTCGAAGGAAGTGGGTCTCCCGAATTACGGGGCTCCTTCAATCCAGGATATTGTTCCCTTTATCGCCCAAAGATTTCCGAAATGATAATCTTTATCGACATGAATAGCAAAAGGTCTGATCTTGGGATCTCAAAAACGGTCCATTGGTGACCCGTAAGAATTTCATCCTAAATCATATGTATAAAATCATCAGTGCATGAACGCATATAAGTAGACAGCGATTTTTTCTTTATTTTTTTTAACCAGGCATGCTGCAACTTAATCTTATTAAGAAATATAACATTTTTTCTCAATTATCATCATTTATTTCATTGACAGATTTATTTAGGTGGTAGGTAGAATATATGAACCACCATTCTGTTCTTTCCTGACATATTTCTCTCTCTTCCTCTACATACATACAAGGTTGCATGTATAAGAGGGTCTTCTTCTTCTTCTTCGTCAGCCTTCATCGTTCTTCTGCTGGACACAGGCCTCTTCCCTTCCCTTCCACTCGTTTCTATCTCCTGCCAGCTGCGGCCACAATTTCGCCCCCACGGCAGCAATGTCGTCGGCCCACCTTTTTTGCGGCCTCCCGACGTTTCTCCTATTCTCCCATGGTCTCCACCTTATTATTTTCTGGGTCCATCTATCCTCACTCTGTCTCGCCACATGACCCGCCCATTGCCACTTCAGTCTCGCTAGTCGTTCCATGCTGAGCGCTGCGTGACTCTTAATCTCTTTACATTTCTCTTGGTGAGGGTATAAGAGGGTATATACCATTTTATTCGCAACATCAACTAACTTTCTGAACAATATGCCATTTTTCTGAAGGGGCAGGCAGAAATAATGTATCTCTTCATCAACTTGTCTCCATCCACTGCTGGACGTAAGCCTCTCCACCCCCACGCCATCACTCCCGATCTCTCGCCAGAGTTTTCCAGGCCCTTACTGCTGTCTGCACAATATCTATTGTACCGCGAAGGCTCGGTCGCCAAAGATTGTACTTGGACAGCGTTTTGGCACAGTCAATCTATCGATCGCAGAAGACTTAGCTGAATGCAATGTAGACTGTCTGGCATTCAGGTTCTCGTTGATGCAGAGTTCAGATATATAAGATGGTGCCATTCCATGCAACGCCTTATAGACCGTCCAGCAGAGCTTGTATTGTATCCTTTCTAGACATTTCAGCCAGTGGAGATCCTTTTGCAATTTTTAGTCAAATTTTCACACCCCGCCTCTGTTGCCATATCATGAAATAATTTCAATACGACCCCAACGTCCTCGGGCCTTGTAAAAATGGACTTTACACGTATCCCGGCCGCGAGCGTCTAAGCTATTTGAATGTAATCATATTGTTTCCTATTTCCTAAGTTATAACATTATGTACCCGGGGGAGCGCTCCAATCCAGCGTCCACTTCGAACATAAATATGCCTAGCGGAGGGTAAAGTGAACAATAATTGTCCACTCTGGGAATTACAATCGAAATGTAAATGTATTTGAAACAGTATACCAGTATAATAGTGACCTACTTGTATTTAAATATAGTTTAAAATGCTTTCTTGTTCATACATTGTTTTCACAACTGATTATGGAAATATTCCGTTGCGAAAACAAGGTGAAAACAATTTGCATTCACTAATTGAGCGCTAAGGCATTAACACTGTGGAATTCCATAGTAATATACGAGGAAATTACTTACTTAGGAAATTGAAAATAACTTTGTTTAATCCACTCTTAATTAAAAAATATTTTAAAAAAATACGGCATGTTTCGGAGGATACCTTCATCTTCAGGTGTAAAAATATTATAAAAACTAAACATAGACAAATAAAAAACGCATTTAAAATTCGATAAAATAATTCAAATTTAAAAATTAACCTGGGCTATTTGTACAAGTACTTACAATTATATTTTTTATGGCAGTAAGAACTAATAAATAATATTAAATAATAATAATAAAACATGATGATAATATAAGAAAATATATTTAAAAAATTGTAATTTAGAAAAAACATACATTTTAAAAGACATAATTTATATAGAAATTAATAAATGATTAATTTGCATTTGATTGGGAATAGGAGCTTGGGAAATTAGAGAGAAAGTAGTTAAAGGAGGAATCTGATTATTAATTATGTTTTCAAAACATAATTAATAATCAGATTCCTCCTTTTACTCCTTTCTCCTTAAATACTTAGTCTAAATTAAATCTCCCAAGCTCCCATTCCCAACGATCGTGGTTTGTCTATGATGTTAGTATTAAGTATGAGGATAGTGACGTTAAATTTAAGAAACTTCTAAAGACTACACTGTTCGGTCAGCCTTTTCCTAGTGCGCCCTTGGAGTAATTAATTTTACAAAACGGCGCACTTAAAATATATAAGTCATCATGAATAATAATAATAATAGCGAAGAAGACGGTCGAATGTTATTCTAGTGTATTACAGGTACCACAGGTCTGCTACGCTAGCTTTCACCCTGCGAAGGCTCTATCTATTTTTTATTTTGACTCACGTAGAAAATTGAGGTTTTATTCATTCAGTAACATTACTGTCCAATATAATTTACTGCCCTAAAATCCTGGGAGAGTATAGCCCTGTCTGGTATCCATTTTGAGGATAATTTTGTTTGTAGAACGGATTTCACGTATCTTTTCATCTATTGATGTAGTGTGCTTTATATAACACTAGAAAAAATACGTAATGTTACTCGAACAATTGTTTGAAATCATATTAAATTACTATGTTAAAAAAATAATCAAATGATTTTACTGAAATCTCTTGATGGAAGTTCATTTTAAATAATAATTAAATTAAACTATGTTTTTTAACTACTTCCACTTTTGTCTTTATTTCGACAGCGACCGGTTTCGTCAGGCTCGCTGGCATCGAGAGACTGGTGACACCATTGCAAACTAAGACCTTTACATACATATCGATTAGGCCTTAAATTAGGCGACACCAACCTAATGGACATATTTTATTTTAATTCAGTAATAATAAAAACATATATAGCAATTTTTCAAACGTTGTATGTAAATATGTCATCATCATCATCATCACTTTCTTTCTTTATGTATATAAAGGACTCAGTTTCCAATAATGTCATCCGTCTGTCGATGCCAGCGAGCCTGGCGAAACCGGTCTCTGTCGGAATATAGACAAAAACAAAGAACATCGTTTTATTTAATTATCATTTACCGTGTTAAATGTTCTATTTGCAACAATTGAATAATTCACGGAAGTGAACCAAATTCTACATTAAGTTTCATGGTTTGTTTGTTTGTTTTAATATCATATAACAATAATAAGAACAAAATTCGAAATAATTTAATAACGTTCTCTGGCATGCTATTAGTTTCGCAGAGATTCGAATGATTCCTCTTTTTCTCTCTCGTATTCAAAATATTCTCGTACTTTCTCTTAGACGACATTCGAGTTTTTGCCTATATATATTATGATACGATTCGTTTTCTTGAAGATTAATTGTATTTAATGGGATTGACGTTAAATTAAATGTTCTAGTTAATGAAAACGTCTGTTTTCTAGACGTTATATTATAATCAATGTAAAATTGACAATACCTTAGAAAGGTGAAACATGTCATTCCCTTAAATTTTAATAAAACTTCTCGAAAACAGACCATTTCCTTAGTATTGGTTATTTAAAATGGAGTTTTACATCATTGTTTAAGAAAAAATAAAAAAATCTAACATTCATTCATTTCTCGGCGCTACATCCCGGTGTGGGACTTGGCCTCATCCACATCGGTCCTCCGCTGACTTCTGTCTCTGGCCATCTCTCCCCATTCCCCACCTTCTTCCATTTTCTCCCAATCTTGTTCCACGCAATCGCATATCTTTTCCTCGGTCTGCCTCTTGGTCTCTTTTCGCCAGGCACCCATCTGGATATAATTTGTGGTGTTCTACCCTCTGGCATTCTTTCCACATGGCCAGCCCACCGTAGGCGTTGAGACTTACAGAATCTCACTACTGTTTTCTCGTTGATTAGTTCTTCAGGTTCAAAAATATAACATTCATAACTAACTAACTAACTAACTTACCATCACGCCGTCTCCCCGGAGGGGTAGGCATACTGACATACTTCTCTCGCTTCTTCTACATTCATACATCTTGTCATGCACGCACGTCGATTTCTCCGACTCCTCATGTGACCGACATTCAATATTTGATTGATTTGATCGTGCCACGTTTTCCTCGGCCTTCCTCTATTTCTAGCTCCGTTCACGCCGTTTACATATACCTTCTTTACCATTCTGTCTTCACTCATTCTTTCCATGTGTCCAAACCATCTTAATGACCCTTTCCTTATTTTGTTCATAACACTTTCATTCGCACCACATTCACTTCTTATACTTGCATTTGTCACTCTATCATACTCGTATACAGATTTGCCACACATTCGTTTTAGGGATCTCATTTCTACTGCATTTATTCTACTTTCATCCTTCTTTTGCCAGTTTCACGCTTCACTTCCACGCATAAGGGTCGGCACCAGAACACCATTGTGCACAGCTCAACATTCATACAGCTTTAAATGAACCTTTTCGGGTCTTTTTTTTCTTGGTTTTTCCATGTTTTCATCGATTATCCGTAACAAAATACAGTATTATCGAAATACGCATTCACCCCATGAACAATCTTTGCCTAAAAATCCAAAATAATTTATCATCGGTTAATCTCATCGAGGTTTAATACGTACCCTTTATAAACCCAACCAATCACTGTTGAATTTTTAATGTTCTTCCCTTAAATATTCAATTTTTCTTTTGCGAACCTGAAATTCGTTAGCACGTCGTTATCAATACAAAATAATAAGTTATTTAGAAGCTTTAAGGGTTTTTCTGACTTTAATGTATTATTCAGCAAATTGCGAACCTTTTTTAAGGTATCTTTACGCTCCTGCAAGATTAATGCAGATATATAGGGCGTACCTTCGCGGAATCGATTACAACCTTGAAGCGTGCCCTAACCGCCGGCTCTGGCCATATGGCATACCTGCCACAGGCCCGAATTAGTACGATAATTGATTTTATACATAAATATTTTTTAAGTTTAATTTATTTAGTTTTATCGTTTTTATAAAGAATTTTGACAGGTGTAAAAATAAATTTTTCATTTGTTCCAATGACAATTTGAATAATTTTTTCAATATTATTTTTAAGTTCTTGCTGGTTAAGTGCCTAATTACAGCTAACTTAAAAAACGGTGGATACGTGTAACATAAATTGAATAAACACAAAAGTCCGGATCGTCCATGTCAACATGTGCAACATCAAAAAAAAAAAAAAATTATGTGTTATTACATTATGTGCTAAATTAAAAAACGGTGGATTCGTGAAACATAAATTAAATAGACAATATGTGCACCGTCTAAAAAGAACATTTTGTGTTAAATTATTATTATTTTGTTATTTTATTTTATATCATTGTATTTTATTATATTTGTTTTAGATTTATTTAGTGGATGTTTAACGATCGAAGTGTGCGCGGGAGATGCCTATTGGTGGCGATGAGGTTCGCAACCCATCACACCGCGTCTCTCGCGGGGGCGAAAAGAGAAGGATGGAGTGCCGCATCGATTAAAGTGTGGCAGTCTATTCTTTCTGCCTACCCTCTCGGGGAGTCGGCGTGATGGTTAGTTAGTTAGTTATATTTTTTAAGGGAAGGTTCTGGTTTATTTTTTATTATTTCATAAAATGTTTATTTTTTTAAAGTATACCTAAGTATACCTGTATATATCTAAGAGTATTGTGTTAAAAGTTAAGAGTGATCGAAGCAGTCTAACAGTGTTATTTCACAATTTGTTTTTTGAATGTATACAAATACTTGTAGACAAATACTGGATTTTGAAAGATGTATAATTATATGCTACTATGTTACGAAACACATAGTTATCCCGTCTTCCCGAATTTGTAGACTTGACATTTTGTCAGTGTCCACGTCTCGGCTCCGTACGTCATGACTAGCAAGACGCACTGGTTGAAGACTTTAGTCTTGAGGCATTGTGGTATTTTGAAAGTGAGAACATGACGTAATTTTCCAAAGGCCGCCCAACCCATCTGAATTCTTCGGTCGGCTTCTTTCTCGAAATTGTTTCGTCCTAATTGTATGATTTGTGTTTTCTTGTACCACTTCGAGAGCTGACCCATCGACGGTTTTCTATTTTGTCTAAAATAATACGATTTATAAAAAAACTGGTTTGGTAATCAAAGGGTTAAATACGAATTTTCTTACTGCAAAAGATATACGTGTATCATCTAGAATCCCATCCTGCGTTTTTGTCAAAAGGTATCAACTTAATTATTGCACTGTCATAAGATAATTGGCCATCTGTCACCTCGCTGGCGGGGTGCCTGCGCCCGACAATGGTCCCGGGACTATGAAGACATCTCGACCTTTCTTCCATTCTGTTTGCCGTCCATTGTACCCCTAATGGTGTATTTGTTGTCCCTAATGTACTCCGGTAATAAAGCCGAATTTACTGCGGCAGATACGTCCCTTACCCCCAACCCTCTTCGATAAATTAACCCCCGAATAAGGTAAATAAGAGTGTTAGGTGATAAGTGACATTTATTTTCAGAGTCCACTGGATGTATTTTTGTATCCCGTTAAGACATTTTTTTATACGAGTATATCTGAAAATACACTTTAATGAAAACACAATTTGACGAATTTGGATGAATTTAAAAACGGTTTTTTTCAACTTTTGAGTTTATATTTCTCGACATTTTTTAAAGATTTACACCTTCATCATTATCATTATGGAATTCCACAATGTTAACGCCTTAAGTTTATCTAAAATTAAAACACACCTTAATGAAAATAAACATTAATGAAAATATACTTAAATGAAAACACGCTTAATTGAAAATCCTATTAAATGAAAATACACTGTATATCAATTAATCGTCTGTCTTCTAGGAGTTTTATTATATTTAAGATGGAATGGCTTATTTCGCCCCTCTAAGGCATATTAGAAGGAGCAAATAGGTCTTTTTGTTCCTGATAATTACCTGCGACAGCGCTGACATCAATTGAATGGTTGCAGTAAAATAGGCACTTGCTACCAAAAAATATATAAATAAAACTAAGAATGCAGTTTCTTTCTATATGTCATATAGAACAAAACTGCATACTTGGTTTTATTTATATATTTATTGGTACTAAGTGCCTATTTTACTTCAACCATTCTATTGTTCTTTGCTCCCTCACGCAGAACCAACCTGCCTTTGGTGATGCCAGTAGGAAGAGCAATTCGGGCGTTGAAACTAATCGTCTCGGATTTAGACATTTTCAGTGTCAGTGAGGCAGTATTCATAAAAAAATATTGCAAATTCTGTAAAGAGCACTGCCTCACTGACGTCGACATATTTGGGTTCCTTCTGATGTGTATGTTTTTTTTTTGGTTTCATGTTGTTTTATTTTATCTTTGTATCACCGTTTTGTGTCCAAATGAGTCGCCTAAATGTTTTTCCTTTGTTATGTTTCATTTGTGTATTATATATAAATAAAATAAAATAAATTCCATCTTAAATATAATAAAACTCCTAGATGATATGGAGTTTTACATCATTATTCAAAAAACAATAAATAAAATACACTTTAGTAAAAAAAACATTTTTCGGAAAAATCAACGAGCGTACATGTTACAATTTATGAATGTAGGGGAAACACACACTGCACACAGCATTTTTGTTTTTAAATTCTGTGACATGTCCGACTTGAAGATGTTGTCCAGCCTTCCGAATGCAGACCAACCGATACAGCTGCACAATGTGGGTTAACAAGAATTTATTTTTATGTTTCACATACTTTTCTTAACAAATTTTCTTTAACGCAATAAAACTGCCGGGCGACGTATCATCATAAAGAAGACCGGAAGGGTAGCACAATTACCCAAACGGACAAAACCAATTCTATTAGTAATTACCGCTTGTTGCAAGTCGGGGGCGCTAAACACTAAACATCCCCTTACAAGTGCGGACAATAGTGTTCTGAGCACTCTCATAAATAGTTCTCACCCCATTATTTGGGTTCCTCACTCCTCTGCCGGTTCTTGGAAGTCTCTACTCCTGTGCTTCCTCGGGTAATTAAAGGTAAGGGCCCTTTCAAGACTTCGCCCGTAAGCCGGGGGCTACAGTGGCGGTGCGTGCTTTTGCAGTAATTCAGATTTACAAGAATACTCGTACAATATCAATAACAAACCAACTCTAATTTAATACGAATGAAGATGTCTGTTTTCTAGAAATTTTATAATCCATTTTTTTAACTGTTATCAACATTATTAACTGTTTAAATAAATAAAAACTGTGTTACAAATATCACAATTGATTATATTTTGTCGCGACAACTGTTTCGCCAACCGACGTACTTACAATCAACTAGAAAAGTTATTTAGTTGATTGAAAGACCTAACGATGCTTACATCGGTTGGCGAAACAGCTCTCACGACAAGCTCGTAAAAATAAATTGTAATAAGTATAATAAAAGTATGTTGTGATAATTATGATACGTATAATAACGTGTATGAATGTGGAGGAATCTAGAGGGGTGTGGCAGGATCGAGTAGTATGGCGGTCCAATATCTCCTACGGCAACAAAACGGCGTGATCGTTTGTTTATTTTTTTAACAGTTTTCCAAATTTAAACATTTAATAAAGTAGAAATATGATCATTTTTCGGTCAAAATAATGAATTTAAGATTTTTTTAATTTATGAAATCTCACGTAACACCCATGGCGTCATTGTAAATATTTGATAGGTTCGTTAAATGTTAAATGATCTCGGGTATTAATTATTGAGTTTTTATGGTAAATCTCGGACGTTAATGCCAACTTGGCGTACACTTGGTCGAAGTTGGATTATTTTGCCCCGATTTAGTGGTAGGCGCCGCTACCTCAGAGGTCGATAGAATAATAATATAATATTACATCGATATTTCAAATAAATACAGCCATCGACATCATTAAATCGCCCCCTACCTATTACATCATCCAAATAAAAAATATTTTAACATAATTTTTGTATTAAGTAAAACACTGTGTTTCCGAATTTGAATAAAAAACTGTGATAAAAAAACGTATTTTTTTTTTGTTATTTCTACGTTACTTCATTCATAATGAATAAAAATATTTTTTAAATGTTTATTTTTAGATAAAATCCACAAATGTTTGGGTTTTCGACCGGTATCGGCATTTTCACATTTTCTGGTCAAATACCATCTGGAAAAAACATATTTCTGGTCAAACATTCAAATTATTGCCTGGTGCCAATATGGCAGCGATCTCTCATATAAATCTTTGACAAATAGAAAAAAATTAAATCGTCCATTGTTTTGACCGAAGCACTATGAAACGAAACACGAAACACATGTCGCTACAGCTGTTTCGCCAGCCGATGTTGGCATCATAAGGTGTTACAAAAAAGCTGGGATTTTGTAAAACCTAATGATGCCAACATCGGTCAATCAAAAACATATTTACATATTTATATTGTAAATACAGTGTATTGTTCGTTTTATTACACTTGTTCTATTCTAATGCTAAATAAATATATTTTGTAAAGAAATTTTTGTTTGTTTATTGTTTCTAGAACAATGATGTATAACTCTATATTATTAAATAATTAATTACAAATGAAAACGTCTGTTTTCTAGATGTATGATTATATTTTATTTTAATGACATGACTTGCAATGCTTTCCTAATATCGGTATTTGAAACTCTGTCGTACATAGTTTTACCACACATACGTCTAAGGGATTTAATCTCTACTACACTTATTCTGTTCTCATCCTTCTTCTGCCAGCTCCATGCTTCGCTCCATACATAAGGGCTGGAACTATTCCATTCAGTAAAATGCTGCTGCATTTTCATTATTTTATTTTGTCAATCAATGACGTGTATTATAATTTTTGAAGGAAGCTCTTAATACGTTTTAATTATTTTTTTATATTTAAAATATAACATTTAAGATGCTGTAATAGATAGCCAGTTATCTTTGGCTGAAGTTGTATTCCCGAAGCTAGCATTCCAGACAACAACCGCGCGAGTTGGTTGGGGTGGATGTGATTCGGGGTGTTCAGCTACTCTAGGGGTGTGTGTCTTGTTCATCTATTCCGTACCGAGGGCAGTAACTCCGATATATACACTTTTCTTCCCTTTACTCGTCTAACGCTAGGAAAACCATTCTACGTTTTAATAATTTTTCCATTTTTAACATAAGATAATAAAACTAGGGAAGCGAAGCGTGGAACTGGCAAAAGAAGGATGAAAGTAGAATAAATGCAGTAGAAATGAGATCCCTTAGACGAATGTGTGAATACTCTGTGTATGATAGAGTGTCGAATGAAAATAAAAGATGTGAATGCGGTGCGAATGGTGGTGTTGTGAACAAAATAATGAAGGGATCATTAAGATGGTTTGGACATATGGAAAGAAAGAATGAATAAATAATGGTAAAAAATTATATGTTAACGATGTAAATGGAACCAGAAATTGAGGAAGACTGAGGAAAACTTGGCATGATCAAATAAATCAAATATTGAATGCCATGTGAGGAGTCAGAGAAATCGACGCGCATGTATGACAAGATGTATGAATGTTGAGGAAGCGAGAGAAATATGTCAGGAAAGAAAAGTGATCAGTCCATTCTTTCTGCATCCCTTCGAGGAGACGGCGTGATGGTTAGTTAGTTAGTTTTAATAAAACTATGTATTTTTTTATTAGTTCTCTTAGAAGTACGTGAGTTAATCTGTTAAAAATATGTTAACGTACTTCTTCTAAATCATACTTGAATTATAAGGAATTGGCAAAAAAAGGATGAAAGTAGAATAAATGCAGTAGAAATGAGATCTCTTAGACGAACGTGGTAAAATGTGTATGATAGAGTGTCGAATGAAAATGTGAGAAGTGAATGCCGTGCGAATGAAAGTGTTATGAACAAACTAATAATGAAAACAAAATAAAATTGATACAAAATTTCTTTATTATTATGTATTAAGTGTGCTTCCACTTGTGTTTATTATCGACCGGTTTCGGCAGCTTGCTGCCGAAAGACCAGTCAAACCGGTCGAACGTAAACACGAGTGGAAGCACACTAAATATAGTACACACTACTAACATAATAATATAGAAAATTTGAATAATTTTTTTTGTTTTCATTATTTAAAATGAACCTCTACCAAGAAATTTCAATTAAAAACATTAATTATTTGAACCAAATAATAAAAAGGATCATTAAGATGGTTTGGTCACGTGGAAAGAATAAATAAAGTAGGTAAGAATGTAGTGCCAACCCTCATGTATGGAAGTGAAGCTTGGAGCTGGCAAAAGAAGGATGAAAGCAGGATAAACGCCGTAGAAATGAGATCACTAAGAAGAATGCGCAGGAAAACGTTGTATGATAGAATACCGAACGATGAAATAAGAAAGAAATGTAAAGCAGATGACTGATCATGAACAAAATTAAAAAAGGATCCCTGAGATGGTTCGGACATATGGAACGAATTGATGAGAGTAGAATGGTTAAAAAGTTGTACACAAGCAGCGTGAGTGGGAAAAGAAGCCGAGGACGACCGAGGAAAACATGGCATGACAAAATTAATCAATTACTAAAAGGCGGCCACATTTGAAGTCGGATCAATCGACGTGCGTGCATGGTACGATGTATGGATGTAGAGGAATCTAGAGAGGTATGCCAGGACAGGCCAGTGTGGCGATCCATCCTCGCTGCCTACCCCTCCGGGGAAATGGCGTGATGGTTAGTTAGTTAGTTAGTTAGGTAAGAATGTTAATGTCTGCAAAGTAAAGTCGCAACTGCAACTTGAAATGCAACTGATTTTTTTATTATGGTCGCCCTATTTAAAATATAGTATAATTAGTTTCGCGAAGGAGTACAATTAGGGTGTAACTCCGCCAAGACAATTCCTGTGGGCAATTACACAATTCACTTGTAATGTGTCTGCACCGGTGCCTGAAGTGGGTGCGAGGAGGCGCCCCTCCCAGGGTATTTTCCCTCCAAAATCTTCCGGAAACCCGTTCGGAGTAATGAAACGCTCGAGGAGAATCGCTCTTCCATTGTTTTCGGTAATCGTGCCAACAAGCATTTCTCACTTTGCAGTTTTCATACTCGCCAGCAGTGCGAACAATCATATTATATGCCTTTAGTTTACTACTAGACTAAATTTATTATATCTCGGGCTTTTGTATAAGCGTCTTCCACAACCAACAATCAAAACTTGTTTAATTCTTCATATAAAGCACTCACTTTGTGGTTAAACATTAAAAAAAATTATATATTATAACATGATCATATCCATCCCAAAAACGAAGTGTATGACATTCGCAAGAAATCAACTGAGATGCGAAGTCTCCGTACGCCAGGAGGAAATTGAACAGGTGGACCTATTCAGATATCTCGGAAGCGAAGTAACCAGCTCTAATGACCTCCCCAGATAAGTAAGGTCACAGGTGGATAGGGTTGCAGCAGTTGCAGGCTGCCTGAAAGATGGCATATGGAGAAACAAGGACATGAGGACTGACAGCAAGGTACGCATCTACAAGACCTGTGTGCGACCAATCCTCACATATGGCATTGAATCGAGGGCAGACACTGTCAAGACGAAGAGCATGCTCAGGACAACCGAGATGAAAACACTCCGCGCTATAGCTGGCAAGACCCTACGTGATCGAGTTAGGAATACAGCAATCCGAGAAATCTGCGAGGTCGAAGATGTGGTCAGATGGGGACGTCAAAGACGGCGATACTGGCATCAACACGTAGAAAGGATGAGCTCAAATAGAATACCACGCATAGCTCTCCATGGAACGCCAAACGGGCAACGCCGACCAGGAAGACCCCCGAAACAGTGGAGAGAAAGCTGGAGTTCAGCATCTCAAGATGACCCGCCTGAAATAACAGACTCCTGAGTCTACCAAAAGGGAAGAAGAAGATATAAATAAAACCACTTTGTATTTAACCACGGTAGGTTTATTATATTGATGCCAACTAGTTTCGCTTGGACCCAAGCTTCATCTCTGTCTACCCCTCAGTCTGTTCGTCCCTGATAATTATCTTCGAAAAAGGGGCCATAGATTGTTTTATCTCCCACGATGCAGAACCAACCTGCCAATGGTTATGCCGGTATTTAAAGCAATATCTTTGCTTTATCGTATCACCTCGGAGTTTGACATATTTTGTGATAGTTTGGCTCATCTGAGGGAAGTACTATCTTTATTATAATTATTGTATGGTATATTTATTTTATTAATTTGTCATGCTTTTTATTAATCTATTATGTATTACTTATTATTGTGTATCTCTAACTTGTATCTTTAGTGTATTGGAAAAAGAATTCTGTAATGCTTTAGATATGTTTAAAATAAATAAATGAAATAAAATTAATAAATGAAATCAGGGCAGTATTACAACTAAACAAACATAAAATTCTTAGGTGTACTCGTATATGTAATAATAAACGGTGAAATCAGAGTAGGGGATGCGAGAAGGAAAGGGATAATTGGGACAAATGTTTACCTTTGAAATAGCAACATTCTAAGAAATACAAATAGAGAAAAATAGATAAATAGATAAGTAATAAGTTCAGAAATATAAATTACTCAGAAATATACATTAACGTTATAAGGTTTACTAGGTATAAGTGAATAACAATGCACACAACAAAAATATTTATTAAGCATATTCAATAAGCTCCTTGGAGTTGGTAGCATTTTATTAATTTTTTTAAAGTAACTAACTAATTAACCGAAGGGTAGACAGAGATGGTGGACCGCCATACTGCTCTGTCCTGACATGCTTCTTTAGCTTCCTCTACATTAATACATCGTGACACGCACGTTTGTCGATTTTTCTGAATAAATATTATGATTCAATTAAAAATTTAAAATAATAATTTAAAGTTCTTATTGGGGTTCAGGTAATCACTAACGTCAAAGTAAATAAATCAATGATTGGACTTAAATTTATTTGATTATTTATATATTCATAATATTTTCTTTATCTGATATTGCTTTTTTAACTTCTAAAATTTCTAGTAGTTATATTTCTATTATTAACATGCAAAATTTCAACGCCAATATCTTTACTAAATGAATGATCTTTTTAAATAAGGTGGTTAACATATATATAATTACATAATTTATGTATAGGTATAATTTTAGCAGATATATATATTTTTTAAAGTTAGTGTTGTATATACAAAGTATATAAAAAATAAAAAGACAAATAAAACGTCTTCCACACAAAGTATGGCGAACATAGAAGAAATGGAAAAAATATTGTTTTAATTCTTAAAAATGCATTCTGATTCATTAAAACTGTTCTAATGATCCCTTTCTTACTGTTACATATTCCTTGTATTTGTAATCAAAACATTTAAATCTCTTTCTCGCCTCCGGGCTGTGAGCTGTCTAATCATTTATATAGTATTTGACAAATTATTTTGACAGTTGACAACTGCCTTACCCCCATTAACCCCAGCCGCCAACAAAACAGCTGTAAACCGGTGCTTATCTTCAATGAACTCTCGTATTCTATATTTAAAACTAGTGTCAACTGTCTGAACTTCGAATCAACGACTTTGTGTCGCTTCTGACATCAGCTGTCAGTTTATTTTCAAATTTGTTCCGAATTCAATTATGCTGGGAGTAAACAATTTAATTTTCTTGTCAAACAAATTCAAGTACTCATCTTATAGTAATACAATTATAACTTATTTTTTGTTTCTTATACAAAAGTGTATATTAAATAATTAATACGAAAAAGCATCTATTTTATAAATGTTTTTTTTTTATAATTGACGAAGCCATAGCAGACGTAACACGTTATTACCATAAAATAAAATAGATCTATAAAATATACGTTTTTATAAGAATAAATTTTAATAGTTTTTATATTTATTGTTTCTTGAACAATGGTCTAAAACTCAATATAAAATAATGAATACAAATAAAATCATCTGTTTTCTGTATGTTTTTTATTATTATCACACATCAGATAATGTCTAAGCAAGGCGAAACAGATCATTCTATCAAGCATTTGTTTACTAGAAGATTTATCTTATTACATTTGATAATGCATTGCGAAACATGTCATTCCCATAACATATCCTATAAAATTGGCATATTCATTAGAAATTTAATATATAGTATATTGTTTCTTGAACAATGGTGTCATATTTTATTACATTTGATATGACTTAGCAAGGCGAAACATGTTATTCTCATAAAATTAAATAGAACTATAAAATAAACGTTTCCATTAGAATTAATTTAGGTATATCGATTTTATATTTATTGTTTCTTAAGCAATGGTGTAAAACTCCGTATTATATATACGTACGTTTTCTAGAGGTTCTATACTTTTATAAAACTGACGTTTTCATTCGTATTAATCATTTAATATGGAGTTTTACATCAAGAAACAATACAACAACAACAACAACGGAAAACCATCACGCCGTTTCGCCTTAGGCAGAGAGAATGGACCGCCACACCACTATATCCTGACACACCTCTCTAGCTTCCTCCACATTCATACAACGAGTCATACACGATCGTTGATTCCTCCGACTTCTAACATGACCAACCTAAAGGTTAAAGGACCTAAAGGACCAAATTAATTTGATCATGCCATGTTTTCCTCTTTCTACCTCGACTCCGTACTCCATTTACATCGTTATCCTTTCAAAAATTTGTTCATAATACGTTTTTCCGCTCTACATTCCTTTCTTATACCAACATTGAAAATCTATCGTAAATCGTTCTACCGCACATACGTCTTAAGGACCTCATCTGTACCGCATTTATTCTGCCCTCATTCTTCTTCTACCAGTTCCATGCTTCGCTTCCAAAGATAAGGGTTGTGACCAGAACTCAATTGTGAAAGGCCATTTCGCTTTCATTATTAATTTTTTTGTTTACAATAACTATTTTTAAAGCTCACTTTGTTAGCCGCAAAACTCGCTTACTGCTGGTTTATTTCAATTTGTTTGCTTTCTGCATTTGTTAACTGTACAATTGAATACATACGCCTCACCCCATTACCTTGTCACGGCATTAAGCGCAGTACATTATGTAATAAGTGTCGATTGTAGGACCGCCGTAAATCTCAGCTCTCTTGCAATAAGTGTCGCGAGATAAACGGCACTGAATCATACCGGGCGATATAAATTTCTCGAGACATATATTATTATAGTCATTCGCGATACGCGATGTAATTTAGTATCATATCGGACGTTGTAAAGCTATTTAATAAATTTATTAAAAAGCTCCTGATTTTGAAAATTTGGTTTGGTTCATGTGGTGCTCCTGTAAATTTGGAAACATTTCGTATATAAGTGAATTGTTTTGGTCAATTTAATTGTTGCCGCACTTTATAATAGTTAATTGTGACACGTAATACGTTTGTACTGTTTTGCTGTTAAAATTATATAAGTTTTTTCGTTTTTATAAAGAATTTTGACAGGTGTCAAAATAAATTTTTCATTTGTTCCAATGAAAATTTGAATAATTTCTTCAATATTATTTTTAAGTTCTTGCTGGATAATTGCCTAATTACAGCTACTTTAAAAAAACGGTGGATACGTGTAACATAAATTAAATAAACACAAAAGTCCGGATCGTCCATGTCAACATGTGCAACATCGAAAAAAACATGATGTGTTGTTACATTATGTGCTAAATTAAATAACGGTGGATACGTGGAACATAATTTAAATAGACAATATGTGCACCATCTAAAAATAGCATTTTGTGTTAAATTATTTTTATTTTGTTTTATATCATTGTATTTTATATTATTTGTTTTAGATTTATTTTATGGGTGTTGGACGATTAAAGTGTGCGCGGGAGATGCCTATTGGTGGCGATGAGGTTCGCAACGCATCACACCGCGTCTCCCGCGGGGCGAAAAGAGAAGGATGGAGCGCCGCAACAGTAAATGTGTGACAGTCCATTCTTTCTGCTTACCCTTTCGGGGAGACGGCGTGATGGTTAGTTAGTTAGTTTTAAAAAGCTCTCTTACCATCACGCCACATCCTATACCTTGGACCTGGACTTGGACTTGGATCTTCTGGCTTACAGAGGTTCAGCTCTAATGGCTATTCCTCTTACGTCTGTAGGAAACATTGTTGGAATGCGATTTGGTAGTTGTTTTATAATGAGGCTAAATGTATGGCCCGGAGTGTCCCTCCAAAAGAGGGCGAGGGGGGATTTAGGGTTTATGATAAAGTCTTACATTATTGTCAAGGAATGGAAGACCAGTTAGGGTTGGGATTGTATTTATAAAAAAAGTCTGTTCCCGAGGGGAAGATCAAATCAAATCAATCAAATCAAATCAAATCAGTTTATTAACTCAAAAGACATTACAAACAGGAAAATGTTTAAGGCATCTATTGAGTACAGGTAAAATATTATAAAAATACAACAAAGTACCATGAACGCATTAGAGATGGTTAGACATTAGGAAGACAACATACTTTCTAAAGTCAAGAGTATTTCTCCCCTGAACGTACCTTTACTAATATAAAAGACGTCGATCTCCGAGGAGACCGCGTTCAGCAGACTAATTGCTCTTCCCACCGGTGTCACCAGAGGCAGATTGGTTCCGGTGGCCGGTTGGTAAAACAATATGTGCTGTCGCTGTCGGAGAAATCTATCAGGGACAAAAAGACCAACACCCTCTAGCACTGCCGAGTTCTCGAAATATCCCCTGATTAATTTAAAGAAATGGGTTATGAGATGTCCATCTCTTCAAAGCTGTAAAGAATTGGTTCCGAGCATTCCCAAAAGAAATGCCGTGGGATAGAGCCACGGATAACTACCATACTCCCTCATGTAGAGATACCTCAGAATTTTTTTCTGAACTCTCTCCAGCATAACGGAATATCTCGCCTCGTGAGGACTCCATATCACAGAACCACTTTCGAGTCTGCTCCGAACCAACGCGTTGTATAGGACTCTGAGCACATTGGGATTTCTGAAAACTCTGAAAAGATAAGAGGAGCAGTGCCTGGATGGAGTTGGGGTATGAGGTAGCGTCCTGCGTGAGACCATTTTGTTTGGCGGAGTACGTAGTGGGCTATCGGGGAGGATTTCTTTTTGTGCGCATTGATTGCGGGAGGGGTAAAGGACTGAATGATGGTGGATAAACTAACTAACTAACTAACCATCACGCCATTTCCCCGGAGGGGTAGGCAGAGAGGATAGGTCGCCACACTAGCCTGTCCTGGCATACCTCTCGGGATTCCTCTACATTCATACATCGTACCATGCACGCACGTCGATTATTCCGACTTCGAATGTGGCCGCCTTTAAGTAATTGATTAATTTGGTCATGCCATGTTTTCCTCGGTCGTCCTCGGCTTCTTTTCTCACTCACGCTGCTTGTGTACAACTTTTTAACCATTCTACTCTCATCCATTCGTTCCATATGTCCGAACCATCTCAGGGATCCTTTTTTTAATTTTATTCATGATGCAGTCATCTGCCTTACATTTCTTTCTTATTTCATCGTTCGGTATTCAATCATACAACGTTTTCACGCACATTCTTCTTAGTGATCTCATTTCTACGGCGTTTATCCTGCTTTCATCCGTGGATAACTTAGTGGTAAAGGGTCATTATTTATAAGGAAGATGGTAATAATTTAGGTCGTGGTTAGTCGGTCAAAGAAATGAAGTTGGAGTAGTGCAAGGAATAATAGAGCTGGAGTCGCAGTATTCTGATATACGAAAGGAGTGTGGTAACGGTGGGCTGTCATCATCATGTTTAGGTTATAAATTTTAAATATAATGTTTTAAATAGCCCTTCTGATAAGAGCATAATAATATATATATATATATATATATATATATATATATATATATATATATATATATATATATATATATATATATATATATATATATATATATATATATATATATATATATATATATATATATATATATATATATATATATATATATATATATATATATATATATATATATATATATATATATATATATATATATATATATATATATATATATATATATATATATAACAACAACAAACCATCACGCCGTTTCCCGCAGGGGGCAGAGAGAATGGACCGCCACACTACTCTATCCTGGCAAACCTCTCTAGCTTCCCCACATTCATACAACGAGGTCATACACGCACGTCGATTCCTCTGACTTCTAACATGACCAACCTTTAAAATTTGATTAATTTGGTCATGCCATGTTTTCCTCGGTCTGCCTCGACTTCGTACCCCATTTACATCATTAACGTATACTTTCTTAACCATTCTTTCTCCATCCATGCGTTCCATATGTCCGAACCAACGCAGCGATCCTTTCATAATTTTGTTCATTATACCTTCTTCCGCTCTACATTCCTTTCTTATATCAGCATTTGAGATTCTGTCGTATATCGTTCTACCACACATACGTCTTAGGGACCTCATCTCTACCGCATTTATTCTACTCTCATCCTTCTTCTGCCAGTTCCATGCTTCGCTTCCATACATTAGGGTTGGGACCAGAACTCCATTGTGAATTACATATATATAAAATATTGGAAGTGATATCGTCACAAAAAGTGTTTCCTTTTCACTCGCACGCACGTAAACCACATAACGGTAAAGCTTTAATTATTATACCCGTCTCCCTCGGGCGCAGTGAGACTACTGAAGACTTCGCTGATTGGTCCCAGGGCTGCAGTTAGTCTGCTAACTTCACTGCAGTGAAACCTCTATTCGGAACAATGCGGAAATAGTATTTTGGGTAAGTACATACGATAATATTTAAATATGCAATTGGGATGGAAAATTGTCAATTTCCTGACAAAATTTGTCGCTGTTTGCGTAAGACAAGTTTAGTCATGTTGCCCATTTAAATGTAATCCCTTTAGTATTTGATTAATTTGGTCATGCCATGCTTTTCTTAATCTTCCACGGCTTCTCTTTCCACTCACACTGCTTGTATCTTCTTCTTTTGCTGCCGTGACAGGTCCCCCCAACGTTGGCGATCATTCTAGCAAAGGTATCTCTGTCCTTTGCCACTAGGAACAGGTTCTGAACTCTTGTTATTCTTGTCCACTCTTTGATGTTCCGGAGCCAGGACAGCTGCCTTCTACCAACTTCCCGACATCCCTCTACTTTACACTGGAGTTAAGTGGAGAGAAGTACTGCTTTTATACATTATTTTAAACATTTTTCTCTCGTACGTTCGTTACATACAGTAGACCGTTCGTTACATACCTGGATAATTGGAACCTGGTTAATTGGCAGAAAAGTTCCGGTCCCACCCCCTTGGAGCACTAAAACCTCTTTAATTGGAAAAAAGAAACGTGTTTAATTGAACTCAACATTCTGGCCCTTAACCTCTATAATTGGGGAGTACTGCTTTCTCGACCTGTATAATTTGAGAGTACTGCCTTCTCGATCTCTGTAAACTGAGAACTCCTCAGTATTTGTTCTGAGCTTATCGAAGGTGGTCCATTTTAGATCGCAATGTTTCACAAACATAAATATAACGGCCTAGATTTTGATCAATCCATGAACTGTTTTTATCGCTTTTCTGTTTATGTGCTTACAAAACCTGGTTAATAAACGAAAGCACAATCTAGACCTGGATAATTGGAAACTGGTTGAAAAACCTGGTTAATTGACCATAATTGACCAACTGGTCCCTTGGAATGCCAATTATCCAGGCTCCACTGTATGTCCAAACCATATCAGGTATCCTGTTTCAATTTTGCTTATGATGCAATCATCTGTCATCAACATTTCTTGTTTATTTCGTCGTTTGGTATACCGTTTTTTTTTCATATTCTTCTAAGCGATCTTATTTCTACATTATTTTTCCTACTTTCATCCTCTTCAGCAGCACCAAACAGGGTTATTGTGCTACAACTGATACATTCCCGAATGTTTTCTAGCTACGATTTTCTTGTTCTACCGACATTTCGATTTTCGTTAATTTTATCAAAATACATATGAGTATGCCTTATTTATGGAAAATATTTAACCTAAGAGTTCATGAGGTATTAAAAATAATACATTTTCTTACAAAAACATTTCCTGCAGTACAAATTGCAGGCTGCTAAATTTTCAGGAGATTAAGAATCCTAGGAAGGGCTCGTCGCTTCCTGGTTTGTTTGGCCTCCCTTTTTTCCGGAAAATCTTATATATAGACCTTGGGAAATCCCCGGAAATCCGGCCTGCACGTAAACTCGCCAAATAAATGAGTTGGAAATGAAACACACAACTGAATATTAATGCAAGGATTTGGTGAAAATTTATCCATTGTTGAAATGCATTAATTAAAAAAAATACAACCAGTTTATTGTTTCTAGAACAATGATGTAAAACTCCATATTAAATAATTAATACGAAGGAAAATGTCAATTTTCTAGAAGTTTTATTATATTTTATGGGAATGACATGTTTTGCCCTTCTAATGCATTATCAAACATTTGACAATACCTTAGAAGGGCGAAACATGTCATTCCCATAAAATATAATAAAACTTCTAGAAAACTGACGTTTTCATTCGTATTAAATACTACCAGAATTTCGAAAAGATTTCGATAGTCAATCATATTTTTCACTTTGTTTCTGGTAATTTCATTTTTTTGTGTCATGTTTTCATGTGTTAACAATGCAGAATTCTATTGTCAATTTGGAAGGAAAAATTTGCTTTTCGTAAAGCCATATTTTAAATGTTTTTTCTTGTCATGAAAATAAATATTTATTAATTATTTTTTCTTCACATTTTGACCATCTATAAAATCACACTAGGCGAAGCCTATGCTGTGTCAATTATTCAAACAAAATATAAATACATTCTTCGCGATCTTCGTGACAGAATGGCAACAACCAATACTGCAACACTGAAGGTTCCGAGTTCAATTCCTGGCGATGACTGTGTGATTCTCACATTGTCTTTGATCTGGTGTAGAATTCACGTGACAATAAAATGGCGACATATTAGCTACCTATAAAATGTCATGAGAATTGACATAATAATCATACCCTTTACATTGATTTGGCTCGCGCTGTAATGATGTAAAGAGCAATTCAACAAAATAATAAATAAAAGCCTCATAAAAATTAAATAAAAAATATTTTTATTGTATTAAATAAATTATTACAGAAACATTAAAACATTAACTTTAAAATGTTTTTACTTTAGATGAAAGTACAGCTCTTGAAGCGAGCGAGCGAGGCTGTCGAAAGGGTACCGCCGCGCCATATAACAGCCTCGGTTATTCTTCTCATTGTAGATCTTGCGATTTGTTTATGCATGTTATCAATTTTCTTCCTGTGATAAAAACAACCATCCTTCTCTCTATCTCATTAGTGGTCGTCCTGGTGGTTGACGGCCCTCTGGAGTCTCGTGCATCACGATCTTAGGAAACCTCGTTGGATCCATACTCTCGATGTGGTCCCTCAAGAATCCTCTTCTCTGCCTACTCAATCTCACTATGTCATCAATTTTGCAAGATCTCCGAATCTTTTCGTTTAGTACACTATCTCTAATGTTTCTCCCCACGATTTTTGCTACTCTTGGAGATGTTTCGATTGCGTAAGTCAATATAGGTCTGATGCATGTTTTAAAAATTCTAACATTGCTTTCCATTAGCATGTGCTTATTGTCACAAAGTCCCTAAGGCATTGGGGGATAACTGCTGCTTTATTAGTCTGGTATTTTAGCTTAATTAGATATAGATTGCTCCAACTAGATATAGGTATATCCACACTACTTACTTATAGGCGGGCCACACTGTGATAAACATCGGTTTCCAACATAAAATTTGTCTTGTATAGGGCTTCTATCTCATTCTACGCCGGGTAAAATAATGCGAGGAAGAGAGATAAACGTACCATGTTTGTTGAATAGTTTGAAAGGATAACCGTATGCAGAAACATCCGCGGTTTAACTCATGGTTTACTAAAATCGACGTTTTTACTACGTCTAGAACATGGTTTAAGTTTGAGTAATAACATTCAGTATACAAATTTTGGTTTCAAACCAGCTTGTTTATCACAGTGTGGCCCGCCTATTACTACTTAGACAGCCGTTGTCGTTCACTGCTGGACATAGGCCTCCCCATACTTCTCCACGTATCCCTATCTAGTGCCTATTGCATCCAATCGCCAGAAATTCTTGTAATGTCATCGGACCATCGTGTGGGGGGTCTTCCTCTGTTTCGTTTGTCTTCGCGGGGTCTCCACTCTACCACCCTTCTGGTCCATCTATCGTCTACCAGTCTGGCAACATGTCCCGCAAATAACCATTTAAGCTTCGCTACCCTTTCGACGACATCTGTTACTCCCGACCTTCTACGTTTTTCAGTATTTCTTATCCGGTCTGAGAGTCTTACGTGTACCGTGGCTCTTTCGTGTTTCCTCTGTGCTACACGGAGTCTCCTTATGGTCGACTTGGTGAGGGTTAGCGTTTCTGCTCCATATGTCAGTACTGGAAGTACGCATTGGTCATACATTTTGCGTTTCAGACACTGGGGAATCTTACTATTAAAGTATCCACACTAAGGTATCTGAACTTGATAAACAATTATATAGATCTATCGTCAATAACCAGTGTGCATCCTAGAGGCTATCTGGATCTTGTTAAATATTTTGTTTTGTCGACGGATATCATCGTAATATGCGGTGTGTACCTTTATTTTCTAACTTTGTGTTGTATGTTTTAATATCAGTATTCACGTCACTAATAAATAAATATTAATTTATAAGCGCACTTCGCAAATTCAGCGTACATTAATTTAAATATTAATATATTATATTTCGCATCGTAAAACTGTCGTATGAAGCATAAAAATGTTAACACCATACGATTTCACAAATATGGCAACTCTGAATTATCTGCCATCAATTTTTAACATGCTTTACCCGCCGCACTCTTCGCACTAGAGGTGGGTATGAATGAGTTCTCTCTTAAAACTCAGTTCGATTAATATTTTTGTTTATCAAGATGAATAAATCATCCGGTCAGCCTGCTCTCGAAACTGGTCGAAGCCATAAACCTTAGTAGAATATAACTAAATATATACTTCTTCTTCTTCTTTCGGTGCCGTGTCAGGTCCCCCCAAAGTTGGCGAGCACTATAGCAGGTTCTGAACTCTTGTTATTCCTGTCCATTATTTGATGTTTTGCAGCCAGGACAGCTGCCTTCTACCAACTCCCCGATGTCCCTCCACTTTACCCATTAATATCAGTCGAAGGAGGTGGTATTTTTCTCCCCTTAGCACATGACCCAAATATGAGACCTTTCTTATTTTCACACTTGACAACAGCTCTATATTGGCTCTGGCTCTCTGCAGTACGTCTGCCTTACTGACCCGGTGCACGGTATACGGAGCATTCTGCAAATATATACTTAAGAACATTTTTTAAATTTATTTAAATTCATTTTTTCCAATACCTTCTTACATGAAATTTTAAATAACATCATAAATATTTTCAACAAATCGGGACTTGTGATATTCATAATAATTTGGATTATTCCAAAAAAATTCAATTACCAAATGGATGCGTTCTTATTAAATTTGTTTTAATATACTCGTATTTTATACAATATATTTTCCTAAAAAGCATTTTCATATTCTTTCATTTTGCTGGTTCCACCGCTTGGGCTTTTAATGTTGTAGTTTCCCATTGTTTTCCACGTTTTTTGTATACAACAGATTATTTGAATCCAATTCTTGTTCTTCTTGTTCTGTCGCACCTTCGTGGTGCATAGGGCCTCAATGAACCTTCTCCACCCGACTCTATCGCATGCCTGATGCCTAACATCATCTCAAGTGAGGCCTGCTGCCTTAACTTCGCCCTGCGGGGCTCTTCTCCAGGTAGCTCTAGGTCTGCCTCGCTTTCTCTTTCCCCCCATAGGGGACCAGTCCGATGCGCCCTGAGTGATGCAGGCTGGGTTCCGTCTCAGAGTGTGACCGATGCACTGCCATTTGCGTCTAGCGACCTGTTCTTTAATTGGCTTTTCGCCTGCCATGGTCCAGAGAACGGCATTTGACCCTGTTTGGAGCCAATAGATTTTGAATATTGAGCGAAGGCACCAATTTATAAACACCTGGAGTTTACCAATAACATCCGCGGTAGATTTCTAAGTCTCACATCCGTACAGCAGTACGCTTTTAACGCTACTGCTGAATATTTGGAGCTACAGCTTTCTCGAAATTATACCGGAACGCCATACAGGGCGAAGCATTGCGAAAGCTCCCCTTGCCTTGAATCCAATTACTGTATTATATATTTTGCTGTTGACTAATTTTGGTCAAATCAAGTTGAAACATAATATAATAATTTTGTATTGTTGGTTTTATAAAATAAATTAAATTACTGATAAAAAAAATACTTGTTGTTTTCATACCTCTGACTGCCCCTAACCCTTTAAGAACTCGAGTTCTCTCGTATCGAAGAACTCGTGAGAGTTGACATCGAAATGGTTGTACCCGCCCATCTCTAGTCGGTAATAAAAGCCCCAGATATTGTTTTCCATAATTTTATATCTCATAAAGATTTCAGAAATTTTATTAAGCATTTTCGGAGGCAGCCGCGTTTATACTTATCACGAAGCACATTAATTTTCTTTTATGTATGACAACGGATCCTGCAATATCGTAAAACACAATATTAATTTGGCTTATTGCTACAAGTAAAGGTCGACCGAGCTTTCCAATTTTCTTCTGACCGAGACATGACAAGATCAAAAACCAAATCAAACGATATTTGTTTTTTCAAGACAGCCTTCATGGCAGAGTGATAATAGCTAATACTGCTACACCGAAGATCCCGGGTTCCATTCCCGGCGATGACAGTATGAAAACAATCACGATTTTTTTGGACTTGTAAAATTCACGTATAAAAAAGCGAAAGATTAGCCACCTATCAAATGTCACGAATCAATAGCTTAAATTTATATACAATTATTGGGTTCAAATAACCTGTTGTATACAAAAAAGGATGTATACAATGTCCTGAGTGATGTAGGTCTATTTGTCCCTGAAAATTACCTTCGTCAAAGACAGCACAGATGGTTTTATTTGCCGCTCTTTGAACCAACCTGCCCATGGTTATGCCTGTGGGTAGAGCAATCTTATTGCTTAATCGGGTCGCCTCGGTGGTCGACATATTTCTTTACGTTATGATTCTTTCTAATTCTTAAGCTTAATTTTTTTTGCTTCTTTTGCAAATTCTTATAATATAGTTGCAAACCATCTGGAATTATATATCTGTAATGTTTGTGATTTTTATTAAAATGAATAAATGAAATAAATGAAGACGACCATTAGTGGAAGTTTTAGAGTTCCATTTCCAAGTTTCGATTATTTATTTTATTTTATTATATTTTATGTGTGGGCAACTAAGTTTAGGTCTGGGTGACCTATAGCCAACGTGAAATAAATATTAAAAAGCGTACATCCATCGCAATCAATGGCGTATTTTTACTGCGAAGACTAGACGTAAAATACCGTAATTCATAAAGTGTTGGAGTAAAGCCCGTAATAAAACGTCTACTCTTGACTTGTCGTTTGGCCGGCATCACACAGAGTTTTGGATCTCGGTGGAACGCGTACACGATCAACTGATGTCAAGCTGTATGCGGAGAGAATGTTGAAACTAACTAACAAGCCTCCAAGCCATGTTGGTATTATGTAAAGTTTAATATTGTATGTCGGACACGTGAGGAGTCAGAGAAATCGACGCGCGTACACGACACGATGTATGAATGTTGAGGAATCAAGATTAAAATATTTCCGGAAAGAAAAGTGTAGCAGTCCATTCTTTCTGCCTAACCCTTCGGGGAGACGGCGTGATGGTTAGTAAGTTAGTTAGTTATGTATTAGCTGGAAATACCTGGATGCGGAAGGGACAAGACAGGGATGAATGGAAGAAAATGGAAGGGGTCCATAATTACGAGTGGATGGAAGATGGCTGAAGTAGAAGAAGCTAAAAATGTATTATTAATAATGTGTTCGGGTATTTTTTTCTTCGATGGCCCTACAGCCCATATCGAGCCTTAGCCCCCAGTATTCTTCGCCTCCAACTCCTCCTGTCTTTCGCTTCGACCTTCCAATCTGACACTCGTAACAATTTCGTCCCATCTCTCTCAAATTCATCCTCCCATAGCAGCCTTGGTCGTCCAATTGGTCTTCTACCACCTGGGTGCCACTCCAGAAATCTTTTTGGGGTTCGCGATGACGGCATCCTCTGCACGTGACCGGCCCATCTAAGTCTATTCAGTCTGACCTGTATGGAAAGACTGGGAGCTTTGTAAATTTAGTACAACTCGTCATTATGCCGCACTCTCCAGCCTTTACCGTCATTCAAGGTCCCAGAATTCTGCACAGCACCCTTCTCTTAAAAGTATCCAGTCGCTCTTCGGATTTCGCTGTCATTGTCCACGCCTTACATCCATAGGTCACTACTGTTCAGATGATTGCTTTATACAGGATGATTTTGGTTTTCCAGTGTACATTTCTTTAATGTGTTCAGGTATATCCTTCATTATTTTAATTCATTTTTAATTATTTTAATTTATTTATATTTTAACTTGCGCACAATTTATCGCATAGAAACTGTCGAGTCGAACGCAATGTGCAGTGTGAGACAGGTCTAACCAAGTGTGGGCCCTCGGGATCGGCGGCACATTTGACGCCCGGCGCTATTTTGGCAGCCCTGGTGGAGGGATTTTATTGTTGCCTGCCCCGTAAAAGTTTAGGGCGAATTAAATATTTATAACCGTGGCCCGACCCTGCAATAAAATGACAGCCTCCGAGGCGGCTCTGTGGTCTAGCTGTAAAAAGCTTGGATCAAATGCCGTTCAGAGCCGAACCCGGCCTAATGGACGAAACAGAATTAGAATTGATAAAATATTATTTGTACGAGTAATTTGATACCTCTGCATAGTTAAAATAGTTATAGCATACACTTGTCACGCATGCATTCTTAAAGCCTCACTCTCGCCAATTATATTTTCGCAAACGCGAGTGAGACAATTTGGTAGTATTTTTCAATATTTTAATTATATACTAACATGATAGAGAACGCAATGAAGAAGTTAGAAAGGAATGTAATGTGGATGAATGCGTACTTAACAAAATTAAGAAAGAGTCGCTTAGATGGTTCGGACATATGGAACGAATGGACGAGGAAAGAATGGTCAAATAGATATATAGTCAAAAAGTGTGAATGACCGAATTATTCAAATACTGAAAGGCGGCCATGTTCGATGCAGGAACAATCGACGAGCGTGTACGAATGTGGAAGAGACGAGAGTGATGTCAGAATAGAACAGTTTGGCGATTCGTCCTCAGCCTATTCCCGTTCACTCCTGGACATAGGCCTCCTCCATTTGCTTCCTTGCCACTCTGTCTTGTGCAGACTGCATCCAGGTTATTCCGACATGTCTGTTCAGATCATCCTTCCACCGTAGTTGCGGTCGCCCTGCACTTCTCTTTGGCGTCCACAGTCTTCAAGTCAGCAATCTTCTTGTCCATTTTTCTGCCAATTTGCCATTTTAGAGTCGCCACCCGGTGGATGATGTCAGTGACCTTTGTTTGACCCACCGTATCGTTTCTGACACTGTCTCTTATTTTTCTCCTAACATGGCTCTTGACAAATAAATAATAAATAACTAACTAACTAACAATCACGCCGTCCCCGCGAAGGGGTAGGCAGAAACAATGTACTGCCACATTTTTTTCATGTCATACTTCTCTCGATTCCTCAACATTCATTCATCGTGTCATGCACGCACGTCGATTTCGACGATTTCGACTCCTCACTCAATTTATTACTAACTAACTAACCATCCCCGGAGGGGTAGGCAGAAAGAATGGAACGCCACACTGTTCTGTCCTGTCCTGACATACTTCTCTCGATTCCTATACATTCATACATCTTGTCATGCACGCACGTCGATTTCTCCGACTCCTCGCGTGACCGACATTTAATATTTGATTGATTTGATCGTGCCATGTTTTCTTCGGCCTTCCTCTATTTCTAGCACCGTTCACGCCGTTTACATATACCTTCTTTACCATTCTGTCTTCACTCATTCTTTCCACGTGTCAAAACCACCTTAATGACCCTTCAATTATTTTATATTTTATTACGATACATATAAATATTATAGCAGTGTTTCAAATTAAAACATTTAATTGTTAGTTAGTTTAACTTATAAAGTAATACAATTGAAACGGAGATGTGCATCGTATGTGATTCATAGTGTAATATTTCCTCAGTTTCTCACTCTTCCTCGGTCTTCCATCCCACCCCCCCATCCGCCTGATTTATTGGTCATATATATTAACAGTTTTGAAGTCGAGTCGAAAGGCAATCAGATTTCATTGTGGAACCATAAAAACAATAGTGACGTTTTTACCCCGGGGCCTTAAACACGTTTTACAAATGAGCTTATAAATTACCCCACACTGAAAACGTTACCAGGGATGAACAAAACATGATAAATAAGATAAAAACACATGAAAAAGATTTTTAAAAAAGCACGATGAACGATATAAAAAAGATGAATCGGAAGAAAAAAACGATAACTAAGATTAAAAAAAATCTTCTATATTTGCCATCACTATGTGTTGTGGATTCACATTTGAATGACTTTTTGGTAACTTTGTATATCACAACACTTTTTTACACTTTTTACAAACATGTTTCGGGAAATGTTTGTAATGTGAATGATGCATGGTGAATAGAGAATGGTGCACTTAAAGTTGTCATCGCAAACAAAAACCTATCCAAAAAAGCTAAAATCGCAGTGCACAATGGTGTTCTTGTACCGACCATTACGTATGGAAGCGAAGCACGGAACTGCAAAAGAAGGATGAAAGTAGAATAAATGCAGTAGAAATAAGATTTCTTAGACGAATGTGTGAATACTCTCATCTTTTTCATATTTCATACCCAATTTAAAACTCGCATATTTTGTTTTAGTAAATTTTCTAACCGATCGCGAATAAAGTGTCAAATGAAAATATAAGAAGTGAATGCGGTGCGAATGAGGGTGTTATGAACAAAATAATGAAAAGATCTATTAGATGGTTTGGACACATGGAAAGAATGAATGAAGAAAGAATGGTAAAAAAGTATATGTTAACGATGTAAATGGAACTAGAAATAGAGGAAGACAGAGAAAAACGTGGCACAATCAAATATTGAATGTCGGCCACGTGACGAGTCAGAGAAATCGACGCGCGTGCATGACACGATGTATGAATGTTGAAGCGAGAGAATTTTTTCTTAAAAAGACTTTCCGTCGATTTAGTTCTAAAATATAATTATAATAAATAACCTGTATTGATAATTTTTTATGCACCTTGGATCTACTTCTTCTTCTTCTTCCTTGTTGTTGACCTATGTGGTCTGTTCTCCAGAGTGTTGCTCCTCCTGTGAGGTAGACTCCCAGCTGTCCTTCCATCTATTAGAAGATCTTCCACGAGGACGAGTACCATGGGGCCGATTATGCAATGCAATATAGGTGAGTCTGGTGGTGTCCATTCTTTGAACATGACCGTACCAGTCCCTTTTTCGCTGCCTGCTCCATCTTATAATATCCTCAACCTCAACAAAAAAAAATTCTGCGCTTTCTTTACCTCAGGGAGCGCGGTTATTACCCATGGCTCTTTCCGACTGAATTCTTGCTAGGTATGCTAAGCTAGAAATCATTGGAGAGAAGGAGGAATATTCATTTGGGAGTTCACTTCTTTCAGCTGATTGGCGGCCGTATACAGAACTCGGATGTCTTGAGTGATGTAGGTCTATTTGTCCCTGATAATTACCTTCGTCAAAGACAGCACAGATTGTTTTATTTGCCGCGCCGCAGAACCAACCTGCCAATGGTTATGCCTGTAGGTAGGGCAATCTTATTGCTTAATCGGATCGCCTCGGAGGTCGACATATTTCGTGATAGTGTGAGTTGCCTCAGGGATGCAATATCAATGTTATGATTTTTTCTTATTCTTAGTCTTAATTTTTTTTAATGCTTCTCTTTTTATAATGTAATTGTAAACGATCTGGAATTGTATGTCTGTAATGTTTGTGACTTTTTCAAAATAAATGAAATGAAATGAAAAACCTCACATATCTCTCTTATTCTGTTGTTCGATCTACGATGATTTCGACTACTATAATTTATTTCATAAGTGGCAACCCTGCATTATCCGTTATTAAATATAGAAACAAAGCGACCCATAGGCCCGCTGTCCGTCAGAATACCTTATTACCAGTGACAGGGCTGTCCCAAGTAGATAAAAGCTCGGGCGGCCGTTAAATCTCCTTGTTTACTAGGCGTAACGAGCGTCGTGTGGACCTCCTAATTATAATAACTTATTGCTTCGTAAAAAGATTGTAAAAGTCAACCGATGGGCTGCCATTAATCAAAATGTAATTAAATTTCTTCAGCGCGATCTTGTGTGTAGAAAAACAAGTATAGTTTGTCGTGTGAAATTTATATATTTTTAAAACTAACTAGTCATAACTTACCATCACCCCGTCTCCCCGAAGGCTTAGGCAGAAATAATGACGGATAGTGAAGAAGATATATGTATGATAAACGATGTGAACGGAGCTAGAAACAGAAGAAGGCCGAGGAAAACGTGGCACGATCTAATTAATCAAATATTAAATGTCGGTAACGTGAGGAGTCGGAGAAATCAACGTGCGTACATGACAAGATGTATGAATGTAAAGGAAGCGAGGTCTGAACGAAACGCTGGTCTGATGATAAAATAAAAATTGCTGTCGACTGGATGCAGAAGGCACTCGAAGTTTGAGGGAGGCCAAGGAAATCAACGTGCGTGCATGACACGATGTATGTCAGGACAGAACAGTGTGGCGGTCCATTCTGTCTACCTACCCCTCCGAGGAGACGGCGTGATGGTTAGTTAGTTAGTTAGGAGCGCGTTATAGATGGTTCGACTTTAGGAATACGAGATACTCTCTAAAGTCAAGAGATGAAGCATCGTTAACGTATTTCTAACATTTGATGAAGCAGTGTGGCGGTCCATTCTGTCTACCTACCCCTCCGAGGAGACGGCGTGATGGTTAGTTAGTTAGTTAGGAGCGCGTGATAGATGGTTCGACTTTAGGAATACAAGATACTCTCTAAGGTCAAGAGATGAAGCATCGTTAACGTATTTCTAACATTTGATGAAGCAGTGTGGCGGTCTATTCTGTCTACCTACCTCTCCGAGGAGACGGCGTGATGGTTAGTTAGTTAGTTAGGAGCGCGTGATAGATGGTTCGACTTTAGGAATACAAGATACTCTAAAGTCAAGAGATGAAGCAACGTTAACGTATTTCTAACATTTGATGAAGCAGTGTGGCGGTCCATTCTCTCTGCTTAATCCTGCGGGAACCGTGACGATGAAATGTTCGTTTAAACTTATTAACGGTTTGAGCACATGTCGAGTTTAGAAAAATGTCGGGTTCACGATAGGGAGTAATAATCTGTTCTGAAAGAACCCCTCAAATGACCGCAAATTTAGATATTTGAGAGTAAGCACGCGTTTCATTATGTATATCGCCGAAGTGCCGGCAAAGTACGTGTTTATTTTTACTTTTGTGCGTTTTTCGAGATGGGTCTTTTGAAACATTTTCCTCTGTAGTAGGCCGGACGGGGTGCGGCAGGGTTCATCTCCTGGGTCCCGTATAAGCAACAAGGTCCACTAAGCCTGAATTATCTAAGAGGCGGTTTAATATCACAGCCGCTATGCCCTAGAGAGATTACTCAGAGGAAAATGTTTCTTACGTGCGAGGGAAAACATTCATTCAATTTATTTGTTTTTTCTGTTGTTCTGTTTTTTTACGACACAGAAAACTCTTTTTTAAGGCGGGAGATGAACAAAACGATTTAAGAAACAAAACTATTAGAGAGTAACTAACTAACTAACTAACCATCACGCCGTCTCCCCGAATGGGTAGGCAGAAAGAATGAACTGCCACACTATTCTTTCCTGACATATTTCTCTCGCATCCTCAACATTCATACATCGTGTCACGTTTTCATCACGCGCGTCGATTTCTCTGACTCCTCACTTGACCAACATTCAATATTTGATTTATTTGATCGTGCTTCGGTCTTCTTCTATTTCTTGTTCCATTTACATCGTAAACATATAATTTTTTACCATTCTTTCTTCATTCATTCTTTCCATATGTCCAAAACATCTTAATGATCCTTTAATTATTTTGTTCTTAACACCATCATTTGCACCGCATTCACTTCTTATATTTTCATTCGACACTAGCATACACAGAGTATCCACACATTCGCCTAAGAGATCTCATTTCTACTGCATTTATTATATTTTTCTGTTAAAATATCACAATTGATTTAATTTCGCGACAATTGTTTCGCTAACCAATGTTAGCATCATTAGGTGTTACAATGAACTGTGCGGTGTACTATTGATTATTCTACTTTCATCCTTCTTTTGCCAGTTCCATGTTTCGCTTCCATACACGACGGAACATTCTAAACGAACATTGTAGATTATCTTCACAGGGGAACATTTGTTATAGGACCAACTATTCTTATAGACATAAAAGCGACGAGAATACCTTATGAGGTTGATTATGCCATCGTTAATAAAATTATGAACCAATCGCGTGAATGATTTGGACGTGCCGAACGAATTGATTCATAACGGTCAAACAGATAATGAACGACACGCAGAGGGAGACTAAAAAAAGATTAGGACAAGAACGGGAATAGCGTAGAAGAAAAAAAATTACAGAGTAAAATAACCTTTATGGAACATTTTTCGTCTTGAAATAGATCTGATATGAATGAAAAAGTCTGTTTACAACAACAACAACAACAACAAAACATCACGCCGTTTCCCCGCAGGGGTAGGCAGATAGAATGGACCGCCACACTACTCTATCCTGGCACACCTCTCTAGCTTCCTCCACATTCATACATCGAGTCATACACGCACGTCGATTCTTCCGGCTTCTGACATGACCTCGGTCTACCTCGACACCTTACTCCATTTACATCGTTAACGTATACTTTTTTAACCATTCTTTCTTCACCCATGCGCTCCATACGTCCGAACCAACGCAGCGAACCTTCATAATTTTGTTCATAATACCTTCTTTCGCTCTACATTCCTTCCTAATATCAGCATTTGAGATTCTGTCGTACATCGTTCTACCACACATACGTCTTAGGGACCTCATCTCTACCGCATTTATTCTGCTCTTTTAAATTTTTAGAGAATAACATGTTTGCCATTCTAAGGCATTATCAAATTTGAATATATGATTAATTTTATCTCAATAGAGACGACGATGCAAATTGTAAACAGAATATGGTGATCGAGGTGTTTACAGGACTTATGACCTATCATTGGTTGGGTTAAGCGCACGCTTTATGTAATACAACATTCCCCATTCCACCTTCTCTTATGACCACCATGTCTGACAACTTTTTTTTTTGGAAGTTATATATATGTTAATCTGTAACACCACCCTTTACATGGTAGTTTCAATCTACACACTAGCTCCATCTATGAAGATTGGATTTTAAGCATTAAGCAGAAGATCTTTTTAACGCAATGTGAAAGGCTACCGCTATTATCGTATTGAATTTATGATTTTCGAAAAAGAAAAAGATTGAATATATGATTTTCGAAAAAGAAGGAAACAAGACAGTCTGCAACATTAGTATGAACGGTGAAAATCTGGAACAAGTTGATGAATTTTAATTTAAGAAGTATGTTTATAAAGGATGAGAGAGTGGAGAAGTACATTATTTGAACGAAGGGTTGGGGCAGGCAACAGAGAAAATAGTGTACTTAAAGTTGGCATCGCAAACAAAAGCCTATCCAAAGTAGCTAAGATGGCAGTGCACAGTCCTGTTCTTGTGCAAACCCTTATGTATGGAAGTAAAGCATAGGACTGGCAAAAGAAGGATGAATGCAGTAGAAATGAGAATGAGAAGACGAATGCGTGTAAAATCTTAGATGATAATGTCAAATGCATATATTAGGTGTGAATGCGTTATGAATGAAAGTGTTTTGAACAAAATAATGAAAGGGTTGTTAAGATGGTTTGGCACGTGGAAAAATTGACATTGATAATGCACTCCCACGAGACATTTAATAATTCCTTAGCAACATTTCATTCTCATAAAACATTCAATACAATATTATTTCCGAATTTGTTAACTATGTTTAATCAATTGTAGTCACTTTGTAAAAATGTATATAAAAGCGTTATTGTTATAGCAACCCGTTATACTGAGAGATGTTACCCTGTTATTTCTGAACCTCCACATAATTAAAGCTATTCACATCACAGTTTCAATCCCGAGCGATAAAATCTCTCTCGTAGCGCCGTAGCACTTAATCAACAGGTGTTTCCCGGGAAAGTCGCATTTTTCAAAGACAAATTGATTCTCTGTCACTTTTTACACATTGGCCGTCATTTAGCAAGGGAATAAAAGTGATTTCGCTTTATATTACAAGGGTTACGACCACCCTTGCCCCTGTCTCCCGCATACAAAGCTGGTCACCAATTCTGCTTAAGTGGAGCAATATTTCATTCCTTGAAGTAATAAAGGCAACTTGCTTACTTCACACAAACTGTACGCTTGACCTCCGCCCTTGGAGCCAACAAATTTCATAATACTCCCATAATGCTATTTTATAATAACCTTTGTCTGTACTGATCCCAATAATAATTGACCTAGTATTGATTTTACTTATTCAAAGCGTTACAAAACCCCTTTATTTGTCCCTTTGTGAGATGTATCCAAATTCTAACTTCTTCTTCTTCCTCAGCCTATTCCCGTCCACTCCTGGACAAAGACCTCCTTCATTCGCTTCCATCTCACTCTGTCCTGTGCAGACTGCATCCAGGTTACTCCGACGTGTCTGTTCAGATCATCATTCCACCGTAGTTGCGGTCGCCCTGCACTTGTCTTCGCCGTACATGGTCTCCAAGTCAGCAGTCTTCTTGTCCACTTTTCATCTGAGCTTCTGGCTACGTGACCTGCCCATTGCCATTTTAGAGTCGCCACTCGGTGGATGATGTCATAAACCTTTGTTTTTTCTCTCACCGTATCGTTTCTGACTCTGTCTCTTAGGCTTATTCCTAACATGGCTCTTTCCATGGCTCTTTGGGTCACTCGTAGTTTCTCGGCACTTTGTTTGGACAATGTAACAGTTTCAAGACCATAAGTACCAACTGGCAGAACGCAGGCTTCATAGACTTTTCGTTTCAGGTTGATCGGTATTTTCCGGTTTTTAAGGATGTAACTCATGTTTCCGAAAGATGCCCAGCTTAGTCCAATTCTTCTTTTTAGCTCTGCGGTTTGGTTATCTCGGTCCAATCGATTCTAACTAACTAAATATAACGCCGTCTACTCGAAAGGGTAGGCAAAAAGAATGGACTGCCAAACATTTCTTTCCTGACATACTTCACGTCAATTTCTCCAACTCCTCACGTGGCCGAAATTCAATATTTGATTTATTTGATGGTGCCACATTTTCATCGATCTTTCTTTATTTATATTCTTCTTCTTTCGGTGCCGTGTCAGGTCCCCCCAACGTTGATCACTACAGCAATGGCATCTCTGTCCTGCGCCTCTTGGAACAGGTTCTGAACTCTTGTAATTCCTGTCCACTCTTTTATGGTCCGCAGCCAGGACAACTGCCTTCTACCAACTCCCCGACGTCCCTCCGCATTAATATTAGTCGAAAGAGATGGTATTTTTCTTCCTTAAACATGACCCAAATATGAGACCTTTCTAACTTTCACACTCGACAACAGCTCTCTATTGGGTCTGGCTCTCTGTAGTACGTCTGCATTACTAACCCTATCGGTCCACGGTATACGGAGCATTCTGCGGTATACCCACATCTTAAACGCTTAAAACCGGTTCATCACATTCACTTTCAGAGTCCAGGTTTCGCAGCCATATAGTAGAACAGACCACATTGTTTCATTCGATCTCTATGGTACACAGTTTCACACATTCGTCCAAGAAATCTTACTTCTACTGCATTTATCGTTCTTTTGCCAGTTCCATACATAAGGGAATTCAAATAATTTAAAATAATAATTTTCAACATTTTTGATTACTATTATTTTTGATGATTGATATTTTAAGACGACCTTCATGGCAATGTAGGAAGAGCTATGACCGCCACACCGAAGGTCCTGGGTTCGATTCCCGCCGATGGCAGAGTGATGACAGAACCAACTTGCCTCTGGTGATGCTGGTGGAGAGAGCAATCAAAGTGCTGAACATGATCGCTTCGGAGATTTCTTCCACTTTCATATTAATGTAAATACGTTCAGAAGACAAATACTCTTGATTTTTTGAGAGTATCAAGTATTCCTAAAATCGAACCATCTTTCATGCGTTCCTGGTATTATAAATTATATTTTACCTGTTCCCAAATGCCTTAAATTTTAATTCTGTTGATATATATTTTGAGAAAATAAACTGAATTGAAAGAAGAGAGACTAAAAATGGAGACTGCATCGGTCTCCGAAATGTCGGATTTTCCCATGATCCCAAAAAACATGTGGGAGTAATGTAAAAATATAATTCATTTTCGTATGTCATGCGTCTTGTATATCAGTCATAAACATTCTCTATCCCCGCCCATCCCCCGACAGGCCTACCATCCCCTATTTTCCCGTTACTTCCGGCAATAAGTGTCCCCCCACCCATAACTTAATAACTTTTTCCTTGCGCCCCATAACTTTTTCCTTGCGGCCAGTAATAATCGTTGTTTCCGTCCATTAAACCCGTTTACGAAAATTCCAAAAGGCAATTTTTATCAATCTGCTTACAGAACCTACACGCCGAACAAAACAGGACAAACTGAACTGTGTGGAATTGCGAAATAAAAGGGATCCAGCATGGAATTCTGTTCGATGCCCAATTTTTGTAAAATCGACACATAGTTACACTATGTATTTTTTATGAATTAAAACACTGCTTTTTCTACTTTTGAGTTTGTTTTTCTTGACATTGTTCGAAGGCTTACAACTTCAACATCGGGAGAACGATATAAACTAACCAAAATTATTACATGTTTACAAGAGACGTTTGCATGTTTCCAAGAGAAACATGGTTACAAGAGATGGAAGAATGGAGAAAGATATCGGAAGAAGGGTTATAGCTGGAAACCAAATAAAGTGCATTCAAAGTCATTACCGCAAATAGAAATATATCGACTGAAGCAAAGTTGGCAGTGCACGATGGAGTTCTAGTCCCGACCCTTATGTATGGAAGTGAAGCTTGGAGTTGGCAGAAGAAAGATAAAAGTGAGATAATTGCCGTAGAAATGAGGTCACAAAGAAGAATGTGCAGAAAAACAATGTATGATAGTATATCTAATGATGAAGTAAGAAAGGAATGTACGGCGGATGAATGCGTGATAAATAAAATTAAGAAAGGGTTACGGCAGGGTAAGATGGTTTGCACAAATGGAACGAATGGATGAGGGAAGAATGGTTAAAAAGATATATGCAAGAAGTGTGAATGGGAAAAGAAATCGAGGAAGGCCAAGGACGACATGGCATCACCAAATCAATTGCCATGTTCGAAGGAGAAATAATCAACGAGCGTGCATGTCACGATGTGTGAATGTAGAAGAGGCGCGAAAATTATGCCAGGATAGAACAATGTGGCGATCCATCCTCTCTCCCTACCGCTCCGGGGAAACGGCGTGATGGTTAGTTAGTTAGTTAATTAGTGTTTTAACATTTCGTGCTCAGATCGAGAAGGTGTGTGACGTTTCGTTAAAGATGCTGGGTTTTGTTCTTCGAACTGTTATGGTTTTCAGAGACACCCGGGTCCTAAGAACTCTATATAACTCCTTAGTCAGAAGCAGGCTTGAGGAAGGTGCCGTGATATGGAATCCTCGTGAGGCTCAGTATTCTCTCATGTTGGAGAGGGTTCAAAAGAAATTCTTTAGAACCCCCCACATGAGAGAGTTCGGGGTATGTCATTGGCTCTATCCAACGGCATTTCCCTTGACACGAGATTTCACAGAATCCACCATGTTCTTATACGCTTACTTAAAGAAGCTGAAAAAATTCCAGTACGCAAATCTTATATCTCTAAGATTAATGTGTGGTAAATCTATATATGAGTGTCAATTACAAATATGAGAAGTGAATGCACCGCGAATGAATACGAAAATAGCATTGAGCCACGAAGATGTGTCGGAGAAATCGACGTATGTACATGACACGTTATGTGAATGTTAAAAAAGTGAGAGAAGTAAGTCAAGTAATAATACATAGTTAGATGGTCAATTCTTTTTGCCTAATCCATCGGGGAAACGGCGCGATGGTTAGTTAGTTTTCAAATCCTATAACTAGAATGTTGACCTTTTTTATAACTTAAGAAATACATACGAGAATATGGAATATTGTAGGCTTTATTTAAGAGAAACAAAATTGATGACTAATATTTTTTTCCTAAATTATTCAATTTTAACGACGTTCTCTTCGATTTTCGAAAGCAGGTGAAATACATTGTAGGGATTTTATATGGAATTCGAATTTCAAACAGGATGGCAGAAGTTTGGCGCTCTTTTTCGCTTATAACGATACCATTGTCTGCGTTGCATTAACATAATACATTTTTTGTTTTATATATGAAAAATACATTATCCCCTTGGATATATTCGGCAGCTTTTGAATTAACTTATAACGAATGTGTACATTGAATATGCTTTTTGAATGGTTGCGATAGAATTCCGAAATCGGCATTTTTAAATGTAAAAAGACCATAAATAATTCCTCTTTTTCTTCGTATAAGCGGTCTGACGTCCACTGCTGGACGTAGGCTTCTCCAAAAGCACGCCACCGCCTCCTATCCATTGCCGCTCCTATCCATCCATGTTCAGCAATCCTTTTCAGATCGTCGGTCCAGCGTGTAGGGGGACGTCCAACTCTGCGGAATCCTGTACGCGGTCTCCACTCCAAAACCCGTCTCCCACATTGGCCGTCTTTTCTCCGACAGATATGGCCAGCCCATCGCCACATCAGCCCGCCCATCCTCAGAGCCACCTCAGTCACCTAAGTTCGTTGTCGAATAAATTCGTTTCTAAATCTCTCCCTCAAGGTTATTCCAGCATGGCTCTATCCATGGTGCGTTGGGCGACCTTGAATCTGTAGACTAGACCTTTTGCCAGTGTCCACGTCTCGGTTCCGTACGTCATGACTGGCAAGACGATTTGGTTGAAACTTTAGTCTTGAGGCATTGTAGTATTTTAGAAGTGAGAACATGACGTAATTTTCCAAAGGCTGCCCAAGCCAACTGAATTCTTCGGTCGGCTTCTTTCTCGAAATCGTTTCTACCTAATTGTATGTGTATTCTTCAATCAATCAATCAAAATAGTTTATTTACTCAAAAGACATTACAAACAGCAAAATGTTTTGGGCATCTATTGAGTACAGGTAAAATATTATAAAAATACAACATAGTACCTGGAAAGTATTAGAGATGGTTCGTCATTAAGAAGACAAGATACTTTCTAAAGTCAAGAGTATTTGTCTCCTGAACCTACCTTCACTAATATGTAAGACGTCGATCTCCGAGGAGATCGAGTTCAGCAGACTAATTGATCTTCCCACCGGTGTCACCAGAGGCAGATTGGTTCTGGTGGCCAGTAGGTAAAACAATATGTGCTGTCGCTGTTGGAGAAATCTATCAGGGACAAAAATACCAACACCCTCTAGCACGGCCTTCTTAAACCACTTCGAGAGCCGACCCATCGACGGTTACTGATTTCTGGATAATATGTTCGGGATAATATGATACCAAGATTTTGATTACAATTTAATACTGACAGAATATGACGCTTTTATTTACCTTCGTGTCGCCTTCAGTTTTACGTCATTTCATTCATAAGAAGTTTCATCTTTATGTCGTCTAATGTTTCGCTCTTTACTTGATTCTTACTAATCTTAATCTGACACTCGGCACAATGATCTCTTTAGTGAGTATCACGCATCCCATTCATGCTGTTATTCGAGCTAAGATTCAGGTGTCGTCTGCTCTTGCCAAATACGAGTATGAAACCAGCTGGAAAGATTTTTTAACAATAATACAATGATGCTTGAAGTAATTTAGACAATGGTTTGTTTGAATTTTTTTAATATTAGATCATTATAATTATATACAACATTTTGAATGTATACAAATTCTTGTAGACAAATACTGGATTTTACCCATTGCGGATAAATAATATTTTTTTTATTATAAGGATTCATCGTATCTCAATAGAGGCGAAGATGTAAATTGCTTTCTGGGAACAGAATATGGTGGCCGAGGCGCTTACAGGACTTATGACCTGGCATTGGTTGGGTTGAGCGATCGCTTTACGATTAACAACATTCCCCATTCCGCCCTTCTTACGACCACCACGTCTGACAAATTTTTGCAAGTTGTATATATGCTAGAATGCTGCGCCCATCTTCACATTTTTTAGTTCACTCTACACTAGCGTCATCTACTTAATTATGTAGTTTTTTCTTTGTTTGTAATTTTTTTATATTTTTTATTATACATACAAATAAAATTACAATCGTGTTTCGGGACACAGTAGCTCTTCATCAGTGTAATAAAAAATATGCAAAATAAATATTTAAACAAATTATCATGAATGTGGACAGTTTTGACAGATGTTAAAACAATGGTAATTTATAAACAAACATACAAACAAACCATCACGTCGTTTCCTCGCAGGGGTAGGCAGAGAGGATGGACCGCCACACTGCTCTATCCTGGCACACCTCTTCCTTCCTCTTTATAATATATTCGCCATATGTTTATTATAATAAATTAATATAATATATAATAATAAACATTGTACCCTTTTCCATTTTTCACAAACATATTTCGGATTATACAGTCCTTCTTCAGTGTAAAAATTCAAGAAAATAAACTTAAGATATATCTATACAGTAAGAAATATGTTTATTAAAAGAAAAAACTGTATGTTTTTTTTTTATAATAGTGTCGAATTATAATGCAATACTTTATTTTCATACAATATATTTTATTTAGATATTTGAGAGAAATCCTCCAGATACTCCTCTCCTTAGCACAAAAAAACTTGCTTCATAAGGATGGTAAGAAAAACGAAAATAAAAGTAAAAATTGCTCATATATATAATATTTTGAAATTTAACTTAATAAAAATTTATTTTGTACAATTTACATACTATGAAAGAAATGTAGGTATGTATTTTAAAGTTTTACAAGCAATATGTTATTATTGCCATTAAAGTGAAAAGATTATGAAACAAGATGGCGCTGTGTGTGTACTGTCATTAAACACTCTCGCATTTTTTTCTTATATATTTTTGAATTTTGGCCATTGTTTTAGTACTTTTCGGAATGTGAGATGGTGTAAAAATATTTCATATAGGTACGTATATGTGCATCGTTGTGTGTTTTATTGTTTTTATAGTGCTTGAAAATGTAAAAAATATCACACGGTGTGCGCTCTCATACCCAAATTGTGTTTCGCTCTGCATTGCAATCAGCCAGCCCACTAAAAGCCAACATCTTCGTGAATATTCTCCACGTCTTTCGTGCCACAGCACAGTTCCAGACCATCTCCATCCTCTCATCATAAAACCTCAAACATCATCAAATTATTTTACAACATGCGGAGGAGCACTCCAAGGTGGTACTCCAGAGAAGGCGAGATCCAGCAAGAAAGAACACATTAAGTATTTGAATAACAAATAGAGTGTTGTAACTTCATAGAATTTATATTTATTTTTTATGATATTCAATTATAAGTACAAATTTTCATCAAGCAATTGCCAGTTCCATGCTTTTCTACCCCACAGAAATAACTTTATACTCAGCAGCTTTTAATATATTTATAAACTCTTAGTTACATTTTTTCTTTATTTTTCAATATTCATAATCGACGCGCGTGCATGACACGATGTATGAATGTTGAGGAAGCGAGAGAAATATTTCAGGAAAGGAAAGTGTGGCAGTCCATTCTTTCTGCCTACCTCTTCGGGGAGACGGCGTGATGGTTAGTTAGTTAGATAGTTTTTCATAATATTTAGATAATGAAATTATTAAACTGAAATCACTTGATGGATGCTAATTTCAAACTCAATCATGCTCTTTTGTCTTTACTGTCGATGCCAGCAAGCCTGGCAAAACCGGTTCCTGTCGAAATAAATAAGTGATCATCATCATCTTTCTGTGTCCTGTCATGTCTCCCTAACGTTGACTTCACCCTTATAGTGATGACCTGGGGAAAAATATCCAGAGTGGTATCCCCTTGCCTTCTCTAGAGGATTTTCTGTCGGCGTTACCTTATCTTAGCTGGGTGTATCCAGTTTAATGGCGCTGGAAGCTCGCCAGTCGTCCTCTCTCTATCTGCTATGGCACTAAGTAATATGTGCCACATTGCCCGGGGTTCGCGGGGTCTTTACATAACCTCTCGTGGACGCTAGAGAGTTGGACTTGATAGTAGTGTAGTAACATGGCGTCTTACGACATTTTGTAGAGGCATACTTTCCAGCAAAACATACCTCATCGTAGCCCTACTACCCTTTTGAACCCCTTTGAAATAAGTGAAAGTAGTTCTTAAAAAAACACTTTTTTTTTAAATTATATTTTAATATTATTCAATTCCCAAAATAAATACATTAGTTATTTACTAATGAACGTTTGTACTTTTAATTTAAAATTATGATAATTTCCGAAAACTTGTTTTTATATTGTATTTTCAAATAAGAATTCCAAATGGTTAGCCATCTTTATTTCATTGTCTCCCAGCATCTCTCGCTGGAATAAACAGGATTAAACGTTTATAGAATTCTGTGTCGCATCCTCCAAAAGTGGAATATGCCTTCAAACTTTTTTTATTACAGAGGGCATATTTTGGCGTATTACTAGTACGTGGTGCAAGACAGTGGCGCCTGGAAACATTTCGTAATATAAAAACCAACTAACTAACTAACCATCACGCCATTTCTCCGGAGGGGTAGGCAGAGAGGATGGATCGCCACAATGCTCTGTCCTGCAATACCTCTCGGGCTTCCTCTACATTTATACATCGTACCATGCACGCACGTCGATTATTCCGACATCGAATGTGGCCGCCTTTTAGTAATTGATTAATTTGGTCATGCCATGTTTTCCTCGGTCGTCCTCGGCTTCTTTTTCCACTCACGCTGCTTGTGTACAACTTTTTAACCATTCTTCTCTCATCCATTCGTTCCATATGTCCAAACCATCTCTAAAGTTTCTATGAATCTGCAGCAAAGCGAAACATGTCATTCCATGAAATATAATAAAACTTAAAAAACGACGTTTTCTTCGTATTTATTAGTTCATTTTTACTGCTTAAATTTAAAACACTGTTATAATATTACAATTTCTTTTTATTCACTGAGAGTGTCGCGACGGCTGTTTCGCCAAACGATGTTGGCATCATCAGGTGTTAATAAAACGGTGGGAAGAGCAATTAGTCTGCTGAACGCGGTCTCCTCGGAGATCAACCACTTTCATATTAGTGAAAGTACGTTCAGGGGACAAATAGTTTTATTGTAACACCTGATGATGCCAAACTCGGTTGGCGAAACAGCTATAGCGACACTTCCAGTGAATAAAAAGAAATTGTGATATTAATCCAGTGTTTTAAATTTTAACAGTAATAATGTTGAAGTAACATAGTGTTTCGGCCAAAACAATGGACTGTTTAGTTATTTTTTATCTTAAATTGTAAGAAGACACAATTTCTTCTTGTTATGTCAATATTATAAGTATATATATTAATTATAATTTTTGAAGTATTTATAGACCAAGAAAAATGTGGCACGATCAAATTAATCAAAGATTGTATGTCGACCACGTGATCAGCCAGAGAAATCGACTCGCGTGCTTGACACGATGTAGGAATGTTGAGGAAGCGAGATAAATATGTCAGGAAAGAAAAGTGTGGCAATCCATTATTTCTGTCTACCCCTTCGGTAGACGGCATGATGGTTATTTAGTTAATTAGTTTTTTTTTTTTATGAAAACGTGGCCACGTTAAGAGTCCGAGAAATTTACGTGCGTGCATGACACGATGTATGAATGTTGAATAAGCGAGAGAATTATGTCAGGAAAGAATCCAATTCCTTCTGCTCACCCATTCAGCAGACGGCGTGATGGTAAGTTTGTAGCAATATGTTTTTTTTGAGATTTTGGGAAAATCCGTGTAACTTGTCTTTCTGGACCGACGTTTCGAAGATCGTTGCGATCTCCATCTCCAGGATGGTTACGATATAACAATAACCACCCTGAAGATGGAGATTGCAAGATCTCCGAAACATCAGTCCAGAAAGAGTTACAAGGTTTTCCAAGATCCCAAGAAACGTAAAGTTAGTTAGTTCCTTTTCATCTATATTATTTACTCACTTACTAACCATCACGCCATCTCCCCGAAGGGGTAGGCAGAAAGAATGGACTGCCACACCTTAACCCATAGGTTTTCAATCTTTTCTGGGCTTTTTCTATTTTCTAGTATGAATTAATGAATTTTAAAATTCATTAATTTATACACTGAAGAAGTGGAAGTCTGTGTCCCGAAACATGTTTGTGAAAGATTTTTTAAATGTGTTGTGAAAATACAATGTTTTTTTTTTGAGTTATCAAATTAGTTAGTTAATTTTTCTTCATGGATTCTTTTGAGGTATTTTAACGCCCTTGTAGGCCGCCACTGCGCCTAGTGTGTGGTTTGATATATCGCCAATAGATGTCACCACAGTGTGTGTGCAGTGAAATTTAGGGCGAATTGCCACAATACATTAGAGGATTTGTTTTTGAAATACGGCCTCAAAAATACCGCTAACTTTTCCTCTGGGGCAAGAAATCCTGGCCGATACAACTATTTCACTGCCATTCTAATGTCTTTTCGAAGTTTGGCCAGTCCTCCGCTTTGTCATCGGGAATGGATGATGCTGGATTTATATGATACTGTAGAAAGACCATGGAAAAATACGAGTATATGGGGATTGTTAAGTATAAATAAATGTAATGCCATATTTGCAATAAATATATATAACGAACAGATGTCTGTTATTTAATACCAATGAAAACGTTTGGTGTATTATGAACAAAATAATGAAAGGGTCGGACACAAGGAAAGAATGAGTGAAGACAGAATGGTGAAGAAGGTATATGTAAACGACGTGAACGGAGCTAGAAAAAGAGGAAGGCCGTGGAAAATGTGGCACGATCAAATCAATCAAATATGAAATGTCGGTCACGTGAAGAGTTGGAGAAATGCGTGCATGACAAGATGTATGAATGTAGGGGATTCGAGAGAAGTATGCCAGGACAGAACAATGTGGCCGTCCATTAATCCATTTAAATGGAATCAGAAATAGAGGAATACCGAGGAAAACGTGGCACGATCAAATAAATCAAATATTGGAAGTCGCCCATGTGAGGAGTCAGAGAATGTATGAATGTTGAGGAAGCGAGAGAAATATGTCAAGAAAGAAAAGTGTGGCAGTCCATTCTTTCTGCCTACCCCTCCGGGGAGACGGCGTGATTGTTAGTTAGTTAGATATGAATATGTTTGTTTTATATAAGTTTTATTATTTTTTGTGGGAGTTAAATTTTTATTTATATGTAAGTTTTTTTTTATAATGACTTAAAACGGCGAAACATGTCATTCCCATAAAATATAATAAAACTACTAGAAAATATATATTCCCATTAGTATTCATGATTTAATATGGAGTATTACATTATTATTTTACAAATGATACAAACATTTGATAATGCATTAGAAGGGCGAAACTTGTGATTCCAAATAAAATTTAATAAAACTCCAAAAAGACGTTTTCATTCATGTTAATTAATAAAAATTGTGGTATCATAACAGTGTTATAAATTTTAACAGTTAATAATGTTGAAGTATCATAGTGTTTCGGTCAAAACAATGGACTATTAAAAAAAAATACTAATAATTTGTTTTTACTTGTTTCAGGTAAGCACTACAATAATTCATTTGATGAAAAATTCATGGAATTCAAACATAAATTGGTAAGTTACTCGTATAAATAATATTACACCAAAGTTATGGAAAGAATGATTGGTGAGCATAGTATGATTTAATGATTTGAATGCAGAAATCGATAAAGGTCGAGGAAAACGCGACGAACTAAATCAAACACATTTGAGATATCCTGCAGGAATTCCATCATCTGTATGGAAAAAAGTCAAGCGTTCCGTACCTTAAGCGGCCTTTGCACGATCAATATTATTGACACTACCAGTATTGTCAATAATATTGATACAATCGTTTGCTCCTTGAGGATATTGGCAATATTGAGCATTTTTACCAAGCACGTGGTTTTAATACCTCCCAACTGAAGTAACCCGTTCTAAGGGAGGCTATTTTCGCACTCAATATACTCGTATAAACAACATAAGCAAGGGAACAAACCATATCTTAAAGTATATAACTTAAAATTAATTGTCTTATATAATATAATATAATACATTAAAACACTGTTTAAAAATGATTTATTATTTTTTTTAAAGTATACTACATTCAAGCCGCCCTTTTTTCAATGTCTCCGAAGTAACATGTTCAACTGTAATACATAATATTTCAATTCAGTAATAATTAAAACAAAGGTTTTTTTTTTCAAACGTTATATATGAATATGTAAGCTAAAATAAAATTTAAATTCCGTTGTATTGAATATGAATCTTCTTGAATACAGAATTTTTACATAAATACGAGTATTTGAAGATTATGTTTGTATACAATCACGTTTACCACTCCTGATCTGTATGTATATAAAGGACTCGGTTTGCAATAGTTTCACCAGTCTGTCGATGCCAGCGAAACTGGCGAAACCGGTCATTGTCGAAATAAAGACCAAAGTGGAAGTAGTTAAAAAAACATCGTTTTATTTAATTATTCTTTAAAATGAACTTCCAAGAGATTTCAATAAAATCATTTAAGTATCTTAATTGTAAATTGTTATTTTTTTGTGGGTCGTTGATAGTTTTGTTTATAATATTTTATAATATATTTGTTAATAATATTGACAATATCTCCTCCACTTTTACATATTGACGTTCCGAGATCAAGAAATCTGTATTTCATCAATATCGCTTCAATATCGACCTTCAATACTTGTTTTTTTACTTTACACGATTAATATTATTGTCAATATAATTGATATTGTAAGAGACGCTTCATTAGATACACCATACATAGAATTTAATTTATTAAGTGGACTATAATATATTATTTATTTCTTTAATTTATAATTAGAACACTTAATATCCCAGCCAATGGGATCGCTTTGTCCGTGAACACTTGAGAATAATCTTACCTAACCTTACCGAAGCCCAATCATCATCATCGTGTGACGTGTTCATTACAGAAATTCCTCAGGGTTCAATGCATGCAGCATCCAGCGTCCATCTGGTATCGGGCATATAAGACTTAATAAATTACATGTTATCAAATACTCACTAAACGTGAGCACAGTGGCGTCGAAAAAAACATTTTGGGGGATGTGGTGAGAGTTAAAAGCAGTGGAAGTTTCAGCGTTTATTTTTGATTGTTGATGGCGTTACATTGGTGACAGAGTGGAACAGCGGGTGACGAAGATCATTAACGGTGCGCGGTTGTTGTCAGCAACGGGGGTAGAGTCCGGGCGGTGAGCAGTCGAGGATGATGACGCGCTGGGCGGTAGCGTCGGTCAGCTGGAGCGAAGACTCGTCGAAAGTTACGTGACGTAGCAGTGTAGATAGTAGCGTAGCTTGGCGGGAGAGAGTCGGAGGTTCTTTGTACGTAGACTTGACAGCGTAGACTCGTGTCGGTTAGAAGTCGCAAGGAGGAATGACGTATCGGGTGGTCGGATGTACCGCTTTTATATATTTTGCTTCCTTGGCAAACGATGCTCTGCTGGACAACCTCTAGTGACCTGTGTGAATGAATCCGGGCCCTGATTCATCACTTTTGTCCATGCAATGTATTTCATCATTGCGATTTGTAGGTGGAAAGTCAGGTGTTTTCGGTTATTCGTGCAATATATTTCATCATGAAATATGCTTGTACAGCAGTCGAAGTCCATTACGTCCACTTATGTGGGTCATGCATTTCGTACTTTACCTGCGAGGTCAATAACCTACAACATGATTATATCAGTCAGTCGTACAATTATTAAAGAGTTTTAGTCTCCTTGGTGATGCTGTTCCAAGCTCCTTGATCCTTCGCCCTTTGTTCACAGGAAAATATAACGACCTTCGTGGCCGAGTGGCAGGTGCTATGACTGTCACACTGAACGACGATGGCAGTGTGATTGTCACAATATTTACCTATTGCATGTCATGAGAATCAATATTTTTACATCGGTTTGGCTCGCGCTGTAATGACGTATAGAACGATTCAACAAATAATAATAATAATAATAGTAAAATAGTTTAAAATGGTTTTTATTCGATTATATGATAATGGATTTTTTAAATATGATGTATTTCATTTTGTAACAGTCGTATAATAAATATTTTAATTGTCTTTTACTTTTTTACGTACTTTGTATATACAACACTAACTTTAAAAAAAATTCAAATTAAATTTGATCAATATTTTTTTTTTAAATCGTATGAATACGTAACAAAAGTATACGTAACGAATAAGAAGAAAAGGAGAAAGAGAGTTTAGATGAAACAACCACGAGACGGCCCTGGCACTAGTCTACAGCCTTATGTCGGTAATATAGGAAACTACAGTTAGTTACAATAGAGATATTATTGTTAATGCCCCCATCACGTATTGAGAACGCCAATCAGACAGGGTGTTCCAGACATTTATTCAGGGAAATTTTTCTAAAAAAAAACGATAATTAACAAATACTTTTATTAAAAAAATATTGTGATATTATAATTATGAATAGATTAAAAACTGGCATGACCGAGGCCGAGGACGACCGAGGAAAACATGGCATTACCAAATTAATCAATTACTAAAATCGACGTGCGTGCACGGTACGATGTATGAATGTAGAGGAAGCCCGAGAGGTATGCCAGGACAGAGCATTATGGCGATCCATCCTCTCTGCCCACCCCTCCGGGGAAATGACGTGGTGGTTAGTTAGTTACTAGGTAAACATCACGACGAAAAATATCGATTTTCAAAGCGATCACTTCAGAAGTTTTATTGCACTCCCCACCGGCATCACCAGTCTTCACAATGCAAAACATGTCATTCGCAAAGAATATTATACGTTTTAATTTTTTTTAAATATTCTGATTTATTTTACTTTTAATTTATCAGTTTTTATTTTTATTTTAGATAAAGTTTAGGCGTTAACATTGTGGGATTCCATAATGATGATTTTTTAATTAATTAAAACACTATTTTTTTCCACTTTTTCGTTTATTTTTTTTTACATATGTTTCGAAGGTTTTACACCTTCATCATCGGGAGAGCGATGCAAACTCAGTTTATATCGTTCTCCAGGTGGTGAATGTGTAAAGCCATCGAAAAATGTCGAGTAAAATACACTAATAAGTCGAAAAAACAGTGTTTAAATTCATAAAAATATCATTCTTTTTTTTTTCTTAGGCGTAGCTCGGCCGCGAGTGAAATCGGTCGTCGCATCTATACGTGATTTTAAACTATCCAATTTATGCAAACATTCCAAAACAACAAGTATACACCATTTTGAACGGCCGTTTTCGCTTTCATTGATAAATTCTTGTTTCCAATAACTATTTTTAAAGCCCCATTCACTTTGTTACCCGCACCAACCCTTCTTTCGCCGTCACTATCCGTTCAGGCATCCGCTGTGAACATGCTACCTAAATACACAAATTCACTCACCTACTCCAAATTCTCTTCGTTCACACTTGTTACATTGTCATTTGCTCTTCCCTTTCAAAAACCATCACCTTAGACTTCAGACATTCATCATTAAATCATTTAACTTCTATACCTCAAACATTCTCGACACCAAGACCTGTAATTCGTCCGCACTATCTGCAACGAGAATGTTTAGAATATTTTTTTGTATGTATATTTTCACCCATTGCGGGTTATCAATTCATGATTTAATTGTATCTCAATAGAGACGAAGATGCAAATTGAAAACTGAATATGGTTGATCAAGGTGTTTACAGGACTTATAACCTGTCATTGATTGGGTTAAATGCACACTTTATGTAAATACAACATTCCCCATTCCACCTTTCTTATGACCATGTCTGACAAATTTTTGGAAGTTGTATATATGTTAAAGTCCAACGCCAGAATTCACATGTCAGTTTCAATGCGCCATCTATGAAGATTTTGATCATATATGTTAATCTCTAAAATTAATCTATATAATCTACATACTAACGCCATCTATGAAGATTTATGTTTATTAAGCATTAAGCAGAACATCTTTTTAACACAATGTGAAAGGCTGCCCCGCCATTAGCGCATTGTTAGAAGCCGCCTGGAGATGTCACTCCTATCTATATGCCAAACTTAAACCAGATATGTATTACAATATTTTTTTTAATGTATACATATTCTTGTATACGAATACTTAGATTTAAAACACGTCTTAATGCGCCCTTGAGGTGATTACATCAGAAAAACGGCGCTCTATAAGAAAGCATGTTATTATTAAACAGAACTACTCGTATTCGATACACCCTGTAGCCCTCTGTTATTCGAAGATTGATGAAATCTTCTACCTTTCATTTCACGAAGGAACGAATTAATATGATTGATTACGTTAATCGTCTGCTTACAGAGATACATTTTCAAACCATTCTTTATTCAAACTTCATTTCTTCCAACTGTACCTCTCAATAAACGCAGAATGAGAGTGGTTTAGTGGCTACAACAGTATTAAAAAAAACAATACATTATAAACCTTAACAGATGATATTCTAACACATTATCATAATATTGTTTTGGTAATATATCTCCGATTTACGATTTTCGATTCGGTGTACAAAACGTATTTTTATATTATTATTTTTGAAATGACATCCTATCATGACGTACGCTGTAGAGACGCGGGCTGACACTGTGCGAACCATAGGTCTACTAAGAACATCGGAGATGAAGGTCCTAAGATCAATTACTGGAAAAACTCTCCGAGATCGTGTCCGCAACGAAGACGTAAGAAAAACTTTTTTTTTTTTTTACTGATTTTTAGAAGATTTATTGTATTTTATGCGAATTACGTGTTACGCCTTTCTAAAGCTTTTTATTTATTTATTTATTTTGACATAAACGCCGCAAGGGTTTTTACAAAAATGACATGTTTAGTAACAAAGGTAATTTTAAAATTTGCACAAATAGACAGACAACTAACGTATAACGACAAATTACAAAAACGAGAATAAGGATAACATAAGAGAAATTCGAAATTACGTACATGAGATAGAAAAGAACATAACATAATATAAATAAGAAATTACGTACATAGGATAGAAAAGAACATAACATGATAGAAATTACGAACATGAGATAGAAAAGAACATAACATAATAGAAATTAGAACTTACGTACTTGATATAGAAAAAATACCTAACATAATAGAACTTAGAAATTACGTACATGTGATAGAAAAGAACATAACATAATAGCACTTAGAAATTACGTACATGAGATAGGCGAAATTGAGGATATCGTTCGGTGGAGTAGATCCAGAAGAAGATACTGGAGGGACCATGTACGAATGGATGGTGACAGACTCGCATATACAGCCACTTATGAAATCGCCTCCGGACACTGCCCACCTGGAAGACCGCCTAAGAGATGGAGGGACAGCTGGACCTCATCATCATACATTCGTCCAACAAATCTCATTTCTATTGTATGTATTCTCCCTTCGTCCATCTTCTGCCAGTTCCGTGTTTCCCTTCTATTCATAAGGGTTGGTACAAGAACATCATTGTGCAATGCCATTTTAGCTTTTTTGGATAGGGCCGAAGTTTTTATTGTATTATATTATAATATTACTTATTCGATAATTATTAAAAGCAATGTGTATTGGCTACACAGCTTCGGCAAGGAAGGTACTAAATGTTTACAATTATCTATGATTGCAATTCAAAGACAAAAAAGTATCTTTTTGGTTCATTTGTCACAGGGCGTTTAAATTTCGTTCGAATAACAACGCCGCGTTCACACATCCCCCTCCGCTCGCTAAAGGCCGGTTCACACGTGAGAGCGTCATTAGCGCGTCCTCTAATGGCTGTGGCGCTCGGTAATTGGTTGTTTATCCATAGTTATTTCTGTATAAAACACGGTGAAAGATTAATACGTTTTAAATGGGATGCGCCATGATGCCTCGGTCCCTCTAGACACGGACATTCCTCTAGAGTCCATTAAAATCTAAAAATAATTTCGAATCTTCCTACTTTCTTCCAATTAAATACGGTATTTTCTGATTGACATTGACAAATGCTCATTTACCATCAAGCTTTAATTACCCAGCGAATTTATTTATTTATTTGATATCTTATAATATCAATGAAGAATTTTAATTGTATCTCAATAGAGACGAAGACGTAAACTGGAAACTGAACATGGATGATCAAGGTGTTTACAGGACTTATGACCTGTCATTGGTTGGGTTAAGCGCACGCCTTATGTAATTACAACATTCCCCATTCCACCTTTGTTATTGTGATCATGCATGACAAATTTTTGGAAGATGTATATATACTTCAAAATCCATATTTATCTTCACGTGTCAGTTTCAGTCAGCCATCTATGTAGATTTGAAGAATGTATCACGATTTGTATCACGAATGTATCACGATCAATGAAGAATGTATCACGATTTGTGATATAAGTGCGATGGGCGAGAAATTGGAGCAAGTTACCGAATTTACGTATCTGGGAAGCATGTTTACGAGAGACGGAAAAATAGAGAAAGACATCGAAAGAAAGGTTGGTGCTGAGAATAAAATAAATGGCGCACTCAAAGTCATTACTGCAAATAAAAATATATCCACAGAAGCAAAAATGACAATACACAATGGAGTTCTAGTGCCAACCCTCATGTACGGAAGTGAAGCTTGGAGCTAGCAAAAGAAGGATGAAAGCAGGATAAACGCCGTAGAAATGAGATCACTAAGAAGAATGTGCGGGAAAACGTTGTATGATAGAATACCGAACGATGAAATAAGAGAGAAATGTAAGGCAGATGACTGCATCATGGATAAAATTAAAAAAGGATCCCTGAGATGGTTTGGACATATGGAACGAATGGATGAGAGAAGAATGATTAAAAAGTAGTACACAAGCAGCGTGAGTGGAAAAATAAACCGAGGACGACCGAGGAAAACATGGCATGACCAAATCAATCAATTACTATTAGGCGGTCACATTCGAATTGGGAACAATCGACGAGTGTGCATTTCAACAAAATAATAATAATAATAATGATAATATAAATGTTAAAAGCGTGCGTTACGAGGGTGGGCAATTCTCCGTACACTTTTCCCCTCTGACAAAATAACATGATACTAAGTTATTAAATTTTTGTTTTAAGTTCGAATATTTATTTTACATGTTGAAATAGTAAAAAAATAAATGCCAAAAATGTCTACAAGCTAAAATAAGATAATTGTGTTTCTTTGACCTTTTAAAATGTCTTTATGCTAGTGTAAAATAAACATTTCTGTTAATTTTACGACCGCATCCAACAAAGTTCTAATTTCGAATTTAATTTGACAGAACGCTCCCGCCGAAATAAAAACAATCGAGATCTGAATTCTAAATTCAAATCTGCGCCACCGAATGCTTTAATGGCGGCCGATATTTCACGTTCAGTGGCGGCGCGCATCTTTTTTCTGTCCGATCGCTTTATTGTGTCGATATAATGCGCCGTTCCCAGTCAATATGGCGTCAAAAGTAAGCCTTTGTCCGGCCGTCGCGTTCGTAAAATGCGATGTATAAACGCTTAGGTTTCCCACAAAAACCACCATCTAGTACGCATTTCATATTCAGACAAAACGAACTATTCCATCGGAAATTTGTATTGCCAGATTGAAAAATAATATTACGTATGGTTAGGTAAAATATTTTTTTATATAAAAGAAGTCTTTGATATTTATTATTTCGTCGGTTCAAATGTAAAACTCATTAAGTGACATTTAAATATTTTTTTTTGCAATATCTGTATCAGACTTGCAAAAAAGAAAAGAAAATGTTCTTTTTTACGTTTTAAAAAAAAAAAAAAGATTCTAAATACGAAACTGACAGCAAATCGTCGGTTCAAAGGTAAAACTCATTAAGTGACTTTTTTGTTGCAATTTATTAAAGAATAACAGTTATTCTTTAATAAAAACACTTGGCGATTATTTTCTGACGTAGAATTCACAAGTCTGATACAGAAATTGCAAAAAAAATAATTAAAATGTCACTTAATGAGTTTTACCTATGAACCGACGATTTGCTGTCAGTTTCATATTTAGAATCCTTTGTTATTTTTTTAAAACGTAAAAAATACCATTTTCATAATGAAATCTAATGGTTTATTTTTTCTGAACTATCGTAGTTAAGTCCATTAAAAATTACTTATAAAACAAGCAAACCATGACGCCGTTTCTCCACATGGGTAGGCAGAGGCAACTAACTAACTATCCAACCATCAGGCTGTTTCACTGGAAGATGAACCGCCATACCGTTGTGTCCTGACACCTCTCAAGCTCCCTTCACATTCATACATCGTAACATGCGCACTCGTCGATTTTTCCAGCTTCGATGGCTGCCGCCTTTCAGTATATGATTAATTTGGTCATACCATACTTTCCTTGGCCTTCTACGGCTTTTCTTTCCTTTCACACTGCTTGTATACAACATTTTAACCATTCTCTTCTCGTCCATTCGTTCCATATGTCCAAACCATCTCAGGGATCCTTTTTCTATTTTTACTTATGATACAATCATCTGCCTTACATTTTTCCTTATTTTGTTGATCGGTAATCGTTTTCCCGCACATTCTTCTCAGTGATCTCATTTTTACGCCATTTATCCTACATTTTAACATGAGTAACATTTTTATGAATTAAAACACTGCCATAATTAGAAAAAACAGTGTTAATTCTTTAAAAATTCGTCATTATGATATTTCCACAGCGTTAACGCCTTTAGTTTATAAAAAAAATGTGATTTACATTATGCTTCGGCTAGACTACACCGAAAATTGGTATTAAAACCCGCCATTTTGCCGACAAACTATGCCCGAAAATGGTAGCTTTCGAGTGGTCACCTCTTCACGTGTGAAAGTGCATTTATTTTTAATTATTTACCCGCCTGGCCACACCGGCGAATGGCGGCGACACTCATGAAATATGAACGCGCACGTCCATGCCGGAATGGCGGATGACGGGAGTTATTATTATGACGGAGTTCCCGCCAGATAGCACGCTCCTAGCGGCGGGATGGCGAAGCTTTCGTATTCTGTTGCATTTATGAACACGAACGACTTTTTATGCGCTTTTTCTATGGCTAATTATTTTCATTTGTCAACTTCATTTGCAAAGATTTTAATCATCCAAACCTTCTGTTAATTGAGGCATTCAAAGGAAAAGTGGACTAACCCACATGATGGCCAATATTGGGTTAACTATGGGAATGTGTCTAAAACATGTGTTTCTTCGATTCAAAAACGGACTAAAGTTAGTTTCAACAATATTCTTTAGATGGAGGTGTTTTTTTTGTTTTTGCATGTAAATATTTAAAAATATTCTCAATGCAAAAGTGGACCATAATGGTCAGTCCAAAGTATTAGTGCCGAAAATGAAGTTCATGTATATTGTGTCCAATTTTTATTATGTGGTGAATGACATTGACTATAATTTTTTTAGTGAGTGGTCATTCCTATTTACCATGTGATCAGGTTTAATTGAAAAACAAAAATGATTTTTTCTAGATATTTACAATCCGGAACACTGGATTCAAGTAATACAATCAGCCAGGAAAAGTAATCAATTTAAAATAATCTCAATGGAAAGGGATAATTTTTATTCAACAATTCAATTGGGGAGTAACATAGTAAATAGAAAGGTCTCACTTGATGGATCCAAAATAGAGTGGTTGAAAATACCGTGGTTGAGGTATGCAAAAATCGATCATAGAAACTTGCTTTATTGGCTCTGACTGGAATTGTTATGTTGTTTGTTATTATATTATTCAATCATTTTGCACAGTTTAACACCAATTGGGACCAAAAACTCTTTTAAAGTTTTTTTATACTAGACACCTTTGTAATGTCAGACCCTTATTTTTCTTCACCAATAACTTGCTAGCAAGTATACATTTCTCAAAATAGCATTTCCATATCTATTTTGAGAAATTTAATATTTAATATTAATTTGAAGAGTACGTTTAATTTGTTTTTGTATATCTACGAATCAAGAATAAGAAACAGGAATAACAATCCAATATTTCTCAGAATATTATACGATTCGTGGTATGTTATGATACAGATTATAAAAATATCATAAGTTGATTTTTTTCATTAAGTAACTTTTCTGCTTTCTTTTCGTGTTTTTTTGTTTCGTTTATCTATTTTTATTTCAATTATATTTCTATCTAGTTAACCTATGTTTCCCTGAAAGGGTAGGTTGAGAGTATAGACCGCCACAATCTTCTATCCTGATATAACTCTCGCTGATTCCTCTTCATTCATACACAGTGACAAGCACGCTCGTTGATAAGAGATGTGATTTCTAAAGCATACGTTCTACTTACAATCTTATTTTGACATCGCCATGCTTCACTTTCATACATAAGGGTCGGCACAAGAATGCCATTAAGTTTTTTTGGATAGACTTTTGAATAGATTTTTTGGAAAGTCTTTTAGATGACAACTTTGTATTTTAAAACACTTTTATTTGTTATTACATCTCTTTATTTTTGTCAAACCAACCGGTTTCGCTCCCGCCGGAGCTTCATCAGGGTTACAAAACGAACTGTTCGTTTTGGTACGCTTCCTTGACATTTATACATCATGTCATGCACGCGCGTTGATTTCTCCGACTACTCCCGACATTCAATATTTGATTTATTTGATCGTGCCACGTTTACCTCGGTCTTCCTCTATTCCATTTCTATTTACATCGTTAACATATACTTTTTTTACCATTCTTTCTTCATTCATTATTTTCATGTGTCAAAACCACCAAAGATCCTTTCATTATTTTGTTCATAACACCATCGTTAGCACCGCATTCACTTCTTATATTTTATTCGACATTCTATCATACACAAAGTATCTACAAATTCGTCTAAAAGATCTCATTTTTACTGCATTTATTCTACTTTCATCCTTCTTTTGACAGTTCCATGCTTCGCTTCTATACATAAGGGTCGGTAGAAGAACACTATTGTGCACTGCCATTCTAGCTGTTTTGGATAGGTTTTTGTTTGCGATGACATTTTTAAGTGGAGTGGATGTGGACATTTTCCAAATGACCTATATGTCCTTTAAGGAACATATAGGTACATACCACAACTGTTAAATATTGTTTTATTTTATTTTAATTGTTTTATTTTAAAATGTATGTAAAATGCATGCAAAATTTATGTAAATTGTATACAGTAATAGGGTCATAAAAACCTGTTGTATACAAAAAAAAAAAAAAAAAAAGTGCACCATTCACATTGTTGCCTGCCCCAACCCATCTTTCAATATCCCTCTCCACCCGCTCATCTTTTGTTAACATACTAACTAAATACACGAACTCGTCTTCTTTCTCCAAATTTTCACCATACGCGCTAATGTTGCAGACTGTCATGATTTCTTATTTTTCCAAAATCATTACCTTGGACTTATTAACATTCATCATCAGATCATTTCGCATGCATACCATTCACCAGGAATTGTAGTTCATGCTCGTTGTTTGCAAGTAGGACAGTGTCATCCGCTTACTGACACTCCGCTCATTTTGGCACCTACATCCAACCCTTTCAGCTCTTTCATACCTGCATCTGCCTTACATTTCTTCCTTATTTCGTCGTTTGGTATTAATATAATATATCATATTACTATTGTATTCAATTTAAATATATAAATATAATAAGAAAAAATACTATGAAAACTTTGAGGTTGTACCTTGGGTACATCTCAAGCAACCATTGTGTCATCTGTCAAAATCTGACATTAAAAAGAGAACACTGTTCCTTTTTTGTATTTGCGACATCTCCTTCGTCTCCCCCTCCACCTTTCCCCTCGCCCAATCTGACCGCCTTTGCATAAAATGTCAATGTGCCACCCGCCGTCAGATGTCAGCGCAAAATGGCGGCAAACCTTTCAATTTCGTTCTGTTTTCGTTCGTAAAACGGTCAGAGACAGCCGCAGTGCACATTACATGCGCATAAAAATATTAACTCCAATAAATCAGAATAGAAATGAAGCTTAGAACTTGCAAAAGAACGATGAAAGTAGGATAAATACCGTAGAAACGAGATCACTGAAAAGAATATGCGGGAAAACGTTGTATGATAGAATACCGAACGATGAAATACGAAAGAAATGTAAGGCAGATAACTGCATCATGGATAAAATTAAAAAAAGGATCCCTGAGATGGTTCGAAGGCCGTTAGAAGGTCTCCGTTTGGATTCTTGGCGATAGCAGTGTGTCACACTGTCTTTGGTCTGGTGCAGAATTAACGTGACAATAAAATGGAATTAACGTGACAAATCACATGTCATGAGAATCAATATACTCGCTAAAACAAATAACAAATTGTGTTAAGTAATTGGTTTCAAATAACTTGTTGTATACTCGTACAAAAAAATCTAGAAAAGTATGTCGGTGCAGAGCAATATGGCTGTCCATCCTCTCTGCCTACCCCTCTGGAAAAACGGCGTGATGGTTAGTTGGTTTAATCAGTAAATGAACGTTCAAAACTATTTAGTAAAGGCCGTGCCACACTGTTTGAAACAAGCTCTCCACAGGGGTGACCTTGGTGGAGAGCTGTGGAGCCCACGGTTGGTGTAGCGTCCACATACTGTTGTAAACAAGCTCTCCACATGTGGAATGCGTGTTTAAACGGTGGATCCACACGCATACTATGCGCGTCCGTCCACAAAGGTTGTTGAAGGTCAAACGAATTTTGGTTTGAAACAAGTGTCTACACAGTTTTAAACCGCCGATGGAGACCTATGTGGAGAGCTTGTTAAAAACAGTGTGGCACGGCTTTAATTAAAAAAAAATCTAACTCTTAATTTTTTTATATTACATGTCGACCACGCCAAGAGTAGGTGAGATCGACGTGCATGCATGACACGATGTATGAATGTGAAGGAATGTATAGAAAAAACAGTTTGGCGATACATTCTGTTTGCCTACCACTTCCTGTAGCAGTTGTATTTAGTTTACTCCATAAAGAATGCAGTGTTTGAATCTGTTTTTCTGCGTTCGAAAAAAGAACGATTCAAATATTTTTTCCGACCTCTGTAGTTCTTTTCCCTAACCAAATGTCACCCATAAGCTCCGACGGCTGACAGTTCGATTTTGGCCTTTTGAATTGACAATCTCGGGTCAAAGGTTTCACTTTCTACCGAGTAGGTACTCGGTTCCGGGTAGGTACCTTCCCACACCGCATTAATTCTTTGATACCGCGATGAATGTTACGCTATTGACAAAGATGCGTGATGATAAACACCCAAAAATAACCTCCAAGATACACAGCTTTTCGCAGAATTTTTCCTTTCTTTCTTTCATATTTTGATACAAGTCCTGTGAAAACAGGCCTCTTATTAAATGTATTTTTATTTGTATGGAGTAAAGCATCTTTGTAAATACCACAGGTTCTATAACTTTTTTATCCTACCTCCCCATTTTTAGGACAAATAATATAACTCCCTTTTTTCCACTAACTAACTAACCATCACGCCGTCTCCACGGAGTGGTGGGTGGAAAGAATCGATTGCCACACTTTTCTTTCCTGACATACTTCTCTCACTTTCTCAACACTCATACATCGTGTCATGCGCGCACGTCGATTTTTCTGACTCCGTAAATCCAGTTCCATTTACGTCGATATTTAAACGACGTAAAAATAACATTAAATAAGGAAAGACCGAGGAAAATGTGGACAATCAAATCAATCAAATATTAAATATCAACCACGTGTGGAATCAGGAGAAGTGTGTCAAGAATAAACGGTGTGGAAGTCCATTATTTCTGCTTAGTGCTTCACAGAAACAACGTGATGGTAGTGTTAGTTAGTACATATGCTTCTCTCTCTTCTCTCAAACCCTTGAAGAGTTTTACACTCCTTGATGATTTTTCTCCAAGTTTCTCGATCCTGCGCCTTTTACTTCCAGTAGTCCGATTCGACCAACCTAGCCAGATCAACCAGAACATCATCGATTAGGCGCTGTCTAGGCCTTCCAAGAGGCCTTACTCTGGTTGGTCAAGACGCGTATAGGGTCTTAATTTATCTGGTCTAACCGGCTCGGCATACGTGTCTAATCCATGCTAGCAGGTCATGGTGCTTGTTTAATGGGCTGCTGGATCATCTCTTGGTTGGTCCTATGCCTCCAAGTTCCCGCTGCAACACCGGGTCTGGGTCCCAGGATCATTCTTTGTTTCCTATTCTCAAACCAGTAGATTATTTGTTGTTCTTTTAGAGTCATTGTCCACGGCTCAGAACCATATGTTACCACCGGCTTGATGATGGTGTTAAAAGCTTGGACTCGAACGGAAGGAACGTCCTCATCCTCTGTGTTCTAACTTCGCGTGCATATCGTTGGTCTCCGTCAACTCTCTAACTCGCTCAATTTTATCTATCTCCATGCATATATCTCTCAGTAGTAAGGCTTGACCATTATTCTTCTTGGAAACACTCATCCATTTGGTCTTATTGACTTGCAAACCAATTCGGGCTGCTGTATCCTCTAATTGTTTGTACATCTCTTTAGTTTATCAGTTTCAGTTTATCAGTTTATTTTTTCACTCAAAAGAAACATAATTACAGTTTAAGGCATCTATTTGAGAAAGGGTAAAGAATCAATAACGCATGAGAGCTGGTTCAACTTTAGGAAGATGAGATACTCTCTAATGTTAAGATTATTTTTACTACTATGAAAGACGTCGATATCCGAGGTAATCTTGATCAGCAGACTGATTGCTCTTCCCACCGGCCTTATTAGAGGCAAGTTGGTTCTTGCGGCCGAAAGAAATAACAATCTATGCTGGCGCTGTCGGAGATATCTGTCGGGAACAAAAAGATCTACACCCTCCAGCACGGCTGAATTTTCAATATATCCCCTAATTAATCTAAAGAAATGGGTTATGAGAATTAGACCCCAACATTGGATAGAGCCATGGATAGCTACCATACTCCTTCTTGTAGAGGTACCTCAGAATTTTTTTCTGAACCCTCTCCAGTAAAAGGGAATATCTCGCCTTCGGCGGATTCCATATCACAGAACCACTTTCGAGTCTGTTCCGAACCAATGAATTGTATAGTTCTCTGAGCACATTGGGATCTCTGAAAACCCTTCCGGTCCGAATGATGAAGCCCAAATTCTCCCTAAATGAGCGTGAAAAGTTAATATACTCTCATAGATGACCCCGAGATCTCTCATAGTGCATCAAATTATATATAATATTTATAGAGTTCAATGGAGTTCTAGTCCCGACCCTTATTAATGGAAGTGAAGCTTGGATTTGGCAGAAGAAGGATGAAAGTAGGATGCCGTAGAAATGAGGTCACTAAGAAGGATGTGCGGAAAAACAATGTATGATAGAATATCTAATGATGAAGTAAGAAAGGAATGTAAAGCGGATGAATGCGTGATAAATAAAATCAAGAAAGGAGCACTAAGATGGTGTGGACATATGGAACGAATGGATAAGGAAAGAATGGTTAAAACGATATATACAAGTAGTGTGAATGGAAAAAGAAGTCGAGGAAAGCCAAGGAAGACATGGCATGACCAAATTAATCAATTACTGAAAGGCGGCCATGCTCGAAGTAGGAACAATCGGCGAGCGTGCATGTTATGTCAGGATAGAACAATATGGCGATCCATCCTCTCTGTCTACCCCTGAGGGGAAACGGCGTGGTGGTTAGTTAGTTGTTATATTTATAGTCATACATATGTATTAACATCGGTTCCAGAATGAGAATCCCTTTTCAATTGTAGGGTGAAATTTTATGAAGCGGCAATTCCGATGTAAAAATCCCTTTCGCCGGCGCTAAAGCGTTTTCATTGTTGGCGGCGATAAATAACTTGATCCCATGTCGATGAATACATTTAACTGTTATCCAAATTGCTTCACTTTGTTGTCCGCTTATCAATCACCCCGCATCGCCCATTAAATGGCGGACCCCGACATCAAGATGGCGGCCGCGTCACCGCCGCGTTTCAGCGGGAAAATTGTATTATTATCGTGTCGAGAGCCGCTTTAAAGGCGATTGAATTAATTGTATTAAGCAGGTACTCGGAGTAAAGGACATTTTCGATCAAAGGAACAACGGCAAAATGGAAATACACCTTTAAAAGACAATATCCTGTTGTGTATTATGCTATTTTAATCTTCAAAGCGACAATAACCGCTTAATAATACGTACAAGTATTTTTTCGGTGTTGTTTTCCGATCTCAAATGTTGATATTAGGAAGGAATGTAGAGCGAAAGAAGGTATTATGAACAAAATTATCAAAGGTTCGCTGCGTTGGTTCGGACATATGGAGCTCATGGGTGAAGAAAGAATGGTTAAAAAAGTATACGTTAACGATGTAAATAGAGTAAGGAGTCGAGGTAGACCGAGGAAAACATGGCATGACCAAATTAACCAAATATTAAAGGTTGGTCATGTCAGAAGCCGGAAGAATCGACGTGCGTGTATGACTCGATGTATGAATGTGGAGGAATCTAGAGAGGTGTGCCAGGATAGAGTAGTGTGGCGGTCCATTCTCTCTGCCTACCCCTGTGGGGAAACGGCGTGATGGTTTATTGTTGTTGTTTTCCGACATTTATAAGAAGTAAATACAGTGCAAATGAAAATGTTATGACCCAAATAATGAAAGTGAATTAAAATTCCAAAAAGCTAAGATGGCAGGGCACAATTGTGTTCTTGTACCGACCCTTGTGTATAGAAGTGAAACATGGAACTGGCAAAAGAAGAGTCTTCTTCTTCTCCTTATAGACCTTTGGTCTGTTCCTGAAATCAGGATGGCCCTTCTTAGAACGTTGACTCCCAACTATCTCTCCAATTATTCGGCGGTCTTCCGGGGGGACGGCAGCCGGCAGGAATCTGATGCGCCACAGCGTGTGGGAATCTGGTGGAATCCATCCTCTGCACGTGCGCATTCCAGTATCTTCTGCGTTGTCTGCCCCATCTCACGACATTCCCCACCTTGCAGATCTAGCGGATAGCCGTGTTCCTCACCCTATCTCGAATAGTCCTTCATGCTATCATCCTCAGCGTCCTCATCTCTGCCACCCGTATTTTATGCTTCGTTCTTGGGGAATCCGCTCTGGTCTCAATGCTATATGTCAGTATAGGCCTTACGCAGGTTTTATATAATCTGACCTTACTGTCAGTTCTCATTCTCATTTGTTACAAAAGCAAAAGAAGTAAAAATTAGATCTCTAAGAGATCTCTAAAGATCTCTCTACCCCTTCGGAGAGACGGCGTGATAGTTTATCTGTAACATAACAACAACAACAACCGGGTGGTGGTCTTGGGGATAGAACGCTTGACTCCTGATCCAGGGGACATGGGTTCAAGCCTGGACACGACCAGATTCCTACTTCATAATAATGAGCTATTTTCTGCTCACATTGAAGATTGTAAAATAAATTCTAATATCATTGATGTAAATCCTTGATATTAGTCTTTTTAAAAAAAAAACCTTCTCTTATTAGTCTCTGATTCTCCGCTATAATATCCAACTTTTCTTTAGATGTGTTCGCAATACCATCCAGTTTTAACTCAAACAAAACTTTCTGTACAGAATAACCAAACTCCCAAATTACCTACCACAAATAATTTAAAAAAATATTCCCCATCGGGTTACTGAAAAAAATTCAATTCCGCAAATGCTTTCACAGGGGTTGGTAGCACTGTTATTAAAACAGTTGTGGTTCGAATCCCAAATGAATACAAGTATTTTTAATGAATTTTAAGTGCGTTATCCGAAAAAATCTCTAAGGTTGAAATTCTACGTATTTTAATCTCAACCTTAATTCTGTTTGGCTTTCGGAGTTAACAAAAATTTCGCAGTAATTCGGTTTATTCTTATTTTATTTTCTTGCTGTTTTATATATTGGCTTAACGTTTCTTGGTAAACACCACCAATTTAGCGCTCAGAATACAGTATAATTATCATTTAATTTTTAGGGTGCAGTTTTAACTGATTGGATGTTACTTGTGTACCATATTTTGTTCTGTTTTATTAGATTTGGGACATAAATGTGAACATGTTATTGTAATAGATTAAATGTGGTATGGGTTTCTCTTGCTTTTGTTGGTATATTGGATATCTCTGAGGTATCTCTACATGAGGGAGTATGGTATCTCTACATGAGGGAGTATGGTAGTTATCCGTGGCTCTATCCCACGGCATTTCTTTTGGGAATGCTTGGAACCAATTCTTTACAGCTTCGAAGAGATGGGCATCTCATTACCCATTACTTTAAATTAACTAGGGGATATTTCGAGAATTCGGCCGTGCTAGAGGGTGTTAGGGTGTCATTTTGTCCCTGATAGATTTCTCCGACAGCGACAGCACAGATTGTTTTACCTACCGGCTACCAGAGCCAATCTGCCTCTGGTGACGCGGGTGGGGAGAGCAATTAAACTGCTGAACATGATCGCTTAGGAGATCGATATCTTTCATATTCGTGAAAGTACGTTCAGAAGACAAACACTCTTGACTTTGGAGAGTATATTGTATTCCTAATGACGAACCATCTCTCATGCGTTCCTGGTATTATATATTTATTATATTTTACCTGTTCTCAATAGATGCCTTAAACTATAATATAAAAATTGTTTGTAATATCTTTTGAGAAAATAAACTGATTTGATTTTATTAGTTTTCAAATTTTATTTCTATTGCTGTATAGACCAAGATAACACATAAGAAATATCGGAAGACCATAGAGAAGATTGTGGGAATATCCCGTTGGCCCAAGAAAGAACTACAGGGAAACGAATGTAGGTGGCATTTGTTCAGAAGTGGGCGGTTACTTTTTAAAGTAGAAATGTTATATAGGTGTTGTAATTGAGTGAAACCGCATTGAATCATGGGTTCAGATGCTGTGTGAGGGTTACCTGTTTTCAACTCTGACTAATACAGAGATTACAGTGTGACGTTGATAACTAAATTATAGTCGCCGACATAATCGTCTGGCAAATTTACACGTCCGAAGCTAGTTAATGTGGAATTCTTATTATTCATTACCGCTGAATATCGGACGCTTCGAAGAATCGAAGCTGATTCCCTCGCCGGTTAAATGTTGGTTAATTTACATAAGAACACCCGTGCAGTGTGGCTTCCGAGAACTGCGGCGCTAGAATCACCGAATAAAACATTATTAAGATAAGGAGCTCTGCTTGAAGTCCGATTATCATTAATCACACGCCTCTTAACATCATCATTCCTTCGAAGGTGAGACCTTCTGACGCATATCCTTAACCCGTTAACCGACGATACCATTTCCAATGTTGTGTTATTACTAAATCAAACAACCAGCACTGGCGGTACTCCCATAGAAGCCCAGAAGCCCGGCTTGCGTAAGAAATTTTGAATCAAAACCTCTACTGGCGTACAGAGGTTCAGCTCTTGTGGCTATTCTAGGTCTGATGGGAACATTGTTGGAAGGTGATTTGGTGGGTTGGTGGTTTATGCAGGGGCATGATTACTTAGATTTGGGGGTTTTAATTCAAAATTTCTTACGCAAGCCAGGCTTCTAGGCTTCTATGGCTTAGGCTATTCATGCGGACCAACAACCGTGAAAAACAGTCTTCATCGGACACGAGGGACAGCTGATGATGGTGACTAAAAGCTCATATGCGAATTCACTTACCATCACATTCCCGGAAGGGATAGTAAATGGGATGGACCTCCACGCTATTCCATCACACACCTCTCGAGCGTCTTAGCAACTGCAATTCCTATTAACAACTGATTTAAAAAACAAAATTAAATCGGATATAAATCAGAAATACAATCAAACGATATCGTTTGCAATACACTGGTGGCCCAGTGTCAAATAAAGAGTAAAGATTATGCCATAGTCTCACTCACGCTTTTTACATCTCACTCTTGCTACTTCTATATTTGCGAGCGCGAGATAGACGAGATATACATCTTGTTCTGTCCATTCGAATATAACTTTTTTAGATTTCACACTGTCATCTTGAAATATGTAGTGATTACACAGTACTAGATTTTTTATTGAATTAATACGGGGATTAAAATAAATCCATCGTCCAAAAGCTACACGTAATGATAACACTTTTAGATTGTCGTCTCCTTGCAATTTGTCACAGCCTAGCAAGCGTTGCACCGGCGCAACATCGGCGTGAAACGGGTTAAACCGATTAATCTGCGATTTCGATTCCAAATTTGAATATTTTGAAAAGAATTTTCCCGGTTCGTTCTGCTAACGCGATCCGGTTAATATTCTCGATAGCCGCCTGGGAGTTGTATTTATTAGGTGTTGTAATTTAATTGTTATATCTGTTCGGTCGAAATGTGTTGCCATTACAATTAAAAGTCCGGTTCTAGTTAGAAAAATTTATAATGTGTCACCAGTACAAGGAATTCAAAAGAATTCAAGAACATTAAGAGTTTAATTGGATTGTAAATAAATGTGGCACACCCTATTTGGTCTTTCCGTTGTTTTCTTGTTTTAAAATACACTTCAGAAATCAGCACTCATCAATCAACAACTTCCCTTTTAGAATAATGCTTATTTTACTGCTAACTTACTTCAGATAGACATACAGGGTACTGTGTGTTGAAGTGTATTACTTCCTTGATGGTATTAATCCAAGCTCCTCGATCCTACGCCTTTTCTTCTTAGAATCCTTCTTCTTCAGCTTGTTGTGGCCCTCCACACCTGGACATAAGCCTCCTCTCGTATTTTCCACTTCCTTCTATTCTGAGCTATCCGCATCTAGGTACTTCCCTCACTCTTCCGGATATCATCGCGCCAACGCAACCGTTGCCGCCCAACTTCATGCTTTGCCGTTGTCAGGCACCAGCACAGCAGTCGCCTTGTCCACTTTTCATCTGGGTCACGAGCAACGTGTCCCGCCCAATTCCAATAAAGGGTTGCGGCCAACTTGATGACGTCAGAGACTTTTGTCCTGGCTTGTATGAACTAATTTCTGACTCTGTCCCGCAAGCTAATACCCGACATGGCTCTTTCCGTTGCTTTTTTAGAGACTCCCAGCTTGTGACATTGTGATTGTCACAATTCCATAAGTGAACACTGGCAGGACACACATTTTGCTTTCACCAATTTCTTTCTGATCAAAAGTCTGATTAGCCATAATGTTATTCATTACGCGCTGCTAGGGGTCTTACTACGATTGGTATTGACGCGTACAGAGTCTTGATTGCTCTGGTGTGTCCGGGTCGGCATACGTGCTGGGCGACTGTCTCTAATGGTGCTATTTTTAAAGGGCTGTTTGATCATTTTGGGGACCTCTTAATTGCTCCCATCCCTACAAGATCCCGCTGTTACACCAGGTTCGGGTTCAAGGACAATTCTCCAAACCTTGTTCTTGGTCCAGTATATTATTTGATATTTTTTAAATGTCATTGTTCGTGACTTAGAACCAAATGTTACAACTATTTTGATGATTGTGTTATAAATCTAAGAACCAAATGTTACAACTATTTTGATGATTGTGTTATAAATACGCAGCTTAGTATTTCTGGACAAGAGCTCGGACTTCAGAAACGTCTTTATCTAAATCTTCATGACGATGATGTGGTCGATTATTCCGATTCCACTGTCGCCATTAAATTTTAGTGTTTTTTCTAGGGCTTTCATTCGGTTCTATTGATTGATATTATCTATTATAATATATTGAATATAATCTTAAGCATTTTCTCTAGGTATCCACGTCGACGTGTCTTCTTCTTTCCGTTTTATATTAAGTCTACTTCTCTGTTAAGTACCATTTTATTAACGGGTTTTGTGATAATAATTCGTTTTGAATATGATTGTAAAGAGTTCTTTAACTATGGGACCCAAGTTCGACCCTTGTGGCACTCCTGAAGAGTTATAAAAATATTTTTATTTACTCCAGCAATGGAATATATGAGAGTTGTTTATTTTAATAGCTGGCTTTACTAGGAACGAGTGGCATTGTAAGCACATGGGTTTTCGCGATATTCCTCGTACATTTTACGATCTGATAAGTGCGGCAGCGTTATATTTCAAGAGTACGCGTTTTGCAGCACCATGCAAAGCATTCTGAAGTTAGCTGCGATCTACCTGATACACCGCCTAAGGACGGGGACACGCAACTCCCGTGTGATAATCAAGGAATGAAGAAAACTAGCGGAACCACAACAAAACTGCTTAGACTTTTTTGTTTGGGAAAGGGGGAATGACTTGTTGGCGTTAATTATTACGAAAATCAGTAATCTTTTAAATGTTTTTAAATATCTACTATATCAAAACTTTGTGTCTAACTTACGAATAATATTTTTTAACAATATATATTTTTAGATGTATTTCAATATATATATTTAGAAGGATTAATAGTATCTCAATAGAGTCGATGATGTAATTTTTTTTGGAAACAGACCTGGACTTATGACCTGTTATTGGTTGGGTTAAGCGATCACTTTATGTTAACAACATTCCCCATTCCGCTCTTCTTACGACCACCACGTCGGACAAATTTTTGGAACTTGTATTATATGCTACTATTTTAAATAACTTCACATTTTTTTGTTCAATCTACACTAGCGCCATCTATTAAGATTATTTGTAAGCATTATTTGTACCCGCAATGGGTAAAATCCAGTATTTGCCTACAAGTATTTGTATACATTCAAAAAATAAAAAATATGTATTTTTAATAAGAATCAATACATATTCTCTTTATTATTCAAAGTATTGTATTATGTGTATAGGAATTGGTATAGTATGTAGGTATTGGTATAACAAGTACCAGAGAGTCGGAGAAATCGACGTTCGTGGATGAGACGATGTATGAATGTTGAGAATGATGTCAGGAAAGAACAGTGTATCCGTCCATTCTTTCTGCCTACCCTTTTGGGGGATGGTGTGATGTTTAATTAGTTAGTTTTGTTAACCAGAACAAGAAAAAAAAGATCGTGGACTGATGAAGAAAAACACTTAATGTTAAGAGCTAATCAAATCAAATCAAATCAAATCAGTTTATTTCATCAATAGACATTACAAAATTAATTATTAAAGCATCTATTGAGAACAGGTAAAATAATATATTGTGTATAGTATACCTACTACCAGAAACGCAAGAAAGATGGTTCAACATTAGGAAGACAGGATACGCTCCAGAATCAAGAGAATTTGCCTTCTGAACGTACCTTCTAGTGATGGGTCTTTCATATTAGTATATGAAAGACGTCCATCTCCGAGGAGACCGCGTTCAGCAGATTAATTGCTCTTCCCACCGATGTCACCAGAGGCAGGTTGGTTCTGGCGGCCGGTAGGTAAAACAATCTATGCTGTCGCTGTTGCAGATATCAATCAGGGACAAAAAGCCCTCCAACACCCTCCAGCACGGCCGATTTCTCGAAATATCCCTTGAGTAATCTAAAGTAATGGGTTATGAGATGCCCATCTCTTCGAAGCTAATGGGAAATCAAAGGGAACAGATTTCAACAGAAACAACGATTAGTATCGAATTTGAGGTTATTTTGGCCGATGCATCAAAACACATTACATCACAAACGCTTACTCATGAAAAAAGATAATTAGATTTTATGCCATTTCGCGCGTACTTCATTCTCGTTAGATTATCATCTCTCGCCATCACTAACATTCGCTCCCCGGGAGCCGCCGGAGCAACCGATATTAATGTTGCATTTACGGTCCTCGTTGCGGCATATATACCCCTGGCTGTCGGTCCAGCCCGCCATCTGTCGGCTAGCGTTAATGACGACAGCGAGATAACACAAATATATTGCAGCCTCTCAGGCAACAAAGTATTCTGGCTCACTTTAATTCGTCATAAAAACACCGGTTTGCGAGGTATCTCTTCATCAGTTTAGACAATGACGCGATCATCCATAAGAAGAATCTTTCAGATAACTTTAAGTACAACTACTGCTGATTGAACACATTTGTAAATATCCCAAGGTCCCACAGGTTAGGGCATACGATATATAAGAAACGCGTAGATATGGTCCAGCCGTAGATGGTCAAGCCGTAGATATGGTCAAGCCAAAGATATGGTCCAGCTATCGATATAGTCAAGCGTAGATATGGCCCAGCTATAGATATGGTCAAGCGTAGATGGTCAAGCCGTAGATATGGTCAACCCATAGATATGGTCCAGCTATAGATATGGTCAAGCCTTAGATATGGTCCAGCCTTAGATATGGTCAAGCCGTAGATATGGCTTACACGTAGATATGGTCAAGCCGTAGATATGGTGGTCAAGCCGTAGATGGTCAAGCCGTCGATATGGTCAATCCGTAGATATTGTCAAGCCATAGATATATGGTCAAGCTATAGATATGGTCAAGCCGTAGATATAGCCCAGCCGTCGATATGGTCAAGCCGTAGTTATGGTCAAGCCATAGATATGATCAAGCCATAGATATGCTAAAACCGTAGATATCATCAAGTCGTAGGGTCTCGTTATCTCAAATGCTATCATAAAATCGCCGTCGGGAGAATTGATAAGAGACGCGCAGATGTAAAACTGACTTTTATCAACTCGTTTCTGGTGTGCCGGGGTTTTTATGGTTGATTTTCGATCACCTCTCCAGGGTGCGTCTGGTCCACCGATCATCCGTTGTCTTTTGTTATTGCCCAATTCCATTTTAACGAATCTTTTTATAAAATTTGGATCGGCAACTTTTGTCTTTTCTCTGATCCATTCATTTCGTTTCTTTCTCGCAGATTTGTGTTCAACATCCTCTTTTCCATGAACGCCGGGTCACTCGGAGTTTTTGTACTGTTCTTTTTGTAGAACACGTTTTTTCGGATTATAATATATCACGTGTGCTTTCGAGGCCACAAATCAAAGATTTATAAAATATCTTAATGTTCCTGTGATAAGCAGCTTATTTGTATGTTTGATTCGGTGTGGCCATAATTCAAGAAATAACCATAAATTAATGAAAGATGAAGCCATTTACAAGTCGGGGCTCACGGAAACGTTTTTGTCTCTATAAAATAACTAACTAACCATCACGCAAACTCTCAGAAAGGTAGGCAGAAATAATGGATCACCGCACTGTTCGCTCTTGGTATACTTCTCACGATTTCTCAACATTTATACATCGTATCATGCACGCACGTCGATTTCTCCGACTTCTCACGTGGTCGTCATTCAATATTTGATTTATTTGATCGTGCCATATTTCGGCCTTCCTCTATTTCTAGTTCCTTTTACATCGTTAACACTTTTTTAATTTATACTGTATTTTGTATTATATTGTTAAAATTTCTTAAATGAGGAAGGGTTTCTGTGTCCCGAAACACGTTTGTGAAAAGTACAAAAAAGTTATTTAAATGAGAATTCACAACATAAAGTGATGGCGAATATAGATGAAATTACAGAATAAATTTCTAAGATAATTAAATGATTTTACTGAAATATCTTGATGAAAGTTCATTTTACATATTAATAAAATAAAACAGTGTTTTTTTTAATATTCCCAATTTTGTCTTTATTTTACAAGGAATGGTTTCGCCGGGCTCGCTGTCATCGGCCAGACTGATGCCAGCAAACCTGGCGAAACCGGTCGCTGTCGAAATAAAGATTAAAGAGGAAGTAGTTAAAAAACATCGTTGCTTTTAATTATTAACTAACTAACTAACCATCACGTCGTCTCAAGGTAGGCAGAAAGAATGGACCGCCACACTGTTCTGTCCTGACGTACTTCTCTCGATTCCTCTACATTCATACATCGTGTCATGCGGGCACGTCGATTTCTCCAACTCCTCACGTGACCGACATTTAATATTTGATTGATTTGATCTGCCACATTTTTCTCGGCCTTCCTCTATTTCTAGCTCCGTTCACGTCGTTTATATACACCTTCTTCACCATTCTGTCTTTACTCATTCTTTCCATGTGTCCAAACCATCTTAACGACTCTTTTATTATTTTATTCATAACACTTTCATTCGCACCGCATTCACTTTATATACTTGCATTTGTCTAACTAACTAGCCATCACGCCATTTCCCCGGAGGGGTAGGCAGAGAGGATAGATCACCACAATGCTCTGTCCTGGCATACCTCTCGGGGTTCCTCTACATTCATACATCGTACCATGCACGCACGTCGATTATTCCGGCATCGAATGTGACCGCCTTTTAGTAATTGATTAATTTGGACTGCCATGTTTTCCTCGGTCGTCTTCGGCTTCTTTTTCCACTCAAGCTGCTTGCGTACAACTTTTTAACCATTCTACTCTCATCCATTCATTCCATGTGTCCAAACCATCTCAGGGATCCTTTTTTTAATTTTATCCATGATGGAGTCATTTGTCACTCTATCATATACAGATTTATCACACATTTGTCTTAGAGATCTCATTTCTACTGCATTTATTCTACTTTCATCCTTCTTTTGCCAGATCCATGCTTCACTTCCATTCATAAGGGTCGGCACAAGAATACCATTATGCACTGCCATCTTAGCTTTTTTGGATATGCTTTTGTTTGCGATGACAACTTATTATTATTTATAGTAATAATTATTATTTAGAATAAATTTCTAATGTTTGAATATTTTCCAATTAGGGTTTATCTTTTATTAACAAAGAACTGAAATATATTTTGTTAGGATTCACTGTGTATTAATATTTCAATAATAAGAACCCAATAATAACTTGTTTGATGATATCGTTTAAGGCTTTTTTTATCAGAAGATCAGAGTCTTCCTGAAATAACTTAATATCAACCTAGAATTATTTCCAATATATTATTACTTAACTAACTATCTAACTAACCATCACGCCGTCTCCCCGAAGGGGTAGGCAGAAAGAATGGACTGCCACACTTTTCTTTCCTGACATATTTCTCTTGCTTCCTCAACATTCATACATCGTGTCATGCACGCACGTCGATTTCTCTGACTCCTCACATGGCCGACATTCAATATTTGATTTATTTGATCGTGCCACGTTTCCTCGGTCTTCCTCTATTTCTGGTTCCATTTACATCATTAACATATAATTTTTTTACCATTCTTTCTTCATTCATTCTTTCCATATGTCCAAACCATCTTAATGATCCTTTCATTATTTTGTTCATGACACCATCATTCGCACCGCATTCACTTCTTATATTTTCATTCGGCACTCTATCATACACAGAGTATCCACACATTATTCTAAGAGATCTCATTTCAACTGCATTTATTCTAGTTTCATCCTTCTTTTGCCAGTTCCATGCTTCGCTTCCATACATAAGGGTCGGTAGAAGAACACCATTGTGCACTGCCATTATAGCTTTTTTTGATAGGTTTTTGTTTGCGATGACAACTTTAAGTGCACCGTTCACTTTGTTGCCTGCCCCAACCCTTCTTTCAATATCCCTCTCCACTCGCCCATCTCTTGTAAACATACTACCTAAATACACGAACTCAACTACTTGCTCCAAATTTTCACCATTCACGCTAATGTTGCAGATTGTCATGGTTTCTTCCTTTTCAAAAATCATTACCTTGGACTTATTAACATTCATCATCAGATCATACTATTACTTACTATAATATATTTAAATCTACACATTATGTATAATATCCTCAAGGAAATTACTATTTATTTACCTATAATAATGTTCTCAACAAACATATAGTTTCCTGGATAAGGAAATGAAAACAAAGTTCTTGTTTTTTGTACATTTTAAATGGTTCATGTAACATACATATAAGGAACTAGAAATAGAGGAAGACCAAGGAAAGTGTGGTACAATCAAATCAATCAAATATTAAATGTTGCCCACGTTAGGAGTCGGAGAAATTGGCGTGCTTGGATCACACGATGTTGAGGAAAGAACAGTGTGGCGGTCCATTCATTCTACCTAACCTTACGGGGAAATGACGTGATGGTTAATTAGTTAACTAACAAACCATCACGCCGTCTCCCGGAAGGAGTAGGCAGAAATAATGGACTGTCACATTTTTTTTTTTTCTTCCTGACATCGTGTCATGCACGCGCGTCGATTTCTCTGACTCCTCACGTGACAGGTTCACGAGCATTCAATATTTGATTTATTTGATCGTGCCACGTTTTCCTCGGTCGTCCTCTATTTCTGGTTCCATTTACATCGTTAATATATAATTTTTTTACCATTCTATCTTCATTAATTTTTTCCATATGTCCAAACCATCGATCCTTTCATTATTTCGTTCATAACACCATCATTCGCCGGTGCGAATCACTTCTTATATTTTCATCCACACATTCGTCTAAGAGATCTCATTTCTACTGCATTTATTCTAACGCTTCCAGTCTGTTCATTGAGTTAATTTTCAAGGTCCACGTTAGTGATAATAATAATAATAATGTTTTTACGTTAATAATAATAATATTAATGTTTTTGAGAATAGATGAATTATCTCTACACAATTATCGCATCAGGAATAGACTTCGGTGTACTTTGAATGGTAATTTTTGTACACAGTTCCGATCGTTCTAACAGATGCTTGCTCCATATAAAAATAGCGAATGTAAATATTTGGTAAACTAGAACCAATCAACGTCTCGAATAACCATACAAGTCAGTTTTATAGACGGCGCGTTGGGAAAATGCTCAAGGTACATTATTAACGTTAAAATAAACCTTATGTTTGGAAGCGAAGCATGGAACTGGCGAAAGAAGGATGAGAGCAGAATATGTCGACCTTCGTGGCAAAATGGTTAGAAATTTGACTTCCATGCCGATCTTGGTCTAGTTTTTAGCTAGCAAGGGCCGGTTCGACAAATTTAAAATACTCACCATTTTAGTGTTTTTTTTTTACATGGCCTCTACTTTTGAACATTCAACTTTAGCACACATTTTCAGGAACAATTAAATGCGTAAGTCGAGGGCCACCTGTATATTATTTTACCTGTTCTCAATAGATACCTTAAAGCTTAATTTTGTAATGTCTATTGGTGAAATAAACTATTAAGAGAATAAGTATTTGTTTTTTTAATTGAAAAGAGAGTCTTCTCTTCTTCTTTAACAGCCGTTGTCGTCCACTGCTGGACATAGCCCCCCCTCCATACTTCTCTATGTATGACATGTCATACGGGGGGTGGTAGGCATTACAACGCCACGCTTAATAATAATAACAATAATATGCTAACTTTTAAAGCGCCGTTTTTGTGATGTAATCACCTCAAGGGCGCATTAAGACGTGTTTTAAATCTTAAAAATCTAAATGTGACCGCTTTAAAAACGATCAGTTTAAAAGTATAGTAGAACAAAGTATAAATGTTTAAATTGGGTATGAAATATGAAAAAGTTGGGTTTTCAATTTAGATCTGAAACCTGTCGGATCATTTATGCATCTAAGGTGTGAAGGGAGATTGTTCCAAGCTGATGGACCGGCTACTGCGAACGCTCGATCCCCGAAATTTGTACTGGGGCAACGCTTCGGCTCAACTAATCTTCCTATTGCTGAGGAGTTTGCCGAGCGAAGTGTGGATTTCCGTGAATTTAGGCTGTCCGTTATACAGAGTTCAGATATATAACTTGGTGCCATTCCATGTAGCGCTTTGAAGACTGCCCAGCAGAGTTTATACTGGATTCTTTCTGGACTTTTAAGCCAGTGAAGTTCTTTGAGATGTTGTGTTATATGGGACTTTTTTGGAATGCCTTTAATGAGCCTTGCTGCTGCATTGAACGCAGATTGAAGTTTGTTTATTTGTTGTTTTGGAATGTTTGCATAAATTCCATTACGATAATCAAGTCGTGACACAATGAAGGAATTTACAAGAGTTTTGAAAGTGTCATGGGGAATACTCCTTTTGACGGATTTTAATCGTCTTAGGTGGAAGAAACTAGCCAGACGGGTTGGCGAGGTGTCCTTCCACGTTAGCCTATGCATCAATATTATCCACCGAGGTTATTCACACTCGATCTCTAACATTTCGCATAGTTTCCAGGGGAGACCAAAGTCGAGGAGGTGTGGATAGGTACATGGGATCAGATCAATCCTCCAGAGTAGCATCACCATGGTGATGGCCATGCACCGCTCGAAGAGTCAATAAGATCCCCCTTACTCCCCCTGAAAAGAGAGTAATGGTGTATAAATAGTTGGGATTCTTAAAATCGTTATTATAAATTATTTTTATCGAAATACTCTTTTGTTTTTCTAATGCAGAACACCAAATTTAAGGGAATATAGGAGAAACATTGTGTAAACCGTATTAAATTCTCGTTTTAATTTGATATTGTGTATTCTGGAAGGTTTTTCAATTTTGTGCTATTTTTATTTTTTGACGCAAACGACCCTTGATCTTATTACCCCGCACCCGCTAATATTACCGAGGCAGGCCAACCTAGACATCAAACGACCAATCCGATAGCCATCTCCCTTTTAAAAGAAACCGTTTTCTGCCTCTTGGGATTTCAGGCACGATCAGTTTTGGTAAATAAACACATTTCTCAAAATTCCATTAGGATTTTGAAAACGTTTCATGTCAAAACCGCCCAGACTCAAAGGATAATACAATCTGATTTAAATAAAATTGATTTTATATACGCATTTAATAAATTATTTCATATTTTCTTAATTCAGTATAGGTGGGTGGAGGTTTCTTCTTCCTCTTTTTTTTAATAGATCTAACGATCTGTGACATAAATCATTTCTCCTCGGATGATGAGGACCAGCTATCGCTCCATCTCTTAGGCGGTCTTCCATGTGAGCGGCGTCCGGAGGGGATTTCGTAAGCGGCTGTATATGCGAGTCTGTCACTATCCATTCTAACATGGATGGTACTCTCCAAAATCAAAAGTATTTTCTTTCTGAACGAACTTTCACTAATATGAAAGAAGTCTATCTCCGAGGAGACTGCGTTCACCAGATTAATTGCTTTTCCCACCGGTGTCACCAGAAGCTACCTACCAACTACCAACCAGCCATCACGCCGCTTTCCCAGAAGGGCAGGCATAGATAATGGACCGCCACACTGCTCTGTCCAGACATACCTCTCTAGATTCCTCTACATTCATAAATCATAACATAACGCTAGTCGATTTTTCCGAGTAGTCCAGTCCTTGATAAACAAAGGAAGAATTATATTGTTACATTAAAAAACTAGTACTAAGTTATACATTTTCCTATGAAATTTCTAAATCAAAGATTAATTATGTTTTTTTTTTGTTTCAGGTAAGCGTCATGATCCTTTGCTATCAGAAAAAGTGTCTGAAAAATCAGCATTTGGATGAAACCTCAGGTAACATACCTTTTATTGATAAACTATGTAACGTTCGTGTTACGATGTACGAATGTATAGGAAACTCTGGAGGTATAAGAGGATATAGCAGGTCCATCCTCTCTGGCTACCCCTCCTTGAGGGTTGAGTGTTACTTTTTCTTCTTCTTCTTCCTCAGCCTATTCCCGTCCAATCCTGGACAAAGGCCTCCTCCATTTGCTTCCATGTCGTTCTGTCCTGTGCAGACTGCATCCAGGTTATTCCGACGTGTCTGTATAGATCATCCTTCCATCGTAGTTGCGGTCGCCCTGCACTTCTCTTCGCCGTCCACGGTCTCCAAGTCAGCAGTTTTCTTGTCCATTTTTCATCTGAGCCTCTGGCTACGTGACCCGCCCATTGCCATTTTAGAGTCGCCACCCGGTGGATGATGTCAGTGACCTTTGTTTTTTCTCTCACCGTATCGTTTTGACTCTATCTCTTAGGCTTATTTATTCCTAACATGGCTCTTTCCATGGCTCTTTGGGTCACTCGCTTGGGTGTTACTTAAGTTTTATTATTAATATTATAATTATTTTGTTGAATCACTTTTTACATCATTACAGCGCGAGCCAAATTGATATTTATTTAAAGCATGAACGCCACAATGGCTTTTACAAAATAAGTACAATAACATAATTCACATAAGAACAATAACATTTAATTCAAATGATTCACATAAGAACATACAAAGCAGAAGGAATTGTGACAACGAGAATATATTTATAAATAACATCATGACAATGTACAAAAACACAAGAATTTGATTATGATGGAACAGGTAGAATGATATATAATAATATAACACGTAATAATACATAGAATTAAACTCGTAAAACATACATAATGACGGGTACACACAATTACACATAGAATTAAACACACAAAACACGGAAAATGACAGGTATACATAATAATAACACAGAATTAAACACATAAAACACATATTGACAGGTCGCATAATAACAAATACTTAAAACTAATACTAAAAAACGAACTAACCATCACGCCGTCTCTCCGAAAAGGTAGGCAGAAAGAATGGACTGTCACACTTTTATTAATGCGGCACTCCATCCTTCTCTTTTCGCCCCGCGGGAAACGCGGTGAGATGGGTTGCGAACCTCATCGCCACCAATAGGCATCTCCCGCGCACACTTCGATCGTCCAACACCCACAAAATAAATCTTAAACAAAAACTAACTAACTAACCATCACGCCGTCTCCCCGAAAGGGTAGGCAGAAAGAATGGACTGTCACACTTTTACTGATGCGGCACTCCATCCTTCTCTTTTCGCCCCGCGGGAGACGCGGTGTGATGGATAATATAAAATACAATGATATAAAATAAAATACCTAAACAAATAATATAAAATACAATGATATAAAATAAAATAACAAAATAAAAATAATTTAACACAAAATGTTCTTTTTAGATGGTGCACATATTGACTATTTAATTTATGTTCCACGAATCCACCGAAATAACACATGTTGACATGGACGATCCGGACTTTTGTGTTTATTTAATTTATGTTACACGTATCCACCGTGTAAAATAAATAATATTTATAAATACTATACTGACAATTCAACTACAATAACTTATCACGAGAGAGTTTCTTATTTAAGTTTGACTTAAAAGTGAATAAATTAGAATGGAAGATGTCAATATCTCCGTATACATTAGCTAATCTGTGTAATCATATCATTTTCTATTTATTCGCAGTGATTTCATTTCTACGGCATTTATCATATTATTTTTTATAATTTCCACGTTAAAAAGAGCTTATAGGAGTGAAAATTAAATCAGATGATATCGACAGCATCCCTGCTAATAGAAACGATAAAATATCCCTTTTCCACGTGAGATTGAAAGGTATTGTTTTCCATTTTGTATCTAGATTGTGAAGATGAATAGCTTATCCTGTTACACTAAACTGTTCATCTAACCTTCATTAAACTAAATAACTGTTATACTCCCTTGGAGTGGCAACCCCCTTACCCTTAGGGGCGAGGCTGCAAAGGTGGGAAAATTGTTTACACGGGGGCTCGGCAGGGAATAGGGGGTGATATCGGAAAATTCGCTCAGGTCAAAGGGGATGAAATATTGAAAAACAAGAGGAATTGGAAATCTTACAAAATCAGATATTAGGGTTATATACTTTGCGTAAATGGAAAACAAGGGCGAATCATGTATTCAATGAAATTTTCTTAGCTTATTTTAAGAATTGCTGATGTATATAAAATAATATATTACTAAATAACTAACTAACTAACCATCACGCCGTCTGCCGGAAGGGGTAGGCAGAAAGAATGGACTGCCACAATTTTTTCTCTTGACATATTTCTCTCGCTTCCTCAACATTATACATCGTGTCATGCACGCGCGTCGATTTCTCAGACTCCTCACGTGGCCGACATTCAATATTGTATTTATTTGTTCGTTCCACGTTTTCCTTAGTCTTCCGCTATTTCTAGTTCCATTTACATCGTTAACTTTAATTACCATTCTTTCTTCATTCAACGAACATCGTGGCCGAGTGGTTAGTGCATTGACTGCCACCCCGAAGGTTCCGGGTTCGCTTCCCAGCGAGGGCGGTGTGTTTGTCACACTGTCTTTAGTCTGGTGTATAATTCACGTGACAATAAAATGGCGATAGATTAGCTACCTATCACATGTCACGAGAATCACTGTGATAGCTATAATAATACCCTTTACATCGATTTGGCTTATGCTGTCATGATGTAAAGAGCGATTCAACAAAATAATAAAAATGATAATAATAATAATTCATTCTTTCCATTAGTACAAACCATCTTAATGATCCTTTCATCATTTTGTTCATAACACTATCATTCGCACCGCATTCACTTCTTATATTGTATTTTCATTCGACGCTCTATCATACACAGAGTATTCACATATTCGTCTAAGAGATATCATTTCTACAGCATTTATTCTACTTTTATCCTTTTTTTTTGCCAGTTCCTTGCTTCGCGTCCATACACAAGGGTCTGTATAAGAACACCATTAATAATAATTATTACATTAATAGTATAAATGGTGCACTTAAAGTTGTCATCGCAAACAAAAGCCTATCCAAAAAAGCTAAGATGGCAGTGCATAATGGTGTTCTTGTGCCGACCCTTATGTATGGAAGTGAAGCATGGAACTGGCAAAAGAAGGATGAAAGTAGAATAAATGCGGTAGAAATGAGATCTCCAAGACGAATGTGTTTCAAATCTGTATATGATAGAGATTCAAATGAAAGTATAAGAAGTGAATTTGGTGCGAATGAAAGTGTTATGAACAAAATAAGGAAAGGGTCATTAAAATGGTTTGGACACATGGAAAGAATGAGTGAAGACAGAATGGTAAAGAAGGTATATGTAAACGGCGTGAACGGAGCTAGAAATAGAGGAAGGCCGAGGAAAACGTGGCACGATCAAATCAATCAAATATTGAATGTCGGTCACGCGAGGAGTCGGAGAAATCGACGTGCATGCATGACAAGATGTATGAATGTTGAGGAAGCGAGAGAAGTATGTCAGGACAGAACGGTGTGACGTTCCATTCTTTCTGCCTTCCGTGACGGCGTGATGATGTTTAGTTAGTTAGTTAGTTACATTAATAGTTATTACAAACAAACAAACAAACCATCACGCCGTTTCCCCGCAGGGGTAGGCAGAGAGAATGGACCACCACACTACTCTATCCTGGCAAACCTCTCTAGCTTCCTCCACATTCATGCAACGAGTCATACACGCACGTCGATTCCTCCGACTTCTAACATGACCAACCTTTAAAATTTGATTAATTTGGTCATGCCATGTTTTCCTCGGTCTGCCTCGACCTCGTACCCCATTTACATCATTAACGTATACTTTCTTAACCATTCTTTCTCCATCCATGCGTTCCATATGTCCGAACCAACGCAGCGATCCTTTCATAATTTTGTTCACAATACCTTATTACATCACATTATTACGTTATTACATCATTAATTATTATTGAAAATGCGATGGAGATACTACCTTGACGTCGGTTTTATTCGTTAACATATTTTTTTCATGTCCTGAGCCCTTTGATAAACTTCCCGCCCTTACAAGAGTCCCGCCCCCACCCCCTATCGGAAAAACAAATGACCAAAGTTTTTAACCCCTTGTTTGCCTGCGAAAAAAGGTTGTCGTTATTACATTACTCATTTGAATTTGAATGTAGTTCGTTCCGTGATTTTAATTAGCATTTTTTTTATGGAATTAATTTACACAGACTACGCCATTATTTTCTTATCTCCTCAAACTTCCGAAACGCTTCCAGATTTTCAATCTTATCTTTTGTATTACTTGGCAAACTTCCTAAGTTTTAATTCACTTCGAGTTTTTTTTTTTTCATCGCCTAAAATATATTTTTGAGGCAGTTTCTTTATTCGGTTTTTGACACAATTACAAAGGAAACTGCTATAAAAAAAATTTCAGTGTTTTTGTTAATGAATGAAAACGCTTGAATAACTTTTTGGAAAATTGTATTTTCACAACACTTTTTTGTACTTTTCACAAACATATTTCGGGGCACAAACTTCCCTTCTTCAGTGTATGAAAATTAACCGTTTATACACTGAAAAAGGGAAGTTTGTGTCTCAAAACACGTTTGTGAAAAGTACAAAAAAGTGGCGTGAAAATACAATGTTTCCAAAAGGTTATTCAAATGTGAATCCACAACACAAAGTAATGGCGAATACTTAAGAAATGTAAACGCTATTTATTCCTTTTGAGTATGTTTTTCTCTGCATTTTCGGTTTAAACTAACTAACTAACCATCACGCCGTTTCCCCGGATGGGTAGGCAGAGAAGATGGACCACCATACAGTTCTTTTCTGCCATACCTCTCTAGTTTCCTCCTCATTTATACATCGTAACATGCACGCTCGTCGATTTTTCCGACTTCGAATGTGGCTGCCTTTCAGTATATGATTAATTTGGTCATGCCATGCTTTCCTTGATCTTCCAAGGCTTCTCATTCCACTCACACTGCTTGTATACAACATTTTTACGATTCTTTTCTCGTCTATTCGTTCCATATATCCAAACCACCTCAGAAATCCTTCATTCAATTTTACATATGATGCAATCATCTACCTTATATTTCTTCCTTATTTTGTCGTTCGGTATTCTAATATTATATATCGTTTTTTCCGCACATTCATGTCGGTGATCTCATTTCTATAGCATTAATTCTACTTTCATCCTTTTTATGGCAGCTCCACGCTTCACTTTCATACACGACCTCCGTGGCCGAGTCGTAAGTGCATTGACTGCCACCCCGAAGGTTCCGGGTTCGATTCCCGGCGATGGCAGTGTGATTGTCACACTGTCTTTTGGTCTGGTGTAGAATTCACGTGACGATAAAATGGCGATAGATTAGCTACCCTATCACATGTCACGAGAATCATTATGATAGCTATAATTCCCTTTACATCGATTTGGCTCATGCTGTCATGATGTAAAGAGCGATTCAACAAAATAATAATAATAATAATAATAATGGTTGGCACTAGAACTCCATTATTTTATGTTATACTTTCGTTATCGGAAAAACGTAATGACGTAAATGCAATTCATCAACCGAATTTTTAAAACATATAAATGCTATACAGGGGTATAACATTTATATAAGGGAAGTGTTCTTTACACATTCGGATCATTTTGAAATAAATGTTATTCATCTGTTCCGAGAAAAAAAATTCACTGGGATTATACAAAAACGTCAACACTTTTTAACAATCCGATATATAGGGAACATTGACCATCTGCCTTATTTAACCCTTAACGTACCGTGTTCAAAACAAAACGCTCGCTCCCATGTGGTCAATTCAGTTTACCGCTAACTTTATCTAAATATCAAGCATATGACTCGATGAATCAAAATTTAATTTATGTCATCTTGTAGGGAATTTCATTAGGAATAGATCGATGTCTATAACATACATGGATTATTTGAAAAACATATCATTATTATTTTTTTTCTGGAACCAAGCGATTTCTGATATAGATTGCGAGACAGCATATGAGCAACTGACACCAAGTATGAACTTGTCTCGCCCCGCCGCGCCGTGGCGCTATAATTTTACGTATGATAAAGGCACCTAGGCAAAATGTATAGTACGTTCAAGACAACGAGTACGTATTAATATTTGTCCCTTTTGGTAAAGTGTTAATATTTTCACAGTTCTGATATTATTAAGTTGCGTGCTGCGTTTCCGTCCACAGTCGGTATTATTACGTACCTATGAGAAAAGGCCAAACATATAATTTATAATACGTTCAAAACAGCGAGTAAGTATTTGTCACTTTTGATAAAGTTGTAAATATTAGCAAAACAAATTCTACCTTAACACGAATGAATGTGAGGGCAGTCTTAAAAAATATTTTTTTTTGGGATGAAGGAAGTAATTTTTTGCTTTTTTTTTATTACGAAATATTGAGAACACTTCAATGGAGGATTACAATTTTTTTTATAATATTAGGGTCCATAGGTTTTAAGAAAATCAACTTTAAATTGGCAGTGGAAACTCAATTGACCATATGGCAACGCGACGGTTAAAATATGCACCCTTTATACAGACAATTTCTCCGCTTGCCCAAAATCCACCGAGACGGCTAGCATTAAGATGAAAAAAATGCTCCCGGAAGATTGCAGGGAATCGAAATGGAGGAGAAGAATTCAGCGATATGCCGAGTGCACTGAGTGCGGGACCATAACATCATCATAACTAGATCCCATATTGTTTCCTTGCCAAATTGCAGACATTCGGAGCATGCAGTATCTACACCCCTCTTGCGAAGTGGGGCACTTCCCTGCATACATACGACCCTGTAGCGAGTCCTCCCGTATCATCCCCTAGGAAAATTCTCGCAAGACCAGTGTGCCATTTTTACATAACATTTTTTACACATTTAAATTATTATAGATTTTGATAAACTAAGGACAAACAAATTAATGGTTGCGTAGATTTTCACGGTTGGCAGCAATATGGTTTGGTTGATTTTTATTTTTTATTATTTTTTTTATGTGCACAACAAGTCGTTTGGACCCAATTACCGTATACAATTTATATTTAGCTATTATATTGATTCTCGTGACATGTGATAGGCAGCCAATCTATCGCCATTTAATTGTCACGTGAATTCTATACCAAACTAAAGACAGTGTGGCAATCACACTGCCATCGCCGGGAATCGAACCCAGGACCTTCGGTATAGAAGTCAGAGTTCTAACCACTCTGCTACGAAGGTCGTCGATTCCACGATTTTGGGTAACAACGTGTGATTTCTCCTTCTCGACCGACGTTTCGACGATCGATGCAGTCCACATCTTCAGAGTAATGTGGTGGTGGTATTAATTACCCTGAACCACATTACCCTTGAGATGGAGACAAAACATAAAAAAATGGTGCATTCAAAGTCATCGCTGCAAATAGAAACATATCGGCTGAAGCAAATATGGCAGTGCATAAAGGGGTTCCAGTGCCAACCCTTATGTATGGATGTGAAGCTTGGAGTTGGCAGATGAAGGATAAATGTCGTGGAAATGAGATCACTGAGAAGAATGTGAAAAGAATGTGTGAAAGTAGAAGACACGCAAAAGTTGTGCCAAGGTAGAACATTTTGGCGGTCTATCCACTCTGGGAACCCCTCCGGAAAAACTTAGTTTTATTTTGCTTTTTAAGGGGTGTTACTTACTTCCTATGGCCATACAACTCTTGAAGAGTTTTAGCCTCCTTAATGATTTTTCGCCAAGCTACTCGATCCTGCGCCTTTTGCTCCCAGCAGTCCGATTCGCCCAACCTAGCCAGATCAGCCAGCCAGAACATTGTCCATTAGACGCTGTCTAGGCCTTCTTGGAGGTCTTACTCTAGTCGGTCTAGAGGCTTACAGGGTCTTGATTGCTCTGGTCCCTTCGGCTCGGCATACGTGCCCAATCCATGCTAGGCGACCGGCTCTTACGGTGCTCGTTGTAAGGGGCTGTGGGTCATCGTACGGATCTCTTGGTTGGTCCTATGCCTCCAAGTTCCCGCTGCAACGCCGGGTCTAGGTCCCAGGATAATACCCAATATTCTATTCTCAAACCAGTAGATTCTTCGTTGTTCTTTTAGAGTATATAAGGGGGGTTGCGACACAAGGTTGATAAACACTGTTTTAGTGTATTCTCGTTTCGATCTCTTTATTTGCGTAGCTTTGTCGGTTAGATACATTGCTTGTCTGTTTTTTCTCTCCGGAAAATGGCCGACAACGGGTCATCCTTGCTTGTCAGTCCCCTAGTCCACACCATCCGTTCTTGCCTACGTTTCGAGTAACCATTCGCCAGCGGCCATTCCTTACAAAAGTAAGTTATATTAGGATGCAGGGAATATTCCAGGTCATAAAACGCAACCGGTAATATTACAGCGTCTGCATTATCTCCCTGTTTTAAAAATGTAACCATCCCAAAAATAAAAATACATATTATTCTACTTGGAAAATCTAGATACCTTAGAGCTACTTTTCACATGTCATGAGAATCAATAGTAAAAACATGTTTAAATAGTCCATTGTTTTGGCCGAAACACTATGATACTTTAACTAACTAACTAACTAACTAACCATCACGCCGTCTCCCCGAAGGGGTAGGCAGAAAGAATGGACTGCCACACCTTTCTTTCCTGACATATTTCTCTCGCTTCCTCAACATTCATACATCGTGTCATGCACGCGCATCGATTTCTCTGACTCCTCACATGGCCGACATTCAATATTTGATTTATTTGATCGTGCCACGTTTTCCTTGGTCTTTCTCTATTTCTGGTTCCATTTACATCATTAACATATAATTTTTTTACCATTCTTTCTTCATTCATTCTTTCCATACGTCCAAACCATCTTAATGATCCTTTCATTATTTTGTTCATGACACCATCATTCGCACCGCATTCACTTCTTATATTTTCATTCGACACTCTATCATACACAGAATATCCACACATTCGTCTAAGAGATCTCATTTCTACTGCATTTATTCTACTTTCATCCTTTAACATTATAAAATGTTAAATTAAAAAAACGTTGTTTTATGTATCACAATTTTATATTTATTTTTCGCGTCAGCTGTTTCGTCAACCTATGTTGACATCATCAGGTGTTACAATAATATATATCAAATTTTCGTGATTTTTCGAACCTTTATGTGTATTTGTTCCTATATCAATTTGAATAGTTTCATTAATATAATTTTGAAGTTCTTGCTGGAGTTGAGTTAGGTACCTAATTATACTATTTATGTTACTATTTATATGAGAAAATATTAAAGGTGGAAAATACAATACTAAAAAATAATAAAACAGTAATTAGAAGGAATAATTACACATAATATATGTATAGAGTCAAAAACGATGAAACATAATATTTTAAAGATTATAAACAATAAAAGGAAGTAGATAACATTAATAAGAAAGGTGACAAAAGTTGAAGGTAGTATTATTTTTTTTTAAATAAAATAATACAGTGATTACTTATGTACCAAAAACGATGAAGTTGGAGAGGGTATAATTAGGATTGAGGTGATGAGAGCGAAATCATGTTTTTTAAAAGTGTAATAAATTTTTTTGTAAAAATACGAACTGTAGTTACATTAATTAAAGGTTTTCAACCGGTTTCAGTAGTTTTCTGACATCTTTTAGCCTAGCCTTAAAGATGGCCAAAGCCATAAACCTAAAATATTTTATTTATTTATTTAATTGTTTTATATAACTAAATACCAGAAGATGGCAGCGAGCTGCCGAAACCGATCGAACAAGTATAAAACTAAATATATATTTTAAGAACAAATATTTGTGAATGTATACTTATACCTGTATACGAAATCCTGGATTTACACCAAAGGGTGGTTAATTCAAATTTTAATTGTATCTCAATAGAGGCGAAGACGCAAACTGGAAACTGAACATGGATGATCAAGGTGTTTACAGGACTTATGACCTGTCATTGGTTGGGTTAAGCGCACGCTTTATGTAATTACATTCTCATTATTAACATTCCCCATTCCACCTTTGTTATTATGATCATGACAAATTTTTGGAAGATGTATATATACTTCAAAATCCATATCTATCTTCACGTGTCAGTTTCAATCAGCTATCTATGTAGATTTGGTTGCACTTGTGAATTTTTTCAAGATTTACCTATACAACCGACCCACTAACGCCATCTATGGAGAATGATTTTCGGCATTTAGCAAACTACCTTATGAACACAATGCGAAGGCTGTCGCCTTACATATTGTTAGAAGCCGCCAGGAGTATTATTCCATTCTATATGTCATAAGTCATAATTCCTGTAAGGTCCTGTCAGGTCATAAGTCCTGTAAACACCTTGATCATCCATGTTCAGTTTCCAGTTTGCGTCTTCGTCTCTATTGAGATACAATTAAAAAAAAAATATATATTTTAACTTTTTCTAAACGCTTACTTACTTACAACTCTTGAAGAGTTTTAGCCTCCTTGATGATTTTTCGCCAAGCTCCTCGATCCTGCGCCTTTTGCTCCCAGTAGTCCGTTTCGCCCAACTTATCCAGATCAGCCAGAACATTGTCCATTAGGCGCTGTCTAGGCCTTCCTAGAGGTCTTACTCCAGTCCGTCTAGACGCGTACAGGGTCTTGATTACTCTGGTCTCTTCGGCTCGGCATACGTGCCCAATCAATGCTAGGCGACCGGCTCTCACGGTGCTCGTTATAAGGGGCTGCTGGGTCATCGTACGGATCTCTTGGTTGGTCCTATGCCTCCAAGTTCCCGCTGCAACACCGGATCTGGATCGTTCTAAGTATTCTATTCTCAACACAGTACACAAATATAATTAGTCTACTCATTCTGCCGTTAATATACTCAGGAAAGAGTAAAACGATTAGGTTTGCGCAACGATGCCAAATTACAAACGTCCGCGTAGCAACCGGGTGTATACGTCCGGTTGAACCTCGTGACCGAACTCTTACTAATTTAAGTACATTTCGGATTCGGTCGATTGGCTGCATCTATACCGTATTTGGCTTGTTCGGGGGCCTTCGCACGCATGACCTGTTCCCAGTATTTGTGACCGATTGGCTGATCAGTGCCTGAAAATATCGTTTCTTTTTCTCTCGGAGTCTTTCCAAATAATATATTCCCGAATACGCCAACCCGCACGCGCGTGCAGCCTTCCGGCCCCGTGGAGCGAACCGAACGTCTCGGATTTAACTAGCAACGAAAGGAAACCCTTATTTCTTCCTTTTTCATACAATTTTTTCAACCCAACTCTTTCCTGCCTTGGAGCCCTATTATTTAGTACTTAAATCTCAAAAAAAAAAAATATTTTGACAAACAAACAAATATATCTAATTGAATCACCAATATGGTTGAAATGAAAGAGCTGACAGGTTTGGATGCAGGTGCAAAAATGAACGGTGTGTCAGTAAGCCGTTTGTTGTATTTGTGCTACTTGCAGACAACAAACATAAACTACAAGCCCTGATCTCTAGTACATATGAGGCAAGCGATACGATTTGATGATGAATGTGAATAAATCCAAGGTAATGATTTTCGAAAAAGAAAAAACATGACAGTCTGTAACATTAGTGTGAACGGTGAAAATCTGAAACAAGTGGATGAATTTGTTTATTTAGGAAATATGTTTACAAACGATGGGAGAGTTGAGAAGGATATTCAAAGAAGGGTTGGGGCAGGCAACAGAGTAAATGGTGCACTTAAAGTTGTCATCGCAAACAAAACAAACCATCACGCCGTTTCCCCGCAGGGGTAGCCAGAGAGAATGGACTGCCACACTTCTCTATCCTGGCAAACCTCTCTAGCTTCCTCCACATTCATACAACGAGTCAAACATGCATGTCGACTCCTCCGACTTCTAACATGACCAACCTTTAAAATTTGATTAATTTGGTCATGCCATGTTTTTCTCGGTCTGCCTCGACTCCGTACTCCATTTACATCGTTGACGTATACTTTTTCAACCATTCTTTCTCCATCCATGCGTTCCATATGTCCGAACCATCGCAACGATTATTCCATAATACCTTCTCCCGCTCTATCTTATATCAGCATTTGAGATTCTATCGTATATCGTTCTACACACATACGTCTTAGGGACCTCATCTCTACCGCATTTATTCTGTTTTCATCCTTCTTCTTCCAGTTCCATGCTTTGCTTCCATACATAAAAGAAACCAGAACTCCATTGTGAACGGCCGTTTTCACTCTCATTGATAAATTCTTGTTTCCAATAACTATTTTTAAAGCTCCATTCACTCTGTTACCCGTACCAACCCTTCTTTCGACGTCACTATCCGTTAGGCCATCCGCTATGAACATGCTACCTAAATACACAAATTTACTCATCTACTCCAAAATCACTTCGTTTTCACTTATGTTACAAACTGTCACTTGCTCTGATTTGATTTGAAGAAATAAATTATTGAATTGATGAAATAAAGAGAGTAGATACGAATGGATTAAAATAAAATTCGTTTTGTATTTGATTCCAACCGGGCGACAAAGTGTTGAGCGGCGAACAGCCCGCACAGTGACAGACTTTGAGGAATATCTATGAATAAATCAGGCAAATGTGGAAAAAATTATATGGCTGTAGATGCGTAAGGGGCGGGCAAATGTTATTGTCGTGTATGGGCCCCTTTACACTCCACTCGAGTTCGCGCTTATTCTGGGGCTTTCTCGTCAAGAGAGTAAACAGTTTTGGAACGAGGCGTCTTCTCCGGGGGGCCTATTGTGCGGAAACAAAGAGATGCGGCGATTTACGCACAATGCGCCTGAAGATTATTCCAGAAGCCACGCACAGAGACGATGTGCTTGAAGAGCAGATAATATCTGCGATTGTGCCACTACATACACGTACATATCGTGCAAGTACGAACTATATACAACTTTTTTTTTTTGTGAATGTATACTTATACTTGTATACGAATACTGGATTTCACCCATGGTGGGTGATTAATCATTCTGGTCAATTCTTTGGCATATAGACAGGAGTGACATCTCCAGGCGGCTTCTAACAATGCGCTAATGGCGGTAGCCTTCACATTGTGTTAATAAAGTAGTTCTGCTAAATGCTAAAAATTAATCTCCATAGATGGCGTTAGTGTGTGGATTATATAGATTAATCTTAAAAGATTAACATATGTAATCAAAATCTACATAGATGGCGTGTTGAAACTGACATGTGAAGTTAAGCATAGATTTGTAACATATATACAACCTCCAAAAATTTGTCTTACATGGTCATAAAGAAATAGGTGGAATGGGGAATGTTGTAATTACATAAAGCGTGCACTTAACCCAACCAATGACAGGTCATAAGTCCTGTAAACACCTTGATCAACCATATTCAGTTTCCAGTTTGCATCTTCGTCTCTATTGAGATATAATTAAAATTTTATGTACAACTTCTTTTTTTTTTTAATATATACAAATACTTGTAGACGAACACTGGATTTCACCGATGGCGATAGCCTTTCATCATCAGCCGTCTGTCATCCACTGCTGAATGTAGGCCTCTCCCAAAGCACGCCACCGCCCCCTATCCATTGCCGCTCCCATTCATCCATGTCCAGCAATCCTCTTCAGATCGTCGGTCCAGCGGGCAGGGGGACGTCCAACTCTACGGAATCCTGTACGTGGTCGCCACTACAGAACTCGTTTTCCCCATCGGCTGTCGGTTCTCCGACAGATATGACCAGTCCACCGCCACTTCAGCCCGCCTAACCGTAGAGCCACCTCAGTAGCCTTTCACATTGCGTTAATAAAAAGATCTTCTGCTTAATGCTTAAAATCCAATCTTCATAGATAGCGTTAGTGTGTAGATTAAAACTAACATGTGAAATTTGGTGTTACAGATTAACATATATACAACTTCCAAAAATTTGTCAGACATGGTGGTCGTAAGAAAGTTGGAATAGGGAATGTTGTATTACATAAAGCGTGCGCTTGCAACCAATGACGAGTCATGGGTCCTGTAAGCGCCTCGATCACCATATTCTGTTTCCAATTTGCATACAGTTAATCCAGGAACTATATACTTTCCGGAATTCATCAACCACCTCTATTATATATTATTCGTTTGATATGGAAAAGCTAAGATGGCAGTGCATAATTGTGTTCTTGTGCCGACCCTTATGTATGAAAGTGAAGCATGGAACCGGTAAAAGAAGGATAACATAAAATAAATGCAGTAGAAATGAGATCCTTACTTCATTTATTCTACTTGATTGACTTAATTCAAATTTCAACATATTCAAGATCTATTGGCCCTAAACAGTGTCAAATGCTGTTCTCTGAACCATGGCAGGTATTCTATGTGTCCAAACCATCTTAATTAACCTTCCTCTTCTCTTTCATATGCACTGCATTCACTTCTTACACTTGCGTTTAATACTGATATTTTACAGATTTACCCACATTCGTCTTAGTGCAATGAAGTGTTGTGAAAATAAAATTTTAACTGTTTTATTAAAACACTGTTATAATATCACTTTTATTTTTATTCACTGAGAGTGTCGCGACAGCTGTTTCGCCAACCGATGTTGGCATCGTCTGGTGTTACAATAAACTTGTTACACCTGATGATGCCAACATCGGTTTGCGTAACAGCTGTCGCGACACTCTCAGTGAATAAAAAGAAATTGTGATATTATAACATTGTTTTAAATTTTAACAGTAATAATGTTCATGGTGTTTCGGCCAAAACAATGGAATATATATATATATTTTTTAAGAAAATTATTATGATAAAATATTGAATTAAGGAATATTTTAATATTTTCTTGAGCCGCTACTGGTTTTACCCTGCCAAAACGCTGAACTTGCATAACGTTATACCGCGTTACCAAAACTAAGCAAATTCGACCTATTGATTGAACGAATCAACAGAGAAAATCCAATTCTTCCTACGATCGTGCAAGAAAGCCTAGTCAGCCTAATACGGTATTATTATGAACGCGTTTTTCGTATAATATGAATGGTGTATCACTTCCATAACGGTGCTGTGTAGCTACCACACATTTCTTATCACATCTTCAATATAACTTCTTACGAAAAATGTAACAATGTAATCTAACCTAAAAGAAGTCGGAAAATGGAGGAGCTTAGAGATATGCTTCATGGTAGATTAAACTGGTGGTCCATTCTCTCTAGCTACCCTTCCGTGAAAACGGGTTAACCACCCTACGTATTTGATACGTTCACTTTGACTGTACCATTTTGCGCTATCCCGTATCACGTACGCGCTTGAGAAAAAGTAACCCGACGATCGCCGTAAGCACACATGTGCGCTCTACGAAGACGATCGCCAAAAGCGCAGCTGTGCGCGCTTCGCAATATTCGAAAGATGTATTTCAAAATTAATTCCGATTTTATCACAACGACATCTATGAATATTTAAAAATATTAACAAACCAAAAAGGATCGATATTTTTCGATAGTTTTGGAGAAAAAACGTGGCGTACCGGCGCGCTGTTTCTACAAACATGTGGCGATGAATGGGGTAATGTACCTAAAATGTACAAACTGTTAGGGATACGCGCGTGTGCCAACAACACATTAGTACAAGTCTTCATAAATATTATAGTTTTACAAGGGGCAGGTGATGTGTGCGGCCGAGTATTTGACGTTTCGTAATTTAAAAAAATAAAATTCATATATAATTAAATTTCATTAATAAAAAACCTGCTTTTTTTGCACGTTTCTCGGAAATTTACCTGAAGGTAGGGCGGTTAATGTTAAAATAAAACAATTTTTAGGTTTTTCTTAGAATTAATGATGAGTCATAGGTAAATTTACAACTTTTTTAGGTTATATAATGTTAACAGTAGCATTACTGTCTCCCCCACCCTTAAGATTTCTAAATTTAATATAAGGACACACTGTTTGGCGATTAGGTTCAGTTTGAGAATTCCCTCGCAAGGCGAAACAAATTTGTCACAATTTATATCTTCTTCTTCTTCAAGTGCCCTGTCGGGTCCCTCCAACGTTGGCGATCACCTCGGCGAACCTGTCCCTGTCCTGCGCCGCTCGGAACAGCTCCTCCACACTTCGGATGCCGGTCCACTCCCTCACGTTTCGTAGCCAGGACATTTGTCTCCTTCCGGGCCCTCGGCGTCCCTCAATTTCCCCCTCTAATATCAGTTGGAGAAGGTGGTACTTTTCCCCACGCAGAATATGATCCAGATGTGAGATCTTTCGAACCTTGATAGTTGATAACAGTTTCCTGTCAACTCTACAATTTATACAATTTATATAAATTAAATCCCAGTAAAACAACTAAACAATCGTGTTAACTAACTAACTAACTAACTAAACATCACGCCGTCTCCCCGAAGGGGTAGGCAGAAAGAATGGACTGCCACACTTTTCTTTCCTGACATATTTCTCTCGCTTCCTCAACATTCATACATCGTGTCATGCACGCGCGTCGATTTCTCGAACTCCTCACATGGCCGACATTCAATATTTGATTTATTTGATCGTGCCACGTTTTCCTCGGTCTTCCTCTATTTCTGGTTCCATTTACATCGTTAACATATAAATTTATTTACCATTCTTTCTTCATTCATTCTTTCCATATGTTCAAACCATCTTAATGATCCTTTCATTATTTTGTTCACAACACCATCATTCGCACCGCATTCACTTCTTATATTTTCATTCGACACTCTACCATACGCAGAGTATCCACACATACGTCTAAGAGATCTCATTTCTACTGTGTTTCGTAACAATCGTGTTTACTATTATAAATTAATAATGAAGTTTTACAAAACTAATATCTTAACAATCATGTTTTGTTCGTGTATGAGAAAGATTCGTAAACGTAACTCCGTATCACTTCGTATTTACATGCAAAATGTATGAACACATATTTCGCAAGAATGTTATTTAATGGCCGCTTGACGTTTGGAAGTTTTTCTGATTTCCTTCACCCCTCCTAACAACCCCGGCACGTCCTAGCAGATCTCCCCCCGCGTCCCCACAGCATCCCGCCCGCGTATCAATCTTCCGGACCCGAGAACCATCTTCGCACTTGCCCCGAGGAAGAGGCTGTTCCTGTCGGCTTACATCACGTGCCGGAGATTCTTGTATTAAAGTTTTAATATTCCACGAGTTTTGTTAAGATATTATAACTTGTTTCAACTAATCTGGAGTTATGACTACCGGTTGAACTGATAATTTTGTTAAAGGTTACGTATTACGCATGTAAAGGTGTAAAATCAAATTAAAGGTTTTCATATAAGGTTTTCATGTATGGAAGTGAAGCTTGGAGCTGGCAAAAGAAGGATGAAAGCAGGATAAACGCCGTAGAAATGAGATCACTAAGAAGAATGTGCGGGAAAACGTTGTATGATAGAATACCGAACGATGAAATAAGAAAGAAATGTAAGATAGATGACTGCATCATGAATAAAATTAAAAAAGGATCCCTGAGATGGTTCGGACATATGGAACGAATGGATGAGAGTAGAATGGTTAAAAAGTTGTACACAAGCAGTGTGAGTGGGAAAAGAAGCCGAGGACGACCGAGGAAAACATGGCATGACCAAATTAACCAATTACTAAAAGGCGGCCACATTCGAAGTCGGAATAATCGACGTGCGTGCATGGTGCGATGTATGAATGTGGAGGAAGCCCGAGAGGTGTGCCAGGACAGGCCAGTGTGGCGATCCATCCTCTCTGCCTACCCCTCCGGGGAAATGGCGTGATGGTTAGTTAGTTAGTTAGTTTTTAAAGTTCAAGTCCTGGACAGCAGTCCCCAAAGTGCGGTACGCGAGTCTGTTATACTATCTCAAATTCAAAATTTAATTTATTTGATCGCGTCACCAGTGGCGGTACTCCCATAGAAGTCCAGAAGCCCGGCTTGCGTAAGAAATTTTGAATCAAAACCTCTTCTGGCTTACAGAGGTTCAGCTCTTGTGGCTATTCTGATGGGAACATTCTTGGAAGTTGATTTGGTGGGTTGTTGGTTTATGCGTGGGCATGATTACTTAGATTTTGAGAGTTTGATTCAAAATTTCTTACGCAAGCCGGGCTTCTGGGCTTCTATGGGAGTACCGCCACTGCGTGTCACGATTTACTCAAGTCTTCCTCTATTTCTAGTTCCGTATACACCGTTAACATATATTTTTGTTACTATTTTTTCTTCATTAATTCTTTCCATGTATCCAAATCATCTTAAATAGTCCATTGTTTTGGCCGAAACACTATGATACTTTAACATTATAAACTGTTAACATTATAAATTTAAAAATGTTGTTTTATTTATTACAATTGTATTTTTATTTTACGCGACAGCTGTTTCGTCAACCTATGTTGACATCATCAGGTGTTACAAAAGTATATAATTTTTTTTTTCAAATATATTTTGGTAACACCTGATGATGTCAACATAGTTTGATGAAACAGCTGTCGCGTAAAATAAAAATCTAATTGTGATACATTAAACAAAGTTTTTTTAATTTAACAATTTAGAAATCATCTTAATGATCCTAAATAACCCATAGTTCATAACACTAAATAATCCTAAAAATATTTTAGAAATATGCCAAGGGTTTAAAGAAAAAAATATTAAGAAAACGACATGTTTCGCCCTTCTAAGTCATTATCAAATATCAATTGACATTTGATAATTTCTTAGAAAGGCGAAAATATGGCTTATAAAGGTGTCAGGATTAATCGATAAGTTTAGCGGCCCATTCTCTCTGCCTACCCTTTCGGGTAAACGGCGTGACGATTTTTTGCTGTTGATTCTAATATGTTTATATATTTTTACTTAGTTTATTTGGAAAATTTTCACCCACCCTATCTTAAAACCGCTTCCATCCGTTATTCCACCCTTAAATGCCAGATCTTCCCAAGGCGCTACCCGTTTCAAACCCGTTACAATTTTCTATATATTTTGTGTTACAATTTATCAAGTTTCTCATTTTCTATTTTTCTCTATTCTGACACCATTCACACTTGTTCAGATGGATGGCTCACCCGTTTATGACTCGGGCGAATTACACATAAAAAGCAGCTCTGGGGTACCACAGAACCCCCTCTAGGGTCCGCGTGACGCTCTCTCACGTTTATCTCGTTAAATAATCCAAGGGTACTCTAGCTATAACCTCCTGCTTCCCAAACTGGGAGTCGAATTATTTGAAAAGTCACCAGTAATGCAAATATAATAAGTGAACGCGGTGCGAATGAAAGTGTTATGAACAAAATAATGAAAGGGTCGTTAAGGGGGTATTCTAGTCTTGACGCCAGAATTTTAGGATGTTTTTGGACGCTATAAAAAAACATTTGTTTTTACAACAATATAAAAAACACAATTAAAAAAAAAAAATTATAAAATCCAAAAAGTGCATGCTGGCAAAGTGGAGGTAATTTTTTTTTCCAAAAATCTACTTAGTCTACTAAATCTATTTATATACTCGAACATACGAGGTCTGTTCAAAAAGTATCGCGAATTTTATATTTTTTCAAAAAGTATTTATTTATTCATGAATATCTATTTTGTCCCCTTCAAAGTAATTCCCCTCGGATATAATACATTTATGCTAACGTTTTTTCCAATCCTCGAAGCACTTAAAAAAATCATTTTTTGTGATCTTGTTCAGCTCCTCCTTCGATGCCGTCTTTATCTCCTCAATCGTGGCGTAGCGTCGTCCTTTCATGGGCCTCTTCAGTTTTGGAAACAGAAAAAAGTCACAGGGGGCCAGGTCTGGGAATACGGTGGCTGCGGCACCATTACTGTGTTGTTTTTGGCCAAATATTCGCGCACAAGCAACGATGTGTGAGCAGGGGCGTTATCATGGTGCAAAAGCCAGTTTTTGTTCTTCCACAAATCCGGGCGTTTCTGGCGGATTGCTTCGCGCAAATTGCGCATAACTTGCAGGTAATATTCCTTACTGACCGTACTACCCTGTGGCAAGAACTCATGATGCACCACGCCCCTGCAATCGAAGAAAACTGTGAGCAAAACCTTCACGTTCGACCGAACTTGGCGCGCTTTTTTTGGTCTTGGCTCATGCGGCAGCCTCCATTGGGATGATTGAGCTTTGGTTTCCACGTCATAACCATAAACCCATGATTCGTCACCAGTTATGACCCTCTGGAGCACATTTGGGTCGTCACGGACCGAGTCCAACATCTCCTGAGCAATGTTAACGCGATGCTGTTTTTTGTCGAAATTGAGCAATTTTGGCACGAATTTCGCGGCGACCCGACTCATGCCCAAATCATTGGTTAAAATCGAATAGCACGAGCCAATCGATATGTTTAGGTCCTCAGCAACTTCTCTAACGGTGATTCGACGATTGGCTACTACTATTTTCTTCACTTTATCAATGTTTTCGTCTGTTGTTGACGTGCTCGGGCGTCCGGCACGCTCTTCGTCGTTCATATCTTCTCGGCCCTCTGAGAACATTTTGTACCACCGATAAACGTTGCTTTGGTCCAAGGTAGCTTCACCATATGCCACAGTCAATATTCGAAATGCGTCCGCGCACTTTATTTTGTTTTTCACACAAAATTTGATACAGATTCTTTGATCCATTTTTTGGAATAGGCAAAAATCGAAGACGAGCTAAAACACATCCAAGCAAAACAGCTGTCAAAAATTAACTAAACATTCAAAATGGCCGACCTTGTCAGCATAAGTAAGGGACATGAGTACCAACATAACGCTACAAAAAAATCAAAAATCAAATATACGTAGCCAGCGGAAATTCAAAATTCGCGATACTTTTTGAACAGACCTCGTATATAAAGAACCTCATATATAAAGGATCATTAAGATGGTTTGGACACATGGAAAGAATGAATGAAGAAAGAATGGTAAAAAAATTATATGTTAATGATGTAAATGGTATCAGAAATAGAGGAAGACCGAGGAAAACCTGGCACGATCAAATAAATCAAATATTGAATGTCGGCCATGTGAGGAGTCAGAGAAATCGACGCGCGTGCATGACACGATGTATGAATGTTGAGGAATCGAGAGAAATACGTCAGGAAAGAAAAGTGTGGCAGTCCATTCTTTCGCCTACCTCTTCGGGGAGCCGGCGTGATGGTTAGTTAGTTAGTTAGTTAGTTATATAATGAAGCTCTTTGCAAAGTATATCGGTATAGATATCATGCCCCAACCCTATTGAAAAATGTTAGTTTTGGAAAAACGCGTTTAAAATTTGGAGTCGAGTTTCGCGAGATCTAAGTCGTTTAATGGTGTGTTATACTTACATTTTCTCAATCAGCGATCCCAGCATCATACAATTTTCGATCTTCCATGAAGTCGATTTCTAATGGTTTATTGAGTACAAAAGATTTTCCATAATATGGTCTCTTCCCAGGTTCTCAGAGTTTGTCTGTCGCCTATAGTTCATAGGTCCCGTCCGAACCGATTAATCGGTGCGTCACAAAAATAGCTGTAATTTCGAAAACATTCTGAATTGTCTACATAGAATACCCCCTAAAGATATTTTGGTGTACGTGAACGGAACTAGAAATAGAGAGAAAGTACCGTGTCATGTCCCCCAACGTTGACGATCATTGCAGCGAAAACATCTCTGTCCTGCAGTACATTGAACAGGTTCTCAAATCAGCTATTCCTGTCCATTCTTAATTATTTTGCACCCAGGACAACCTTCTGCCAAATTAAACTTCTGAATAACCTTAATTTTTTTACCGTGAACGTAGGTACAATAGATAAAAACAAACAAACAAAAGCATTTTATCCAAGTATAATTGAAGGCTGTTTATTACTACTAACTAACCATCATGCCTTTTCTCCGGAGGGGTAGGCAGAGAGGATGGATCGCCACATTGTTCTATCCTGACATAACTCTCGCGCCTCTTCTACATTTACACATCGTGACATCGATTGTTCCTACTTCGAACATGGCCGCCTTTCAGAAATTGATTAATTTGGTCATGCTATGTCTTCCTTGGTCTTCCTCGACTTCTTTTTCCATTCACACTACTCGTATATTATATATTTTTAACCATTTTTCCCTCATCCATTCGTTCAATATGTCCAAACCATCTTAGTGGCCCTTTCTTGATTTTATTTATCATGCATTCATCCGCCTTACATTCCTTTCTTACTTCATCATTAGGTATTCTATCATACGTTATTACAGATGTGCTAAGTGATTTAAACATAAAGAAAAAGAGGAAAAAACTGTCTATTGTTATTTATTTCATGTACCATCGGTTGCTTCTTTAGGGTAACGTTTGAACTACACTATATTATTAAATCACTTTGCACCTTTGCACAGTTATTGACCTTTATGTTTAACACCAATTGGGATCAAAAACTCTGTTTTGAGTTTTTTTGAAACTTGGCACCATTTGATACTTAGTAACGTCCATTATTCATGTTGATTATAAATAGGCTGATATTCTTTATTTATATTTTTCTTTTTTATACACTTTGTATATACAACACTTATATTAAAAATAAAATTATATAGACATGTTTCGGACAAACAGTCCTTCTTCACTAAAGATACACATTTATAAAAATATTATAAAATTGTTGTTTTGTTTACATGATCTGAGAGATGTTATAAATATTATTTTTTGGAACGTTTATGCTTTTGTTATAACAAATAAGATGATTCAATTTAAATTTTTAAAATAATAATTTCAAGTTATTTAAATTATAAGAATTTATATATTTATAACATCTGTCAGATCATGTAAACAACAACAATTTTATAATATTTTTATAAATATGTATCTTTACTGAAGAAGGACTGTTTGTCCGAAACATGTCTATATAATTTTATTTTTAATATACGTGTTGTACATACAGAGTGTATAAAAAAATTGAAATAAACCATCATAATAACACAAATTATGGCGTATATAGAAGAAAAGGCTGATATTCGCTTAAATTTGGCTGTTTTTTTTTTTTGTAGAAGCGCTTTTTTTAAAAAGGGGTTACATGTAAAAAATGTTTAGGGACCTCTGGTGTAGCGTTACCCCGGGCTTTAACTACAACCATAAAGGCGTACACTAGAAATTGACTCCAGACATAATACCTATTCCCCAGATAGAAAAACAGCAGTAAAGTGGAGATGATCGTTATACAAAGGATTATTACAATTAACTGCCAGTTTAATAATGCTTCGTACGCGGAACTAAGTGAATTATTCAAAGTTCCGCCCCTGCGTTGCACCACCGTTTTAGGGAATCGTTTTGAAATCATCTGCCAAAAATAAAAATTTCATTGTTTTAGCCGAAATACTATGATATTATTTTATTTTATTTAACTAACTAACTAACTAACCATCACGCCGTCTCCCCGAAGGGGTAGGCAGAAAGAATGGACTGCCACACCTTTCTTTCCTGACATATTTCTCTCGCTTCCTCAACATTCATACATCGTGTCATGCACGCGCGTCGATTTCTCTGACTCCTCACATGGCCGACATTCAATATTTGATCAGTTTGATCGTGCCACGTTTTCCTTGGTCTTCCTCTATTTCTGGTACCATTTCCATCATTAACATATAATTTTTTTACCATTCTTTCTTCATTCATTCTTTCCATATGTCCAAACCATCTTAATGATCCTTTCATTATTTTGTTCATGACACCATCATTCGCACCGCATTCACTTCTTATATTTTCATTCGACACTCTATCATACACAGAATATCCACACATTCGTCTAAGAGATCTCATTTCTACTGCATTTATTCTACTTTCATCCTTCCTTTGCCAGTTCCATGCTTCGCTTCCATACGTAAGGGTCGGTAGAAGAACACCATTGTGCACTGCCATTCTAGCTTATTATTTTATTTATTGGTATACGAGTATATATACAGTGAAACCTGGATAATTGGCATTCCAAGGGACCAGGCCTCTTATGGTCAATTATCCAAGTAATCCAGGTTTTGTAACCAGGTTATGTAACAACATAAACAGAAAAGCAATAAAAACAATGGATTGATGATTTAAACAAACAATAAAAATGTATTATTGTGGCTTTAAAATATCAGCTATGTTATTTGGGCCAGTTTCACACCCTAAAAATGCTGCACAACTCTTCGCGAGATTTACCGGTGTCAAATTATTGGATTAGTTTTAGTTTCGAGCTCAAATCATGACCATTATATTTACGTTTTACGTACATATTCGTGAAAGTACGTTCAGAAGACAAGTACTCTTGACTTTGAAGAGTATCTTGTATTGCTAATGTCGAACCATCATGCGTTTCTGGTATTATATATATTTTTTATATTTTAAATGTTCTCTTCTTCTTCTTCTTCCTCAGCCTATTCCCGTCCACTCCTAAACAAAGACCTCCTCTTTTCGCTTCCATGTCACTCTGTCCTGTGCAGTCTGCATCCAGGTTATTCCGACGTGTCTGTTCAGATCATCCTTCCACCGTAGATGCGGTCACCCTGCACTTCTCTTTGCCGTCCACGGTCTCCAAGTCAGCAGTCATCTTGTCCACTTTTCATCTGAGATTCTGGCTACGTGACCTGCCCATTGCCATTTTAGAGTCGCCACCCGGTGGATGATGTCAGTGACATTTGTTTTTTCTTTCACCGTATCGTTTTTTGACTCTGTCTCTTAGGCCTATTCCTAACATGGCTCTTGCCATGGCTCTTTGGATCACTCGTAGTTTCTCGGCACTTTGTTTGGACAATGTAACAGTTTCAAGACCATAAGTACCAACTGGCAGAACGCAGGCTTCATAGTCTTTTCGTTTCAGGTTGATCGTTGTAGGATCGAACATGTTCTCAATAGGTCTTAAACTATAATGGTTGTTTTTTTATATCTTTTGAGAAAATAAACTGAATTGAAATGATTACATCTAATGTAAAATGTGTAGTCTGTCTTATAGACATTATTCTTGAATGTAATTTTCTGTCACAACTGTTAGTTTCTCACTACAGTGTCTTTAGGAGAATTTAATCTTGCGAGAAATGCTTAAATCTGTGACCGGCGACACTTGTTACTCTCTCTGAGAACGAGCAGCAGTCCGCCTCCCCCATTCGTATGTAAATACAATACGCAAGTGTGTGTATAATACGTCTTAAACGTGTACCCAGCATCTCGGAGACGATAGCACCCGTTATTTAAGTCTTAAAGACTCTTAACCCTCGACAACGAGTGTATTGACAGAATTTTAAATCGCATCATTCAAGCATTCAAGCTTTACTAAAAATAAAAATAACACATTACATATAGAAACGAAGCTTAGACCTGGAAAAACATGGTTGAATGTAGAATAAATTTCGTATAAATTAGATCACTGGAGAAAAATGTGCAGGATGTATGATAGAATACCGAACAACGAAATAAGAAAGAAATGTAAGACAGATGATTGCATCATAAGAACAGTGAATCCTCGATATAATAGATTAATTAGGGGGAGGGATGTCCGTTATTTAAAATTAAGTTTAAAATAAGTCAATAAACTTTTTTTTGAGAATATCTACACTGTATTTAGATTAAATAAACGATACAAAAAACAAACAAAATACATTTTCGTCCTACCTTAAGTAACTTATTTTTGATTTATATAATATCATTTAGTATCCCTTAACTATGTAATCATTGTCATAAAATTTCTTAACGAGTTCCAAGTAACACTTTCCAATATTTCTGAACCTACCCAAATAATTCTTTGGTAAAAGTGTATAAAGTCACATCAATATTCGGTAATTACCATATTCTGCTCCATTTATTAGTGTGTATAAACTGCAACGAGTTGAAGTTTTGTCACATTTGATAATACCTTAGAAGGGCGAAACATGTCATTCCAATAAAATATAATAAAACGTCTAGAAAACTGACGTTTTCATTCGTATTAATTATTTAAAATGGAGTTTAGGATATGTTTGTACATTTGGTATTGTCTAAAAAATGTGTAACATGGCATTCGTATATATTATTATAAAGATTATGATATCATTGAATTCTCTTGACGGAAGTTCATTTTGAATAATAATGAAATAAAACGATGTTTTTTTTAACTACTTCCACTTTTGTCTTTATTTCGACAGCGACCGGTTTTGCCGGGCTCTCTGGCATCGGTGACACTATTGTAAACTGAGTCCTTTGGATAGATACAGATCAGAGGTGGTAAACATGATTCCATACAAAAATAATCTTAAAATAATTCAAATACAGCGACAGCGAGCCTAGCGTAACTGGTCCCTGTCGAAATAAAGACAAAAGTTGAAGTAGTTAAAAAAAACGTCGTTTTTAAAAATAATTATTATAAAACTTCTGGAAAACAGACACGTTTTCATTCGTATTTACTATTGGTATTATTATATAATTAATACGAATGAAAATGACTACCTAACCTAACCATAAGGATGAAGGTATGGTTTGTTTAGGTAGTCCATAAAGGCGATGCTATGGAAACTTACGTTTAAATGACGTATTTTTTATGATTTATAAACTAAAACCTCGAGACGCCACCATGGTTACCGCGCTTCTCGCAGCTCGTTTAAAACATAAACTACCCCCGGCAATTCGTCTTCCCGCCACTCGGTAAGGGTTAAGTCTCAGTCCACGGCGGCGACGCTCCGAAACGCGCGCGTCAAGTGAGCTTAAAGCCCTCTTAAAAGCCTCGAAAATATTTCATACCCCTCTCGACCTCATATATAATTCAATATGCAAACTTAAAGGATACTTAAAACGTAATACGAGTATGTAAGCGGCTTTCCGGAGGGGAGGACTTAGTTTTTCCGTGGCTTAAGTTTCTCGAAAAGTTTTTCGCCCGCAAAACCTTGACCTAAGATTCTTGGTAAATTTCGTTTTGTTCGTACTAAGTTTGAGTTGCGAGGGGTAGTTTTACACGTTTTACTTTAGCAATATATTTTAAGCTACAACCATGAGCTGGAAAATCTTTATAATGTACCCTAATATTGTGAGATATTAATGTTGTTAATTTCTTCGTAAAGTTCATTGTTAACAATAGTAAAATACACATTCCTCCAAACATTCCCAACATTTAAATGTTCAGCCGAGACATTTCTTGGACCAAAAGAATCAAATACCTTGGGGTAACCTTGGATTCTAAGCTGACATGGAGGCCACACATTACAGATAAAGTCAAAGCTGCATCAAGAGCAATATCAGTCTTCTTCTCAATGTTAGCTAGATACAGTAAACTAAGCACCGACAGTAAACTGCTGATATATAAAACGATCATAAGGCCGATCTTCACTTATGCAGCCCCAATCTGGGGCTATGCAGCTTCGAGTCACATACGAAAACTCCAAATTCTGCAAAATAAGGCTATCCGTTTATCGTTTTTTGCGCCTTTATGGACATGGATTGCACAACTGCACCTAGAATCGGGAATCCCGATGATAGATGAATTCATTCTGAAACTTGCCGAACGTTTTTACAAAGGAATCCATTCACATCCTCACAATAAAAGACTTCTAAAATTACGACCTAAACACCTCCAGCCGCCACAAGCGCCCAAAATCCTCCTTCAGAGGAACACTCCGGGCCACACAAATCATGTCCCTGCATTAACCAACAACCCACAAAATCACCTTCCAACAATGTTCTCATCAGACGTAAGAGGAATAGCCACAAGAGCTGAACCTCTGTAAGGGCTATCAGCAACACAATGTTCAGATATATAGACTGATGCCAGTGCTTTAAAAACCGTCCAGCATAGTTTATACTGGATTATAGGGCAACGTGATCACTGACTTTACCAACAGGATTATAGCAGACATGGAGATGGCGTATGGTGTATCTTCGACGTCACAAAACTATGAACAACCACCAGTTATGGGAAAGTAAATCTTACAGAAAATCCCCGGAGAAGGCAACGGAAAACCATTCCAGTAACACTTACCAGAAAATCACTGTGGTTAGAAAGCATTCCTCGTAGGGATCGCCAACGTTGAGGGGACCTGACACGACACTATAAAAAATAATTATTATGTAATTTTTATATTTTTGCACAAAAAAAAATATGTTACCTACACATTGCGTATAACCCACGCTGCATGCCTCGTGGAAATTTTTCGTTGGTTATGTATTATGTTATGTGAGTGTATCCTATGTAAAGTAATGATAAATATTCCATGGAGTGTTTGAGCAAGTTTGATCCACTCCCGCCCACATTAAACTCTGCATTACCCCTGGTTTTTGTGTATTTTAAAAAAAATTGCGTGTTTGTACTCGACTAGGCTGGTGAAAAATATTTTCGTAAAATTATGTTTCTAAGCAACCCTTATTTTCGAGATATATTTTTAACAAAACGTTAATAATTACGTCATTATACTTAGGAAATTGAATATAACTTTGTTTAATCCACTGATTAGTAAAAAATATTAAAAAACACGATGTGTTTCGGAGGATACCTCCATCTTCAGGTGTAAAAATATAATAAAAACTAAACAAAGAAAGACTAATATAAAAACGCATTTAAAATTCGATACAATAATTCAAATTTAAAAATTAACCTGGACTATTTGTTATAAGTACCAACTATTATTTTTTAACAGTAAGAACTTATAAATAAAATTAAATAATAATAATAAATGATGATAATATAAAAAAAATATTAATAATAAACAAATAATGATAGAAAAAAAATAAGAAAAAACATACATTTGATAAGACATAATTTATATAGAAATTAATAAATGATTAATTTGCATTTGATTGGGAATGGGAGCTTGGGTGTTTAATATTTTTTAAACAGTGGATAAAACAAAAATTTTCAATTTCGAATTATATTTTTCCTAATAACATTATTATTATTATTATTTTGATTACTTACATTTTAAGTGCGCCATTTTGTAAAATCAATTACTCCAAGGACGCATTAGGAAAAGACTGAAACAGTGCAGTCTTTAAAAGTTTCCTAAATTTAACGCCACTATCCTCATACTTAATACTAACATGGAGGCTATTCCACGCCAACGGACCCGCAACGCTGAAAGCACGATCATAGAAACTTGCTTCATTGGCTCTGACTGATTGTTATGTTGTTTGCATTTGTTTCTACTGATCGGAGTGAACGCTGCCTTTTCGTTGGCATGGGTGTCACACAGAGGTCCGAAATACATCACCTTCGCATCTGCATCAACAGAGGAATGTTGGTTCTGCATGGTAGGAGATTTAACAGTCTGTGCTGATGTTGTCGAAGATGTTGTCGAACAAACGCATCATCCACGAGGGTATCTATCTTTATGTTCCAGATAGATATCTGGAACATAAAGATAGATACCATCGTGGATGATGCGTTTGTTCGCAGTAGTGTGGAGTTCTATTCCATCATTTGACCCCAGAGTTGGTAAATAGTCGAGCGTTTTATACTCTATGCCACTATCTCGTCTATTGTAAGCAGATTCGAATGCTTTATTTTGACGGTTTCAAGATTTAATTTTAGAATCATTTGCTTGTTTAAGTAGCTTGTATCTGTATATACGAGAATGTAAACTATTTCATATAATAAATAACTCTAAACAGTAAATTTAATGAATTTCTCACAAAGACAACCCTTAAACACGATATTTCAAAGGATTTTACTTTTGTTTACTGGTTTACTTTTCCAGAGGCGGCTCTGGGATTTTTCAAATAATATGTTTGTACATAATTAATTTCCCATATTTTCCCATACGATAAAATCTATCTATACCATCGCAAATAAAAAAAATTAAGGTACAAAAGCACATCTTGAATGTTTAAGATTCCATAAGTTTGTAAACTAATTTAGATAGAAGAATATGGCAGTTCATCATTTATGCCTATTAGTGGACACGATCATTAGAATTGTCATACATATCTGTATAAATCGGGTGGTGGTCTAGGGGATAGAACGCTTGGCTCCTGATCCAGGGGACTTGGGTTCGAGCCTGGACACGACCCGATTCCTTTATCATAATTACGAGCTTTTTCTGCTCAGTTTGATGATTGTACAATAAATTCTAATATCTTCTTCTTCTTCCCTGTTGTAGACTTATGTGGTCTGTTCTCCAGAGTGTTGCTCCTCCTGTGAGGTGGACTCCCAGCTGTCCTTCCATCTTCCACGAGGACAAGTCCCATGAGACTGATTATGTAGTGTAATATAGGGGAGTCTGTTGGTGTCCATTCTTTGAACATGACCTTACCAGTCCCTTTTTCGCTGTCTGCTCCATCGTATAATATCCTCAACCTCACATAACTGTCTTATTCTGGTGTTCCTCACGCGATCTCTCAGTATCTTGCCTGCCCTCAGTGTCTTCATCTCGGAAGTCATTTCTACATTATAATATCATTTTATTCATGTTTAAAAAAAATGGTCGACTTTTACATATTTACGACAAAAAAAAACGTAAACTTTCATTGACATCACAAAATCATTTAAAATGTCAGCAATAGCTTTTTTCATTTAAGACAATTTATATCTAGAAAAAATAAAAAACATTTTAGTCTTGTCACGACTAAGGAATCTCTTCTTTCCCTCATTTATTCTCATCTTATTCTTCTTCGGTCAGTTCCATGATGATGATAATGATAAAGATGATTTTTATAGCGCCATTTTTGTGATAGAAGCTTCTAACATAAAATAAAACTTTAAGAGAGCTTTTGAATAGCCCTTCGTCGTCTTGATAGCGGATATTAAAGGACAGCCTGTTCCACGCCGTCGGTCCTGCGATGCCAAAAGCGCGACCAGTAAAATTTAAAGCTCTCTGTACAAGAAGTTTGTGTATTTATTCTTCCTTTGAGATTTGACAATTCCTCTTTTCTTTTAGACTTTGACATCACATCACAAGGTCATAAATATGTTTTGTTGGTTTTTTTATATTTGCCGGTCATTTTCCACGGGCTGACACTGTGTACAGCCTCATACTTCAAGGGATTCTGTGTTTGTATGCTTCCGTAGACTTTATCCAGTAAAAGGTAAATACCGCACGTGCTATTTGTGAGAAATATTTATTAAAAATCGTTTTAAGGAAAACATATTTTCACCTTAAATATTTACCACTCCCACAAAAACTCGTTTTCATCCAGGTCTTAGAATATCTTCGGCGCTCCTTCTTATACTGGCCGAAAGCCGCTAGGGCCTATTTGTTCTGAATTTACCATCTCTTGCGATGTGGACTCCCAGCTGTCTTTCCTTCTTTTGGGATGTCTTCCAGGAATGATATTATTATTATTTTGTTGAATCCCTCTTTCCATCGTTACAGCGCTAGCCAAATCGATGTAAAGGCTACCGTAGTGATTCTCGAGACATGAGATAGGTATCTAATACAAACAAACCATCACGCCGTTTCCCCCCAGGGGTAGGCAGAGAGAATGGACCGCCACACTTCTCTATCCTGACAAACCTCTCTAGCTTCCTCCACATTCATACAACGAGTCATACACGCACGTAGATTCCTCCGACTTCTTACATGACTAACCTTTAAAATTTGATTAATTTGGTCATGCCATATTTACCTCGGTCTGCTCCGACTCCGTACTCTATTTACACAATTAACGTATACTTTCTTAACCATTCTTTCTCCATCCATGCGTTCCATACGTCCTAACCATCGCAGCGATCCTTTCATAATTTTGTTCATAATACCTTCTACTGCTCTACATTCCTTTCTTATATCAGCATTTGAGATTCTGTCGTATCTAATATATCCCTATTTTATTGTCATATGATTTCTAGTGTAACAATCACACTGCCATTGCCAGGAATCGATCTCGGGACCTTCTGTTTGGCAGTCAAAGAACTAACCACTCGGGCAAGAAGGTCGTCAAGATCTTTTATACTTCTTCTTTTCCTTGTTCTTCTTCGCGTAACAACCCTTGGTGGGTCTTAGCCTCCTCCAAGAAACGTCTCCATCCCGTCCTGTCTCTGGCCGCCACCTCCCAGCCTTGCTGCTCCAGGACCCGACAGTCTGCCACGGCACCATCCAACCATCGCAGTTTCGGCCCACCGACGCTTCGTCCTACTGGATTGTTAAACACCATTTTTTTGGGGAGCTTTTTCCTTGCCACATTTTCTTCTTCTTTCCCCTTTTTTTAGTTATATTATGTCGTTTACATGTATTTTCTTTACCATTCTTTCTTCATTAATTCTTTTCATGTGTCCAAACCATCTTAATGATGCTTACAATATTTTATTCATGCTACTTTCATTCATAGTGGAATAAAATATTAAAATGTAAAAATAAACGCCCTCAACTCAATACTTCCATCTAAAAATCCTTTCAAAATTTAACCCATTGATATGTCTATTGTTATCTCCCTAGTACTAGCCAAGTTAACTTACACATGTTATATATAATTCTAGGTTCTTGCACTCAGTTTGTTATAATTTTGGTTAGTTTATATCATTCTCCCGATGATGAAGGTGCAAGCCTTCGAAACATGTCGAGAAAAATACACTCAAAAGCAGAAAAAAATCATTCATTATGGATGTAACAGTCATTATTGAATTCCACAGGGTTAACGTCATAAGTTTATCTAAAATTAAAAATAAATAAAAATGGTTAAAACTGTATTATATTTGATTCCAACTAGTTTCGCTTGGACCCAAGCAAACAACTAGTTGTTATACTGCCCGGATGTAGGTTGGCTCCAAGGGAAAATGGTTGGCATCAGTTATAATAACTATACCGTGGTCAAATACCAATATTTAAAAACATAAATTATATTAAAAAATATTTTTATTCATAATTTTTAGTATGCAACGTTAAGCGTCCATTCGCAGTCCAATTTAATTAACCTTGTTCATTTTAAAATCAGTGTTTTCATCCCCGTTTGCACCCTTAAACCGTCGGGAGCAAAGCTTTCACAGTTGCTCTGTAACGTTGGCACATTTTTGCATAATCCTTAAAGAACAAGTTTAAATAATATATGCCGAAACCAGACCGAAAAGTTCCCCCGTCTAAAACAAAAGTTTTGTATAATTCGACCCAATTTCGTATACGAATATCAAATGAATTAAGTAAACTAGGGGATATGAACCAGTTTGTAATTTCCTCTGTAGTTTTTATCGCCTATTTTTAATATAGGCACTTCCAGGTCTTCCACGAGGATGAGTCCCGTGAGGCTGATTATGTAGTGCAATATAGGGGAGTCTAGTGGTGTCCATAATTTGGACATGACCGTACCAGTCCCTTCTTCGCTATCTACTCCATCTTTTAATATCCTAAACCCCTTATATCTCTCTTATTATGGTGTTTCTCACGCGATCTCTCAGAGTCTTGCCTGATATCGTCCTCAGTGTCTTCATCTTGGGGGCCCTCAAACCTTTTTTTGGTCCTGACTGTGTCTCCCCTTGCTTAAACGCCTTATGTTATTATTGGTCTTACGCATGCTTTATAGATACTCATCTTAATACATTAGTTTATTGTTTTTTGAACAATGATGTAAAACTCCTTATTAAATAATTAATACGAATGAAAAACTTGTGTTTTTCTAGAAGTTATTATATTTTTTGGGGGATGACATGTTTCGCCCTTCTAAGGCATGATATATGTTTAAGAACGGACATTTGATAATGCCTTAGAAGGGCGAAACATGTCATCCCCCAAAAAATATAATAAAACTTCTAGAAAAATATAAGTTTTTTCATTCGTATTAATTATTTAATACATTAGCATAATATTAGCAGAAAATCGATCATTATTATGAAGAAAGAATTTGGTTATCTCCAGGTTTGAACCCAGGTCCCCTGAATTAGGAGCCGAGCATCCTGTGTCCTAGACTATCACCCGATATTAATTGTTTGTTCATTTCTCTTTTGCTATTGCTTCTCGCCGAACGTTCACATAATGTTCGCCGATCTATCTTGAGTATTCCGTCGGCTCTTGTCGTTAATGTATGCTAATTCTCTACAGTACAAAAATAATATTCATGAGATTTGCTCCGCTACAGCCTCCCGTTCCCCTCTTACAACTATCTCCGGCTGCGATCACGACTTCAGTATAGTTTTCCTAGCATAATGAATAATTTTCTCAATACGTATTGTATCATTTTTCTTTCAAGACATTACGTGATTGAGTATTCCACGAAACCTACCGTTCTTTAACATACGAGTATGTCGAGGAAAACATCTGAATTCAGTTTTTTATCTCTTCCCTCATTCTTTCCATGTTTCCAAACCATCTTTTTTTTATTTTTTAAAGACCAATATCAAGGATTTATATCAATGATATTAGAATTTATTTTACAATCTTCAATGTGAGCCAAAAATAGCTCATTATTATGAAGAAGGAATCTGGTCGTGTCCAGGCTTGAACCCATGTCCCTTGGATCAGGAGCCAACTCTCACCTTCATTATTTTGTTCAGAACACTTTCATTCGCACCGCATTCACTTCTTATACTTGCATTTAACACTATCATATACAAATTTACCATATCATATTCATTTAAAAAAAAACAATAAATGCACTATGTCGTTCGTCTTTTTGGTAGAGATTGTGATCTTTCTTAGCATCGGTTACGTAAAAACTTTGGATACGTTTTTCTTTCTTATTGGCGTAAATGTGATCTCATTTTGAAATCTAGAACATTTGTTTTTAAGTCTAATTTTAAAATTGTGTGTCATTCGCCATTCAACCCTTGTTAGAGTCGGGGCAAAACTAAATGACTTGTGATTTGGCATCCGTTTACTCGGGATACATTTGGAAAATTTTCAATATTTTCATTGGTCCTCTTAAGAGCCGCCTGCTACGCCAAACTAACTGTCAAAATGATAATTCCAACTACCCACCCCAACCGCCCTCCCTGGCGCAAACCCTTTTGTCCATTTTCTCCGTCACTTGCTGGGGATGTAAGATAATTTTTACAAAGCTGCACTGAAATACATGGTGTTTATACTCAATTTTCAATGAGGGTGATTCTTTTCACATTTTCTTTGTTATTATGATAGATTTTTAAAGTTTTTGTTTTCATTAGAACAGAAATATTTAGTATTTGAATTTGATACTCTATCATACATGTACTCGTATATGGCCGTGGACTTGGACTGCATTTAATCAAATGAGAGCATTATTTTGCAACGATAATCTTAACTTGAAACTCCGACAAAGATAATGAAAAGTTTTAAGGTATATATTATTATATATAAGAACAAAGCTTTTCTTGTCTAATCACAAAGTGAGTGCTTCATATGAAAATAGAATTTATTTATAGTTTTCATTCGTATTAATTATTTAATATAGGGTTACAACATTGTTCAAGAAGCAATTGATAAATGAATGAGTCATTTGGATAGTTTGGACTCATAATAATAATAAATGGACAAAGAATGACAAAGACAAATATGTCGTCACTGTACATTTCGATAGTTTAAATATGTGAATAACCAGTTTATATCGTTCTACCGATGTTGAAGGTGTAAAGCCTTCGAATCTCAAATGTGGAAAAAACAGTGTTTTAATTCATAAAAATTCGTTATTATGGAATTCCACAGTGTTAACGCCTTGAGTTTATCTAAAATTATGTGAAGTTTAATCATAATTTGTATTTCAAAAATATTCCTCTACTGCTGGTTTCGAAGAATAATAATCCATTTTATGTTTTAAATATTACCCCATCCCATTGGATTCTGCGGAATCACCTTATACCCCTATTGGAATATAAAGGAGCCCTTAAAAGTTTCACCCTCCGTCCTGCCATCGACCCTTCGGTGTAGCTCCGCCACTACTCGCCACTCTTCCGAAATCTTTCCTTTTGACCCCGAATGAAAAGCCGAGTCCACAATACTCGTGAGGCTCTTGTGACCTCTTAAAATGTTCAGTTCTTGAAACGTTCCACCCTAACATTCAGCGCAGAATATTCTAGCAGCATGTCAGCGAACATCCTTTCCCTGTGGAAACATTATTCCGTACGGAATGTGCTAACCTGTCAAATTATATTAAAGACATCACTGGACGACGTCTGAACTCCTTTCAATTTGTATATATAATGAAGATAACACAAGAGGGCTAAGTTAATAACATTATGAATAAATAAAATAAAGCACTTTATCACTAAGTATATACCATTTTATTTGAGTAAGTAGTGCCAACCGGTTTCACTATTTTACGAGCTTCCTCTGGGCCATACACAAACTGTGTATAGCCTTGAGGAAGCTCGCTACAGAATAAAACCGCTTGCCCCTACTTATTCAAATAAAGTGGTTGGTAATAAGTGATACAGTTTTGTTTTAATTTTATTTTTAAAATTTTATAGAAACACGAAGTAAAGGCTTTATATCAAAGTTTTTAATAATATTAAAGTTATTCATTAATTGATTATTACTGTAGTTAAACGTTCAAAATAAATATTTTAATATTTATTTGCATAACTAACTAACTAACAAACTAGCCATCACACCGACTCTACGAAGGGGTAGGCAGAACGAATGGACATTTACATTCATACATCGTGTCATGCACGCACGTCGATTTCTGAGACTCCTCACGTGACCGACATTTAAAATATGATTGATTTGATCGTGCCAAGTTTTCCTCGGCCTTCCTCTTCTAGCTCTTTTAACGATCACGTCGTTTACATATATCTTCTTCACCATTCTGTCTGCACGCATTCTTTTCATGTGTCCAAACCATCTTAACAACCCTTTCATTATTTAGAACACTTTTATTCGTGTATATTTACAATAGCTAACTATAATGCACTGATAGGCTTCTGTGTCCGAAACGTGTTTGTTATAATTTTATTTATTTTTTAAGTAAGTGTTGTTTACAAAGAAATAACCAATATTTATGATCAATTCTTTATTTTATAATTTCAAAATAAATTGTTAATATTTATTTTATTAACGTGTATTCAATGTCCTTTTCTTTGTTAAATAAAAGTGCAATTATTGCCCCTTTTTTATATATTATAGTTAATGAACGCGTAACATTATTTTTTTAATAAAATACACGTAAGATGTCACTCTTATAAAAAAAATCCAAATTCACAAACCATATTTTTTTTATAATGTAATGATATAAATGGAACCAGAAATAGCGGAAGACCGAGGAAAATGTGGCATGATAAAATAAATCAAATATTGAATGTCGGTCATTGAGGAGCCAGAAAATTCGACGCGCGTGCATGACACGATGTATGCATGTTGAGGAAGCGAGAGAAATATGTCAGGAAAAAAAGTGTGGCAGTCCATTCTTTCTGCCTACCCCTTCGAGGAGACGGCGTGATAGTTAGTTAGTTATATTTTTTATGTACATCATTCGTTGATTATATAATTATTTAAAAAAAAAACGATTTTAAACAATATCTCTCCTACTGTTTTTCGGTTTTCTATTTCTTACGGAAAGAAATTACGTTTTTGATGTACCACGAACTTTTACAAAATTCATTCCGCGTCCCTTTCGCCAGACAGTAAAATAGCTGTGATAATTATTTTCCGCCTTTATACGTTTAATTTAATTATCAAAGTGATCACGTCTCTTTTCTTTTAACAATCAAGAAAACGTTTTCCCCATTAAGCTATAATTATTTAAAATAAAATATAAAACTAAACTAGAGGTCCAAGAATCAATTACTTTTGCCGCCATAAACCAAAAGTTTAGCATTTAAGAAAACTTCAAAGCCTTGAAAAGCTGATCTGTTCGAGTGAAGCCATTAAAGTATCCAAAATTAAAATTATCGTATATATTTTAAATATTTATTTTTAAGATAACGTAACTAAAATAGTCATACAACATTTTGAATGTATACAAATACTTGTAGACAAATACTGGATTTAACCGATTGGGGGTTAGTCATTTTTAGGGATTAATTGTATCTCAATAGATACGAAGATGTAAATTGTTTTTTTTTGGTCTGCCTCGACTCCGTTCTCCATTTACATCATTAACGTATACATTCTCAATCATTCTTTCTCCATCCATGCGCTCCATATGTCCGAACCAAATCAAGGCTGTTATACATATTTACGTTTTACGTACATATTCGTGAAAGTACGTTCAGTATCCACCATCATTCAGTCCTTTAACCATTCGATCTCCATACATGCACTCCATATGTCCGAACCAACGCAACGATCCTTTCGTTATTTTGTTAATAATACCTTCTTCCGATCTACATTCCTTTCTTATATCAGCATTTGATATTCTGTCATATATCGTTCTTCCACACATACGTCTTAGGGACCTCATGTTTACCGCATTTTTTCTGCTCTCATCTTTCTTTTCTATGCTCGCTTCCATACATTAGGGTTAGGACCAGAACATATTAATAAATAAATAAAATGTCTCTCTAAAACAGGCTATCTCAGCTAGAAGATATGATAATCATGAGCTGGGTTATACATATATTAATTAATAAATATAAAAATACGCGTTTCATGGGTATATAATCTTCCTAAATATTTATCAGTTTTGACGATTAGATTCAATCAGATTGAGGTGAGAATCGCTTTAAGATTCATCTCGGGTCTTTCGGCATTTACGAAAGGGCTCGATAAACTCGGAGCAGTCTCCCGCGTCTCCCTGGGAACGAATAAAAACCTACGATCCGTGACTCCAGCCAATATATAAGCTCATCACCTTTCCCGCCAGGAACAAGGAAGCTCTGGCGGGTATTTTCCGAAGCTTTCCACACTTTCTTGGTGAAAATTCCAATATTTGTAACAGAGGCGTTCCATCGACAAAAATCACATAATATCATAATTTTTTTATGCACTTTGTTAATACAACACTTACATTAAAAAAATTTAATTACATAGACATGTTTCGGACAACCAGTCCTATTTCAGTGATACATATTTGAAATATTATAAAATGTATCACTGAATAAGGACTGGTTGTCCGAAACCTGTCTATGTAATTTAAATTTTTTAATGTAAGTGTTGAAAAAACAAAGTGTATAAAAAAGAAAAAGAGAAATAAAGCACTACAACACAAAGTATGGCGAATTTAGAAGAAATAAAAAAGTTAGTCACAAGTTTAAAAAATATTAGTATTTAATAATTATCTGTGTATGATACATTGCGAATGAAAGTGTTATGAACAAATTAATGAAAAGAACATTACGATGGTTTGGACACATATAAAGAATAAATGAAGAAAAACGCGTAAAAAAGTACATGTTAACGATGTAAATGAAACTAAAAATAGAGAAAGACCAAGGAAAAAGGTGGCACGATCAAAAAAATTAAATATTGAATGTCGGCCACGTGAGGAGTCGGTGAAATCGACGTGGTTGCATGACACGTTGAGGAAGCGAGAGTATAAGTCAGGAAAGAAAAGTGTGGCAGTCCATTATTTCTGCCTACTCCTTCGGGTAGCGGGCGTGATGGTTAGTTAGTGTTTCTTAAATTTACTAACTAACTAACTTCCTCAACATTCATACATCGTGTAATGCACGCGCGTCGATTTCTCTGACTCCTCACTTGGCCGACATTCCATACTTGATTTATTTAATCGTGCTACGTTTTCCTCGGTCTTCCTCTATTTCTAGTTCTATTTACATTGTTTACATATAATTTTTTTACCATTCTTTCTTCATTCATTCCTTCCATGTGTCCAAACCATATTAATGATCCTTTCATTATTTTGTTCATAACACCATCATTCGCACCGTATTCACTTCTTATATTTTCATTCGACACAATATCATTTACAGAGTATCACACATTCGTCAAAGAGATCTCATTTCTACTGCATTTATTCTACTTTCATTCTTCTTTTGCCAGTTCCATTTTAGTTTTTCTATCGGCATAATAGTAATTCTCACGCGCCGCTACTGTCTTGTGGACTTTTGTTTGCCCCTGGTGGAATTTCAAGAATGCAGGGTTGTAGAAATGAGGCGTATCGAGAGGAAAATATCTGAGCGAAAATTCGGTGACCGTATGACCAGACCCTCGGTATGAAGTGTACATTTAAAGTATACTCGTATGTTTTTGATTCCACCAATTAGTCTGAAGGAAAAATAAATAAATATATCAATAATATTCCGAGTAATTCATGGCTTCATCTTCTTTCGGTGCCGTGTCAGGTCTCCCGAACGTTGGCGATCACTGCAGCAAAGGCATCTCTATCTTATGTATGGAAGTGAAACATGAAACTGGCAAACGAAGGATGAAAATAGAATAAATTCAGTAGAAATGAGATCTCTTAGACGAATGTGTAATTTATGTATTATACATGAAAGAGAGTAGAAGAGAAACATGTCTAACTAACTATCACGCCGTCTCTCCGGAGGGGTAGGCAAAAGAATGGACTGCCGCACTGTTCTGTCCTGACGTACAACTCTCGCTTCTTATTTAATATTTTATTGATTTGATCGTGCCACGTTTTCCTCGGCCTTTCTCTATTTTTAGCTCCGTTATCGTCGTTTACATATAACTTCTTCACCATTCTGTCTTCACTCATTCTTTCCATGTGTCCAAACCATCTTAACGACCCTTTCATTATTTTGTGCATAATACTTTCATTCGCACCGTATTCACTTCTTATGCTTGCATTTGACACTCTATCATATACTGATGTTTACACATTCGTCTTAGAGATCGTCGTCATTTCTACTGCATTTATTCTACTTTCATCCTTTTTTTGCCAGTTCCATGTTTTACTTCCATACATAAGAGTCGGCACAAGAATTCAATTATGCACTGTCATCTTACCTTTTTTAGGTAGCCTTTTGCTTGCGATGACAATTTTATGTTAAATCACAAAATGCAACAGCTAAATTAAACATTTAATAAAAGCTCTTGTAGCGACTATAAACATTTGAATAAACTTATAAACTGTATGTGCCTGTATAGTTTGTTTAATTTTATATACCAAACAAACAGATTCCATTGCATAAAAAATGCAATTTAATGCAACCAAAATGGTTGATGAATTTCTTTCGTAAAGAAGTAAAAACGCAATTAAAATACAAAAGCAATTATTATTCACATTCCGGAAGTAGTCCTGGAGACTCGGAGTCTGTGAGAAGATTAAGGGAGGCTGGAGCAATAAAGAATATTAAAAAAACCGAAACGTTCCAGTAGTTTAATAAGCGATACTGAAAACTTCGCGTTGGAGATCGCTTTTCAGAAATAAAGGAGAATATTAACTGAAAAAGTTTTCCCGACAAAATATCCTGCTAAAGAAAATGCCCCATGTTCTGCTTTATGTATGTGGATTTATTCGTAAATAACAGTTATATCATCTTATTATTATTATTTTAGACATTTGGTCTGTTCCCTTAGCGTTGGAGTTAGTATTGGAGCAAGTTACTGAATTTACGTATCTGGGAAGCATGTTTACAAGAGACGGAAAAATGGAGAAAGACGTCGAAAGAAGGGTTGTTGCTGGGAATAAAATAAATGGCGCACTCAAAGTCATTACTGCAAATAGATATATATCTACAGAAGCAAAGATGGCAGTACACAATGGAGTTCTAGTGCCAACCCTCATGTATGGAAGTGAAGCTTGGAGCTGGCAAAAGAAGGATGAAAGCGGGATAAACGCCGTAGAAAACGTTGTATGATGTAATACCGAACGATGAAATAAGAGCAAATGACTGCATCAGGGATAAAATTAAAAAAGGATCCCTGAGATGGTTTGGACATATGGAACGAATGGATGAGAGTAGAATGGTTAAAAAGTTGTACACAACAGCGTGAGTGAAAAAGAAGCCGAGGACGACCGAGGAAAACATGGCATGCCAAATTAATCAATTTCTAATAGGCGGCCACATTCTAAGTCGGAATAATCGACGTGCGTGCATGGTACGATGTATGTAGAGGAAGCCCAAGAGGTATGCCCAAGAGGTATGCCATAGGCCATTGTGGCGATCCATCCTCTCTGCCTACCCCTCCGGAGAAATGGCGTGATGGTTAGTTAGTTAGTTAGTCTGTTCCTGTTATCAGGCGGCCTCTCTTGGGAGGTCGACTACCAGCTATCCTTCCATCTCTTTCGTGGTCTTCCGGGGGGACGGTAGCCGGCAGGAATCTGATGCGCCACAGCGCGTGGGATTTCGGTGGGATCCATCCTCTGCACGTGCGCATTTCAGTGTCTTCTGCGTTGTCTGCGGCATCTTCCACCATGTAGATTTCGCAGATAGCCGTGTTCCTCAAACTATCTCGAAGAGTCTTTCCTGCTTTCATCCTCAGCGTCCGCATCTCTGCCGCCCGCACTTTAGCCTTCGTTCTGCTCTGGTCTCCAGCCGATCTGCTGGAGCCACATTTCAAATGCGTCCAGTCTGTTCATTGAGTTGACTGATTATATAATGGATGTCAAATGAGGTAAGAGATGCCGGTTCTCTTGCTATCTTTCGTCGAAAATGCTTCCAATATGTTCTAAGTACCGATATTTAATGTTTTTGTTGTTTTTCTCGTTTGCGATTTTTATATTATTAAGTAATTGTTTATAAAAGATTGTATTATAAGTTGCAAAATGTTCCTGTAATTTTTTATAACTTTATTAAATAAAATAATAATAATAAAAACAACCGAACCACATCACAACTACAGATTTATTTGATCGTGCCACATTTTTCTAGGTTTCTAGTTCCATTTTTATATAGTCCAACTGTATTTATTGTTTTGAATTAGGAATCACAGTGAATTAAATTAGATTAATTGTATCTCAATAGAGACGCAGATGTAAATTGTTTTTTATTTATTTTTAGAAACAGAATATGGTGGCCGGGTTAAGCGATTGCTTTATGTTAACAACATTCCCCATTGCGCCCTTCTTACGACCACCACGTCTGACAAAATTTTGATGATATGCTACTATGTTGAGACACACTTCACATTTTTTAGGTCAATCTACACTAGCGCCATCTATTAAGAATATTTGTAAGCATTAAGCAGATTGTAAGCATTAAACAAATTAAATTCGAATATCGAATTTCACAATCGCAGTTTGTGTAGTGAGTGTATCAAATTAGCCGGCAGCAATATTTGTCCGGTTTTAAACAAACTTCGCACGCCGCAATGGTGTGATTAAATATCAACTTTGCCCTAACAAATCCACGTTTCATTTGAACCATTTTGTTTACACAACTGTTGATTCAAACTGTTGTTTTACAACCCGACAATGCGTAGTTCCCGACATATTAATCCACTGTGATTTCAAAACAGCCAACTCCCGAAGCAAAATGTATTATGTGCTTCGCGATTCATCTAATCCCATTTGATCCAGAAGACTTTTGAGTATGTTGTAAAAATATTAACTTTTTACTTTGTATTCGATGATGAATGTGAATAATTCCAAGGTAGCACCACAATCTGGTGGTGGTCTAGGGGATAGAGTGCCTGGCTCCTGATCCAGGGGACTTGAGTTCAAGCCTTGACACGACCACATTCTTTATTCATAATAATGAGCTATTTTATGCTCATATTGGAGATAACCAACTAACTAACCAACTAACCATCACGCCATTTCTCCGGAGGGGTAGGCAAAGAGGATGGATCGCCACAATGCTATGTCCTGGCATACCTCTCGGGATTTCTCTACATTCATACATCGTACATGCACGCACGTCGATTATTCCGACTTCGAATGTTACCGCCTTTTAGTAATTCATTAATTTGGTCATGCCATGTTTTTCTCGGTCGTTCTCGGCTTCTTTTTCCACTCACGCTGCTTGTGTACAACTTTTTAACCATTCTACTCTCATCCATTCGTTACATATGTCCAAACCATCTCAGGAATCCTTTTTTAATTTTATCCATGATGCATTCATCTGCCTTACATTTTTAGTTCAGTATTTATCGCCGTATTGTTATAATGTGTGGTCACAAATTTAATGCTAGTACTAACTAACTAACCATCACGCCGTCTCACCGAAGGGGTAGGCAGAAAGAATGGACTGCCACACTTTTCTTTCCTGACATTATTATTATTATTATTATATTTTGTTGAATCGCTCTTTGCATCATGACAGCATGAGCCAAAGCGATGTAAAGGGTATTATAGCTATCATAGTGATTCTCGTGACATGTGATAGGTAGCTAATCTATGGCCATTTTGTTGTCACGTGAATTCTACACCAGACCAAAGACAGTGTGACAATCAAGCTGCCCTCGCCGGGAATCGAACCCGGAACCTTCGGGGTGGCAGTCAATGCACTTACCGCTCGGCAACGACATATTTCTCTCGCTTCCTCAACATTCATACATCGTGTCATGCACGTGCGTCGATTTCTAATACTAGTAAATACACCTCGTTTCCCGCGGGGCGAAAAGAGAAGGATGGAGTGCCGCATCGGTTTAAGTGTGACAGTCCATTCTTTCTGCCTACCCTTTCGGGGAGACGGCGTGATGGTTAGTTAGTTAGTTAGTTTTAGTAAATATACATTAATGGTTCAATTAGCTAACCTTAGATCTATTTTTGTGTGTGAGCATTTTAAAATACATTCGCCGCTTGAAGTCTTTCAATAAATCAATCACTGTAGCCACATTACATTTTTTATTTGTTTATTTTATTCAGAAACACATTTCGGTGTACTTTCCCACAAAATAGAACGATTCTAGCAAAGCATTTTCGTTTTCAATTTATCTCCCGCCTTTTTCTAGTAATTCAAATTCGATTCCGCGGACATTTTTCCCGCCTAGAAAACAAACGAAACGCCGGGATAACAGGACCCCTGTCAGCTGCAATCAGTTCGCTTGTTTCCCTTCAATCTGTCCGGCCGAATGCTAACTGACGCATATTAAATCGATGTCAGTTAACATCAGTTCGTAAATTGCACGCTAATGAGGACACGCTTAGGCCGGTAGCGCACTACGTACGACATTTCGCCACGCGACAAAAACGCAAAGCTTACGACCAAAAAAAAAATATGAAATAATCATATCTATTTATTCTTGTTCTTCCTCTAAGTTTAGGTCGTATGACCTGTTTGTGACGGTGGGCTGTCCTGGGATGACGATGTCCAGCCATCTCTCCATCTCTTCGGCGGCCTTCCTGGTAATCTCTTGCTGCTTGGGTTTTCATCTTTAACAATTTTTGCAATTCTTGTATTCTCCATGCGGTCCACGTGGTCTCTCCAAAAGCGCCTTCTGCTTCTTTCCCATCTCACTGTGTCTTCAACACCACAGACAGACCTTATCGTTTTATTTCTGATCCGATCTCTGAGGGTTTCGCCTGCGATGGAGCGTAGGGTTCGCATTTCTGCTACTCTAAGAAGGTTCTCAGTTCTATTCTTAGCTACAAAATGATTCAATGCAATGCTTTACCGATTTCGCTGGGTAAGATTCTTCTTCTTACTTACCCTATTCTCGTCCACCCCTAAACAAAGGCCTCCTCCATTTGTTTCCACGCCATTCTGTCTTGTGCAGACTGCATCCATCCGACGTGTCGATTATGGTCATCCTTCCACCGTAGTAGCGATCGTTCTGCACTTCTCTTTGCGGTCCATGGACTCCAAATCAGCAGTCATTTTATCCATTGTTCGTCCGAAGTTGGACTATCGCTGGGCTTAGAATTTATTTCTTCAGCATTGTTTGCAGTGATATCCATTAGTATTATATAAATCATTTAGGCTTAATCCTATGTATGTTTATTTTTTAATGTGTATCAATAAAACCGTTATGTTTTGTGCTAATTGTTATTATTTTCTTTGTTACAGGTAATCGAAGTACACGATCAGAAGAATTCTACTAATGAAGTTCATACATACATATAAGATCGGGTAGTAAGTTTAACTTTTTGTTTACCTATACCCAAGTAGCTTACTAATAATCGCGAAGGGTTGTACAGAAATTTTGGACTGCCCTCAGTATTCATGACATACTACCCATTACCGCATTCTTAAAACGCATCATGCACACACGTCTTTCATTCCTATTTCAACAGTTGACTTTGAGAAATTGGTCGTTTTAAGTGATTTGTCTATTTTATCTCGGGTTGTAATTCTATTTTAAAATATTTAAACACACTTCCGGAGAGAATTCACTTCTACCCCATTAGGTACTATTTTATATGAATAGTATTTTTAATATTTAAATAAATAATTCTTTGCCAAATTTGTCCAAAGACAGAAAAAAGAACATCAAAGTAAATATCCTTGGAACCATGTGACTTGACTCCTCACGTGACCGACATTTAATATTTGTTTGATTTGATCGTGCCACGTTTACCTCGGCCTACGTCTATTTCTAGCTCATTTCACGTCGTTTACATAAATATACCTTCTTCACCATTCTGTCTTCGCTCATTCTTTCCATGTGTCCAACCCATATTTCATTATTTTGTTCATAACACTTACAATCGCACCGCATCCACTTCTTATATTTCCATTTGACACTCTATCTTATAAAGATTTATCACGCATTCGTCTTTGAGATCTCATTTCTATTGCATTTTTTCTACTTTCATCCTTCTTTTGCCAGTTTCGTGGTTCACTTCCACACATTAAGAAAGCGATACAGTGTTTTAAATTATTTCAAATTATTGTTAATTACTATAAGAAATCGTATTAAGTTAGGGATAAGCTGTCACAATACGACACGTTCCGACGAATTGTGTCCCGCGAAATGGACCGTTTCGTCTGTGTGTCAACGGCTTAATGAGGATACGTTTACCGCTTCGTCTCAACGCGTAAAATCCGGTATTACCCCATCAATTTGTCAATTTGTCGCGTGTCAACCGACACAGTTTGCGAATTGACGGAATGGCCGCGTTTTGCGTTGATTAATTATGTCCGAACACGGCTTTAGATCCTGGATATTGTTGATTTCAGCTTCCTGCACAATCGGCGCGCGGTAGCAATGATGTTTTTGATACAAATATCTAAATTTGTTTTCGAATGTATACAAATACTTGTAGACACATACTGGATTTTACCCATTGCGGGCTAATCATTTTAAAGGATTAGAAATATATTACCGTCAGCATAGTATGCATTCGTCCAATCCATTCTAAACCACGGTTTAATAGGATAGGGAGAAACTACAATAACTACACTTAACCCAGTTATTGTAGTCCAAAAGACAATAATTAGAGTCATCACCAAAAAACCATATCGTTACCCTTCAGACCAACTGTACGATGAATTTCAAGTACCGGACATAATACAACTATATACGAGTATAAGAAATTTAGTCGTGCACTACCACAAGGACACCGACAGACACATAAAAGGACAACAAACGTACAACACACGCAACAAACATAACCATTCTGTACCAAAAACTAAAACTTCCTATGCATTTCTACTATCTTGGACCCAAACTATATAACATAATAAACAAAACTATAAACGACCCACAAAAAATGACAATGCACAATTACAAAAAAAAACATGTAACAACGGAGACATTAAAAAAAGGGCGGCTTGAATGCAGTGAAATTTAAAAAAATAAGTAAATTATTTAAATAGTGTTATTATACTCGTATATTATATAAGACAATTAATTTTAAGTTATACACTTTAGGATATGTGTTGCTCTCCTGTTCATTAATTGTTCCTTAAATTTACAAATTTTATATTGAAATTATATGGAGTGCTAGGAATGCCTCCCTAGAACGGGTTACCCCAGTTGGGAAGTATTAAAACCATGTGCTTGGTAAATGATCAATGAATTGTATTTTTTCGAAACGGAATATGGTGATCGAGGCGTTTACAGGACTTATGAACTGTCATTGGTTGGGTTAAGCGATCGCTTTATGTTAACAACATTCCCCATTCCGCCCATCTTACGACCACCACGTCTTACAAATTTTTGAAAGATGTATATATGCTACTATGTTTAGAAACACTTAAAAAAATTTAGGCCAATCTACACTAGCGACATCTATTAAGAATAAATGTAAGCATTAAGCAGAAAATCTTCATTAATGCAATGTGAAAGGCTACACAACTATCATACATTGCTATTTTTTGGAAACAGAATATGGTAGTCGAGGCGTTTACAGGACTTATGACCAGTCATTGGTTGGGTTAAGCGATCGCTTTATGTTAACAACATTCCCCTTTTGCCCTTCTTACGACCACCACGTCTGAATTTTTTTTTTTGAAAGATGTATATATGTTACTATGTTGAGAAACACTTCACAATTATTAGGACACTGGCAGAAGAAAGATGGGAGAAGAATAAATGCGGTAGAGATGAGGTCCCTAAGACGTATGTGTGGTAGAACGATGTACGACAGAATCTCAAATGCTGATATTAGAAAGGAATTTAGAGCGAAAGAAGGTATTATGAACAAAATTATGATAGCATCGCTGCGTTGTCTCGGACATATGGAGCGCATGGGTGAAGAAAGAATGGTTAAAAAAGTATACGTTAACGATGTAAATGGAGTATGGAGTCGAGGTAGACCGAGGAAAACATGACATGACCAAATTAATAAAATTTTAAAGGTTGGTCATGTCATAAGCCGGAAGAATCGACATGCGTGTATGATTCGCTGTATGAATGTGGAGGAAGCTAGAGAGGTATGTCAGGATAGAGTAGTGTGGCGGTCCATTCTCTCTGCCTACCCCTGCGGGGAAACAGGGTGATGGTTTGTTTGTTTGTACAATTCTTCTTCTTCTTAAAGTGCCCTGTCAGGTCCCCCCGACGTTGGCGATCACTCTGGTAAACTCTTCCCTATCCTGCGCTGCCCGGAATAGCTCCTCCACAGTTTCGATTCCCGTCCATTCCCTCACATTGCGCAGCCAAGAGATCCGCCTTCAAAATCAGATGCAGCAGGCGATATTTCTCTCCTCGTAGAACGTGACCCAGATATGAAATCTTGCGGACTTTGATCAATGTCAGCAGCCCTCTATTTACTCCTGCACGATTCAGGACTTTTGTGTTCGTCATTCTGTTTGTCCATGTACATGTGTATAGTTAGGGAAAGAAAAAGAAGAAAAAGTATATAAATAATACATTGAAATTTTAGGAGATTTCGTATATTTTCACCCGGGATTTTCCACTCTAGCTGTTCTAAAGATTTCAGTTGAGAACATTTATTAAAAACCAGAGTGTTTCTACAAGAAAAGTTCATCGGAACAAAATGTAAATGAAATGAAATAAAAATGTTTGATACTCGTTCCTCTTGGCTTCTTACGAGAGCTATTAGTGGAAAATCTCGAGGGTCGAATGGAAAAAATAATAAATAAGTAAAGCCTAAGAAAAGCTCCCAGATTATTTACGTAAATTTTTATTCAAACATTTCGGCGACCCGCCCGTTTTGTGATTTCAAGGGACACGGGATCGGGTTCCCTTTCGGAGTCTTGACGTTATTTGCATGCCTTTAGGATTATTTTATTACTTTTGCTGTACTATGAAGTGGCCGGCCCTTGTCAAATGTTTCGGTCCCATTTATTGACCAATCTGTGTCTGGCCCTTGGTACTCTAATATTTAAGGTTTTTCTTTCGAGATTTCATATATATTTTTAGACGTAAGCACCTACACAATAACTTATTTAAGCATTCATCTTAAATTCGATACATTCAAAATAATTTTTCTCAAAAATAATTATACAAAACGATGTTTTTTAACTACTTCCTCTTTTGTCTTTATTTCGACAGCGACCGGTTTCGCCAGGCTCGCTGTCGAAATAAAGACAAAAGTGGAAGTAGTTAAATAACATCGTTTTATTTAATTATTATTTAAAATGTTAATTAAATTATTATTTAAATTTTAATTATTATTCAAATCTGTATATGATAGAGTGACAAATGCAAGTATAAGAAGTGAATGTGGTGCGAATGAACGTGTTATGAACAAAATAAGGAAAGGGTCATTAAGATGGTTTGGACACATGGAAAGAATGAGTGAAGACAGAATGGTAAAGAAGATATATGTAAACGGCGGAGCAAGAAATAGAGGAAGGCCGAGGAAAACGTGGCACGATCAAATCAATCAAATATTGAACGTCGGTCACGTGAGGAGTCGGAGAAATCGACGTGCGTGCATGACAAGATGTATGAATGTAGAGGAAGCGAGAGAAGTATGTCAGGACAGAACAGTGTGGCGTTCCATTATTTCTGCCTTCCCCTCCGGGGAGACGGCGTGATGGTAAATTAGTTGTTAGTTTATTATTTAAAATGAACTTCCAGAGATTTCAGTAAAATCGTTTGATTATTTTTTCTTACATTTAACCGTTTTAGTACCGTGATGTTTTAACTTAGGAACACTCACATACCGCATGTTTTTAATTATTTAAAAAAAAAATAGGGCTAATGGATTATATGCTTTATGGTTGAAATAAACCTATAAAATGATATATTAAGTTTAATTTTTTCAAGTTGCATTATCGAAATTTCGTTTAATTTTTACATTTTTATAAAAAAAATATTGATTGAAAGCAAGCATAAAAAATTAAAAGTATGTTGTATCAGTTCTTGTATATTATCAATTGAAATTATATTCTTTTCAGTTATATCCTTTTGATCCTTTATATCAATCTCACCATAAATGGTAACCCTAGTGCTCGACTTCTACAAAAATCGCCTTTTCAATAAGATCGACCAAGTGACACGTTTTCCTCGATCTTCGTCTATTTCTAGTTCCATTTACATCGTTATCATATATATTTTTTTACCATTCTTTCTTCATTCATTCTTTCCATGTGTCCAAACCATCTTAATGATCCTTTCATTATTTTGTTCTTATGAATCATGTTATCACCATCATTCGCACCGCATTCACTTCTTATATTTCCATTGACACTCTATATAACACAGAGTATCCGCACATTCGTCTAAGAGATCTCATTTCTACTGCATTTATTCTACTTTCATCCTTCTTTTGCCAGTTCCATGCTTCGCTTCCATACATAAGGGTCGGTAGAAGAACACCATTGTGCACTGCCATTCTAGCTTTTTTGGATTGGATTTTGTTTGCGATGACATAAGTGCACCATTCACTTTGTTGCCTGCCCCAACCCTTCTTTGCATATCCCTCTCCACTTGCCCATCTTTTGTAAACATACCACCTAAATACACGAACTTATCTACTTGCTCCAAATTTTCACCATTCCAGTATATCCTTCCTAAACTAGCCTAGCTAAAAGCCTGATACAGCTGTAGTTGCGATCTGTAAACTTCCTACTGCATTTATTCTACTTTCTTACTTCTACTGCATTTATTCTACTTTCATGCTTCTTTTGCCAGTTTCATGCTTCGCTACGGTGAAGATACTTTAAAAAAATCAAACGTAACCTTGGACTGATTCACATTCATCATCATATGAAGATTTATGACACGTTCGTCTAAAAGATCTCATTTATTAATTTTTCATCCTTTTGCAGTTTGATATTTTAATTTTCTCTTCCATGTTTAGTTATTTATTATGTACGTTGAGAATTTCAACGCTTTTCGCTACTGCTTCCACGTTTTTTCACATCTAATCCATCATGGAATATTTAATATAATCGCGTGATTGATTACAATACCTTAAAAAAATACAACCCGTTCTTGTGTCCATTCGTTCATTATTTTCTGACATGCTCTACACTATTGCCCAATCGATCATATTTAAAAATTTATCCCAGTTTTCTCTCGGCCGTATTTAAATCAAATCACTATAAAAACATTATTTCATTTTCACTCACCCTCAATAAAATCAGTTTACCATAATACGTTATCATATTCGTGATATACACCAATCACTGAAGTACCAGTTGGTACAAAGCTTTTCATTCTACAACCACGTGAATCAGCTTTTCCACAGTTCCTACCCTGTGTTTACTCGAATTGTTTTGTAGCCACAAAAAAACCATCACGCCGTTTCCCCGAAGGGGTAGGCAGAGAGAATGGACCGCCACACTACTCTATCCTGACACACCTCTCTAGCTTCCTCCACATTCATACAGCGAGTCATACACGCACGTTGATTTTTCCGACTTCTAACATGACCAACCTTTAAATTTTGATTAATTTGGTCATGCCATGTTTTCCTCGGTCTGCCTCGACTTCGTACTCCATTTACATCATTACCGTATACTTTCTTAAATATTCTTTCTCCATCTATGCGCCCCATATGTCAGAACCAATGCAGCGATCCTTTAGCCCATCGTAGGCGTTGAGACTTACAGAATCTCACTACTGTTTCCTGGTTAATCACTACTTCAAGTTTAAGGTTTCTTTTAATTCTGTAAGTCCCATCTTTCAGCGTGGGTCCAACATTTTTTCGCAATATTTTCCTCTCAATGACTGGTCAATAGCAAGGGAAAATAAGAAGACAGTTTTTTTCTCAATACGGACAAGATCAACAACTCTAGATTATGAAAAATGTCGTGCGATACTAAACATTTTCTTACATTTTTTGTGTGACTCCCGGCTTTAACTTAGTATTAAATATCCCCTGTACTTAGAGTATTTCCCATATTCGCAGTACAGGGCCAACTCATTCCCATAGGTTTATTGCCCGTCCAAAGGGCGTATCCCAGCGAAGGCTTTACGTATTTGATCGAACATTATTAAAACAGTGTTTCACGGTTCGGTGCATCCACCGCTAACGGCGGCTCGCTGTATTTTTTTTTTGCCTTTTATCCGAACGGGCGCTAACCGAACGGATTTCAGGAGAGGAAGTTCTTTCAGGGAATTCGTTCTTATTTTTTCTTCCGATCTCCACCCACTGGTAAGCCGACAAGATTGATTTTGAAGATATTCAATATGATTATCCCTTCAAGCGGTAAAAGATTTTTACTCGGTGACATATTTGCAAAAAAATACAATAATTTATACTTTATCAAATCGTGTCTTTCGATTGAGTTAAATCATTCGATTGAAAAAAATCTAATAATAATACACTTTTAGTGTTTGTATCAAACCCACGTGAGAAAGTAAACTTAGAATAAAATCGGAGAACAACATTTGAAGAAAGAAATATAAAAAGGAACAAGGAAAAGGAGAAAGTGTGGGCGAGGACGAATAGAATGTTAGAACGGTGAGTCATGCTCATTAGGGAACAATTATAGAGAATTTCTATTTCAGATTTTTGTAGTATAATTAATTTATTTTTATACGAATATTTAAAATTATTTTCAATGGGGAACATGTCTAAAATGTAACTATCTGAAAGATTAGTTTGATTATTATATAAGGGTAGATTATTGTTAAGGGCTTTCTTAATTTCCAAAGCTTCTAAATTATCTAATATTAGACCCGGGGAATTTTCGTGAAGCATTTTCAGGCCAGAATTTTTAAATTTTTGATAAAATCCATTGTTCTGGCCGAAACACTATGATACCATATTATTTTAAACTGTTAAATTATATAACTTTGTTTTATGTATCACAGCTTATTTTATTTTACGCGACAGCTGTTTCGTCAACCTATGTTGACATCATCAGGTGTTACAATAATATCTCAAATGTCAAATTTCGTGATTTATCGAACCTTAGTGTGTATTTGTTCCTATGTCAATTTGAATGATTTCTTTGATATAATTTTGAAGTTCTTTCTGGAGTTGAGTTAGGTACCTAAATATTTTAATTAAATAAATGGTTAGTTACTATTTATAGGAGAAAATATTAAAGGTGCAAAATATTATATAATAATAATAAAATAGTCAAAAACGATGAAACATAATAAATTAAAAACGATAAATAATAACAGGAAGTAGAATACATTAATAAGAAAGGTGACAAATGTTGAAGGTAGTATTAATATTTTTTAGATAGATTATATATTATCTAAATACAGTCTAGCTAAAAAATAATAATACTTTTGTCTCCTTTCTTATAGATGTAACTACTTCCTGTTATTTTAATCGTTTTTAATTTATTATGTTTCATCGTTTTGGACTCTATACTATGTGTATTTGTTTCTTCTAATTACTGTTTAATTATTATTATTATTATTATTATTATATTTTCCACCGTCTGAGGAGACGGCGTGATGTGAGTGAGTTCTAGTTAGTTTTACAAAGGGATCTTGTACTTAATTTTTTATTTTGATATTTTATGCGTAAAACTACCCCTTTTTCTAGATATTAGCATGTGTATTGAGTGCATTATTCTTTAGTAAACTATAAAATGCAGTGCAAAATCTGTGTTTGTTTGTTCTCTCCCGTGGAGCATACTTAATCTTGTTCTTGTTTGCCTGTAGACTTCAGTATCTACCCCTGTGTGAAAACATTTCCTTTGAGCTGCATAAACTTTGTTTACTTATGAGAGAAGCATATAAAATTTCCACGTTTAAATTCATACAGAGCAAGAATTTTATATATAAAAATATTTTTGTTTCATATGTGCGTAGCCTTTATTCTATGAGACCAACAATTTTCGTCTTTCCAAAGGTCCTTTTACACTGGACAGTCATCAGCCGATACCGACACGTCACGCGTTTGCGTTGAGCAAATAATCGTTTTGTTTATTTTGATGCTGTATTTTTACTTTTAATTTATGCCGATTCCCTTCAAATACAGGTATATACCCGAGATCGAACTCGGAATCTTCGGGGTGGCAGTCAATGCACTTACCACTCGGCCACGAAGGTCGTCAATATCAATTACTTACAGTGTGATATGGTTCAATCCTCTGCCTACCCCTGCGGAGAAACTGTGTGACATTAGGGGTCTAACTAACTAACTAACTAACCATCACGCCGTCTCCCCGAAGGGGTAGGCAGAAAGAATGGACTGCCACACTTTTCTTTTCTGACATATTTCTCTCGCTTCCTCAACATTCATACATCGTGTCATGCACGCGCGTCGATTTCTCTGACTCCTCACATGGCCGACATTCAATATGTGATTTATTTGATCGTGCCACGTTTTCCTCGGTCTTCCTTTATTTCTGGTTCCATTTACATCATTAACATATAATTTTTTTACCATTCTTTCTTCATGCATTCGTTCCATATGTCCAAACCATCTTAATGATCCTTTCATTATTTTGTTCATGACACCATCATTCGCACCGCATTCATTTCTTATATTTTCATTCGACACTCTATCATACACAGAGTATCCACACATTCGTCTAAGAGATCTCATTTCTACTGCATTTATTCTACTTTCATCCTTCTTTTGCCAGCTCCATGCTTCGCTTCCATACATAAGGGTCGGTAGAAGAACACCATTGTGCACTGCCATTCTAGCTTTTTGGATAGGTTTTTGTTTGCGATGACATTAGGGGTCAGTTTGTACAATTCTACGAATTTTATTTTTAGACTGCCTTTTGTGTGTTTTGCATTCAAGGCAGACAATTGTTGAGTCGCGGCTCGGACGACTCAGTGCTCAAGCAATGAAGCATACTGCTAATCTAATTACTTCCAAAGTAAACCCCTCCGAACAAAGCGTTCCTTTTGTAATAGCCGGTACTCGAGCGAATGGGATTTCGTAATTTTATTAGCTTTTTCTAATAAGCAACCAGAGCGGCGTATTAACATCAACTTTTCAGGAATCCATTATATTATTTCAGACTCGTCCTCAAAGCTCCTGAACGGAAGAATCAAAGCGGTGGATCGGAACCTTTGTAGCAATACAAAGGAATCCGGAGGAGAGATAAAGAAAAACGCAAACTGGGATTCATCTTAACAGCCAGTCCGAGTACCTACTTCAAAGGGATTTCAACAAAAACTTCCTTCGAGGGTTTTTATTGTGATTTCGCAGGGCGTTGGAACGGAACAATCTCTCGAGGATTCCAAGTCGCTATTTCATTAGCACACATTTAATCAAAGTCCACACATCGTCTTTCCATCTGACTTCACGGTAGCATTTTTTTTACAAATAAAAAAGTCGTGTCATGCAGGAAATGTCGTTTGTCTTCTGATTTAATGTGTATTCGACCCTTAAACTCAATAATACCAAGCTCCCATTCCCAATTATATATAACTAACTAACCATCACGCCGTCTCCCCGAAAGGGAAGGCAGAAAGAATGGACTGTCACACTTTAACCGATGCGGCACTCCATCCTTCTCTTTTCGCCCCGCGGGAGACGCGGTGTGATGGGTGGGACAAATTAATCATTTTTAAATTTCTATATAAATTATGTCTTTTCAAATGTATGTTTTTTCTAACTAACTAACTATTATAACTAACCATCACGCCATTTCTCCCGAGGTGTAGGCAGAGAGGATGGACCGCAACAATGTTCTGTCCTGGCATACCTCTCGGGTTTCCACTACATTCATTCATCGTACCATGCACGCACGTCGATTATTCCGACTTCGAATTATTATTCTGATGACTTGTATGTTAAGTGCGTCGTTTTGTAAAATCAATTACTCCAAGGGTGCACTAGGAAATGACTGACCGAACAGTGCAGTCTTCAGAAGTTTTCTAAATTTAACGTCACTATCCTCATACTTAATACTAACATGGAGGCTATTCCACGTCAACGGACCCGCAACGCTGAAAGCACGATCATAGAAACATCGAATGTGGCCTCCTTTTAGTAATTGATTAATTTGGTCATGCCATGTTTTCGTCATGAAGTTAAACACAAGTGAAGCCCACTAAATATACAATTATAATAAAAAAATCAATATATTTTTTTTCTTTATTTAAAATGAAATATAATATATTTTTTTATACATTTTTTTACGTATAGATGGTCACGTTTAAAAATATTACTTTACAACTTATTAATACGATTCACATATCTACGGAAATTATATCAAAAACGCTTTCATGAAAATGCTTCTTATAAGAGCCGGGGTGAGTAGCAACCCTTTGAATGAGTTTGAAGGAAAATAAATAAATTCTGGTCTTACTAACAATATAAACAAAAAAACACCGTGCTTTTTCACTCCTCGTGTCGGCCATTGTTTACCTTCATCAAATACTTTCAAACCCGTTCAAAGCAAAACACCGGGTGAAAAGCCGCTGAAGACTTTTCTGTAAAATGCAGAGTGAAATTTCCACGGAGCTTGGCGTGCACAAAGAAGAATTCACGGGGTGGTTTTTCTAAGAGGGTGACCAAATTACTAATGAAAAACACCCCGCTGTTTAAAAATCTTTTTCTCTTCTTCTTCTTCTTATTGAGGGTCTTGTAGTCTGTTTTTAAAGAGGAATTGGCCTCCTGCGAGGTTGAATCCCAGTTGTCAATCCATCTCTTTGGTGGTCTGCCCGGGGGTCGTTTACCTTGGGACTAGCCGTGCAACACAATGAAGAGGAGTCTGGGTGGATCCATTCTCCTCACGTGTGCATACCAGTATCTTCTCCTTTGCTTTCCTCACCTTACGACATCCTCGACCTCGCATATCTCCCTTATCTGTTTACTTGTCTGTTTACTTCTGTTTATCTGTCTGTACTTCTTATTCTCTCTTGCCAGAGAACTCTAAAAATCTGAATCTCCAAAATATTTTCCAAAAGCACTTATTATAAATGTTAAACGGAACTTCTCGTAATTCTAAAAAAATTACAAATATGGTTAACATTCGTCAAGATATTTGATAATGCCTTAGACAGACGAAACATTCATTGACATGAAATATAATAAAACTTCTAGAAAACAGACGTTTTCATTGGTAATAATTATTAGTATTAATTACTTGGAATTCTGGTCCCAACCCTTATGTATGTAAGCGAAGGATGGAATTAGCAGAGGAAGGATGAGAGCAGAATAAATGCGGTAGACATGAGATCTCTAAGACTTATGTGCGGCAGAACGATATACGACAAAATCTCAAATGCTGATATAAAAGTGGAATGTAGAGTGGAAGAACATTATGAACAGAATTATGAAAGGATCGCTGCATTGGTTCGGAAGTATGTAGCGCATGGATGAAGAAAGAATAGTTAAGAAAACATACGTTAATGATGTAAATGGAGTAAGGAGTCGAGGTAGACCGAGGAAAACATGGCATGACCGAGGAAAACATGTCATGTTAGAATCGACCTGCGTGTATGACTCGTATCGAATGTGGAGGTAGCTAGAGATGTGTATGAGAATAGAGTAGTGCGGCGGTCCATTCTCTCTGCCTACCCCTGCGGGAAAATGGCGTCATTTTTTTGTTAATTATATCATATAATATGGAGTTTTACATCATTTTTCAAAAAAGAATAAACAAATGAAGAGTTGAAGCGTTGCCCAAGTATAAATTTGGGGATCTAGCCTTTGCAGTAGCCGGCTCAATGTGTTTGTCATTTAGTAATTGATTAATTTGGTCATGGCATGTTTTCCTCGGCCGTGCTCGGCCTCTTTTTCCATTCGCCATTTTATGAAATATAAAAAAAATAAAGCAGCATATTCACCCGACATTCAAGCGACCGTAGAAAAATCCCCGCCGAGCGGTCTTTATGAGCCCCATACACGTGTTTTCCTCAATATAGACCCTCAATGCGAGCGCCAGTCATCGGCGCGAACAATTTCCCCAAATTTCCCAGAATTCTCCCGAATTCCCCAGGCCCGGAATTAGATCAACTATTATTACCTTTTGGCGAGGCTTAGCTCCCCAAATCTTCGACTCCATTCCGCCCCGAGTGGCCTGTCTTGTGTGGAATAAGGGATGCTTCTGAAATCCGTAAAAATACTTTATTTTTAAACTTAATATAACGTATTGTTTGTGAATGTATACTTATACTTGTATACGAATACTAGATTTCACCCATGGTGGGTGATAATTTCATGAAATTTAATTGTATCTCAATAGAGACGAAGATGCAAACTGGAAACTGAACATGGTTGATCAAGGCGTTTACAGGACCTATGACCTGTCATTGGTTGGGTTAAGCTCACGCTTTATGTAATAACAACATTCCCCATTCCACCTATTTCTTTATGACCATGTAAGACAAATTTTTGGAGGTTGTATATATGCTACAAATCTATGCCTATCTTCACATGTCAGTTTCAATACACCATCTATGTAGATTAAATTAGTTTGCTAAATGCTAAAAATTAATCTCCATAGATGGCGTTAGTGTGTGGATTATATAGATTAATCTTAAAAAGATTAACATATGTAATCAAATCTATAGATGGTGTATTGAAACTGACATGTGAAGATAGGCATAGATTTGTAGCATATACGAGTATACAACATCCAAAAATTTGTCTTATATGGTTATAAAGAAATAGGGAATGTTGTAATTACAACTAAATGGGGAATGTTGTAATTACATAAAGCGTGCGCTTAACCCAACCAATGACAGGTCATAGGTCCTGTAAACGCCTTGATCAACCATGTTCAGTTTTCAGTTTGCATCTTCGTCTCTATTGAGATACAATTAAATTTCATTAATATAACGTGATTTTCTCCTTAGAACATGTGTTATTATGTATACCTTAATATCTAATATAAGATCGATACGTTTTTTTTAAATTAATTTTAACAAGTAAATTTTTCTCAAGGTGTTTCTAAGGGTGACACCTTCATCCGTTTATATCCTGATAATGAAAATGTGAAGAAAAAAATCGTTTATAATGAAATTCCAGTGTGTTCGCGCATTAAGTTTATCATTTAATAAATCAAGGACATATTATTTTTTTACATTTATATTAGATCATTTTTTTATTGTGAATTTGTTATTCTCTAAAAATCCAAAATAGCACATTGGTGAATCACGAAAATCTTAATTTGATTCCTTTATTTCTTCACAATATTCGCCTTCGCTTTGTGTTGTGGGTTCACATTTTAATTAATATAATAACACATTGTACAAATTGTATACATCGAGGTCACAACCAAAACATGTCTGCAAATAAAGTAATTCGAATGAAAGCGTCGGTTTTCTGGAAGTTTTATTATATTTTATGTGAATGACATGTTTCGCCTTTCTATGTTTTTATCAAATATCCAATTTGATAATAACTTAAAATGGCGATAAATATAATAAAACTTCAAGAAAACAGACGTTTTCATTCGTATTAATTTTTAGATATATTATTTGAAATTTTTTTTGATAATGCATTCGAAAGGCCAAACATGTCATTCCCATAAAATACTCGTATAATAAAACTTCTAGAAAATAATGAAAACGAATACATGTTTGGTGTGCTCCCACTTGTGTTTAATGTCGACCGGTTTCGGCAACTTGCTGCCATCTTCTGGTCCGAAACCGAAAACCGGTCGACGTTAAACACATATGGAAGCACACTTAATGTACGAGTATAATAATAAATAAATTTTTAATTAGAGACGAAGATGTAAATTTTTTTTTGGAAACAAAATATGGCAGTCGAGGCGTTTACAGGACTTATGACCTGTCATTGGGTGGGTTCAGCGATTACTTTATGTTAACAACATTCCCCATTTCGCCCTTCTTACGACCACCACGACCGACAAATTTTTGAAAGATGTATATATGCCTCTATGTTAAGAACATTTCACATTTTAGGTCAATCTACACTAGCGCCATCTATTAAGATTATATGTAAGCATTAAGCAAAAAAGCTTTATTAATGCAATATGAAAGGCTTACGCAATTATTATACTGCTAGACAACGCTTGGAGATCCAATATCCAATTTTTATGCTTTTAACTTGGACCATATGGCGCTAGTGTAGATTGACCTAAAAATGTGAAGTTTTCGTAACATAGTAGCATATATACAAATATAATAATCTTTCAAAAATTTGTCAGACGTCGTAACAAGGGCGGAATGGGGAATGTTGTTAACATAAAGCGATCGCTTTACCCAACCAATGACAGGTCATAAGGCCTGTAAACGCCTCGACTACCATATTCTGTTTCCAAAAAAAAAAACAATTTACATCTTCGTCTCTATTGAGATAAAATTAATCCTTAAAAATGACTAATCCGCAATGGGTTAAATCCAGTATTTGTCTACAAGTATCTGTATACATAAAAAAAAAACATATTCTATAATATTTATTCAAATTGATTCCTTTAACACATTCCGTTTAATTTAAAAAAAAGGTTCGAGCAGAATTAAAAAGGAAAATAGTATTTTTTTCGTCCAACCCTTAGAAGGTACAACTGATGATACACAGAGCAGGGGTGCTTTTCAGAGGGCGCTTTGCGGGAGAATGATTGTATTCAATAATTTTATTATGTCCGTGATTGGTGACGATACGGCATTTTCGTCTCTTCGTATTTTTTCCATTGTCTTTTGGTTTTTCTTTCTGTTTCCCTCCCGTGACGCCGGGACTTATTATTTATCCGATCACGAAACCTAATAATGTCAAGGATTGTAATAACGAAGGGACGTGTGAAAAAATTGTGGGAAAGTCAAAATATCAGGATACGGAGATATGGCTGGATACGCTTCTCGCTTCCTACAACTTCTTACATTCATTTACGTTATTAAATAAATATATGCCGCACTTTTCAATTTACTATAATAAGAATACAGGGTACGTATCTGGGAACCATGTTTACAAGAGACGGAAAAATTGAGAAAGGCATCGAAAGAAGGGTTGGTGCTGGTAATAAAATAAATGGCGCACTCAAAGTCATTACTGCAAATAGAAATATATCCACAGAAGCAAAGATGGCAGTACAAAATTGAGTTCTAGTCCCAAACCTCATGTATGGAAGTGAAGCTTCGAGCTGGAAAAAGAAGGATGAAAGCAGGAACGCCGTAGAAATGAGATCACTAAGAAGAATGTGCGGGAAAACGTTGTATAATAGAATACCGAACGATGAAATAAGAAAGAAATGTATGGCAGATGACTGCATTATGAATAAAATTTAAAAAAGGATCCCTGAGATGGTTTGGACTTATGGAATGAATGGATGAGAGTAGAATGTTTAAAACGTTGTACACGAGCAGCGTGAGTGGAAAAAGAAGCCGAGGACGACCGAGGAAAACATGTTACAACACCAAATTAATCAATTACTAAAAGGCGGCCACATTCGAAGTCGGAATAATCGACGTGCGTGCATGGTACGATGTATGAATGTAAATGAATCCTGAGAGGTATGCCAGGACAGAGCATTGTGGCGATCCATTCTCTCTGCCTACCCCTGAAATGGCGTGATGGTTACTTAGTTAGTTAGTTAAGAATACAGGGTTATTCCGAAAGGCATTTAAACGCGAAAAATTGTTATCTCAGTAACCTAATCGGAGCATCGTAGTAAAATCAATGATTTATTTTATTTTTTGTGTCTTAAACAATGATGTAAAACTCCGTATTAAATGATTAATAGTAATAGATGGCGCTAGTGTAGATTGAACAAAACAATGTGAAGTATGTCTCAACATATTAGCATATATCTTTAAAAAAATTGTCATACGTGGTGGTCGTAAGATGGGAGGAATGGGGAATGTTGTATTACATAAAGCGATCGCTTAACCCACAATGACAGGTCATAAGTCCTGTAAACGCCTCGACCACCATATTCTGTTTAAAAAAAAACAATTTACGCCTTCGTTTCTATTGAGATAAAATTAATCCTTAAAAATGACTAATCCGCAATGGGTTAAATCCAGTATTTGTCTGAATGTATACAAAATACATTCAAAATGTGATAAAAACTTGTGATTATTTCGTTTTCCCGATATCGATATTTTTGGGGCCAATAGATCTTGAATATTGAGCGATGTAATTGTTTCATAATTAATAATAATGAAATCGTGTTATTTTTTAAAAGTTTTATTATTTTTTATGTGAATGACATTTTTCTCCTGTCTAAGACAAAGTCGACAAAAAAGTATTAAAAATAAATATTAATATAGATTTTCTGTTTAATTCTTCTCAATCTTAATAGATAACGCTAGTGAAGAGTGAACTAAAAAAATGTAAAAATAAGCGTGGGATTCTAGCATATATACAAGTTCCAAAAAATTGTCAGATGTGGTAGTCATAAGAAGGGCGGAATGGGGAATGTTGTTAAACTTAAAGCGATCGCTCAACCCAAGCAATGTCATAAGTCCTGTAAACGCCTCGACCACCATATTCTGTTTCTAATTTGCATCTTCGACTCTATTGAGATACAATTGATCCTTAAAAATGATAACCCGCAATGGGTTAAATCCAGTATTTGCCTACAAGTATTTGTATACATTCAAAATGTGGTAAAAACTTGTGATTATTTCGTTTTCCCGATGATGAAGGTGTAAAACCCTCGAAACGAATTAATGAAAAATAAACAAATAATTGTATATATAATATATAATTAATACGAATTAAAACGTATATTTTCTAGAATTGTTATTATATTTTATGTGTATGATTTGTTTCGCCTGTCTAAGGCATAATCAAATACGATATTTGATTTAACAATCAAGTATAAAGGTAGTAAGTAGTATTTTATCTCGCTGGGAAATTAATTTTAAACAAGAAAAACATCAAATTATTATTTTAAAGGTTATAGATTTTAAATCAATTTCTTCTTTTCCTCTTAGTTTAGCTCGTATGACCTGTTTGTGACGGTGAGTTGTCCTGGGATGATGATGTCCAACCATCTCTCCATCTTTTGGCAGCCCTCCTGGTAGTCTCTTGCTGCTTGGGTTTTCATCTTTAACAATTTTTACAATTCTTGTATTCTCCATGCGGTCCACGTGGTCTCTCCAAAAGCGTCTTCTGCTTCTTCCCCATCTTACTATGTCCTCAACACCACAGACATTCCATATCGTTTCATTTCTGATCCGATCTCTGAAGATTTTGCCTGCAATGGAGCGTAGGGATCGCATTTCTTTTAGCTGCCTGCCATGGGTTAAAATCTTCATGTATACATATTATTTATTACGTTTTCATTCTCATGAATGAGAATGAAAACGTCTGTTTTCTAGAAATTGTGTTATATTTTATATAACTGGCATATTTCGCATGTCTAAGGCATTATCATATGGTACATTTGTATAAAATATGATAAAATTCATTCATGATGGGTATAAGTTTTGTAAATCTCCATTATTATTTTATAATAGTAAACACGATTGTTAAATGGTTTGAATAGGATTTAATTTATATAAATAATGACAAATTTGTTACTATTTATACAATTTTTATAAATTGAATCCAAGTAAAACCACTAAACAATCGCATTTACTAATATAAATTAAAATTTCATTAAATGAAGAAAAAAAAATTTCACTCACATCTATTTAAAAAAAATAGAGATTAAATATCAAACATGTTTCGGACTAACCAGCCCTTGTTTGATATTTAATTTATATTTTTTAAATAAATGTGAGTGTTGTATACAAAGTACTCGTACATAAAAAAATAAACAGTGTAGGTACCTAAATATTTATAAAATAAAAGTTTTTTTGATTTATTTTAAACCTTTTTTTATATAACGGACTTTCGGCTTTCACGGACACCCCCTCCCCCCAATTAATCCGTTATATCGAGATTTTACTTTATTAACATTGAACTTATACCAAAAATTTCAATCAATAATAAATTTTAATTTATTCATTTTGTTTTAATTTTATCATTTAATATTCGAATATACAAGACATGCGTACGCCCTATAATGACATATGGAATAGAAACGAGAGCTGACACCATGAGAACAAAAAGTCTCCTAAGAACCAAAGAAATGAAGACTCTCCGATCCGTTGCGGGAACGACACTAATAAGAAATTCTGAAATAAGAAAGATCTGCAATGTAGAAGATGTCGTGCGATGGGGAAGACTGAAAAGACGCTAGTGGAGAGAACATGTTCTGAAAGAGTGATCAATATAGCCGCAAATAAAGTACCAACAGGAAATCGACCGGCAGGAAGACCACCTAAAAGGTGGCGAGACAGTTGGACATCTGTATCCCAGGAATAGGCTTCGAGAAATAACAGGACACAGTCCTAAATAAAGCAGAAGAAGAAGAAGAATAATATTATATATATGAATTGTTTTTGTACTCTTGTTATTTGAACACTTCATATTAATTTTAATGTATTCGAGTGCGATCATTTTATGTGTACTGAATACCTTATCAAAAACTGTTGGCTTGTTGTACAAACTCCGAGTGAATTAATTTAATACTCGGACGGATTAATTCATTAAGCCTCTCACCGTCTGGAAGTTGTCCGCACCTGGTGCTACGGGCGCACTTTATGCCGGGTCAAACTTGCTAATAAGCATTTGCTGTCCAAACACGGCCAGAGCCGAGCCTGGCTCGGACCCGAGTAATTGGCCGACGCCGCAAGAGACGTATATTTATGGTTCCAAACAAACGAGATACACACGTTAACAGTTTGTTACAATTATCCCTTCGTTCCGAGTGCTACTTGTTAGTAAATTTCTTCCCTTAAATCTTTCCAACTGCCTCATTTTACAGTGGCAACTAGAAAAGAAATAATTCATCAGTCATTCGTTAACTCTAATTTTTCTGCTTACACCTCGCCTCTTCCCGTTAATCGAGTTCAGATTTTTTTTAATATAGCCGAGTCATAGAGGGCTCCCTCCGCTTACCCGAAGCTTTTTAGGCGCAGCGGCGCCTTTCTTCAGCTTCACTCGTGCACTCCCTAGGCCCGTCCCCCGTCCATGCGAAACATCCTTTCAAAAATAATAATAATAATATGTATATTTGCAACCAGGGGGGACCCAGACCACATTTAAGCTACGCTACTCTCCCTCGATAGCAATACAACGGCAAAAGAAAATACACAATTGATACATAAATAACATGTTAGAAAAAGAATAAAAAATTCGAGGTCGGATTTTTATCATTTGGCGCCAGGTATTTCTTTGGTAAGCTTCTTCCTCCTTCAGACCTTGGGCCTTCATCTCCCTCTGCACATTCGTCAGCCAGGTGGTTTGAAGTCCTTTGCTTCCTCTCTTACTAGTCACGGAAATACACATTTTCAAATAAAATAATAATTCACCCTCCGCAAAGAGCCCTGAGTAAATTGAGATCTCACAGTCTAGTTTTATATCAATAAAGGTGTCAAATAGGGTTGCGTAATTCTCATGCCATGAAAAGACTCATGTTAGGAATAAGCCTAAGAGACAGAGTCAGAAACGATACTGTGAGAGAAAATAAAAGGTCACTGACATCATCCACCGGGTAGCGACTCTATATAGTGGCAATGGGCAGGTCACGTAGCGAGAAGCTCAGATGAAAATGGACAAGAAGACTGCTGACTCGGAGACCGTGGACGGCAAGGAGAAGTGCAGGGCGACCGCAACTACGGTGGAAGGACGATCTGAACAGACATGTCGGAATAACCTGGATGCAGTCTGCACAGGACAGAGTGACATGGAAGCGAATGGAGGAGGCCTCTGTCCAGGAGTGGACGGGAATTGGCTGAAGAAGAAGAAGAAGAAGAATTCTCATGGTTGTTCTATCTATATATAGACAAGTGTGAGAAATAGTTGGAAGGGTTGGATGCAGGTGCCAAAATGAGCGGAGTGTGAATAATGTATTTTTTTTTTTGTATATTAAACACGTTGGTGAGCACACACAAATTCCACGTACGCGCTAAGTGCTTATTGAGCACTTAACGAGATTTCAAAAGTACGCGCCTTGTACGTGTTAACCATCTACAAGGACCTTATCGTTTTGATATTTCGAACAGCATCCACTCCACAATAAAACATATTGAATTTCATCTCCACTCGCTGCTTCATGAGAAATCTCGTTCTTGAGTTAGAGCTGAACCACCACGTGCGAAATGTCGTGGCAAACTCGTAAAATTTGATCTCAATGCACTCCGAGCAATGCTTATAGCAATACGCCAGAAGAAAATGAAAAGTGCACTTCGTTTATATACACGTTTAAACACCAAATCAAAGTGCCATTTCAACAGCACTCGATACAAATACATCATTCTTATCTTTTCGTAAAATCACGTGATGTTTTGTCCGGAGGAAATTAAATTTTGTTTTTTTTTATATCCACGTATTTGATATCACAGCGTATAACGTATTTGCGCCTGTCACATAATAATCTATTCGAAATTTGAATGTTACATTTTTCAACGCATGGAATTGGTTAAAATTCGTACTCGGAGGTGACCTCTTCCATCCTCAGTTGTAAATAAAACCTATAATTTAAGCTATAAATTATGTTTACACATGAGGATAGAGAGAGGAGGTTATATATTCTTATTTATTTTATTTGTATTTAAAAAATATAGGGGATAAAGTGGAGAATCTTGTTCTTCTTCTTTTTGTCCTGTCACACCTCCGTGGTGCATAGGGCCTTAAGGAACCTTCTCCACCCGACTCTATCGCATGCCTGATGCCTAACATCATCCCAAGTGACTGCTGCCTTAACCTCGTCCTGCAGGGTTCTTCTCCAGGTGGCTCTAGGTCTACCTCGCTTTCTCTTTTCCCCCATAGGGGAACAGTCTAGTGCACCCTGAGCGATGCAGGCTCATCGCCACCAATAGGCATCTCCCGCGAACACTTAATAACTTAAACGCCAACAAAATAAAATACTAACTAAATAACTAACTAACTAACCATCACACCATCTTTCTCCTTTTTACCTGACATATTACTCTCGCTTCCACAACATTCATACATCGTGTCATGCACGCGCGTCGATTTCTCTGACTCCTAACGTGGCCGACATTTAATATTTGCTTCATTTTAATCATGCCGCGTTTTCCTCGGTCTTACTCTATTTCTGGTTCCATTTACATCGTTAAAATATATTTTTTTACCATTCTTTCTTCACTCATTCTTTCCATATGTCCAAACCATCCTTTCATTATTTTGTTAATAACACCATCGTTCGCACCGCATTCACTTCTTATATTTTCATTCTACACTATCATACACAGAGTATCCACACATTCGTCTAAGAGATCTCATTTCGACTGCATTTATTCTACTTGCATCCTTATTTTGCCAGTTCCATGCTTCGCTTCCATATATTAGGGTCGGTACGTGAACACCATTGTGCACTGCCATTTTAGTTTTTTTGTATATGTTTTTGTTTGCGATGACAACTTTAAGTGCACCATTCACTTTGTTGCCTGCCCCAACCCTTCTATGATATAAAATAAAATAAAAAACAAAATAAAAATAGCATAACAAATAAATAAACCATCACGCCGTTGGTTTGAACACATGGAAAGAATAAATGAAGACAGATTGGCGAAGAAGGTATATGTATACGACGTGATTGGAGCTTGAAATAAGGCCGACGGGTTTATTGTATTTGAATATTTTCCTTGTATTCAAAACAGTGTCTTTTTCATCGTTGTAACGGCACAATTTACCTTATTTCCGACCCTTTATTCGTCCTTCTCGCCTCTACAGACACCGGCACACTTATTTTCTCCCGTCCAAAGGACTTTAATAGATCACAATTAATGCGAAACGTTGAAAATTCCATTAAGAAGGAAAACTCATTATCTCCACTGTACTCGTATACCATCTTTCAATTGTTAATTTTGTCTTGTCGCGATCGAGTTGACTGCGAGATATTCCACCCCGGTGCTGCTCGGCTGTTATGGTCGTAACCACCCCTAGAACAATCAAGTATAAGGGTAGTAAGTAGTATTTTAACTCGCTGGGAAATTAATTTCATACGAGGATAAGATAAAATTATTATTTTGAAGTTTACACTTTCAAGCCCGCGTATTTTGCAGTTTTATATCAATATTATTTAATTTATTTATATGATAAAAACATCTTGAAGAATGTGTGGATACTCTGTGTACTCGTATGATAGAGTGCCAAATGAAAATATAAGAAGTGAATGCGGTGCGAATGATGGTGTCATGAACAAAATAATGAAAGGATCATTAAGATGGTTTGGACATATTGAAAGAATGAATGAAGAAAGAATGGTAAAAAAATTATATGTTAATGATGTACATGGAACCAGAAATAGAGGAAGACCGAGGAAAACGTGGCACGATCAAATAAATCAAATATTGAATGTCGGCCATGTGAGGAGTCAGAGAAATCGACGCGCGTGCATGACACGATGTATGAATGTTGAGGAAGCGAGAGAAATATGTCAGGAAAGAAAAGTGTGGCAGTCCATTATTTCTGCCTACCCCTTCGGGGAGACGGCGTGATGGTTAGTTAGTTAGTTAGTTAGTTATAAACATAAGACATAATTAATACGAATGAAAACGCCAGTATTCTAGAAGTCTGTTAACAATGGAGTTCTGGTCCCAACCATGATGTATGGAAGCGAAGCATGGAACTGGCAGAAAAAGGATGAGAGCAAAACGAATGCGGTAGAGATGAGGTCCCTAAGACGCATGTGTGGTAGAACGATATACGACAGAATATCAAATGCTGATATAAGAAAGGAATGTAGAGCGGAATAAGGTATTATGAACAAAATTATGAAAGGATCGCTACGTTGGTTCGGACACATGAAGCGCATTAATAGAGAAATGCGCTTCCTAAGTCTATTTCCCATTCATTCGGGACTTACATTTAATACGAGTACATACCAATCGCAAGGGGATGCCAGGCCGCATTTAATATAATATTTTTTCCCCTTTCTATGTCCCGCTCAATTACTATATACAGGCCTTTTATATTCACTATATACAGGCCTAGGAAGTGCACGAGTGAGCCTGACGAACGGGCGCCGCTGCGCCCTATAGCTGCCTCGGGTATAAGATGGGAACCCCCATAACTGTTGTCCTATGTATTGCAATGCATTCGGTCTCGATGAGTTAGTACGCCCGCCCCGTAAATCGCCCGCCAAATATAACTTCACGTCAGAGTTCAGATTAGTCTTGAAGTTATGTCTTATTAGATTTACGTGTGTTACGTATTTGTTTACGTTCCTAACCAAACATGATTTACGTTCTAATTAAGTTTGATTACCATGAGATACAATCAGTGCCCCGAAACTGGAATATTCTCCTTAAATAAATTTCTTCGATACAACCATAAATCATATTCCAGGGGGTGCTCTGTGCGGCTTATCTAAGGGTTGAATCTGCAATTTAATTTAATTCAATTATCTCAACCCTTAAATCAAGTTTCAAGAACTGAACATATTTTATATCAGTAAAAATTTAAAAAAAAAACATTTGAGTAAAGCCATACTAAAAAAAATGGTTTCTCCGTACGTTTTCTCGTAATCAGCGCAGAATATCTTCTTGACCTCGAATTTGAAAAAAAAATTAAAACTAATAAATTCGTCTGTTTTCTAGAAGTTTTATTACAATTTATGGGAATGACATGTTTCGCCTTGTTAAGGCATTATCAAATGAAAATTCAGGCGAAACGTGCCATTACCATAAAAGGTAACAAAACTTCTAGAAAACAGATGTTTTAATTCGTATTAATTATTTCTTCTTCTTCTTCTTGGAGTGCCATGGCAGGTCCCCCCGAAGTCGGCTATCGCCCTGGCGTAGGGCTCTCTGTCCTGTGCCAGACGGTTCATAGTGATTTCTTGGGGAGTTTGCCCAGGGTGGTTTCCCCTTGCCTTCTATGGAAGATTTTCTGTCAGGGTTTCCTTCTCTTAGCTGGGGGTATCCAGTTTTATAGCGCTGGAAACTCGCCATTCGCCCTCTCTCTATCTGCTATGACAGTGGTCACATTGCCCAGGGTTCGTGGGGCCTGAGAGACCACTCGAGGACGCTAGAGAGTTGGATCTTGGTAGTGTGTTGCTGGTGTTGCAACGTGTCGCATTACGATATTTTTACGGACATGCTTTCCAGTAGATTTTAACTCAATTTCTTTTTTCACAAAATTTTTCATAAATATATATTTTTTTTCAATATTTTCTACCACGAAATGGCAAATACCAAAATCAATTTAATATGTTTTTAATATGGAATTATACACCATTGATCTAACAAAATTAAATAATAAAAATTGGTAAGTTCACGATGAATATTTCATTTTATCATTGTCTTAGTTATGCTTTGTTACATTTCCCATTTTACAATATAAACGTTTATTTTATACAGATTTCAGATCTAAGCTTAAAACCTATCTTTTTCCTATTTCATACCCAATTTAAAACTTTAAAAAACTAACACCTGATGATGCCAACATCGGTTGGCGAAACAGCTGTCGCGACACTCAAAAAGTGAATAATAAAAATTGTGATATCATAATAGTGTTATTAATTTTATCAGTTCATATTATATTTTAGTTTATTATTTCAATAGCACTGCGATCGTTTCTTAATGGTGGTTCTTCTTCACTCCCTACACTCTTCAAATGGTTGTTACGCTTTGTTAGTTGCATATTCAAGTGTGTTTTGTGGTCGAAGACAAACATCGTTTAGCGTCTCCAAGTGTTGCCTAAAGGCGAGTTCTGGCCGCGCAATCAATACCGTTGACTCGCCAGTTGAATATCGATTCAACAGCCAAGATGGCCGCCGATGTTTGCCGTCTGACAGCTGCCGGAAAGGTAAACAATCACGTCCGTGACCGGCGGCAGACAATCGGCCGCTGCTCCGTCCTACCTGCACCGGCTTGTTTAATGTCACCGGATTAATCTAACCAGACAATAGACAAAGGACCAATGCCACCACAAAATGGCGGCCTGTTAATTGGGCGCGAATCTGATAAACTAACTAACTAACCATCGCGCCATTTCCCCGGAGGGGTAGGCAGAGAAGATGGATCGCCACAATGCTCTATCCCGGCATACCTCTCGGGATTTCCTCTACATTCATACATCGTACCATGCACGCACGTCGATTATTCCGACTTCGAATGTGGCCGCATTTTAATAATTGATTAATTTGGTCATGCCATGTTTTCCTCGGTCGTCCTCGGCCTCTTTCCACTCACGCTGCTTGTGTACAACTTTTTAACCATTTTACTCTCATCCATTCGTTCCATATGTCCAAACCATCTCAGGGATCCTTTTTTAATTTTATCCCTGATGCAGTCATCTGCCTACATTCATCATTAAGATGGTTTGGACACATGGTAAAAAAGGTATATGTTAATGATGTAAATGGAACTAGAAATAGTGGAAGACCGAGGAAAACGTGGCACGATCAAATAAATCAAATATTAAATGTCGGTCACGTGAGGAGTCAGAGAAATCGACGCGCATGCATGACACGATGTATGAATGTTGAGAAAACAAGAGAACTATGTCAGGATAGAAAAGTATGGCAGTCCATTATTTCTGCCTAGCCCTTCGGGGAGACGGTGTGATGATTAGTTACTTGTTACAATATATTACTATGTATTAGAGATACATATCATTTTATTTCAACACAATATCGTTTAATACGAGTATACAGCTTTCATGTTTTTCTAGTTATAATAATCTCTTAATACGATTAGTCTCATATGAATCTTGTTCTAAGTATGTACGAGTATACTCGTATATCATACGCAATTTTAATATCTAAATAATGAAGCAAATTAATCTTGCTGTTAATATGACGCTAAACGAATGTTAATACACGTGATTACATATTATTTATATCCTTAGAATAGCGATAAATCTCGCGACTTGATTTTATATTATTTTCCATAACGAATTAAGTTAAAAAATTACATAAAAATATGGGTATTTTTTAATTTTGATTTTCTTATTATTTTTATTTTTGTATACAACTGGTCATTTGAACACAATTACTGTATACATGTTTTTGCTATTATATTGATTCTCACGACATGTGATAGGTAGCTTTTCTATCGCCATTTTATTGTCACGTAAATTCTACACCAGACTGACTGGAAACATGTTAAAACAGCAGAAATGAAAACATTGCGACCTATTGTGGGTAGAACCCTTCTTCTTCTTCTTCTTCCTCAGCCTATTCCCGTCCACTCCTGGACAAAGGCCTCCTCCATTCGCTTCCATGTCATTCTGTCCTGTGCAGACTGCATCCAGGTTATTCCGACGTGTCTGTTCAGGTCATCTTTCCACCGTAGTTGCGGTCGCCCTGCACTTCTCTCCACGGTCTCCAAGTCAGCAGTCTTCTTGTACACTTTTCATCTGAGCTTCTGGCTACGTGACCTGCCCATTGCATTTTAGAGTCGCCACCCGGTGGATGATGTCAGTGATCTTTGATTTTTCTCTCACCGTATCGTTTCTGACTCTGTCTCTTAGGCTTATTCCTAACATGGCTCTTTGGGTCACTCGTAGTTTCTCGGCACTTTGTTTGGACAACGTAACAGTTTCAAGACCATAAGTACCAACTGGCAGAACGTAGGCTTCATAGACTTCGTTTCAGGTTGATCGGTATTTTTTAAGGACGTAACCCATGTTTCCGAAAGCTTTCCAGATTAGTCCAATTCTACTAGGAACCCTTAGAGATATGATATCTCACAAAGACATTTGCAGAACCTGATAAATTTTTGACACAGTGAGAGGGAGTAGACAGAGAATGGGATTCTGGAGGGACCACATCGAGAGGATGGACCTAGCAAGGATGCACTCCAGAGGGCCGGACCACCAGGACGACCACCAAAGAGATGGAAAGAAAGCTGGACATCTTCATCACTTCGACAATTTTTAATATTTCCTGCCTTAATAGATAGCAGGGTCTACAAATAGAAGACGAAGCATCGACTGGTTTTCTGCTAGCGAGGAACGAAAATCTGATAAATCTTACTGCATTTGGTATAGAAAAGACATCAATGTCTTCAAATTCGACTTCTGACGACCTTCGTGGCCGAGTGGTAAGTGCATTGACTGCCACCCCGAAGGTTCCGGGTTCGATTCCCGGCAAGGGCAGGGTGATTGTCACACTGTCTTTGGTCTGATGTAGAATTCACGTGACAATAAAATGGCGATAGATTAGCTACCTATCACATGTCACGAGAATCACAATGATAGCTATAATGCCCTTTACATCGATTTGGCTCATGCTGTCATGATGTAAAGAGCGATTCAACAAAATAATAATAATAATAACAATAATACTTATGAACTGAGATCAAACTTCCAATGTAAAGTGGAATAAAATGGAAGAACATTTTAATGTTTCTTCTATATCGCCTTCATTTTTTATTGTGGATTCACATTCGAATAAATAGAACTTTACGTTGGATTTTCACAACACTTTCTTATGCTTTTCGCAGACAATGCACAACTTTAAAAATGTGTAAATAGAAAAAAATGTGCCACAACCGAAACATATATACGAAAAGAACAATTAAGTGTTATTGGAATTTATTTATAGCAAGGATTAATTGTATCTCATTAGAGACGAAGATGCAAATTGGAAACAGAATATGGTGATCGAGGTGTTTTACAGGACTTATGACCTGTCATTGGTTGGGTTAAGCGCACGCTTTATGTAATACAACATTCTCCATTCCACCCTTCTTACGACCATCATTTCTGACAAATTTTTGGAAGTTGTATAATAATAATAATAATAATAATAATAATAATAAATTAGATAATTTATAAAGCGCCATCTTTATGAATTGCTCATCTCAAGGGCGCTGTAGAAGATGCTCCGTTTTATCAATCTTAATGTTTTGGCACATAGTAATAGGCGGGCCACACTGTGATAAACAAGCTGGTTTGAAACCAAAATTTGTATACTGAATGTCAAAACTTAAACTCAAACTTAAACCATGTTCTAGACGTAGTAAAAACGTCGATTTTAGTAAACCATGAGTTAAACCGCAGATGTTTCTGCATACGGTTATCCTTTCAAGTAAAATTCAAACTATTCAACAAACATGGTACGTTTATCTCTCTTCCTCGCATTATTTTACCCGGCGTAGAATGAGATAGAAGCCCTATACAAGACAAGGAAACCGATGTTTATCACAGTGTGGCCCGCCTTTAAAAGTTCACAAATTATTTCCAAGAATTTGGGCGTTCCCTCATAAATCATCCTGTTGCACTTCACACAATTCACTGGACACTCGGACAGTCGGACACACATGTGGCAACCATCTTTGAGGTCTCGACTCGGAAATAGCCGTTTAGAGACGTTTACACGATGCACTTTATATTTAAAACTTTCACGTATTTCAACTTAATTTGTTCTTTTCACTGAAACTATATATGTTAATATGTATAACCAACCTTCACATGTTAGTTTCAATCTACACACTAGCGCCATCTATGAAGATTAGATTTAAGCATTAAGCAGAAGATCTTTTTATTAACGCAATGTGAAAGGCTACCGCCATTAATGCACTGCTAGATAACGCCTGGAGATGTCACTCCAATTTATATGCTAACTTGGACCAGTTTTTTTTACAACATTTTGAATGTATATAAATACTTGTAGACAAATACAGGATTTTTATTTACCCATTGCGGGTTATCAATTCAAGGATTAATTGTATCTCAATTAATCCTTGAATTGATAACTCGCAATGGGTAAATAAAAATCCAATATTCGTCTACAAGTATTTGTATACATTCAAAATGTTATTTATAAAAATTAATATTTTTATTTCAATTCAAATATCTAATTTCACAAAATGCAAAATAAAACGTATAAACGTACTTACTTTCAAAGATTAAACCAACCTAGCATTACGTCATACCGCGAAGGAGTTGGCAGTTCTGACGTCATTATTTCGTAAACTGGATTTTCATTTAATAATAAAATATATCATAAACACGATCTGCAATCTAAAACACACGAGGCGCTACCGATACGTTTGTGGAATCATATCTAAACCATGTCACTTTCAAATTTCTTAAAATACATTCATAGTTTGAAACCTTCGAGATATGTCGATGAAAATATACTTAGATGTGGAAAAAGCAGTGTTTTCTTCATCTTATTACGGATTTTAATTTATTTGTGTATGGCTGACTAATAGTAACATACACATTGACATTTGATAATGCTCATACAAGGCTGAAAAAGATACTTTAGTAAAATATAATTAATTTCTAGATAACGTAGGTTTACATCAATAATTTTAAATTCTTTTATTTTAAATCAATGCTTAAATTTATTAAATTTTACATAATTATTTTATAATTTACAACAGGGTCACCAGTCGATGCCAGCTAGCCGGGCGTAACCGGTCGCTGTTGAAATAAATGCTATAAGTGGAAGTAGTTAATAAAAATATATCGTTTTATTTAATAATTAATACGAACGAAAACGTCACATTTCTAGAAGTTTTATTATTTTTATGGCAATGACACGTTTCGCCCGTCTAAGGCATTATCAAATTTAGATACTGCCTTAGAAGGACGAAACATGTCATTCCCATAAAATATAATAAAACTTCTAGAAAACTGACGTTTTCATTCGTTTTAATTATTTAATATGAAGTTTTACATCAGTGTTCAAGAAACAACAAATATCGTTTTATTTAATTATGATTTAAAATGATATTCCATCAAGAGACTTCATTATCATCATTCGATCCTAAATATGTATTTTTTTTATAATAATGAATATAACTAAATTACTAACTAACTAACTAACCATCACACCGTATGCGGAAAGAATTGACTTTCAGTAAAATCATTTGATTATGACGAATTTTTATGAATTAAAACACTGTTTTTCCACTTTTGAGTTTATTTTCTCGACATGTTTCGATGGCTTACACCTTCATCATCGGGAAAACGATGTAAACTCATTAGATTATATTTTTAAAGACTTTTACATCATCGTTCAAGAAACAATTTTGTATCTGTTTATGTTTATGTAAACTGTATCTGTTTATATTCCACAATTTTTGTCACATCGCCTCATACACCACCGCGTTTCTCTGCGTTACGTATTCCGGTAACGAAGTCGTTAGGGGTGTAACGGAAGCCGAATTCTCGGAGAAAACTAGAAATGCAAGAATTTCCCGCATTTTCGTGTTTTGCGAAATATCCATGCATCAAATATATATTTTTTGCCTCCCATTTGCCGTAGACAAATTCGAGATTCATGCGAGTTTTATACAAAACAACCACAATACATTTCTCAAGCTGTTCCACGACTATGCTTTACTCTTTCCTTTCTTCGTGGCAGATGGATGCTTTTACCAGAACATTCTTCCCGACTATAATTTAAAACGTATTTTATCATACACTTGTTGTTTACAACGAAATAATGCTTACTTCAAATCGCCGTCTTTCCGTATACTATTTTTATAAATTTCCGTTTCTAATGATAAATTACATAACATTCTGTCTACGTTTTCATTTTGTGGGATAAAAGTTACGTAAATCCATATATTTTAAAGATGTACGCTAGGTATTAAAACGAACAAAAAAGTATATTTTATTGTAGTTTTATTTTTATTGAATGTTAATGCAAAAACACTGTGGAATTCTATAGTAATATACTTAGGAAATTAAAAATAACTTAAGATAAATAAAAAACACGACATGTTTTGGAGGGTACCTCCATCTTCAGGTCTAAAAACATAAAATAGTATATAGGTGTAAAAATATTATATTTTTACACCTGAAGATGGACGTAGCCTCCGAAACATTTCGTGTTTTTTTTTAATAATTAGTGAATTCTTCTTCTTTCTGAGTCTTGTCAGGTCTCCCTAACGTTGACTATCACCCTTGAGTAGGCCTTAAGGGTGATAGTCAGCTCGGAACAGCTCCTCCACGGTTCTCAGCCCTGTCCACTCTCGGATGTTCCTCAGCCAGGAAACCTGCCTTCTCCCAACACCTCGTTGACCTTTAATCTTACCTTTTAAGATCAGTGAATGAAACAAAGTTTTTTTAATTTCCTAAGTTTAATTTTTTTTTATGAGTATGCCTCGATGATGGTGATATGGCGTCAATGTTTGTGAGGCATTCTGCAGTATTGACAGGACAATGGATTTGTAAGCGAACATTTTGGTTCCATAATTGAACCCCTTCGTGTCTTCTTGATATATGCCATTTCTCAAATTATGCGGGGTCGTCCTTCCAACCACGATTTCTCCAGTATGCTTTATCTTGAATCTGATTTATTTTATTCCACATTTCTTGACAGTGGCCTCGATAGATACCATGTTGCCAAAGGACGTCCTCTACTACTCTGGACAGTTGGGATTCGAAAGCCAAATTTTACAATGTGGTCATCTTCTTGACGCATAATGTGGCCAAAGCGATCTTAAAACTACTCAGGTTATGCTCCTTGCGAACTTATCGAATCCTGTTACCCCTCCAGCCCATCTGAGGATCTTTATTTTGGTCACATGAGCTTTTGCTCGTGAGCCTTTTTATGAGTTCTAACACTCAGTACCGTTGGACAGGCGTCGTGTGCATCTTGGCTTTGCCTGAATGCCTTGCCTGAATCACTGTATGTCTCTTCTTCTTCTGCTTTATTTAGGACTGTGTCCTGTTATTTCTCGGAGCCTGTTCCTGGGATGTAGATGTCCAACTGTCTTGCCAACTTTCGGGTGGTCTTCCTGGAGGTCGATTTCCTGTTGGTACTTTATTTGCCGCTTAACTTATCACTCTTTCAGAACATGTTCTCTCTACATGATCATCTCTACATGTCTCTAATTTTATATTTTGTCTTTGTCCACAGTAGCCGTGCCAGGAGTCGCATGGATAAGCGCGAGGCCGGAGAAAGCGGCGTCGTCCGAGAGCCCCGACTATCAGAGAGCCAGTCAGCCCAGGGGGCGCCTAGCCTCCCTGTAGCCGCCGCCCATCGTCTGCTGCTGCATCCGGACGACATATCAGACAACGCCGATACTGGGGACCACGAGTACAACAGGTATTTATGCCTCTTTATATCTAACCATCGGGTGATGGTCTAGGGGATAGAACGCTTGACTTCTGATCAAGGGGACTTGGGTTCGAGCCTGGACACGACCAGATTCCTTCTTCATAATAATGAGCTCATTTCTGCTCACATTGAAGATTGTAAAATAAATTTAAAAAAAAAAAAAACTTACCATCACACCGTCTCCACAGAGGGGTAGCCAGAAAGAATGATCCACCACATTGTTTTATCCTTACATATTTATCTTGCTTCCTATACATTAATATATAGTGTCATGCACGAATGTCGATTTCTCCGACTTCTTACGTGAATAACATTTAATATTGTGCATGTTTTCCTCGGTTTTCTCCGACTGTTTTATGTCCCAACATGCAGAACCAACCTGCCTCTGGTGATGCCGGTGGGGAACAATCAAACTGCTGAATATTAATGAAAGCATGTTAAGAAGACAAATACTCTTGACTTTAGAGAGTATCTTGTATTCCTAAAGTCGAACCATCTCTCATGCGTTCCTGGTATTATATTATATATTATGCCATAAATTATAATTATGATTTGTAATGGATTTTGAGAAAGTAAACTGATTTGATTTGTTCTATGTTTGCCATACTTTGTGTTGTAGATGTTTTATTTGTTTTTTTTTCTTTTTTATATACTTTGTATATACAAAACTAACTTTTAAAAAAAATATAATTATATATTAGACATGTTTCGGACAACCAGTCCTTCCTCAGTGATATTATAAAGATACATTTTTAAAATATTATAAAATTGTTTACAAATATGATCAGTTTTGACAGATGTTATAAAGATTTATTTTGGAACGTTTATGCTTTTGTTATAACAAATATTATGAATCAATTTAATTTTTAAAATAATAATTTAAAGTTATTATTGGGGTTCGGGTAATTACTTACAACAAAGGAAATAAATCAAAGATTATTAAATTTATTTGATTATTTATAATATTTTCTTTACTTTTGATTACTTTTTTAATTTCTAAAATTTCTAGATTTCTCAAAGCTATATTTCAATTATTAACATGTAAAATTTTAACGCCATTATCTTTATTAAATGAATGACCTTTTTCAATAAGGTGGTTAGCAAATTCAGAAAAATTATTATTAGAGAGATATCTTATGTGCTAATTTATTATTAATTTAAAATAACGCCTTGTTTTACCTATATAAAAATATGAACAATCATTATATTTCAGTTTATAAATCCCCGATTGAGAAATTTTTTTTCCTTGTCTTTATTATTTTTTATTAATTTATTTGATTTGCTTTGATTGCATTATGTTTACAATGAGTTAATTCCTTATTTGACGTATTGTGAAATGTAGTGATATGGTGAATAACGCACCGGTTATTTACACGTGTAAACACAAACATTTATAGCACCTGTCTACTTTATCTGGAACTACAAACTGGGCTTTAACTTATTCCGCTCATTACAAAAAGGCTGTAATCTCCGGTTTATGGTGATGATGTTATTAATCAAGACGCTAATCTAACTTTATAGGAGATGTTGTCATAATTCCGGCAGATCCCCGAGAGCGAAGGTGCCCATCAAGTGAGCCATTAGCCGTAAAATATCTTGTAAGTCTAACGTAAATTCGATAATTTACCGAAATTAGAAGTTACGAGTCCTCTGCCATCTTATTATTATACAGTCAGCACTCGACGACTTGATGGATGGGTTCAGGGCCATGGGCGCCTCGTACTCTCCTTTGTGGATTCCTCTTCTTCTATTTCTAACAACTCTCAAATGTCCCCCGATGTTAACTATCACTTAGGAAAAATCCTCGGATTATCTACATTTTTTTAATCGACTTTGTTTATTTTTAAGAGATCCGACACAGAATTTATAATTATTATTATTTATCAAATCAAATCAGTTTATTTCATCAATAAACATTACAAAATTAAGGTTTAAGGCATCTTTTGAGAATAGATAAAATAATATGTACATCTTATTTCTCTTTTTCTTTTTTATATACTTTGTATATACAACGCTTATATTTAAAAAAATTAATTACATAGATATGTTTCGGACAACCAGTCCTTCTTCAGTGATACATATTATAAAGATATGTATATCATGTTAACAATTTTATAATATTTTTAATATGTATCTTTATAACATGTATCATTGAATGTATGGAAGTGAAGCATGGAACTGGCAGAAAAAACATGAGAGCAGAATAAATCCCGGAATAAATGTGGTAGAAATGAGGTCCCTAAGAAGTATGTGTATAACGATGTACGACAGAATCTCAAATGCTGATATTAGATCGGAATGTAGAGCGAAAGAAGCAAATGAAATGAACAAAATTATGAAAGGATCGCTGCGTTGGTTCGCACATATGGAGCGCATGGGTAAAGAAATAATGGTTAAAAAAGTAAACGTTAACGAAGTGAATGGAGTACGGAGTCTGACTTTTAAATGTTGGTAATGTCAGAAGCCGGAAGAATCGACGTGCGTGTATGACTCGCTGTATGAATGTGGAGGAAGCTAGAAAGGTATGTCAGGATAGAGTAGTGTGGCGGTCCATTCTCTCTGCCTACCCCTGCGGGGAAACGGCGTGATGTTTTTGTTGTTGTTGTTGTATATAACTGAAAATACTCACCTTTTTGGTGTTATATTTTATATCACCTCTACTTTCACACATTCAACTTTCGCACACATTATCAGGATCAATTTAGTGTGAAAGTCAAGAGCCGCCTGTTTTAATGATTTGTTTTAGTTATTTCTTCGTACGCCTGTGGTTTTGATGCCAAATGTAACGACGCCGTATTTTCTATAATTAAGACCGCATCTGATTAGCAGTATCAGCTCGCATCTTACAAGGGAAGCATCATAATTTTAGACGTCTTGTAATGGGAAAACGTTTCCGGACATATTCATCTCGCGTGTAATGAATTACGCCACAATATTTTCAAGTGCGCTCATCGATAAATTATTAATCACTTGTATACACACACACATTTATGAGCGAAAACAGCTAACCGGTTTCTCTGAAACTTGAACTTCGTCAAAGTGACAAAAAATATAAGAATTAATTATTATTATTATGATGATTTGTATTTTAAGTGCGCCGTTTTGTAAAATCAATTACTCCAAGGGCGCACTAGGAAATGACTGACCGAACAGTGCAGTCTTCAGAAGTTTCTTAAATTTAACGTCACTATCCTCATACTTAATACTAACATGGGGGCTATTCCACGCCAACGGACCTGCAACGCTGAAAGCACGATCATAGAAACATGCTTTATTGGCTCTGACTGGAATTGCTATACTGTTTGCACTTGTTTCTACCGATCGGAGTGAACGTTGCCTTTCCGTTGGCATGGGTGTCACGCAGAGGTCCGATATATACTCTGGCGCTCTCTGGTGTCGAGCCTTAAACACTGTCAAACACAATTTATATTTTACTCGCTCTCGGATTTTAAGCCAGTGAAGGTCCTTCAGGAGCGGCGTGATATGACAGTATTTTTGTTGCCCCCATAATCAATCGGGCAGCAGCATTGTATCTCAATAGAGACGAAGATGCAAATTGGAAACAAAATATGGTTGATCGATGTGTTTACAGGACTTATGACCTGTCATTGCGTGGGTTAAGCGCACGCTTTATTTAATACAACATTCCCCATTCCACCTTTTTTTTTCTTATGACCACCATGTCTGACAATTTTTTTGGAAGTTGTATATATGTTAATCTGTAACACCACCCTTTACATGGTAGTTTTTCAATCTACACACTAACGCCATCTATGAAGATTGTATTTTTTAAGCATTAAGCAGAAGAATTTTTTAACAGTGTTCGTCTACAAGTATTTGTATACATTCAAAATGTTGACAAACAATAATTTGAAAATCAAATACATATGTCTTCTTCTTCTTTTTGTCCTGTCACACAAATAGAAATCGTGTTTAACCTTTCCCTTACTGTGCTAAAAAAAAAACGCGCATCATTGTAATGTTGGTTAATTTCTCAACAATAGAATCGAAAAGGGATGTGTTTAATTTTATTGTTGTAAATATTCTTTCTTCATTCATTATTTCCATCCAGACCCTTTCATTATGTTGTTCGTAATGTTGATTGATTTGATCGTGCCACGTTTTCCACGGCATAAGACATAAGTGTTAACTATGTTATTAAATTCTTCTATTCTTCTTGTACTGTCACGCCTCCGTGGTGCATAGGACCTCAAGGAACCTTCTTCACCCGACTCTATCGCATGCCTGATGCCTAACATCATCCCCAGTGAGACCTGCTGCCTTAACCTCGTCCTTCAGGGCTCTTCTACAGGTGGCTCTAGGTCTGCCTCGCTTTCTCTTTCCCTCCATAGGGGACCAGTCTAGTGCGCCCTGAGCGATGCAGGCTGGGTTCCGTCTCAGAGTGTGACCGATCCACTGCCATTTGCGTTTAGCGACTTGTTCTCTTATTGGCTCCACATTCACACACCGAGTCATACATGCACGTCGATTCTTCCAACTTCTAACATGGCCGACCTTTAAATTTTGATTAATTTGATCATGCCAAGTTTTCCTCGTCTACCACTACTCCGTACTCAAGTCATATCGTTAACGTACTCGTATACCTTCCTAACCATTATTTCTATATCCATGCGTTCCATATTTCCGAACCAACGCAGTGATCCTTTTATAAGATCACTTTCATAATTTTGTTCATAATACTTTTTTCCGTTTTTTTTTTCGTTTTTTCGTTTATATAAAGAATTTTGACAGATCTGACTTAAAATTTTTTTTTCATTTGTTCCAATGACAGTAAGAATAATTTCTTCAATATTATTTTAAAGTTCTTGCTGGTGTAGGTTTGTTTTAAGTGCCTAATTTATGCTAATTAAAAAAAATGGTGGATACGTGGAACAAAAATTAAATAGACAATATGTGCACCATCTAAAAATAACATTTTGTGTTAAATTAGTTTAATTTTATTTTATATCATAATATTTTATGAAATTTGTTTTAGATTTATTTTGTAGACGTTGGGCAATCGAAGTGTGCGCGGGAGATGCCTATTGGTGGCGATGAGGTTTGCAACCCATCCTACCGCGTCTCTCGCGAGGGCGAAAGAGATGGATGGAGTGTCGCATCGATTTAAGTGTGGTAGTCCATTTTTTCTGCCTACCCTTTCGGGGAGGCGGCGTGATGGTTAGTTATTTAGTTAGTTTTACGTGTTTTACTTGCTAAGGCATTATCCGATATCTATTTTATTCGTATTAATATACGCATTTCACAGTGTTAACACCTGAAGTTCATTAACCGTCGCGTTGCCATGTGGTCAATTGAGTTTTCACTGCCAATTTAAAGTTGATTTTCTTTAAACCTATGGACCCTAATATTATAAAAAAAAAAAATTGTAATCCTCCATTGAAGTGTTCTCAATATTTCGTAATAAAAAAAAAGCAAAAAATTACTTCCTTCATCCCAAAAAAATATATTTTTTAAGACTGCCCTCACCTTCATTCGTGTTAAGGTAGAATTTGTTATGCTAATATTTACAACTTTATCAAAAGTGACAAATACTTACTCGCTGTTTTGAACGTATTATAAATTGTATGTTTGGCCTTTTCTCATAGGTACGTAATAATACCGACTGCGGACGGAAACGCAGCACGCAACTTAATAATATTAGAACTGTGAAAATATTAACACTTTACCAAAACGAACAAATATTAATACGTACTCGATGTCTAGAACGTACTATACATTTTGCCTAGGTGCCTTTATCATACGTAAAATTATAGCACCACGGCCGCGGCGCGGCGCGGCGGGGTGAGACAAGTTCATACTTGGTGTCAGTTGCTCATATGCTGTCTTGCATTCCATATCAGAAATCGCATGGTTCCAGAAAAAAATTAATAATGATATGTTTTTCAAATAATCCATGTATGTTATAGATATCGATCTATTCTAATGAAATTCCCTACAAGATGACATAAATTAAATTTTGATTCATCGAGTCATATGCTTGATATTTAGATAAAGTTAGCGGTAAACTGAATTGACCACATGGGAGCGAGCGTTTTGTTTTGAACACGGTACGTTAAGGGTTAAGGATATTAAATATTGTGTTTATTTGTGTTACAGTGGCGCCGCCATGTGGGAAATGGAGGCGGGCGAGCGGGCGGTGGGCGGAGAATGCGATTGCCTGGGCCCCCCGCCGCAGTTCCTACTCCCGCCGCCCCCGCGTCCACCGCTCTTGCAGCCCCCAGACTACCTCTGCACGGACGACCCCATCCCCGACCTGGAGGCTTGCGACGCTGAACCGGTGAGTGCCACCCCTTACAACAAAAACACCGTCCCACAGAAGAAATCACTATCAATAGTCATTTCGCTAGTAACGATTTCCCGATCTTGCACTTTCCGGGCGAATGCTCTTCACCGCACACCTATGGCTTATGTTTATTATTTTTTTATAAAATGTTACGCACGTTAAAATTATTCGATTGAAACATACAAACTCGTAAAATGCCGAATCAAATGGGAAACTAACACATTAACCCCTTTTAATAAAAATCCGTTAAAAACACCCTCAAACAGAATAAATCACTACAAATAGTCATTTCGTTATAATAACGTAGATGTCGCGATCTTGCACTTTCCGGACGTATGCACACTTGCATTGTTAACCATATCGGTCCATGGAATGCATGGCATTCTACGATGGGTCCACATTTCAAATGCCTTTAACCTGTTCATAGTGCTGATTATGAGGGTCCATGACAATTTCAAGTAATATTTGCAACATGGAGATTTATGGGGCCGTATGTAGTATTGAAATCAGTGAAGTTACTATGTGTCTCGTGCCGTGATCTAATTTTATTTAAATTATACGAGTATTTGTGATTTTTTTGTAAAATACGACTACAATTGTATTATTACTCCTTGTGTACGTGTTACAAACATTTTAATGTATGCAATATATTTAATAATATTGTGTTTCCGCAGTGCTGGTATATCAATTTGGCTGCCTAACCTCTCTACACTGAAAATTCTACATAACATTTTCATAAGAAATACAGATAAAGATTCTACATCATAGAAATAATGTGATGTAGAATCTTTCCTCTCTGTAAAATACCAACAATTTTAAACAAATAACATTTTTTAAATTGTTTCTGTTTATTATAATAATTGTTTCGAAAAAATCGCGATATTTTTTATAATTTTTTGACATTTGACAGCTGTCACAATTATTTATTTATTTACTTGAATTAGTATGCATGTACATAACACATGTTCTAATAAACATACACATCCAAGGTTACATTTTGTTTACATATTTATTTAATTCTATTCTAAAAAAAATTATGCTCTGCACACTTTTGACATCCTCCGGTATACCATATCTTCCTTAGGTATCTTCATAAATTTTAAATGATTTTTATACATAAGGGAATTCTGAGATTTGTTTTTTTTTTCTGAATGGGAGCCTTAGTTTATTTTTCTTTCTTGTTTCATATTGATGTTCATGTTGGTTACTTTTTATCTACCTTTAAAATTCTTGGGAGGTGTGCCCATTAACAATTTTGTGCATTAGTAATAAAATGTTGTATGTAATTTTTTTTTAATGACATAAATTTTAGTTTCTTCAGCATCCCTTTAATCCTGGCATATCTGCTTCTCCTTAAAATTATTCTCATTGTTTTATTCTGGAGAATGGTTAATCTTTGCATATCTTCTTCATTTGCTAAAAATAATATGCCGCTACTGTAATTTATATGAGGGAGAATGATTACGTTATATACTCGTACAGTCTTGCATGTTTCTGCGCTGATATATCGTCTAATCCCGTCCAGAAGATCGGATCGGCCCCACATTTAATTCAACATTACGGCCTGGTAAACAGAGATTTCGAGACGCATTGGTCTATGACTCAACTCCGTACAACCGACCAAAAATAACACATAACCGTCATCTGTAAGACCTTACGAGCTTGCAATTGACGTGACAATGATGATGACGAGCTGAATTTTATGTATTTTGATAACGCTCGTATTTTCGACGAGAACAAATATTGTATTCCATCGTTAACTTCAATTTGATAGTAACAAAGGATTTGTATTAATTAGAAACTCGTGCCGGAAGTGATAAATTCCATTACGGCTCTGTATTTAGATCGTCTAAACACCGGAAGCGGTCAGAACGCGGAAAGTGCGCGGAAAAATATTTTCGCCAACTTGGTCCCGAGGAAACTTTAATGAATTCAATTCCGAAGCTACTTTGAGATGGAAATTCTGAATAAAATTGCTCCTCGTCTCAGAGGCGTCGAATCGAGAGAGCATCTCGCCAAGATGGTGTTTTTTCTCATAAAAAATTTTCGTCTTAGTTTCATTTTAATTTAACGGGATCGCCTTCTCCAGCGTCCCTGACTTCTACTAATTCTTGTGTCTAGTGGATTTCACCAAATATTGCCACGATACATAAAATAAGATGAAAGTAGAATGAATGCAGTAGACATGAGATCTCTAAGACGAATGTGTCGTAAATCTGTATTTGATACAGTGTCAAATGCAAGTATAAGAAGTGAATGCGGTGCGAATGAAAGTGTTATGAACAAAATAATGAAAGGGTCGTAAAGATGGTTTGAACACGTGGAAAGAATGAGTGAAGACAGAATGGTGAAGAAGGTATATGTAAACGACGTGAACGACATCAAATCAATCAAATGTTAAATGACGGTCACGTGAGGAGTCGGTGGAATCGACGTGCGTGCATGACAAGATGTATGAATGTAGAGGAATCGAGAGAAGAATGTCACGACAGAATAGTGTGGCGTTTAATTCTTTCTGCCTACCCCTCCGAAGAGACGGCGTGATGATTTGTTGGTTAGTTAGTTTAAAAAATATTATGACGATATAGTTGCAAAAATAGTGGAAAAAACAGTGTTTTAATTCCTTAAATATTTACGTATTCAAGGGTTTTATATAAAATGTATTAAACGAATTAAAACACTGTTTTTATTCCACTTTTACAATAATTTTTCTCGACATATTTCGAAGGCTTTACACCTTCATAATCGGGAGAATGATATAAACTTATTTCTTCGTTTATATCGCTCTCCCGATGATGTAGGTGTAACCCTCGAAACATGTCAAGAAAAACATAACCCGAAAATGAAACAAAAACAGTGTTTTAATCAAAAAAATAATCGTCAACATTTATTACGTTTTTAAAAGTGAAACATTTCCCATAGGTATTATCAAAGGTTTTATAATGCCGTAACAAGGCTAGACAGGTTGCCCCAGAAAATATAATAAATCTCATTAAAACTGCATGTTTTTAATAGTAATGCATAAGATACCCAGATTGTTTTAGGTTGGATTTTTCGCACTGGATTTTACGTCTTGGATTTTTAGCATTGTTATTTTTTCAATAATGAATACCCAAAAAATTGATACAAAATGTCTTTATTATTATGTATTTAGTGTGCTTCCACTTGTGTTTATGTTCGACCGGTTTCGGCAGCTTGCTGATGACCAGAAGATGGCAGCAAGCTGCCGAAACCGGTCGAACATAAACACAAATGGAAGCACACTAAATACATAATAATAAAGACATTTTGTATCAATATTTTTTTTAAGGATTAATTGTATCTCAATAGAGACGAAGATGTAAATTATTTGGAAACAGAATATGGTAGTCGAGGCGTGTACAGGACTTATGACCTGTCATTGGTTGGGTTAAGCGATCACTTTATGTTTAACATTCACCATTGCGCCCTTCTAACGACACCACGTCTGACAATTTTTTGGAACTTGTATATATGTTAATATTTTTTAATAACTTCACTGTTGGTAGGTACATCTACACTAGCGCCATCTATTAAGATAATAATTTACATCTTCGTCTCTATTGAGATACAATTAATCCAGTATTTGTCACAAGTATTTGTATACAAATAAAACTATTTTTTTTGTTTTCGTTATTTAAAATGAACTTCTAACAATAAATTTCAATTAAAAACCTTAATTATTTTTTTTTCACCTCGAATTGTTCGCATTGGATTTTTCACCTTGGATTTATCGCCTTGGATTTATCACAGATATTTTGGATTGTTCACCGAAAATTTTCACGTCGCTCAATCCACGGTACGCATCTGCTCGACCCTTTGTATTATTTATACTCTGGTCATAGTTTCTGGAACAGCCGCAGGGGTCGCGTAAACTTTTGTCAAATTTTCTTTTAATTGCCAAGTTTGTTCTCTGCGAATTGATTGATGGACCGATAAGGAGACGGTGGACGCTAATAACAATGGCAGCACTTTTAAGTGAAACAGATAATTAATACCCTCTCCGAAAGTTTAGACGAAAGGACTAAAGTTTTCTTATATAATATTTCTATTAACACTTTATTTGCCGGAAACGTAAAAAATAAGTTTTTATGCCGAAAGTTACTAGATCACTGGATTATATGATTTTTTAAACAGGCATAGAATATTTTCCCCTCTTTTGTAATATCCTTTACAAAATTCATTCCTTTTGTAATATTTATTTTCACATATTACGTGCGGAAAAAGATACAATAAAGTTATATGCCGAATGTTTGCTGCAATCACTGCAAATTAGATAAATATTTTAGAAGATCTAGAATTGTTACTTGTTTTTTTAAACAATTACATGATGTATTCTTTCTGGTTGTGTATTCTTTCTGATAATGTATTCTTTCTGTGTGCGGGAAAAATTAAAAAAAAAGTTTTATGCCGAATGTTACTAGATCACTGGAAATTATTGTGATATTAAAACACTGTTATAATATCACAATTACTTATTATTCACTAAGAGTGTCGCGACAGCTGTTTCGCCAACCGATGTTGGCATTATCAGGTGTTACAAAAAACTGTTTTTTGTAACACCTGATGATGCCAACATCGGTTGGCGAAACAGCTGTCGCGACTCTCAGTGAATAAAAAGAAATTGTTGTATTATAACAGTGTTTTAAATTTTAACAGTAATAATGTTTGAGTATCATAGTATTTCGGCCAAAACAATAGACTAAATAAAATATAATTTTTTAGACGATTTAGAACTATTTAATTTTGTTATACTCGTTACATTACGTATTCTCAATGTTATATTCCTTTCAAATGTCAATAACATTTGATAATATCTAGACATACTAAAACCATAATCAAACTTCTCGGAGCGTTTTCATTCGTTTTAATTATTTAGAAAAGAGTTTTACATCATTGTTCGAGAAACGATAAATATATTTTTCTTAATAAAACTTTAGGTTTGTTCTGTATATCAAAATTCTTCTTCTTCTTCTTCTTCCCTTTTGGTAGACTCAGAAGTCTGTTATTTCAGGCGGGTCCTCTTGAGATGCTGAACTCCAGCTTTCTCTCCACCGTTTCGGGGGTCTTCCTGGTCGGCGTTGTCCGTTTGGCGTTCCATGGAGAGCTATGTGTGGTATTCTATTTGAGCTCATCCTTTCTACGTGTTCATGCCAGTATCGCCGTCTTTGACGTCCCCATCTGACCACATCTTCGACCTCGCAGATTTCTCGGATTGCTGTATTCCTAACTCGATCACGTAGCGATAGCGCGGAGCGTTTTCATCTCGGTTGTCCTGAGCATGCTCTTTGTTTTGACACTGTCTGCCCTCGATTCAATGCCATATGTGAGGATTGGTCGCACACAGGTCTTGTAGATGCGTACCTTGCTGTCAGTCCTCATGTCCTTGTTTCTCCATATGACATCTTTCAGGCAGCCTGCAACTGCTGCAGCCCTATCCACCTGTGACCTTACTTCTCTGGGGAGATCATTAGAGCTGGTTACTTCGCTTCCGAGATATCTGAATAGGTCCACCTGTTCAATTTCCTCCTGGCGTACGGAGACTTCGTATCTCAGTTGATTTCTTGCGAATGTCATTCTTATCCTTTCCGCTGTATATGAAGATATAGTTAGAGCACTTTAATGTCCCTTTGCCCTTCTTTTTGGTCTCAGACAATCCACATATGTCTATGTTGTGGTTGTTCAGCTCTGCCGTAATCTCCCAATCCCTGTTGTTCCATGAAGTAATGTTCCAGCATGAAATCCTTGTTATATTTATGTGTTTCCATAATCGTTTTTTTCTTTGCCTTGCGTGGGTCATGTCCGTGATCAATCCGGTGTCCGAGGCTCTGTTGCCTGTTCTGTGAGCGTTGTAGGCTTTTTTACCCCAGGTAGGTTGCTAGCCTTGCCTGAGAACCCTCCTCCTTTGTCCGGCCTTGGGACCGGCAGGGCTTCCTGTAGTAGTAGGCACTGGCGGAGTTGTAAAAACCTTCGTGGCAGAACTGCGAGAGCTCTCACTGCCATACCCAAGTTCCCGGGTTAGATTCGAGAATTAATAGCCAAAAAAGTTGTATGCAGTAATTGGGTTCAAACAACCAGCTGTATACAGGTACAAATACAAACTGTATACAAATGTGGAAAGCAAAGGGGTGTTAATAAATTCTACTGCAAATCTTCTTCTCCTTCCTCTTAGTTTAGGTCATATGACCTGTTTGAGACGGTGGGCTGTCAGGATAATGATGTCCAGCCATCTCTCCATCTCTTTGGCGGCCTTCCTGGTAATCTCTTGCTGCTTGGGTTTTCGTCTTTAACAATTCTTGTATTCTCCAAAAGCGCCTTCTGCTTCATCCTCATCTCACTATGTCCTCAACACCACAGACAGACCTTATCGTTTCATTTCTGATCCGATCTCTGAGGGTTTTGCCTGCGATGGATCGTAGGGCTTGCATTTCTGCTCCTCTAAGAAGGTTCTCAGTTCTATTGATATCGGCTCTGACCTCTATTCCATTCGTCATGATGGGGCGAACGTTTGCCTTGTATATCTTGATTTTACTTTCGGTTAGTATGTTAATATTCGTGTCTTCATATGGTGTCGCGCAAGCAGCCAGCCTCGGCTGTCACTTTGTTTGTGTGTGCTCGCACCTTGTCATCGCAATCCTTTTAAATGAAACTAAAAAATCCTACCAGTTGTTTAATTTTGAGCATATGTTGTCTTTTTTTTTTAACAAATTTTAATATCAATTTTTTTATGTTTTATAACATGTCTATTTTTAGAGTGCATTTTCCCCGCGTTCGCTCCTATTTTCAAACGCTTCAAGTATATTAATGACATCCGTTACATAAAACAAAGGATCGGGGTGTGAATTACCCTCCCCTAATTGCGTTCACCTCCAACAACACCTAAAGGGTACAATTCAACCAGTTTTCCTCTCGAATGCCTCTGTTACTGCGTTCTTTGTAATCGCCCCGAATTCGGCTGGAAAGCTCCGAAATTAGAGGTATTTAAAAGCAAATTAATGTTGTACTTGCACTATACTAGGGTTTCCTTGTTATATGCGAAGCTGAATATACTTGTTTTCGATTATGTTTCCCGGGGAAAAATTCATGAAAAACGCTATTTTTCATCACATATACATATATCTTATAGGATATATGTAATTAATAAGCAATAAAAATATTTTATGCCTTTTGGCCATAACTCAAAGGTGATGGTTTTTGAAAGGGAAGGGCAAATGACAGTTTGTAACATAAGTGTGAACGAAGAGAATTTGGAGCAGGTGAGTGAATTTGTGTATTTATTTGTTTAGCATGTTCACAGCGGATGGCCGAACGGATAATGACGTCGAAAGAAGGTTTGGTACGGGTAACAAAGTGAATGGAGCTTTAAAAATAGTTATTGGAAACGAGACTTTATCAATGAAAGTGAAACGGCCGTTCAAAATGGACTTCTGGTCCCAACCCTAATGTATGGAAGCAAAGCATGGAACTGGCAGAAGAAGGATGAGAGCAGAATAAATGCGGTAGAAATGAGGTCCCTAAGACGAATGTGTGGTAGAACGATATACGAAAGAATCTCAAATGCTGATTTAAGAAAGGATTGTAGAGCGAAAGAAGGTATTATGAACAAAATTATGAAAGGATCGCTGCGTTGGTTCGGACATATGGAGCGCATGGATGGAGAAAGAATGATTAAGAAAGTATCATTCTTCATCCATCATATAAATGGAGTACAAAGACAAGGCAGACCGAGGAAAACATGACATGACCAAATTAATCAAATTTTAATGGTTGGACATGTTAGAAGTGCGAAGAATCGACGTGCGTGTATGACTCGCTGTATGAATGTGGAGGAAACTAAAAAGAGGTGTGCCAGGATAGAGTAGTGTGGCGGTCCATTCTCTCTGCCTATCCCTACGGGGAGATGGCGTGATGCGTTGTTGTTATTGTAAAAATGTGTTATTATGAATGAAACTTTATAAATATATACTTATATAAATTAGTGTCAAGAAAAGTTCACACGTCATGCGCGTGAAATAGTCACGACAGGTATAAACTCGTGCGTCACTTGTCACTCGATATCTATCACTGTACGGCGACTGTTTAAAATATGCGTGGGTACTGATTGGACTCAAATTCGCGTAATAAAAGTAGGCTTTAATCTATAATTCTTAATCAGAGTAGAGAAAATGTTCTCTTCTGTTTATTTTCTAAATTAAATCCTCCCTTTTTACGTATAAGGTTCTTAAAGCATCGCTTAAAATAGAATAGAGATAATGGTAATTGAAAATCGTCTTCTGTGGTTAAGAACTTGTTTTATTTCCTCCATTTTGTTTGGTTGATTATAATGTCTATGGCATTGTGAAAAGCTTTTAGAACGTTTTGAAAGTTTTATTTGTTGATTTCATCTGGTTTATTGTTCAGTGTGATGTTACTCTAGGATAATAGTCCATTGTTGTCCTTATCTGCCTTCGTATTGTGGACGTTTAGTTTTGTTATAAATAATTACTTCAAGACTCAACTAAATACAATTTACAGGTACACTACTTATCCAGATAAACATGCTCGAATTTCACGTAAATTATTATACTACAATAGAAACAAGAACCCAATAAACCATGTGTTTCTTCTCTGTGTCTTCATTTTATGTTATCAATATTTATTTGATTTTTAAATATCTTTTTGCGTTTACATTATTTAATTAAAACATCATTTTTTACATTAAGTCGCTATACACGGAAAGCACTGCTAGTGTCAGAGTAAATGGAGATCTTACAGCCTGGTTTGATATCAATAAAGGTGTCAAACAAGGTTGCGTAATTTCCCCGTGGTTATTTAATCTGTATATGGACAATTGTATGAAAGAGCTGAAAGGGTTGGATGTAGGTGCCAAAATGAGCGGAGTGTCAGTAAGCTGTGTCCTGTATGCGGATGACGCTGTCCTACTTGCTGACAACGAGCATGAACTACAAGTCCTGGTGAATTGTATGTATGAGGTATGCATGCGAAATGATCTGATAATGAATGTTAATAAGTCCAAGGTAATGATTTTTGAAAAGGAAGAAACCATGACAGTCTGCAACATTAGCATGAATGGTGAAAACTTGGAGCAAGTAGTTGAGTTTGTGTATTTAGGTAGTATGTTTACAAGATATGGGAGAGTGGAGAGGGATATTGAAAGAAGGGTTGGGACAGGCAACAAAGTGAATGGTGCACTTAAAGTTGTCATCGCAAACAAAAACCTATCCAAAAAAGCTAGAATGGCAGTGCACAATGGTGTTCTTTTACCGACTCTTATGTATGGAAGCGAAGCATGGAACTGGCAAAGGAAGGATGAAAGTAGAATAAATGCAGTAGAATCTCTTAGAATCTCTTAGACGAATGTGTGGATATTCTGTGTATGATATAGTGTCGAATGAAAATATAAGAATTGAATGCGGTGCGAATGATGGTGTCATGAACAAAATAATGAAAGGATCATTAAGATGGTTTGGACATATGGAAAGAATGAATGAAGAAAGAATGGTAAAAAAATTGTATGTTAATGATGTAAATGGTACCAGAAATAGAGGAAGACCGAGGAAAACGTGGCACGATCAAATAAATCAAATATTGAATGTCGGCCATGTGAGGAGTCAGAGAAATCGACGCGCGTGCATGACACGATGTATGAATGTTGAGGAAGTAGAGAAATATGTCAGGAAAGAAAGGTGTGGCAGTCCATTCTTTCTGCCTACCCCTTCGGGGAGACGGCGTGATGGTTAGTTAGTTAGTTAGTTAGTTTTATTTTTTACACTTCTGAGATTACTATTATCGACATAATTAATATAAATGAAAACGTCTGTTTTCTAGTATTTTTATTAAGTTTTATATGGAATGACATGTTTCGCCCTTCCATGCCTTTATCAAATGTCTAAGAAGAGCGAAACATTTCATTCCATATATAACTTAATAAAACTCTTCGAAGACAGACGTTTTCAACAACAACAACAAACCATCACGCCATTTCCCCGTAGGGGTAGGCAGAGAGAATGGACCGCCACACTACTCTATCCTAGCACACCTCTCTAACTTCACCACATTCATACAGCGAGTCATACACGCACGTCGATTCTTCCGACTTCTAACATGACCAACCTTTAAAATTTGATTAATATGGTCATGTCATGTTTTCCTCGGTCTGCTTCGAATTCGTTCTCCATGTACATCATTAACGTATACTTTCTTAACCATTCTTTCTCCATCCATGCGCTCCCTATGTCCAAACCAACGCAGCGATCCTTTCATATATTTGGTCATAATACCTTCTTCCGCTCTACATTCCTTTCTTATTTTAGCACTTGAGATTCTGTCGTTTATCGTTCTATCACACATACGTCGTAGGGACCTCATCTCTACCGCATTTATTCTGTTCTCATCCTTTATCTGCCAGTTCCATGCTTCGTTTCCATACATTAGGGTTGGGACCAGAACTCCATTGTGAACGGCCGTTTTCGTTTTCATCGATAAATTCTTGTTTCCAATAACTATTTTTAAAGCTCCATTCGCTTAGTTACGTTTTCATTTATATTAATTATTCAATATGGAGTTTTACATCATTGTTCAAGAAACAATAAATAATTCTCTGCATATTTCGAATGTTTTAACACCTTTATTATTGGGAGAATTATATTATATAAACTTAATAATTTAAGTTTAAATCGTTCTCCCGATGATAAGGGTGCAAAAACCATCCAAACATGCTAAGTAAAGTAATTTCAAAAGTGAAAACAGTCCATTTTCGATTGCACGTTATATCACAGTTTTATCGTTTTCCAGATTATGAAAGTCTAAAACCTTCGAACCAATAATGTTTTGTTATTTTTGATAATATGTTTTGAACGTATTAAACCTTCATACGTACAAATAAATTAAGTTTTTTAAAATATACCCAAGGATAATTCTTTAATACCTTCGAAACAATTAATACATTTATTTTGTTTTATGGGAATGACATCTTTCGCCCAGCTACGGTATTATCATTTAATATTGCCTTAGCAGGGCGAAACATGCCATTACCATAAATTATAATAAAACTAGTAGAAAACAAACGTTTTTCGACATGCACGCATGACACATAGAAGTATGTCAGGAAAGTGTATCGATCTATCTTATCTGTTTCGAGGAAATTCATATAGATTTATGAAAAAAAATGGTTTTTAAAATATGGGTTATGTCTGGTGTCATTATGGGGTATTTAAATCTATCATAAAATACAAGGGTTCTAGCAACTCGCAATAAATAAACCAGCGGGGGTAATTTATAAAAAATAATTTAATTTATTTCCCGGGGGTAGAAGCGGGGGTGAAAATTTGTGCAGGAATATTTTTCCACCCTCGACTTCAATAAACTCTCGCGGAGTTGTGAGCATCCCACGGAGCCGCGGAGGCTTCACGCGTTATGTATAGAGTCTCGTTACAGCGGTTGGCGACCCCTATAATGTTAGGGATGCTGGCTACGCGATCAGGTTTTCCATATAACGGGGTTTTCGCTATTATTTTTTCCTACTTTTCTCAAATTGGAATGTAAATTGAAAAATATACATTTTTGTTTTTTATCTGGCAACCGTAATTGAGGCTTCTAACCGTGCAACGGCCTTCTTTTATCAAAGAATTGTTTAATACACGCTTAACTTATGTAGGACATAATTTTTCTCTCTCTTCTTCTTATTCTTCTACACTCTTTAGTTTAGGGTCTACTCCTGATACAATGTTTCACAGATCTTGGTATTAAGTTACTTCCTAATTTGGGCCCACCATCTTGTCAGCAGTAGATGTACTCGTTAATATGGAATTCTAAAGTGTTAACGCCTTTAGCTGCTGCTTTCAGAAAAATGGGTTACATCTTTAAACCGGAAAATACGTATCAACCTGAAAATAAAAGTTTATATAACGTGTGTTCTGTCAAAAACGCGCTCAGAGTGTCAGAAATGAAGACGCTCAGATATGTATCTGAGATATGTATATGAGGATAAGGAATACAAGGATAAAGGAGATATGCGAGGTCGAGGATGTCGTTAGGTGGGGAACGCAAAGGAGAAGATACTGGTATGCACACGTGAGGAGAATTTATCCATCGAGACTCCCCTTCATTGTGTTACACGGTAGCCCCATGGTAGACGACCCCCGGACAGACCACCGAAGAGATGGATCGACAGCTGGGAGTCGACTTCGCAGGAGGCCAATTCCTCTTAACCGTCGCGTCGCCATGTGGTCAATTGAGTTTCCACTGCCAATTTAAAGTTGATTTTATTTAAACCTATGGACCCTAACATTATAAAAAAAAAATTGTAATCCTCCATTGAAGTGTTCTCAATATTTCGTAATAAAAAAAAGCAAAAAATTACTTCCTTCATCCCAAAAAAATATATTTTTTAAGACTGCCCTCACCTTCATTCGTGTTAAGGTAGAATTTGTTTTGCTAATACTTACTCGCTGTTTTGAACGTTTTATAAATTATATGTTTGGCCTTTTCTCATAGGTACGAAATAATAACGACTGTAGACGGAAACGCAGCACGCAACTTAATAATATCAGAACTGTGAAAATTATAACACTTTACCAAAAGGGACAAATATTAATACGTACTCGTTGTCTTGAACGTACTATACATTTTGCCTGGGTGCCTTTATCATACGTAAAATTTGGCGCCACGGCCGCGGCGCGGCGCGGCGGGGCGAGACAAGTTCATACTTGGTGTCAGTTGCTCATATGCTGTGACGCATTCCATATCAGAAATCGCATGGTTCAGAAAAAAATTAATAATGATATGTTTTTCAAATAATCCATGTATGTTATAGATATCGATCTATTCTAATGAAATTCCCTACAAGATGACATAAATTAAATTTTGATTCATCGAGTCATATGCTTGATATTTAGATAAAGTTAGCGGTAAACTGAATTGACCACATGGGAGCGAGCGTTTTGTTTTGAACACGGTACGTTAAGGGTTAAAAAACAGGCCATTAGGCCCAAACTAAGAATAAGAAGAAGAAGAAAAAAAGTAATATGTCAGTTGCGACTTATGGCCTCGAAACTATAACATTGTCCAAACAATGTGCCGAGAAACTACAAGTGACCCAAAGAGCCATCGATAGAACCATGTTAGGAATAAGCCTAAGAGATACGGTGAGAGAAAAAACAAAGGTGACTGAAATCATCCACCGGGTAGCGACTCTTAAGTGGCAACTGCTGACTCGGAGACCGTAGACGGCAAAGAGAAGTGCAGGGCAACCGCATAGTTGCCTGACCGGTAGAAGGATGATCTGAACAGACATGCCATATAACCTAGATGCAGTCTGCACAAGACAGAGTGACGTGGAAGCAAAAGGATGAGGCTTTTGTCCAGGAGTGGACGGGAATAGGCTGAAGAAGAAGAAGAACGCCTTAAGTTTTAAAGAATACCAAAAATATATACCATATTTAGAATAAAAACGTCTGTTTTCTTGAAGAAAACATCGCTAAGACATTTTGAATTGATAACTCCTTGCGTCATTTCCATAAATTATAATTAAACTTCTAGGAACGGACATTTTCATTTGTACCTACAGATCATATTTCATATATTTTCATTTTCCAAAATGTACAAATAAATTAACACAATATGTTTCGAAGATACACTCCGTCTTCGGGTGTAACTATACCAATGTTTATAAATTTAGCGTTAAATTCAATTTATAATTCACAACAGAATTCCACGGTATAAAGCTAGAATAATTTGTAAAAATATCTATTATGACTGCCACACTGAAAGTCCCGGGTTCGATTTTCAACGATGGTAGTTTGATTCTCACACTGTCATTGTTATGGTGTAGAATTCATGTCACAATAAAATGGCGATAGATTAGCTACCTATCATGTCGTGAGAAACTAGCAAACTAACCATCACGCCGTCTCCCCGCAGAAAGAATGGAACGCCACACTGTTCTGTCCTGACATACTTCTCTCGCTTCCTCTACATTCATACATCTTGTCATGCACGCACGTCGATTTCTCTGACTCCTTACTTGACCGATGTTTAATATTTGATTAATTTGATCGTGCCACGTTTTCCCCTGTCTTCCTCTATTTCTAGCTCCGTTTACGTCGTTTACATAAACCTTCTTCACCATTCTGTCTTCACTCATTCTTTCCACGTGTCCAAACCATCTTAACGACCCTTTCATTATTTTGTTCATAACACTTTCATTCGCACCGCATTCACTTCTTATACTTGCATTTGACACTCTATCAAATACAGATTTTTTAGATAGTTTGCGATGACAACTTTAAGTGCACCATTTATTATGTTGCCTGCCCCAACCCTTCTTTCAATATCCTTCTCCACCCTCCCATCCTTTGTTAACATACTTCTTAAATAAACAAATTCATCCACTTGTTCCAGATTTTCACCGTTTACACTAATGTCGTCATACCGTGAGAATCAATATTACAGCTAAAACAAAGCGTATACAGTAATTTTGTTCAAACGACCAGGTCTATAAATAACATATTAATATAAGATAATTAGTATTCTATTTGAGGCTGTATTTTATTATACCGCATTCAATCTTTCCACCCTTTTCTTATTATTTCTGTCAATTATTACTGTTGAGCGAAATATATTCTAACAGCCCCTCATGATGGAGGGTAGGAACGGAAACCATTTGAATTGATATGTTTTCAATATTGAAATGTCTAGCGTGGGAAGTATTTCAGTTTTATTATCAACATCCACCCCGGGTAATCTGTGTTTAAGGGCTGTTCTCGCCACCTGCGCCCTTCCGAAGGGATGATCGCAGAATTTGCGAAATAATTGGGAAAACGCCGGTCACATTACGCTAAAATGTATTTACGCGAGAATTTAACGACTTGCGATTTACAGCTTTGTTCGAATTACTCAGTATAACTATCAATTAACTTTAGCACTTTTTATACGTATTTTTTTATAAACTTTACATGTCATCAACTTACTGTTTCAAATGTCAGGTTCGCCGAGGTGATCGCCAAAGTTGGGGGGACCCGACATATATAATATGTTGAAATTATTCCTAGAAATTAACAATCTTGATGACTGTCTTCGCCTCCAGTCGGACATTGATAATATTGTTAACTGGAGTCACATTAATAAAATGCACTTCAATGTCTCTATGTGCGCTATGCTATCTTTTACTACAGCATTGAGAACTTTGTATCATAGATACACAATGAACAACCAGCAATTAACTCACGTATCTACGATTAAGGATCTCGGAATCATTTATGATAGTAGGCTGACATTTCGTGCACATATCGAGAGGATTTGTAACATTGCACTGAGGATGTTAGGCTTCATCATTCGGACCGGAAGAGTTTTCAGAAATCCCAATGTGCTCAGAGTCCTATACAACGCATTGGATCAGACTTGAAAGTGGTTCTGTGATATGGAGTCCTCACGAGGCGAGATATTCCGTTATGTTGGAAAGGGTTCAGAATTTTTTTTTGAGATATCTCTACATGCGGGGGTATGGTAGTTATCCGTGGCTCTATCCCACGGCATTTCTAATGCTTAGAACCAATTTATTACAGCTTCGAAGAGATGGGCATCTTATTATCCATTTCTTTAAATTAATCAGGGGATATTTCGAAAACTCGGCCGTGCTAGAGGATGTTGGTCTTTTTGTCCCTGATAGATTTCTACGACTTCTCCGTTTTACCTACCGGCCACCAAAATCAATCTGCCTCTGGTGACACAGGTGAGAAGAGCAATTAGTCTGCTAAACGCGGTCTCCTCGGAGATCGACGTCTTTCATATTAGTGAAGGTACGTTCAGGAGACAAATACTCTTGACTTTAAAAATTAACTTGTCTTCCTAATGTACTACCATCTCTAATGCGTTCCTGGTACTATGTTGTATTTTTATAATATTTTATCTGTACTCAATAGATGCCTTAAACATTTTCCTGTTTGTAATGTCTTTTGAGTTAATAAACTGATTTGATTTGATATTGACAGTGGTACCCTCTAATATGAGTTAATACTGTATCAATATTATTAACAATACTGGTATTGTTAATAATATTGAGCATGTAAGGGCCGCTTTAAAGGTATTATGACTCTTCGATTAGGAAGCACTCAAGATACTTTATTAATATTACTTTACTTGTATAAAATCGAACTTTTTTCTTAGATATTTTACTACCGAAACTTTATAAATATGGTTTCCGGGCCACAGCATCTTGTAGAAACGAGAAGAATTTGATAAACTTGTAAAGATGAACTATTTCATACTGTTGTATAAAAACAATATATTATATTTCCATATTTTACATTTTCTACCCTTGTTTTAGGGATGAATATTCATAAAAAAAACTCGCACTGACTAGTAAATATTTTACCGCATTTTTATAGCTGTTTTTATACAGTTTTTTTTTATCCAACAAAGGCCCTACAAGTTTCGCGGTATCTCACAAAACCACACTTAGGAAATACTTGAATTGCGATATTTCACAAACGACATTGTCATTTTTGTTTTAACGGGCAATTTCGCGAGATAATTCTATGGACCCGTTTATCTCCGAAGGGGGTGGAGGCGACGTTAATAATATCGAAACGTAATCAAAATTTATTCCCCCGCCCGAGTCGTAATTAGTCATTTGTTTTTCATTTCAGTATCGGGGAGAGTGTTTATAGGCCGTTAAACCTGAAAGCCGTGCCGAAATATTGGCACTGAAGCCATTCTACGTCTTGAAGACTGCGCAGTAGCGGCGTGTGATACTACATTTTGTAAAAAAACTAACTAACTAACTAACAATCACACCATTCCCCCGGAGGGATAGGCAGATGAACAATTTAAAAAGAACGTTTTTTAAACTCAGTATTTGTAAAAAATAATTGTAAACCAGCGCCTCACAAGCACCTTAATAGATAGATGGGAATGTAGAGTGTAGAGTACAACATGAATATATATTAAATTAAAATATGACATACATATATTAGTATATTTTCGGTTTGTAGCAAATTTGTTACACCATGCACTGAAGGGTTAATTAAAAATATAACTAACTAACTAACCATCACGCCGTCTCCCCGCAGGGGTAGGCAGAAAGAATGGACTGCCACACTTTTCTGTCCTGACATATTTCTCTCGCTTCCTCAACATTCATACATCGTGTCATGCACGCGCGTCGATTTCTCTGACTCCTCACATGGCCGACATTCAATATTTGATTTATTTGATCGTGCCACGTTTTCCTCGGTCTTCCTTTATTGCTGGTTCCATTTACATCACTAACATATAATTTTTTTACCATTCTTTCTTCATTCATTCTTTCAATATGTCCAAACCATCTTAATGATCCTTTCATTATTTTGTTCATGACACCATCATTCGCACCGCATTCACTTCTTATATTTTCATTCGGCACCCTATCATACACAGAGTATCCACACATTCTTCTAAGAGATCTCATTTCAACTGCATTTATTCTACTTTCATCCTTCTTTTGCCAGTTCCATGCTTCGCTTCCATACATAAGGGTCGGTAGAAGAACACCATTGTGCACTGCCATTTTAGCTTTTTTTGATAGGTTTTTGTTTGCGATGACAACTTTAAGTGCACCATTCACTTTGTTGCCTGCTCCAACCCTTCTTTCAATATCCCTCTCCACTCGCCCATCTCTTGTAAACATACTACCTAAATACACGAACTCAACTACTTGCTCCAAATTTTCACCATTCACGCGACTGTCGTGGTTTCTTCCTTTTCAAAAATCATTACCTTGTTAAAATTAAAAATATGTTAATTAAAATATCCGTAATATTACAAAATAAAACATTTACTAAAATTTACTTCTAACTAACAAACTAACATCACGCCATTTCCCCGGAGGAGTAGGCAGAGAGGATGGATCTCCACAATGCTCTGTTCTGCCATACCTCTCGGGATTCCTCTACATTCATACATCGTATCATACACGCACGTCGATTATTACGACTTCGAATGTGACCGCCTTTTAGTAATTGATTAATTTGGTCATGCCATGTTTTCCTCGGTCGTCCTCGGCTAGATATTTTTTCTACATTTTGTATAGTAAAATAAAACACTTTGACAGTACATAATGGAACTCTAGTGCCAACCCTTATGTATGGAAGTGTCTTCGGTCTCGGTCTTCCTCTATTTCTAGTTCCATTTACATCGTTAACAATTACTTTTTTATTACTGTTATTTAAAACACTGTTATAATATCATAATTACTCTTTATTCACTGAGAGTGTCGCGACTGCTGTTTCTTCAACCGATGTTGGCATCGTCAGGTGTTACAATAAACTGTTTATTGTAACACCTGATGATGCCAACATCCGTTGGCGAAACAGCTGTCCCGACACTTTCAGTGAATAAAAATAAATTGTGATATTATAACAGTGTTTTAAATTTTAACAGTAATAATGATGAAGTATCATAGTGTTTCGGCCAACACAATGGACTACATACTTTTTTTAACTATTCTTTCTTCATTCATTATTTCCATGTGTCTTAACCATCTTAATGAAACTTTAATTTTTTTGTTCATAAAACTCTGATTTGCACCGCATTCACTTCTTATATTTTCATTCGACACCATCATACACAGATTTTCTACAAATTTGTGTAAGAGATCTCATTTCTACTTCATTTATTCTACTTTCATCCTTCTGCTTTGCTTCCATACATAAGGGTCGATACAAGAACACCATTGTGAACTGCCATTTTAGCTTTTTCACTTTTCTTAAATAAAATAAAAGAGTTTGAATGAAATAATACGTATTCTTTATCGTTAATATTTTACTGATTTAATGTAATAAATTATTTTAATCTAAATATTGTTTGAGGTATTTTTCGCATAGATTTTTCCCCACGAGACGCCCCTTGCTCGATGTCCTTATCAATGATTGTGGCAGGCGGAAAAATTAACAATCCAACTCTCATTAGATGGTACTTTATTAGAAATGGAGTTTTCATTAGAGGCTTTTGCATCTCCATAAAAGCCAGATTTATTTCCCTTCAAATCGGTTCAATCGCTCGTTTCTCCTATCTTACACTTTCCATCTTTTCCTTTCGCCTTTTTTCTCTTCCACTTTCTTCTTTACGTTCTTGTCGTCCTTGGGAATTTTTTTAAACCCTTATTTAAATATATACGAATCTCTTGTCGATGAAAGACCAATAGTATAACACACTTTTTCTTCCATTAACGTTTTAACTATTTTGTTAGTGCATTAACACATTGTTTTCCACAGTGTCATTGCCTTATTAATTTGGAAGGAGAATTGGTTATAATTTATAACGTCTATGGTCTGGCAGATTTATTTTATTTTATTTGAATGACATGTTTTGCTCAAAAGAACCCTTAAAATACGGGTTATCCTTATACGAGTACATATGACAGAATGCTGGAAAAGGTTGCATGGTTTAGATATCTGGGAGTGGATCGGCTCAGGCAAAATGATCACGTCAGTGAAATAATAGGACAAGTCAAAAAGGCTTCGGTGGTATCAGGTTGTCTCAAGGAGATCATATGGAAAAACAAGTATATGAGAACTGACAGGTCAAAATATACAAAACCTGCGTGAGCCCTATACTGACATATAGCATTGAGACCAGAGCGGATACCACAAGAACGAAGGCTAATGTGAAAGAGATGCGGACGCTGAGGATGAAGACTCTTCGGGATTGGGTGAGGAACACGACTATCCGCGAAATCTGCAAGGTGGAAAATGTCATGAGATGGGGCAGACAACGCAGAAGATACTGGAATGCGCACGTGCAGAGGATGGGTCCCACCAGAATCCCACCCGCTGTGGCGCATCAGATTCCTGCCGTCTACCGTCCCCCCGGAAGACCACCAAAGATATGGAGGGATAGCTGGGAGTCGAGCTCCCAAGAGAGGCCAGCCTGATTACAGGAACAGATCAAAGGTCTAAAAGAAGATGAAGAAGACATGTTACACAATTTTTATGATACCTGTCGAAGGCATCATCAAAAATTGACTCTTGGTGGAATTAAATTGTTAATACGAAAGAAAATAGACTGGCTTGGACTTGGACTTGGATCTTCTGGCTTAAAGAGGTTCAGCTCATGTGGCTATTCCTCTTACGTCTAATGTGAACATTGTTGGAAGGTGATTTGGTGGGTTACACGTCATTCACATAACATTTAATACAACTTCTAGAAAATAGACGTTTTCTTTCGTATTTATGCCAAATAGGTTTAGTTGCTGTGGTTTAACTAGCACTGATCGCATCTGTACAGCACAAAACCGATATCTGATCTGAAGATCTCTCGAATTTGTTTGTACAGGCTAAAACGTTACAATTTCCCATAACTCCAAAGTCAGAATTCACAACGAGATGTATAAATTACAGGCAACAATGCGATGATTCCACAATAAGTCACGAAACAGGCTGACGTTTACATTGTTACAATAACAGGGGGGTTGCGGCTCCGGCACCCCCGCGTCCCACGTAGCCACCCTAAGCCTTTGGCGTAGCAGTTAATTCAGCACCCGGAAAACATACTCTCTACTGAATCTTATCATTAACAAAATTAAGCCTGAAACTTTAAAATGTAATATATTTACTGTAACTTAAACAATGATGTAAAACTCCATATTAAATAATTAATACGAATGAAAACCTCAGTTTTCTAGAAGTTTTATTATATATTATTGTACTTAGGAAATTGAAAAACTTTGTTTAATCCGCTATTTAATAAAAAATATTTAAAAAAACACTACATGTTTCGGAGGATACCTCCATCTTCAGGTGTAAAAATATAATTAGAACTGAACAAAGAAAGACTAATAAAAACGCATTTAAAATTCGATACAATTATTCAAATTTAAAAATAAACCTGTGCTATTTGTTATAAGTAGGTACTAATAATTATTATTTAACAGTAAGAACTAATAAATAATGATAAAACATGACGATAATATAAAAAATAAAATAAATTAAATTAATATACGAGTACACAAAAAAATATAAAAAATATATTTAAAAAATGTAATTTATTTTTTTCTACTATAATATAACATATGGAACAAATACACAAAAAGATTCGAAATATACCGAAAATTGACAATTGATATATTATTGTAACACCTGATGATGTCAACATAGGTTGATGAAACATCTGTCGCGTAAAATAAAATACAATTGTGATACAAAAAACGAAGTTATTTAATTTAACAGTTTAAAATGTTAAGGTATAAAATGTTAAGGCCAAAACAATGGACTGTTTAAACAAAATTGTTTTAATTGTGGATTCTGTCAGTTAGCCCGGACCCTCAGACATCTGTCTAAGGGTTAAGCCCTACCGTCTTGCCGCCCTAACTTTCTGGAAACACGAGCCGAACTTGAGGCGGTATAGTACCGCCCAAGTTTGCGATGAGGTCTGTATTCATATGATAATACGGCTACTCTGGCTAGCAGAACCTGCGAAGCAAACTGGATATTATATTATAATATTTACTACAATTCTCCTAAAAAACAGCTATGGTCGTGGAACATCGGTTACGCGTTCAAACCACTCGATAAATTTCTTTAGCACTATTTCTGAATGTAGAATTCTTTTCTAACACACCGTCTCCTGTCAAGGCAGCAAGCATGGACCGCCACACTCTTCATTCTCTCGCTTTCTCAGCATGCATTCACCACGTTTTCCTAATAATATGCTAACTTTAAAAGCACCGTTGTTATGGCTCTCAAGGGCTCATTGAGACGTGTTTTAAATCTAAAAATCTAAATATGAACGCTGCATCTGATATTCGCGATCGGTAAGAAAGTATAATTGAACAAAATATACAAGAATTTCTGAAATTTTGCATGTTAATAATAGTAATATAACTTGTAAAATAAAAACTTAAAAAAACAATAAAATTTTTAATTATTATTTTATTTTTAACCACCCCAATAAAAACATTAATTTTTAATATAATTTTTCAATTGATTCGTAATATTTGTTATAACAAAAGCATAAACGTTCCAAAATAAATCTTTATGACGTCTGTCAAATTTGATAATATTTTAATTTTACAATTTTATAATATTTTAAATATGTATCTTTATAACATGAATCACTGAAGAAGGACCGGTTGTCCGAAACATGTCTGATATGTATTTTTTTTTTTTTTAAGTTAGTGTTGTATATATAAACAAAGTATATGAAAAAGAAAAAGACAAATAAAATATACAAGTTTTACATTGAATATGAAATATGAAAAATATGTGTTTTCAGCTTGGATCTTAATTCCTAGGTCTTCCTCTATTTCTTTTTCTCTTTCGAAACCATTTTTTATTAATTAATTCTTTCATTGTTTCACCCTATTTATGTTTGTTAACTATCTTAATAACCCTTTCAATATTTTGTTCAGAACACTTTAATTTGAACTGCATTCACCGCTTTAATATTTTTCTGCAATAGTTAATACGAATGAAAACTTCTCTTTTATAGAAGTTTTATCATATTTTATAAGAATGACATTTTCCGCTTTACTAAGCCATAATCATTTGTATTGAATAATTCATTTACATGGCGAAACATGTATTTCTTCCTTGTGGTAGACCTATATAGACCCTCCAGAGGGTGAACTCTCAGCTGTCCTTCCAGCTTTCACGAGGACGAGTACCGTGAGGCTGATGGTCTCCATTCTTTGGACATGGCCATTCCAATCGCTCCTTCGCCGTCTATTCCATCTTATAATATCCTCAACCTCACATATCTCTCTTATTCTGGTGTTCCTCGCCGATCTCTAGGTATCTTGCCTGCTATCGTCCTCAGTGTCTTCATCTCGACATGTCATTCCCACAAAATATAATAAAACGCGTAGAAAAAATATGTTTTCATTGTTATTTATTTGCGCCAATGGGATATACTCGAATATAATTTAAAAGAGTTTCAGATTACTTTTAAATTAAGAATGTCAGCGTGTATCTACTTAAAGCAATTAGGTTTAGTTTGGATTAATTATCCTTCATTTTATCACTCCATGATGAAAAACGAGCGATTACGGTGTTTAGTGGCCTTCTATTTTAATTTAATTTATTACTTGTATTAAATATATATACGTGAACATTCGATCAACAACCATTTAGACCAACACAATATTAAACTGTTATAGCAGACGGAAAAAGCATGTGTAGCTCGGTGCCGGCATATTAGCGTCGCCCGGCGGCTTAGCTCGTGTGGCGTCGGCGTCGCGACGGACCGTCACTTCCCGTAGCGTCGGGCTTAACCCCCGACGCCCGAGTGTCGATTGAAACGCGGCAGTCGTCGTTTTTGTTTTCCGATCGAAAATTATCGCTTTCTTTCTCCTCACGAACGGGGATTCCGAAATCTTACGCCGGATTACTGTGGGACTTAGCGAGACGTGGGAGATTTAGAGGATAAATATTAAGCGGGCCGTTTATCCTTTTTAAATACTTGTTTAAAGTTTAATTCTTAATGCTTACCCTTTAATGACACAAATATACTTGTACTTCTTCTTCTACAGCCTATTCCTTAGCCTAAAGGCCTCCTCCATGCACTTCCACGTCACTCTGTTTTTAATTTCAAAAAGTTATTTTGGAAATAAAACAATTCGAAAAAATACATTATAAATGTAATTATTATTTGTGAATAATATCAGAAAAAATCTTAAAGTAATACGTGTACGTATATGATTATTTGAAACATCACAAAATCGTAGATGGTATTTATTTTTAAGGTGATTTTATCAATAACTTTTAGTATGTAACAAATTATATACGTATGTACGAGTACGAGTACATCGTGTTATAATGGATTTTAAAAATTCTATAAGGTTTTACCTCGTGGCTCCCTTTTTGCTTCCCAGGGCTAGACAGACGAAACATGTCATTCACAATATAACGAAACGTCTAGAAAACAGACGTTTTCATTCGTATTAATTATTTAATATGGAATTTTACATCACTGTTCAAGAAACAACAAATAATAATTAAACTGTATGTTAATAAAGGAGTAAGATTTTAACAGTGTTACTAGTCGGTCGATGCCAGCCAGTCTGGCGAAACTGATCGCTCTCGAAATAAAGACAAATGTGGAAGCAGTTATTAGAAAACATTATTTTGATTTATATTATTTATTTTAGATTTATTTTGTGGGTGTTGCACGATCAGAGTGTGCGCGGGAGATGCCTATTGGTGGCGATGAGGTTCGCAACCCATCACACCGCGTCTCCCGCGGAGCGAAAAGAGAAGGATGGAGTGCCGCATCAGTAAAAGTGTGACAGTCCATTCTTTCTGCCTACCCTTTCAGGGAGATGGCGTGATGGTTAATTAGTTAGTTAGTTATTTTGATTTTTATGGAGTTTATATTTATTATTTACATTATGGTTAAATATTGAGTTATTAACGTTTATTAATTATTTCGTAACCGGCTAAACAAGTGTTAGTAGATTACATTAATAAGAAAGGTCATAAGTCCTGTAAACACCTTGATCAACCATATTCTGTTTCCAATTTGCATCTTCGTCTCTATTGAGATACAATTGATTCTTGAATAAAAAAAATGACAAAAGTTGAAGGTAGTATTATTTTTTTTTTGCTAGCTACCTCCAAACTTCCTTTTATTGTTTATCGTCTTAAATTTATTACGTTTCAACTTTTTTGACTATATTATGTGTAATTGTTCCTTAACTTTTTTTCTTATTATTATTATTTTATTATTATTATATTTTTCACCTTTAATATATTCTCCTATAGATAGTAACCAACGGTTCTCTTAATTAAAATATTAAGGTACCTAACTCAACTCCAGCACGAACTTCAAATTGATATCAAAGATAATATTTTAATTGACATAGGAACAAATATACATAAAGGTTCGAAAAATAACGAAAATTTTACATTTGATATATTATTTTAACACCTGATGATGTCAACATAGGTTGACGAAACAGCTGTCGCGTAAAATAAAATACAATTGTGATATATAAAACAAATCTATTTAATTAAACAGTTTAAAATGTCAAGGTATCATAGTGGCCAAAATAATTCACTATTTAATTATCTCAGTTTTACAAAAGTTAAATGAATTTAAATCCTACACTGGTATAGTTAAGAACTTAGTTCTGCATTTCTAATCTCGATCTCTAGCTTTAGATGTATATGGAAAATCGAGTGTAGCAGACGACAAGTGAGTCTAAGAACAATTGTGTGGATTTCGTATTCCTTGGCTCGAATCCAGCGCCAGGTAAGACATGAGGTACCTAAACATATTTGCCGTATGATCACAGACGAATGTCTCTAGACAAACATTGGCTCTGTTGGAGATTTCAACTAAGGGAATGATCGTATAATGAATTATAAATAGAATTAAGCTATAATTGTTAATAAAGTAGTTTGCTAAATGCTAAAACAATCATTCTTCATAGATGGCGTTAGTGGATGGATTGTATAGATTAATCTTAAAAAATTAATTAGTACAATCAAATCTACATAGATGGCTAACTGGAACTGCCACGTGAAGATATGTATGGATTTGGAGTATATATACAACTTCCAAAAAATTTATCATACATGATCATAATAACAATGGTGGAATGGGGAATGTTGTAATTACATAAAGCGTGCGCTTAACCCAACCAATGACAGGTCATAAGTCCTGTAAACACCTTGATCATCCATATTCAGTTCCAGTTTGTTTCTTCGTCTCTATTGAGATATAATTAAAAATTTAAATTAACCACCCACAGGTGAAAATCCAGGATTCGTATACAGATATAAGTATACATTTCACAAATATTTTTATAATTAATCGTTGATTCTAGAATATTGATGTAAAACTCCAATAAAAATTGATTAAAACGTTCGTTTTCTAGAAGTTTTATCATATATTGTAGGAAAACTTGTTTTTTTGTATTCGATAATGACAAACATAAGAATAGAAACAATGGAATATTTGTTTTATAGATGAATTTATTTATATTACCACTTTATGCAAGATCTTAAAGGGGTTGTATGGTATAGAAATGCACTATTAAACTATGATCAGTATTTTTAATTTATTGAAAATGTTTTGAGAACTTGGGTACTTATTTCTATCTTTAATATTAAATATCTTAGAAAATTGATAATTACTTTGTTTAACCCACTTATTATTAAAAAATATATTTAAAAACACGACATGTTTCGGAGGTTATCTCAATCTTCAGGTGTAAAAATATAATAAAAACTAAACAATGGAAGACATAAAAAAAAACTCATTTAAAATTCGATACAATAATTCAAATTTAAAAGTTAACCTGGGCTATTTGTTTTATAATTATTTTATCAGTAAGAACTAATAAATAACAATTATGTAAACACGAAAAAAATATATATTAGTACTTATAACAATTAGCCCAGGTTATTTTTTAAATTTGGATTATTGTATCGAATTTTTAATGCGTCTTTCTTTGTTTAGTTTTTATTATATTTTACACCTGAAGATGGAGGGGATCCTCCGAAACATGTAGTGTTTTTAAATATTTAGTGGATTAAACAAAGTTTTTTTCAATTTCCTAAGTATATTACTATGGAATTCCAGTGTTAATGCCTTAGCGTTCAATAAGTTTTTTTTAAATATTAAATTAGATAATTAATTATTTTGGCGATAACACGTTTATACTTAAACAATTTAAACCTTTTTATTTAAAACGCTGCTTTTTTGTATGATAAAATTGTCACGACAGTTCTTAAGCCAACCGATTGTCGGGTATTACAATTAAACTATATGGGTCAATTTTCTAAAATAAAATGAATTAATTATATGCTTTAAAAAACATTTATCAGTGTTTTAAGTTAACCAACAGTAATAAATTGAAAAAATAATCGGAAATTAGCATTTTTTTTTTCTTTTTTAATTATCTTTTAAGCGTAGCTTCCACTTCGTTATTAAATTCTTTGTTTATCTCATTCGATTAATTTTTATCTATTGCTTACCGGTTACGATATTCATAATTTCTCCACCGAAAAGACGAATTTTTATTTGTTATAAAATTTAGTAAGTACACTTTTACAGCATAAATGGACGTAAAAAGTTTTCAGGAAACTATTTCAGTTCCGTTCCGGTGTCTTTAGTGAAACTTGTGTGGGGTAGTTTACCGAGTTTGCCTTAAAAAGTGCATTTAAAACCAATTTCCTTCCGTTCGTGCAGATAATGGTTTTTGTTTCCTCAACTCCCCTAATTTCCATGCCTTTTCTTCCGCGGGAAGTGCAACCCTTTCAAGTAGTTACTTCTATAAGCAATATTTCTGCGGTGATGGGGTAAAATGAGACAAGACCTCAAATCGCAAAATGCAATAAAATAAAAATATTTAAAAAAAAAATCAGATAGCGTGCAGCTGAAAAAATTCTCAGGACTAGAAGAAGACCCAAAGGATTAAAACATTAAATGTTAAAGAAATTTCAATAACGAGCGATAATAATTTTTACATTTATTTTTCAATAAGGTTAAAATACAAAATTATGGTGGATTATGGTTATTATGGTGGTGGATAATATTGATGCATAGGCTAACTTGGAAGGACACCTCGCCAACCCGTCTGGCAAGCGTGGCGTTGTAATGCCAACCACCCTCCCTATGACATGTCATACATGGAGAAGTATGGGAGAGGCCTGTATCCAGCAGTGGACGACAACGGCTTTTAAAGAAGAAGATGGTTATTTACAAATTTATGGGCATTTTCCGCAGCACAAACTTATGGTGAATATATAATAAAAGAAAGGGCTTTTACATTTTATTTTGTTATTTAAAACACCGATTTTTCTCTGTGAGGTTTTTTCTCGACGCGTTTTGAACTTTTTCTCTTTGTGATCAGGAGAAGAGTTTATTTTATACTAATTTATATAATAAATTAGCATAATAATTAAATAAAACGATGTTTTTTAACTACTTCCACTTTTGTCTTTATTTAGACAGCGACCGGTTTCGCCAGGCTCGCTGGCATCGACAGACTGGTAACACTATTGTAAACTTAGTCCTTTATATACATACCGGTCGCTGTCCAAATAAAGACAAGTAGTGGAAGTAGTTAAAAAACATCGTTTTATTTAATTATTATTTAAAATGAACTTCCATCAAGAGATTTCAGTAAAATCATTTGATTATCATAAATTAACATACTTAAAGTTTATCAAATTTGGACTACTATAATTTTTTTTCCATTTCCTGAAATATATTGTAGATCGTATTGTCTGGAAATCGTATTAATATGTCTTTTTGACCTTCACACTCGACAAAAGCTTTCTATTAGCTCCGGCATCCTGAAGTACGTCTATTTGTCAACATAAATTCAACTCGGTTGTCCAGATTATTCAGGTTCTATTAACAAATTCATAAAAAATGTCAAAACAAGTATACCAATGTATATAAAATGTGTAAAATTTGCTTGTCTCCTTTTACTTGAATAACGCAACAAAATTTCACTTCCTAATGTCGTAACGAGTTGAAAATTTTACTTCTGAAAAGTCATTTCCGCCGGCTGGAGAGTGGCTTTATAAGAGTTTCTTACGGAAGTCAGTGTTTCAATTTAATTTCATATTTTATAATAGCGCTCAATGTATCATGTACCGTGGTGATCTATGACTAAAAAAGTTGTATGCAGTAATTGAGTTCAAATACCTGATGTATACAAACATGGAAAACGATGACAAACTATCACATCAAAGCTAGTAGCATGCCATACTCCAGTGTGAGGCGAACACCTGGGAAGAAGCATTCAGGAAAGCAAACAAAGGACTTGTGAAATACTAGCTGGACAATAATCTTTTTTTACTTTAAAAGGCGGGACACACTGTTTTAAACAAGCTCTCCACATCGGTCTCCACCGGCGGTTTAAAACTGTGTAGACACTTGTTTGAAACCAAAATTCGTTTGACCTTCAACAAACTTTGTGGACGGACGCGCGTTTAAACACGCATTCCACGTGTGGAGAGCTTGTTTACAACCGTGTGTGGACGCTACACCAACCGTGGGCTCCACAGCTCTCCACCAAGGTCACCCTTGTGGAGAGTTTATTTCAAACAGTGTGGCACGGCCTTTAATACAACAAAACGACTTATTTATCTTCAACTATTGACAATAGACGACCACAATTAGGAAAAAATAATCTCATCGTAAATAAATGTAATAACTGCAAATGCCTGCCGCTGACTAAAGTTCTTCATCTTGTCCTTATAGACCTTTGGTCTGTTCCTGGCTAAAGTTGCTTCTACCAAATACTTAGGAATATATTTAGACGATCATCTTAGATGGACAGACCGAATTGAAGCTGTCTCCAAGAGAATCAGAAGCCTTATTTACATTTAAAAAAATATTATAAATATATTACCGTCAGTCACACTTAAAACAGTATATTATGCATTCGTCCAATCCATCCTAAACTACGGTTCAATAGGATGGGGAGGAACTACAATAACTACACATAAACCAGTTATTGTAGCCCAAATGACAATAAATAGAGTTATTAACAAAAAACATATCGCTACCCCTCAGACAATACGATGAATTTCAAGTACCGGACATTATTCAACTATATATAAGAAATTTAGTCGTGCACTATCATAAGGACACCGACAGATACATCAAAGGACAACAAACGTACAACACACGCAACAAACATAACCATTCTGTACCAAAAACTAAAACTTCCTATGCGCAAAGACATTTCTACTATCTTGGACCCAAACAATATAATGTTTTTATGATGAGATCGAATCAAGAAAATAATAAATATCTTCTTTTTCTTCTTCTGATTGAAGACCTTGCAATCTGTTTATGCAGGATATCAACTTTCTTCCTGTGATGAAGGCGACCAGCCTTCTCTCCATCTCTTTGGTGATCGTCCTGGTGGTTGACGGCCCTCTGGAGTCTCGTGCATCACGATATTATGAATTCTTGCTGGATCCATTCTCTCGATGTGGTCCCTCCAGAATCGTCTTCTCTGACTACTCCATCTCACTATGTATTCAATTTTACAGGATTTGCGAATTTCTTCATTGGCTATCCTATCTCTAAGGGTTTTCCCACAATATAATAAATATAATAATAATATATGCATTTTGGAATGCCGTTCACAATGGAGTTCTGGTCCCAACCTTTATGTATGGAAGCGAAGCATGGAATTGGCAGAAGAAAGATGAGAGCTTAACAAATGCGGTAGAGATGAGGTCCCTAAGACGTATATGTGGTAGAACAATGTACGACAGAATCTCAAATGCTGATATTAGGAAGGAATGTAGAGCGAAAGAAGGTATTATGAACAAAAATATAAAAGGATCGCTGCGTTGGTTCGGACATACGTTAACGATGTAAATGGAGTAAGGAGTCGAGGTAGACCGAGGAAAACATGGCATGATCAATTTAATCAAATATTAAAGGTTAGTCATGTCAGAAGCCGGAAGAATCGACGTGCGTGTATGACTCGATGTATGAATATTGAAGAATCTGGAGAGGTATGTCAGGATAGAGTAGTGTAGCGGTCCATTCTCTCTGCCTACCCCTGCGAGGAAACAGCCTGATTGTTTGTTGTTGTTGTTGTATTTGTGACCTTTTGCCCAATAAGTAACGAAATTATATTCTCAGTACAAAATCAATGTAAACAAAACCCTTTTTGTATTGTATTGATCTGTAACGAGTTAGTCTAAAAATAATCATATAAATAATCGCTAGAAGATATTTCTAACCACAAAGTATACTTGATGAGAAAATTTAGTTCTTTTTAAAGAGAGTAAGTTCTTACTTTGGCTCTCTGAGATTAAATCTTCAAATAGATGCTTGCAGCGGCGCTGGCGCCGTAATATTACTCCATCTTAAGCCAGCGGTGGCTCGTGAGCAATTTTATTTTAGAATTATTCACTCATTGTCCGCTACGACTGACTAAGTCAGATTAATAAGTCGTGCGCAAAAGGATCTCGTGAGTGTGTTAATGAATATTTAATTTTCGAGGAAGTTACTGACATCAATTATGATTTCATCATCATCATCATCATCATCAGCCGTCTGTCATCCACTGCTGAATGTAGGCCTCTCCCAAAGCCCTCCACCGCCCCTATCCATTGCCGCTCCCATCCATCCATGTCCAGCAATCCTCTTCAGATCGTCGGTCCAGCGGGCAGGGGGACGTCCAACTCTACGGAATCCTGTACGCGGTCTCCACTCCAGAACCCGTCTTCCCCATCGGCTGTCGGTTCTCCGACAGATATGGCCAGCCCACCGCCACTTCAGCCCGCCTATCCGTAGAGCCACCTCAGTCACCTTGGTTTGTTGTCGAATAAATTCGTTTCTAAATCTATCCCTCAAGGTTATTCCAAGCATGGCTCTTTCCATGGCGCGCTGGGCAACCTTGAATCTGTAGACTAGACCTTTTGTCAATGTCCACGTCTCGGCTCCGTATGTTATGACTGGCAAAACGCACTGGTTGAAGACTTAAGTCTTGAGGCATTGTGGTATTTTGGAAGTGAAAACATGACGTAATTTCCCAAAGGCTGCCCAACCCAACTGAATTCTTCGGTTGGCTTCTTTCTCGAAATTGTTTCGTCCTAATTGTATGATTTGGCCAAGATATGGGTATTCTTGTACCACTTCGAGAGCCGACCCATCGACGGTTACTGATCCCGGGATAATATGTTCATTATACATGACTTTCGTCTTGTCCAAATTCATCCCGAGACCCACTCGTCTGGATGCAGTGTTCAGTTCATCTAGCATGCCTTCTAGATGCCCAGCAGATTCCGCCAGAATAACAATGTCATCCGCAAAACGAAGGTGAGATATGTATTCGCCATTTATGTTGAGGCCACGTTCAGACCAGTCCAAAGTTTTAAATATATCTTCCAAAGCACAAGTGAACAGCTTCGGAGATATCACATCCCCTTGTCTGACTCCCCGTTGCAGCTCAATCGGTTTGGTCTTCTGGTTTTGGATTTGAACGGACATTGTGGCGTTATTATAGAGGCATTTCAACACCTGTACGTAATTCCAATCAATCTGGTTTCGCTGCAGAGACTCCAGAACAGCCCAGGTCTCGACAGAGTCGAAGGCCTTCTCATAGTCCACAAAGGCAAGGCATAGGGGTCGATTATATTCTTCTGTTTTCTGGATAATCTGCCTAACTGTATGGATGTGGTCTATGGTGCTGAAGTTTGCTCTGAACCCAGCCTGCTCCGGAGGCTGAAAATCGTCAAATCTGCGGGAAAGACGGTTTGTTATGATTTGGTTTGTAAGAAAAGATCGTTTTAAAATTGTCATTTTAACCAAATTATTTTACTGAAATCTCTGGATACAAGTTCATTCTTCTTCTTTTTCGATGGCCCTACAGCCCATATCGAGCTTTAGCCTCCAGTATTCTTCACCTCCAACTCCTCCTATCCCCCGCTTCGACCCTCCAATCCTTCCATCGCAATCTTTTCAATTTAAATACAAATTGAAAAGATTGCTGGAGTGGCACCCAGGTTCATTTTAAGTATTCAAGTTCATGTTAAATATAAATTAAATATAACCTTTTTTAGATAAACTTATGGCGTTAACATTGTGGAATTCCATAATGACGAACTTTTATGAATTAAAACACTGTTTTTTCCACTTTAGAGTATATTTTTCTCGACAGGTTTCAAAGGCTTTCCTTCATCATCGGCAGAACGATATAAACATCTCCCGATGATGAAGGTTTAAGCCTTCGAAACATGTCGAGAAAAGTGAACTCGAAAATGTTAAAAAACAGTTTTAATTAGTAAATATAACCAGTATGTCGATGTCGGTCGATGTCGGCGATGTCAATCGGTCGCTGTCAAAATGAGCAATTGAAGAATTTATTTAAAATTAATCGTTGATTATTGCTTAATTAAATCAAGTTTTATTCCACTTCTTTCCATTAAAAAAATCATTAAAATTTTGTAATTTTAAAATTCCACAGTGTTTTGTTATTTTTGTAATTTAACGCATTTTGAAAAACTTACAATTGTTATTATTTATAAGTGAGACTCATGTTTTTCTGCAGTAACTGTTATACAATTATTTGATTTATGAATCGAATTAGAGTGTATATAGGAAATAATATATTATATTTAGAATGGATATCATATATTGTGAATAATTACGAAGTATTCACAAGCAATTTTATCTTGATAGAACTTAAATAAATAGAAAATTTAATAATATCTATTAAAAAAAGTTGGTATATTGTGTCTAGCCATCTTACCTCATATTTATAATTGTGTAACAGTTCCATTGACCAGAACAAAAGCATGTGCTCTTTGTTTTATTAAAATTAAATTTTGTCTCGAGCTAATTGAATAATCTCTTCACGAGTCGCTCTTTGTTCCATGATGCAGCATCCCTTTGTGGGAGGACCAAGACTGTCATCTAAATCTAAACTACACCGAGCTTTGTTCCGAAAGCTCCTCTTTCATTAACCATTTAACAAGCTTAAAGCCCGTGCTTTTTAATAGTACCATAATCTTAGTTAACGTCTTCATTTATTACTTAAAAGAAAATTAGCAGTTGCTCAACTGAATTATCTTTATTTTCTATTTTATTGAAAACGGGGTAATTATTATGGAACCATTAACTATTTTTATGAAACGATCGCTTCGTTGGGTCGGACATATGGAGCGCATGGATTGAAAAAGAATGGTTCAGAAAGTATACGGTAACTATGTAAATGGAGTACGGAGTCGAGGTAGATCGAGGAAAACATGGCATGACATTAATGATTTTTAACCCAGAGTGCAGTTACTCTGGAGGTCTGACGCGTTGAAACTGTACTTAGCATTTTGGATATAACCACCCAATCATATTTCAAGTAAATCATCCCCTTTAGTATTTGTATCTAAACCACTTTATTTGGTAACACCGACCGGTTTCGCTCCCGCCGAAGCATCGTCAGTTTACTATCTCACCCTGACGAAGTTCTATCGAAACCGGTTGGTGTTACAAAATGAAGTGGTTTAGATACAAATACTAAAAGAGTATTATTTTTATATTTAATAATATAACATTTTACAATTCAAGTATAACTACCTAACTAACTAACTATCACGCCATTTCCCCGGAGGTGTAGGCAGAGAGGATGGATCCCCAAAATGCTCTGTCCTGGCATACCTCTCGGGATTCCTCTACATTCATACATCGTACCATGCACGCACGTCGATTATTCCGACTTCGAATGCTACCGCCTTTTAGTAATTGATTAATTTGGTCATGCCATGTTTCCCTCGGTCGTCCTCGGCTTCTTTTTCCACTCGCGCTGCTTGTGTACAACTTTTTAACCATTCTACTCTCATCCATTCGTTCCATATGTCCAAACCATCTCAGGGATCCTTTTTTAAATTTTATCCATGACGCAGTCATTTGCCTTACATTTCTTTCTTATTTCATCATTCGGTATTGTAGCATACAACGTTTTCCTGCACATTATTCTTAGTGATCTCATTTCTACGGCGGTAATCCTGCTTTCATCCTTCTTTTGCCAGTTCCAAGCTTCACTTCCACCCATGAGGTTCAAGTATAATATTTTGCAATACTAGTTTAGTATTTTAGAATAGAAAAATCATTAGGCCGTAGTTTGCGTGAATATTTAACGTATTTATAAAATATGTAGGAGCGAAACTTGTGTCATTACTCATTCTGAAACGCTGAAAATTTCTATGAAAACGTTAATAATAACTACCTCGAAACTTCGGATGCGAAGGGCCTTGTACGCCCATTGTGAATCCGAACTAACTTGGCCCGCTCCAGTATTATAATTGTAGACTATACCGTAGTTTGGAGGATGTACCAGCATTATACATCAAACTATACAGGCTTTTCATTCCTCTAGGCCCGAGTATTATGACAATCTTAGGATTGCTATAGGATAAGCAGATATTAATTTATTATGAACAAGTTGCAACCCGTGAAATATTCACAGAAGTATACCAAATACTACATTCACTACATCATGGTTTATTTGTTTGTATAATCGTCACCTGAGAGTAATGGGTTCCAACTAACAAAATTTCACATTTGGCTTTTTTTCGTGAAAAGGGTTCTTACTAACCTTATCTATACGTACAATTAAAAAACACATGTAATAGTATTGTCATTTTGATGTTACGAAAATAATCAAGTTCCATCTGATCATTCAAAATACACGATTCACTGAGGAAGGATTCATTTACACTTAGAACTTTATTATTACAACTGACGCCAGAGAAAATTTACACGCTTCTCGGTAAAAGAGTTTCATCTGAACCCTTTTATTTCAAGATACACTCCCGAAACCAACAAAACTTTAACTCTATTTTTCGCAGATTTTTACTTTTGACAGTTGGAACCTTCTGGTGACGTAATGTCATATGAAAATAATTATAACAAAATTCAAAAATGGTACGTAAGGCAGATGAATGCGTGATAAATAAAACCAAGAAAAGATCACTAAGATGGTTTGGACATGTGGAACGAATGGATGAGGGAAGAATGGTTAAAAAAATATATACAAGTAATGTAAATGGGAAAAGAAGTCGAGGAAGACTAAGGAAGACATGGTATGACCAAATTAATCAATTACTGAAAGGCGACTTAGTTCGAAGTAGGAACAATCGACGAGCGTGGATGTCACGATCTGTGAATGTAGAAGAGGCCTTTATGCCAGGATAGAACAATGTGGCGATCCATCCTCTCTGCGTACCCCTCCGGGGAATCGGCGTGATGGTTAGTTAGTTAGTTAGTTAGTTAAATTCAAAATAATCTAGAAACGTTCTCGGGTGTGCGCATCGTGTGCATTTTGAATTGCTTTCGCAGAGAATCGAAATATTTCTATCTCGCTCTGTTGTACAATATTTAAACTCGTACCCTTTCTTTGACGGCATCAGGATTTTGCCTGTTAATATTATGATTGTATGGATGTGAAGCTTGGAGCTGGCAGAAAAAGTATTAAAGTAGAATAAATGCTCTAAAATGAGATCACTGAGAAAAATGTGCGGAAAAACAATGTATAATTAAATGCCCAATGAAGAAGTTAGAAATGATTGTAAGGCGGACATATCAGAAGGAACCCAAATATGTCGATGTCAGTGAGGCAGTACTCCAGAATTTGTAATATATTTTTTATGAATACTGTCTCAACGACACTGAAAGTATCCAAATCCGAGACGATTCGATTCAACGTCCGAATTGCTCTTCCTACTGGCATCACCAAAGGCAGATTGGTTCTGCGTGACGGAGCAAAGAACAAAATTGATGTCGGCGCTGTCGCAGGTAATTATCAGGAACAAAAAGACCCATTTGCTCCAGAACATAGGGGTTCTCAATAGAGCCCCGAATCAGCTCGATTTACAGCAATATCATCTAAGATTATATTTCTCCTGCATTTATTCTACTTTCATCCAGCTTTTGCCGTTTCCATGTAATAGAATTTAGGGTTTATTCGATTTCATACTCATCTACATTTTTTTCACTGCCTAATAAATGTTCCTTTTTGTGCTGTTATGAAATATGGGTGAGATAATGTATTGCGTCTTTGCCATCTCAAACAAATTCTCACAGTTCTTTTACTTGTCTTTGTTTACAATATTTTGAAGTTTTTTCTATTTGTTTTTATTCTCGAAGTCGAAAAGTGTTACACCCTATAGCCCGAATCTCGGCGCACCTTATATTTCTAATGTTTGCTCTAACCCATAGGTTCCCAATATTTTAAAAACCTCCATCCCCTTTTCGACAAAGATATATACTCGTATTTAATATTCTGAAATGCTTCCTTAGCCTCGTCCATTGTCCTACATGTCACAAACTTTACTCCCCAATTTTTCCCATCTCGCATTTGTCTCCTCTGTCCCTTCTAGGCTTCCCGCTGCTTCTTCTTATTCTTCTTCCTCAGCTTATTCCCGTTCACTCCTGGACAATGGCCCCCTCCATTCGCTTCCATGTCACTTTGTCCTGTACAGACTGCATACAGGTTATTCCGACGTGTCTGTTCAGATCATATTCCACCGTAGTTGCGGTCGCCCTGCACTTCTCTTTGCCGTCCACGGTCTCCAAGTCAGCAGTCTCCTTGTCCACTTTTCATCTGAGCTTCTGGCTACGTGACCTGCTCATTGCCATTTTAGAGTCGCCACCCGGTGGATGATGTCAGTGACCTTTGTTTTTTTTCTCACAGTATTGTTTCTGACTCTGTCTCTTAGGCTTATTCCTAACATATCTCTTTCCATGGCTCTTTGGGTCACTCGTAGTTTCTCGGCACTTTGTTTGGACAATGTAACAGTTTCAAGACCATAAGTACCAACTGGCAGAACGCAGGCTTCATAGACTTTTCGTTTCAGGTTGATCTGTATTTTCCGGTTTTTAAGGATGTAACTCATGTATCCGAAAGCTGCCCAGCTCTTCCCGCTGTAATCATATGTGGTATATTTTAATGCATTGTATAATGTATTTAAATGTGTATGTATATTTTTAATTATTCAATAAAGTACGGCGGGACATTGAAGGGAATAGGGTAGATTAAATGTGGTCTGGCACCCCCTTACTGTTTTTTTTTCTTCTTTAAATGTAAGTCCCGGATGGACCGGGGATAGGCCCAGGTAGTGTACGAGTAAGGGTGACGAAAGGGCGCCGCTACGCCCTATATCAGTCTCGGGTATGTGTCGGGAACTTCTATGTTCCTCCATCTGTCCATTTTAAGACTAAATCTTACGAAAGGCTACGTTCGCTCATATTATAACAGCTTAGATTTTTTTTTCAACTTTTCCCTTTGAGGACCACTGCTCTAACCTTTATTTTGTTTGCCCTGTAAACAGAATGTAAGAATTTTGTTTGCCCGAGAGATGGCGTCTTAGGAGCTTTTCTCCAGAGCCCCCCTGTTTATTGATTGAAGATAATCGAACACAATGAAAACAGTGTTTTATACTATGCGAGTTTAAGTGTGCTCGAAAGCTTTTGTTTGGTTATAATAATCTTGTTTTTTCGTGTTCTCAAATAATATTTTTATGGTGTCATTTTTAAAACTTTCGAAATCTTTCCTTGTTCTTTTTTTGGTTATATGAGAATTGTGTTTTATAAATGGTTTCTAGATTATTATTATATTGTTGATAGTGAAAACTGGAGATGGCCATTGTCTTGGAAACGTTGGATATAAAACGTGCTAATTATATTTGTTTTTGCTTTAAACAATTATTCAAAAAAAAAAATCTGTTTTTATTCAGAATTTAATTTTTAAGTACAATAAATTTACATTTAAATATTATAATAAATGGCCGTGAAATCAGAGGGTCGGAGAGTTTACTTTTGAAATGTTTAATTTCTTGCGTAAATATATAATTTTATCAACATTTGTATTTATTTCATTCGTTTAATATAAAAATAAAAATATATTGTTTTTTTATTGTTCCTTGAACAAATATTTAAAACTCCTTATTGAATATTTTTGAACACGTGCGTTTTCTAACCGTTTTATTATTTTATGAGAGCAGTATTTGATATTGTTTTAGCAATATGATTTATGCCACTTCTATGAAATATAATTAAACTTCTAGAAAACGAACGTTTTTATCAATATTTAATATGTTATATGAAAGACGACGTCATTCCCATAAAACGTCTAGAAAACGGACATTTTCATTCGTATTAACTATGTAAAAAAAAATGTGTTTCAATTTATTTAAAATATTTTATAGAACTAACTATCTAACCATCACGCCATTTCAATGAATAGGCAGAGAAGATGGACCGCCATTCATCGTAACATGCACGCGTCGATTTTTCCGACTGGTTCGTTTTTTGTATACGAATATATTTTTTTCTTGTATACAACAGGTCGTTTGAACCCAATTACTATATACAATTTATTTTAGCTATTACATTGATTCTCATGACATGTGACAGGTAGTCAATCTACCGCAATTTTATTGTCACGTGAATTCTACATCAGACCAAAGACAGTGTGACAATCACACTGCCATCGCCGGGGATCGAACCGCTCTGTATGAATGTCAGAGCTCTTACCACTCTGCCACGAAGGTCGTCAATTTGATTGTGCAATGCTTTTCTTGGTCTTCTACGGTTTCTCTTTCCATTCACACTACTTGTATACTTCCTTCACCATTTCTGGAATCCTTTTTCATTTTACCTATGATGCAATCATCTGCCTTATATTTCTTCCTTTTTTCTTAGTTCAGTCTCTTCTTCTTCTTCTTCTCTTTGTCCTGTCACACCTCCGTGGTGTATAGAGCCTCAAGCAATCTTCTGCACCCGACTCTATCGCATGCCTGATGCCCAACATCATCCCAAGTGAGGCCTGCTGCCTAAACCTCGTCCTGCAGGGTTCTTCTCCAGGTGGCTCTAGGTCTGCCTCGCTATCTCTTTACCCCCATAGGGGACCAGTCTAGTGCACCCTGTGCGATGCAGGCTGGGTTCCGTCCCAGAGTGTGACCGATCCACTGCCATTTGCGTCTAGCGACTTGTTCTCTAATTGGCTTTTCGCCCGCCATGGTTCAGAGAACGGCATTTGACACTGTTTGGGACCAATAGATTTTGAATATTGAGCGAAGACACCTATTTATAAACACCTGGAGTTTACCAATAACGTCCGCGGTAGACTTCCAAGTCTCACATCCGTTCAGCATCATATATCATTTTCCGAACATTATTTTCATGTTTTCATTTCTGCGGTATTTTCCTACTTTCATCGATCTTTTGGCAGCTCCAAGCTTCACTTCCATACATAAAATATTATAGGTTTTATTTAAACAAATATGTTGAAGTCACGTGACTTGGACGCAGTGCTTGATTATGACTTCGTTCTAATTTCGAATGGCGGCCTACCCATCTGCAGCTTTTAAATATTGAGATGAATTAACAAAGGGAGTTTGGCTCTACTCCTCACTCCTCATCACTTCCCCCCTCCGCGTCGCGTCTGCCAGAATTTAATTATTACAAAACTTTATCGCCCGATTCGTCTTTGCTTTGTCAGAATCCCGAACAATCGGCTTCCCCCAATTACGCGATGTATTTTTTTACAATTTTCCCTCGGCGGCGAGAAGTTTGCTATGAAAATGGCGTTGATTTAATTATCACGTATTATTTAATTCATGTTTCCATTCTTGTCGACTGTATTTCAACGAATTTAACGCGATAATAAAGTTAAGTCGTATTTATAAATACTAGCGAACCCGACAGCGCTTCGCCATTGCTATATTCGTGTTTGTGTGCATACAGAATTTAAGAATAAAACAAATAAATTAATGATAATTTTACTTCATACTAAAATAAGTATTTAAAATAATAAAAAATAAGTATTTTAAATAGATTATTTTACTAAATACTATAATAAGTATTTAAAATGAATTGATTGCAATCGAACTTTAATTAATTTTAAATAACAATCTAATGCCAGTTGGTACTAATGGTCTTGAAACTGTTACATTGTCCAAACAAAGTGCCGAGAAACTATGAGTGACCCAAAGAGTCATGAAGAGAGCCATGTTAGGAATAAGCCTAAGAGACAGGTGAGAGAAAAAACAATGGTCACTGACATCATCCACCGGGTGGCGACTCTAAAATAGCAATGTGAAGGTCACGTAGCCAGAAGCTCAGATGAAAAATGGACAAGAAGACTGCTGTTTTGGAGACCGTGGACGGCAAAGAGAAGTGCAGGGCGACCGCAACTACGGTGGAAGGATGATTTGAATAGATACGTCGGAAACCTGGATGCAGTCTGCACAGGACAGAGTGACATGGAAGCGAATGGAGGAGGCCTTTTTCCAGGAGTGGACGGGAATAGGCTAAGGAAGAAGAAGAACAATAAAAAAAACGATATTTTTTTAATCAACTACTTCCACTTCGCAGACAAAACACTGAGAGATCGCGTGAGGAACACCGGAATTAGAAAGTTTTGTGAGGTTTAGGATATTATAAAATGGAATAGACAGCGAAGGAGTGACTGTTACGGTATTTTCCAAAGAATGGACTCCCCTATATTGCACTACATAATCAGCTTCACAGGACTCATCTTCGTGGAAGACCTCATAAAAGATGGAAGGACATCTGGGATTTACATCACAGGAGGAGCAACCCTCTGGAGAACAGACACATAGGTATACAACAAGGAAAAATAAGAAGACTTAAACTTCATACTGGTCCAGTCTGTCGATTCCAGCTAACCTGGCGAAACCGGTCGCTATCGAATTACAGACAATAAGTGGAAATTGTTGTAAAAACATAATTTTGAATGTTTATAAATACTTGTAGACAAATACTGGATTTAACCCATTGCGAGGATTAATTGTATCTCAATAGAGACGAAGATGTAAATTGTTTTCTGGGAACAGAATATGGTGGTCGAGGCGCTTACAGGACTTATGACCTGTCATTGGTAGGGTTACGCGATCGCTTTATGTCAACAACATTCCCCATTCCGCCCTTCATACGACCACCACGTCTGAATATTTTTTCGAAGATGTATATATGCTACAATGTTGAGGAACACTTCACATTTTTTTAGTTCAATCTGCACTAGCGCCAGCCATCGTTTTGTTTAATTATTATTGAATATGAACTTCCATCAAGAGATATCAGTAAAATCATTAGATTCCACATTATCTTAAATAGGTTGCCTTTGTGAGAGATCATTCGCGCTTGTAGGACGCCCTCCAGCGCCAGCGGATGGAAAATCAGTGCGATTTCAAATCATTCCAAATTCAAATATCCCTCGTTCTTTTCCCGGAACCCGCCGTTCCTGCCGGAAGTCCGCATCTCCGGCAAGCTGATTACCGGTTTCAATTATTCGCCGTGCGTCGGTTATTCCACTTTTTGTTTCATTAATTAATTAGCGTTTGAAATCCGTTTAGCGGCAGAGTCGGAACTCCATTTGCAAATGTTCAATCAATTCAGAGGGTGTTAATTTGTGCGGAATGGTAATTTGATTGTATTTCTATAATTCCCGCGGATTACAAACCATTGATTGGTCTCCTCTGTATGTACGAATGTGTGATCTATCTATATATCTTTGTTGCAATGGTGCAATGTTCAATTATAATTTAAACCTGGTTATTACAAAGATGCTTAATGATTTAAACATAAAACAACAACAAAAATTGAAGAAGAAAAAACATTTTGAATGTATACAAATACTTGTAGACGAATACTGGATTTTACCCATTGCGGGTTATCATTTTTTAAGGATTTATATTATTAATCCTTAAAAATTACTCGCAATGGGTAAAATCCAGTATTCGTATACATTCAAAATGTTGTACAAAACTGGTCCAAGTTTAAAAAGCATAAAAATTGGAGAGACATCTCCAGGCGTTATCTAGCAATGTATGTTAATGGTGGTAGCCTTTCACGTTGCGTTTTTAAAGATCTTCTGCTTAATGTAGTTGCCACGTAGTTGCCACGATACAGGCCATGCCTAGTGTGACAACTACAGTCCATAAACTTTTTTGGCAAATTATTGTTATAACATGTAAAATAAATAAATGCTTACATACAATCTTAATAGATGACGCTAGTGTAGATTGAACTAAAAAATGTAAAGTGTTCCCCAACATTGTAGCATATATACATCTTCCAAAAATTTGTCAGACGTGAAGGGCAAAATAAGGAATGTTGTATTACATAAACCGTGCGCTTAACCCAACCAATGACAGGTCATAAGTCCTGTAAACGCCTCGACCACCATATTATGTTTCCAATTTGCATCTTCGTCTCTATTGAAATACAAATAATCATTTAAAAAAAAATGTTTATTGTAATATGAGTCATGTAGAACGGATGGCATCTTTAAGGTGACGTTTGAACTTATATAAATGGCCGAGCCATAGAGGGCTCCCTCCGCTTATCCGAAGCTGTTATAAGCGCAGCGGCCCCTTTTATCAGCTTCACTCGTGCACTCCCTAGTCCCGTCCCCCTTCCATGCGGGACTTACGTTAAAAAATATATATATTTATGTAATATATTTGCAACCAAGGGGGACCCAGACCACATTTAAGCTACGCTACTCTCCCTCGATGTCCCGCCGTACACACATAGTAATACAACAGCAAAAGAAAATCTGCTATATCCTGACATACAATCGGAAATTCCTCTATATTCATACAACGTAACATGCAAGCCCGTCGATTTTTCCGACATCGCATGTGACCGCCTTTTAGTAATTTATTAATTTGTTCCTGCCATGTTTTCCTCCGCTGTCCTAGGCTAATTTTTCTAAAAATATAAATATAACACCCCTGAGATGGATTGGACGTATGCAACAAATGGACGAGAGAAGAACGGTTCAAATGTTGTATACAAGCAGTGTGAGTGGAAAGAGAAGCCACGGAAGACCAAGGAAAGAATGTCATGACCAAATAAATCAAATCGGGTGCTGGTCTAGGGGATAGAACGCTTGGCTTCTGATCAAGGGGACTTGGGTTTGAGCCTAGACACGACCAGATTCCTTCTTCATAATAATGAGCTATTTTCTGCTCACATTGAAGATTGTAAAATAAATTCTAATATCATTGATTATTTAAATCTTTGGTGTTAGTCTTTTATAAAAAATTAAAAAAATAAAATGCTAAAATGCGACCACATTGGATGTCGGAAAAATCGACGAGTGTGCTTGTTACGATCTTCTTCTTCTTCAAGTGCCCTGTCGGGTGCCCCCAACGTTGGCGATCACCTCGGCAAACCTGTCCCTGTCCTGCGCCGCTCGGAACAGCTCCTCAACACTTCGGATGCCGGTCCACTCCCTCACGTTTCGCAGCCAGGACATTTGTCTCCTTCCGGGTCCTCGGCGTCCCTCAATTTTTCCCTCCAATATCAGTTGGAGAAGGTGGTACTTTTCCCCACGCAGTATTTGACCCAGATATGAGATCTTTCGAACCTTGATAGTTGATAACAATGCCCTGTCAACTGTCAGGACTTCGGTATTGGTAACCATGTCTGTCCAGGGAACTCTCAGCATTCGGCGATGGAGCCACATTTCAAATGCTTCCCGTCTGTTCATTGAGTTAACTTTCAGGGTCCAAGTTTCACACCCGTACAATAAAACAGACCACACATAGCATTTGATTATTCTCTGGCGGAGTTTCAAGTTTACGTTATCATTGCAGAAGAGTGATTTCATTTTATTAAACGTAGCTCTTACTGCCTCCATTCTGCATTTGTTGTTACGATGTAAACACCTAAATATATATATAAACTCATTAATACACATACTACTAAATCCTCTGGCGGTTTTTTTCTGGGAATTAGTTTTTTTTTGTCATTGTTATTTTATCTTCAGTATACGAGTATTCTAATAATGGCTTTAACTTCATTTACTTTAGTGTATGTGTGTGTGCTCTAGGGGTGTGTGTAAATGATTTATGAGTCGGAAAATGTAGGCAAAAAGAATTCCCTCCATTTGCATTAGAAAGATCGAAAAATCTGCATTTCCAGAGTTACTATAAATCTCGCCCTGTCAGCGGCGCCGGTGGCCCCGAGACAGGGGGGCGGAGCGCTAATTGAAATTTACGATGCGGTCCATCGATACGATATGCTCTTTCGTTCGTTTCACACGGATCCAGCAAGGTTAAAAAAAAGACAGTCAATATTATTATAAATGTGATTAGTAATAACTCTTTCTCGATGACACCCGAGTTTAAGCCTATTTATACTCGTATTAAAATTACGACCCTTATGTATGGAAGTGAAGCATGGAACTGGTAAAAGAAGGATAAAAGTAGAATAAATGCAGTAGAAATGAGATCTCTAAGACGAATGTGTGGCAAATCTGTATATGATAGAGTGACAAATGCAAATATAAAATGTGAATGTGGTGCCAATGAAAGTGTTATGAACAAAATAAAGAAAGGATCATAAAGATTGTTTGGACACATGGAAAGAATGAGTGAAGACAGAATAGTAAAAAAGGTATTTGTAAACGGCGTGAACGGAGCTAGAAATAGAGGAAGGCCGAGGAAAACGTGGCACCATCAAATCAATCAAATATTGAATGTCGGTCAGGTGATGAGTCGGAAAAATCAACGCGCGTGCATGACAAAATGTATGAATGTAGAGGAAGCGAGAGAAGTATGTCAGGACAGAACAGTGTGGCGTTCCATTCTTTCTGCCTACCCCTCCGGTGAGACGGCGTGATGGTAAGTTAGTTAGTTAGTTTTTTTTATAATTATGAACAATTAATACAAACGAAAACGTCTTTGTTGCTAGAATTTTTATTATCGTATATGATAATTACATGTTTTGCCTTTCTAAGGTATTATTAAATGTATTCATTATTTAATATGAAGTTTTTTTTAAGAAAATATTGTTCTAGTGCTAAATAAGAAGTATGAAAGTAGGATAAATGCAGTAGAAATGATACCATTAAGAAGACTGTTCGGGAAAACGATATGTGATAGGATACCGAACTACGAAATAAGGATGAAATGTAAGGCAGATGATCGCATCATTAGTAAAATTACTTGTATAACTTCTTTACCCTGGACCGTTTCTCTTATTCTCCTGGCCACATGTGTTATCCCATCTTAAATATTTAGGGTGTTTTTTAGGGTATACAATACATATTCGAAATGAAAAAAAAAACACATTAAAATAATATTAATGTCTATGATATTGGCTTTATTTAATAGATCATTTTGTGCCATTATTGTTTAAATATGATTTCGGGAATATGAGCGCCACGACTAGCTCGAATGAAGCGCAATCGTGAAGTCCAATTTTCGACAATTGTCGTCTTTGTGGATGCGTATTATCCACTAGAGTGTACGTGGTGCAAAAAAACGATCCATGGTCTTCCGAATAACTTGCTCGGATGGACGATAAATGGTAAAATGGACGTAGTGCACGATCAGTTTGGCGAACCGAACCATGGTTTTCAAACTAAATTTGTACAATTTTCAAGTGTTGTTCTGGCGTCAGTCTATTCATGGTAAAATGGCAAAACGTACTGACTACAAATCAACTGTCAACTGTCAAATTGACAGTCTGTTCAAATAATGTTGCCAGTTTTAAAACCAAACCTCTAAAAAAAACAACCTATAATTTATTTAATATTGTATAACGTACTCTGAAAAATATGTCATTCTATTTTGATCAGTTCTAAAGTGCGTGTATTTAGTTATCGTACTGAATTTAAATAAGTTCGTACCATAACGTAGCAAATTGCACGAATTACAAGCTGTTTTCTTTTGTTTTTATTTAAAATTTCGCCCTCGTCGCCTCGGGGATGAGGGCTGGAAACAAAATACAAATTTAAGTAAGAAATACTACCCCCATTATTGCGTTTTATTGACGATATTTCATCACTGGATTATCATGGTTCATTCTCAAATTCTCTTTTTATGCGCCCTAGGCTTATTTAAGAATATAAATAATTTCGTTAATGTTTTATGCGTCGCCATTAAAATATTTTATTCTGCATATTTCACGTGATTCTTTTAATTTAATTGTTTTAATCTTGAGTCATATTGCTATCCATGCGTCTTTTTGTGTACGTTTGTGTTATATCGTAGTCTCTTTCAAAAGATTAAAAAAAATTCAATATAATATAAATCCACATTACTAATGTCTTAACTAACTAACTAACCATCACGCAATTTCCCCAGAGGGGTAGGCAGATAGGATTGACAACTAAACTGTTATATCCTGACATAACAATCGGGCCTCTTCTACATTCACACATCGTGACACGCACGCTCGATTGTTCCTACTTCGAACATGGCCGCCTTTCAGTATTCGATAAATTTAGTCATGCCATGTCTTCATTGGCCTTCCTTGACTTCTTTTTCCATTCACATTATTTGTACATATCTTTTTGACCATTCTTCCCTCATCCATTCGTTCCATATGTCCTAACCATTTTAGCAACCCTTTCTTTATTTTATTTAGGACGTATTCATTCGCCTTACAGTCCTTTCTTACTTCTTCATTGGGTATTTTATCATATATTGTTGATAGATTACTAATGTCTTATATCGATTTAAAAATATATGTTCGTATATGTGTTTCCATAAGACTCAAAAACTACTGGATCGATATCGCTGTAAAATTCACAGTTTGTTCTTTTATATGCTAGAAGTGTTTTAATAGTTATTTGAATAAAATCCGATGAAATAAAATGTAACCTCAAAACCAACATTTTATTTTAGCGTTTTTTTACAAATTATGATAAAAAAAATTGTCAAAAAATGCTTGTACTTCAAATAATAATATCGTAATACATCCATATAAAAAATTAATGTAATTGTAATTTATTTTTCATTATTTTTTGTGAATGAATACTTATACTTGTACACGAATCCTGGATTTTCACCCGTGGTGGGTGATTAATTGTGAACTGTAAACACCTTGATCATCCATATTCAGTTTCCAGTTTGCATCTTCGTCTCTATTGAGATACAATTATTTTTCATTATTTTGCCTTTTTTAGCGACTAACTTTATGTCTAGCTTACTAACTAACGCCGTCTTCTCAAAGGAATATACAAAAACAATACTTCTATCGTTTCTCAACGTTCATTCATCGTGTCATGCATGCCCGTCTGTTTCTACGACTATTTACATGACCGACATAAAATATTTGATTTATTTGCCGCGTTTTTCTCGGTCTTCCTCTATTTCTTGTACCATTTAGATCGTTAACTAAATAATTAATTCGAATAAAAACGTCTGTTTTGTAGACGTTTTCTTTCGTATAAATTTTCCATATTTTCTTCGTTCATTCTTTCCGTATGTCTAAACCATCTTAATTACCTTATCGCTATTTTTTCTTAATCAAATATTAATTATGTTTTTTTGTTTTGTTTCAGGTAAGTGCCATGATCCTTTGCCCACAAACAAAAGTGTCTGAAAAATCAGTCTATGGATGTCCATCAGGTCAATCAGGTAACATACGTATTTTTGATAAACTATGTAGCGTTTATGTTAGGATGCACGAATGTACAGGAAGCTCCGGAGGTATAACAGGATAAAGCAGGTCCATCCTCTCTGCCTACCCCTCTGGAGAAACGGCGGACATCACTCTTTACATCATTACTACGCTTTCTTATAATAGACATAAAATCCCTTATATCTATATAAATAAAAATGTTCGTTTGTTTTTTAACTTGGAGTATATTATTTAGACATACAATTATTAATTAAAACGAAACAAAATGCAAATCCAAAATTTTTACATAAAATAAAAACGCAAAACAAATCAGTGCTCGAATAAGTCAGTCTGATGTTATGATATCAAAATTTCAATATTCCTCTTCAATTTAGTTGAACCATCTCGTGGACCTCTCCCCCATTTACATCTCATAGACCCCCAATATTCTTAGAGTAGCAGAAATGCCTACGCTCCATCACAGGCAAAACCCTCAGAGATCGAATCAGAAATGAAACGATATTGTCTGTATGTTTAAAATGGGGAAGAAGCAGAAGGCGCTTTTGGAGAAACCACGTGGACCGCATGGAGAATACAAGAATCGCAAAAATTGTTAAAGATGAAAACCCAAGCAGCAAGAGATTACCAGGATGGCCGCCGAAGAGATGGAGAGATGGCTGGACATCATCATCTCAGGACAGCCCACCGTCACGAACAGGTCATACGACCTAAATTAAGAGGAAGAAAAAGAAGAAGAAGACCCCCAATTTTTATTCCTACTGTCGTAGACCCTTTGCAAGTCTATATTGAACCCTGGGGTTCGATATAGACCGCTTTGGCAACCACTGCCATTACCTAAGAAATTAGCTTGAAATGAATTGTTATTTTATATTTTATAGCCGTTTTCGGGGAACCCCGTTAAATGGATTTTAAATCAATTAAAATTTATGTTGTTCTTAAACGGATGCTTACTTCTAATAGAAGAGTTGTGCGTAAAATCAATTAGGCGATTCATTAATCAAGACCCGTTAGCTTCTAACATTAAAAATTCGTAAATCTCATACAGAAATGATGGCCACCGACAGTTTTCTTATTTAGAGTCGTGATTTATTGCGCCATAATTCGATAATTTGTTTTTCCCGCGCTTAAACGCCGCTGTCAAAGTATTCAAACTGTTTTTAAAATGTGTTTCTTCCTTGTTTTGATTGATGAATGAAGATCCGGGGAGAACTGACCCGAAATCAATTTAGTACAATGTTCGCAGTCTATATTTTCATTCAATTTAACTTTTTCGTGTATGTAGATATTGAAGTAATATTAAATTCTCATTACGATACAAAATAGGAATCTACCATTGCAACGGCATTTACGCCAACACACCAAAGAAACAAACAATAAAAGGTGTTCCAAAAAACTCGCATACTTCACAACATCTAAAAGATCTGCACTGGCTCAATTGTTCTGAAAGAATCCAGTATAAACTATGCTGGACGGTTTTTAAAGCGCTTTACGAAATGGCACCAGCCTATATATCTGAACTTTGTGTTGCTGATAGCCCTAACTTGCGGCAATCTACGCTTTGATCAGCAAACTCCTCGACAATAGGCAGATTAGTTGAACCAAAGCGCAACCCCCGGACTTTCGCTAGTGGCAGGTCCGTCCGCCTGGAATATGCTTCCTGCACGCTTCAGATGCATTGACAATCCGACAGACTTTAAATCTCACCTAAAACCCACATTTTCAAAATATCGCATAAAAAGTTATATACAACATAAGTACCATTTTTTTAATCGTTATGTATAAATATGTAGGCTATAATAAAATTTAAAATTCATTGTATTGAATATGAATCTCCTTGAATACCTGTAATACCTGTAAATTTTACATAAATATTTGATTATTTTTGTATAGAATCATGTTTACCACCTCTGATCTGTATGTATATAAAGGACTCGGTTTTCAATGGTGTCATCAGGCTGTCGATGCCAGCGAGCCTGCCGAAACCGGCCGCTGTCGAAATAAAGACAAAAGTGGAAGTAGTTAAAAACATCGTTTTAAGGATTAATTGTATCTCAATAGAGACGAAGATGCAAATTGGAAACAGAATATGGTGATCGAGGCGTTTACAGGACCTGTTATTGGTTGGGTTAAGCGCAGGCCTTATGTAATACAACATTCCCCATTCCGCCCTTACATAAAGCGTGCGCTTAACCCAACCAATGACAGGTCATAAGTCCTGTAAACGCCTCGATCACCATATTCTGTTTCCAATTTACATCTTCGTCTCTATTGAGATACAATTAATCCTTAAAAGGATAACCCGCAATGGGTAAAGTCCAGTATTCGTCTACAAGTATTTGTATACATTCAAAACATCGTTTTTTTTTAAATTATTTGAAAATGTTTTATTTCTACGGCGCATATTTTTATTCAGTTCGTCGCCTGTTTTTTATTCGTTGTTTTTGATTAATACGCAATTGTTAGCGCAATTATCATCAATCATTTCACAGCTTCCTGTGAACAAATTAACCGGGATTAAAGAAGGCCTGCAGGAGGGAAGTAAACACAAACAAAACTGCCCCTTCCCCCCTTTAAAACATAAAAACCTTTTAAATCTTAATTTGTTTTTCTTCCCCTAATTTGCTGTTAGATCTCCTAAAATTGTGTATCCTTACAAATTGTTATTTTTGCGCATAGTTACTTGATATCCATGGAATTCGAAAGTACTTATTCTTTTTTCTTATTCTTCAGCCTATTCCCGTCCACTCCTTGACAAAGGCCTCATCCATTCACTTCCACGCCACTCTGTTTTGTACAGACTGCATCCAGGTTATTCCGACACGTCTGTTCAGGTCATTCTTCAACAGTAGTTACGGTCGCCGTACACTTCTCTTTGCCTTCCACGGTCTCCAAGTCAGCAGTCTTCTTGTCCATTTTTCGTCCGAGCTTCCGGCTACGTGACCTGCCTCTTGGCACTTCAGAGTTGCAACCCGGTGTATGATGTCAGTGACCTTTGTTTTTTTTCTCTCACCGAATCGTTTCTGACTATCTGTCTGAGGATTATTCCTAATATTAATTCATTATTATAAAGCAGAAATTAAAAAAAAAATACGATACAATTGAAAAAACATAAGACAAAAAAAAACAGATAACAATTGAATACATTAGAGGTATAAATATGTATGGTATACATGAAAAAAAGCCCGTATGTTGACCCCAGAAGAAATAGCCTGACGAGATAAGGTCACTGACATCATCCACCGGGTGGCGACTCTAAAATGGCAATGGGCAGGTCACTTGGATGGACAAGAAGACCTCTGACTTGGAGACCATGGACGGCAAAGAGAAGTGCAGGGCGATCGCAACTACGGTGGAAGGATGATCTGAACAGAAAACGTCGGAATAACCTGGATGCAGTCTGCACAAGACAGAGTGACATGGAAGCGAATGGAGGAGGCCTTTGTCCAGGAGTAGACGGGAATAGGCTGAGGAAGAAGAAGAAGACACCGAGCAGTGGAGATGTGGCTAGAGGGAGGAAGATATATATTTATATGTAAAAAATTGTGTTATTACTTTCGTAAAAAAAATTAAATTGTATCGTTGATCCAGCTCTACGCGCCGCCCCTGTCATCCATATTAATTTCACGAGAATGTCCGAATAAACTAACAAACACTCAAAAAGATACCCAAATTCTATCAATGTGGGTGCTCAAATACAAGCCAGGCCCGGGTTCTACCCAAAATACAATCCATTCAGTAAACCTACCCCTCTTATTGGCCCAAAGTCGATGTGAGAATCTCTAACTGAATAGGAATTCACCTTTATAAGATAATTCATCCCTTAGGACAGGGATCGTCAACATTTAACATGGTTGCAAAAATATTTCAATGATTAAATTTATTCACCACTGTCATAACAAATCTTTTTCTTTCTCTTTATCATTTCCCACTTGTACCATAAGTAGAGTTGTCACTCCTAATACGATTTCTCCAGTACCTCTGTCTTGGGTCAGCTCTCTCTTGAGTTCACATTTCTTGAGCGTAGTCTCGATAGATATTTTAAAATATAGGGTCACTACCTATAAAATAACTAACAAACTTACCATCACGCCGTCTCCCCGAAGGGGTAGGCAGAAAAAATGGACTGCTACAATTTTCTTTCCTGACCATATTTCTCTCGCTTCCTCAACATTCATACATCGTGTCATGCACGCGCGTCGATTTCTCTGACTCCTCACGTGGCTGACATTCAATATTTGATTTATTTGATCATGCCACGTTTTACTCGGTCTTCCTCTATTTCTAGTTCCATTTACATCGTTAATATTTACTTTTTCTCATTCTTTCAATGTGTCCAAAGCATCTTAATGATCCTTTTTATGTTCATAACACCATCATTTGCACCGCATTCACTTCTTATGTTTTCATTCGACACTCTATCATACACAGACAATCCACACATTCGTCTAAGATATCTCATTTTTACTGCATATATTTTACTTTCATCCTTCTTTTGCCAGTATGCTTCGTTTCCATACATAAGGGTCGGTACAAAGAACCTTTAATAACAATAATTATTATTATAATTACTTTGTTTCATCGCGAGCCAAATCGATGTAAACGGTAGAGCTTTCCAATTGATTCTCGTGATATGTGATAGCTAGCCATTTTATTGTTACGTGAATCCTTCACCAGAACAAAGATTGTGTCACAATCACACTTCTTTCGCCGGAAATCGAACCTGGGATCTTTGATTTATCAGTCATAGCACTTACGCCACGAAGGTCGATAAAGTCGGTTTTGATAAAGATTAAGGCGTTAACACTGGAATTCCACGGTTTAGTATGTTTAAACAAACAATTTTTTTCTGAGATGGCTAACCATTGTGTTGAATTTGACCATAGTTTTTTTTTATAAAAATGACACAAAATTTCTACACACAGTTAACAATGGCAATAATTAAACAAACTTGAATTTAGAACTCCTCAAGTCGGTGAAATTGGGTGAACACATAATTAATAATCAGATTCCTCCTTTTACTCCTTTCTCCTTAAATACTTTGTCTACATTTAATCTCCCAAGCTCCTATTCCCAATCAAATTCAAATTAATCATTTATTAATTTTTATATAATATCTTTTCTATAAGTATGTTTTTTCTAAATTACATTTTTTTTATATTATTATCATGTATTATTATTATTTTATATTATTTATTAAGTCTTACTGTTAAAAAAAAAATTATTAGTACAAATAGCCCAGGTTAATTTTTAAATTTGAATTATTGTATCGAATTTTAAATGAATCTTTGTATGAGACTTTTTTTGTTTAGTTTTTATTATATTTTTACACCTGAAGATGGAGGTATCCTACGAAACATATCGTGTTTTTAATTTTTTTTTTAAGAATTAGTGGATTAAACAAAGTTACTTTCAATATCCTAAGTAAATTCTTTTGGGTGGTTTACATGTTTTTTTTTTTTGTTAGCAGAAAGATCTGGACTTTTGTGTTTATTTAATTTATATTCACTTATACACCGTCCTTTTAAATAACTGTAATTAGGCACTTAAAACAATTCAACTCTAGCAAGAACTTCAAAATGTTATCAAATCAAAAAATCGAACAGTGTTTTAATTCATACTCTTAATAAATCATACTCATACTCATTCATACTCTCGATCACCATATTCAGTTTCCAGTTTGCATCTTCGTCTCTATTGAGATAAAATTAATCCTTGAATTGATAACCCGCAATGGGTAAATAAAATCCAGTATTCGCCTACAAGTATTTATATATATTTAAAATGTCGTATAAAACAAAAACTGATCCAAGTGTGCATGTAAATTGGAGTGACATTTCCAGGCGTTATCTAGCAGTGCGTTAATGGCGGTAGCCTTTCACATTGCGTTATAAAAAGATCTTCTGCTTAATGCTTAAATCTAATCTTCATAGATGGCGCTGGTCTGTAAATTGAAACTGACATGTGAATTGTGGTGTTGGATATTAACATACGAGTATATACAACTTCAAAAAAATTGTCAGACATGGTGGTCATAAGAAAGGTGGAATGGGGAATGTTGTATTACATAAAGTGTGCGCTTAACCCAACCAATGACAGGTCATAAGTCCTGTAAACACTTCGTTAAGCATATTCAGTTTCCAGTTTGCATCTTCGTCTCTATTGAGATAAAATTAATTCTTAATAAATAGTTCTGATACGTAGGTGGATCGTTATGTTACACAAAATCGGACTCTTCAAGTAATTGCACGTTTCTTGAGTAACGTTTTCCAAGATACGACTTTTACTCTTGTACCTCATACTTCACGTTTGAATGGCTCTTTTTAAACCGGAGTTTTCATATCTTATTTCTATACGCAGATATTTGGGTCACAGCACACAGAAACGGTAAAGAAGACCAAAGGTTGCCCACCCACGCTAGATCCTTTGATGTCGGGGGTGTCCGGCACCCACCCTTATCTGCCGGGATGGGGAGGGCAAACAGGAAATTGTGACATCGCTCCGAGGAGATCTATCAACCCCCGACGAACTTAAACGTTTGTCTTCTTCATTCAATCATTTGTCAATTTACATAAATAGTACTTAAATAGGACTTGACGGGGTCGAGGGGATGATTTAAGTCAGATTAGAAAATGTTGTATTTAACATCATAGATTGTTTTTATACTAAGATTCATATTAATATTAAAATTTATAAACATTTATTACATGCATCTAAATTTATCAATTTATTTTTATGAGATGGTTACGTCAGCTGTTTCGCCAACCTGTGTTGGCAGGTGTCACAAACAATAGTTGTTTGTAATACCCGATGATGCCAACATAGTTTGGAGAAACAGGTGTCGCGACAATCTCATAAAGATAAATTGTAATATGTATAATAAAAGTATTTCATAATTAATTTATACGAATGAAAACGTCATTTTCTAGAAGTTTTATTATATTTTATGGGAATGACATATTTGCCTTTCTAAGGCATTATCAAATGACATTCGATAATGTCTTAGAAGGGCGAAACATGTCATTCCCATAAAATATAATAAAACTTATAGTAAACTGACGTTTTCATTCGAATTAATTTGATAATGTAGATGTATTTTAGCGTTTCTTCCAAAACAAAAGATATTTTCAGATATACATGTTTTTTTCGAATTCACCTTTGATAACTTTTACTGCTTACTGGTTTCGGTGTTGTAATTTTCAGCATCTTCACGACTACAAAGAAAATACAAATAACATATCATATCATATATGTTCACAGAAACGTATTTCAAATCAAATCAAATCAAATAAGTTTATTAAACTCAAAAGACATTACAAACAGCAAAATGTTTAAGGCATCTATTGAGTACAAATAAAATATTATAAAAATACAACATAATACCAGGAACGCATTAGAGATGGTTCGACATTAGGAAGACAAGATACTTTCTAAAGTCAAGAGTATTTCTCTCCTAAACGTACCTTCACTAATATGAAAGACGTCGATCTCCGTGGAGACCGCGTTCAGCAGACTAATTGCTCTTCCCATCGGTGTCACTAGAGGCAGATTGCTTCTGGTGGCCGGTAGGTAAAACAATCAGTGCTGTCGCTGACGGAGAAATCTATCAGGGACAAAAATACCAACAATTTCGTACAATAGTGGTTCTAAAATCAAAATATAATGCACACCGTGGGAGGTAAATACTCAGCGTTATTCTTCGAGATAAATTAAGATGTGAAGAAATTAGACTAGGATCTAAAATTTTGATGATTGACCGCTTAAATGGGATCCACTATCGTGAACCCTCATTTACATCTCAAAGACCCCAATTTTTTTATTTGATATGAACCCCCTGCAGGTCAGAATCGACCCCTGGGAGTCGATATAGGCCACTTTGGTAATGACTGTTTTAGTTGATGCCGATACTTAGCAAAACTGACGAAAAGATTGCTAGATCGGTAGAGGCTGTTATAGCTATCATCCCTGACTCATTGCAGGTATTCATGATTACGTTGATATATTTTAATTAAAAATGAATTTTATAACTGTTAATGACAATTTGACATTTGATATATTATTGTAACACCTGATGATGTCAACATTGATTGATGAAACAGCTGTCGTAAAGTAAATACAATTGTGATATAAAAACAAAGTTTTTTCATTAACAGTTATAAATTGTTAAAGTATCATGCCAAAATTGTTAAATGTATCGGCCAAAACAATGGACTATTTAAATATAAATTGTTTTTACGTGGTCTTTTGACCTCGTATCGTTAGACATTTAAGGCTAATAACGGAACCTAAAACCCGACAGCGGCTCTTTGCCTAAAGCTGTAACCGGAGAGCCTTCGATACCAAGCCCATAGTGGGTTGTCACGAACCCCCCGGACAAGGGGAAGCGCCCGGTGATTGGAAAGGTAAATTTGTTTTTATACCAATCACCCCCCAGCAGCCCGGGTTATGGTAGCGAATTCATTATTAGCTCAATCAGTTCTTATTGTGAAAATTCACCATTGTCGAATTTTAGGGGATGGAGAATTTATTCTAAAGTAATATAATATTTTTAAATATTGAAAAAAATACATAACAACAACAACAAACCATCACGCCGTTTCCCTGAAGAGCCAGGCAGAGAGAATGGACCGCCACACTACTCTATCCTGACATACCTCTCTAGCTTCCTCCACATTCATACATCGAGTCATACACGCACGTCGATTCTTCCGGCTTCTGACATGACCAACCTTGAATATTTGATTAATTTGGTCATGCCATGTTTTCCTCGGTCTACCTCGACTCCTTACTCCACTTACATCGTTAACGTATACTTTTTTAACCATTCTTTCTTCACCCATGCGCTCCATATGTCCGAACCAACGCAGCAATCCTTTCATAATTTTGTTCATAATAACTTCTTTCGCTCTACATTCCTTCCTTATATCAGCATTTGAGATTCTGTCGTACATCGTTCTACCACACATACGTCTTAGGGACCTCATCTCTACCGCATTTATTCTGCTCTCATCTTTCTTCTGTTCCACGCTTCGCTTCCATACATAAGGGTTGGGACCAGAACTCCATTGTGAATGGCCATTTCATCAAAAAATGCATAAAAAAATACATATTCATAAAAAAATTAACTAATGTATCATCTTGCCGAAGGGATAGGTAGAACGAATGGACCGCCACACTATTCTTTCCTGACATACCTACTTCTCTCGCTTCATTAACATTCATCGGGTCATGCACGCACGCCGATTTCTCCGACTCTTCACGTGGCCAACAATATTTGATTGATTTGATCATGTCACGTTTTCCTTTGGTCTCCCTTTTTTCTTGTCACGTTGCGTCGATTACATATACTTTCTTTACCATTATTTCCATGTGTCCAAACCTGTATTGTAAATGGTCCTTTTATTATTGATTTTTGACAAAAATCACGTGGAATGAAATGAAAATAAATTATAATTATTTACAACGAAATACTACCTACACTGCAAATATAAATATATCCACAGAAGCAAAGATGACAGTACACAATGGATTTCTAGTGCCAACCTTCATGTATGGAAGTGAAGCTTGGAGCTGGGAAAAGAAGGATGAAAGTAGGATAAACGCGGTAGAAATGAGATCACTAAGAAGAATGTGCGGGAAAACGTTGCATGATAGAATACCGAACAATGAAATAAGATAGAAATGTTAGGCAGATGACTGCATCATGGATAAAATTAAAAAAGGATCCCTAAGATGGTTTGGACAAATGAAACGAATGGATGAGAGTACAAGAGGAGAGAAGCCGAGGATGACCGAGGAAAACATGGCATGACCAAATTAATCAATTACTTAAAGGCGGCCACATTCGCAGTCGGAATAATCGACGTGCGTGCATGTTACGATGTATAAATGTAGAGGAAACCCGAGAGGTATGCCAGGATAGAGCATTGTGGGATCCATCATCTCTGTGCCTACCCCTTCGGGGAAATGCCATGATGGTTAGTTAGTTTTTTTAATCAGTTAACTACTACCTAAAATTATTATTATTATTTATTGTTTCGTGAACAATGATGTTAAACTCCATTTTACATCATTTATATGATTTAAAACGTCTGTTTTCTAGAATTTTATGTGAACGACATTTTTCGCCTGTCTAATATTATTATTATCAATAATAATGAAAAGTATATTATTTCAAATGGATTCAGCTCTGGAAACAGGCAATTTATTCCATTCTCTGGCATGCTCCGGTAACTGATATGAAAAGAAAATATTGCTAATGAAATAAAGTTTTTTTTTGTGCAAAGTTCTCCTTTATTTGGCTGGCATTTAAATTATTTACGAGCTGGGATGCTCCTATTCGTCAATATCTCCCAGTCCTCCCGGCAATTTGCCTCTTTATCATGCGCGGCGCGTAGAGAAATCCGAAAATGCCACGAAAAAAAAATACATTAGACGAAACACGAACCGCCCCTGCGTTCTCTTTGTGGATTGATTAATGTTTACCCGGAGCGTGTACCGGGAAGTAGAATCATACAAATGATCGATCATGATACCTTGTTTATGGTTGTTATTTTTGTGTTGCCTTTGTTATTCAAATTGCTAACAAAGTATCTAATTAGCACGCCGTTTATTCTGAGATTTTTGTTTTAGTTACGATCGTCATGACATTATATTTGTGGGTTTCACAACAACTTCTTCTTTTTTTCAAGTGTCCTGTCGGGTCCCCCCAACGTTAGCGATGACCTCGGCGAACCTGTCCCTGTCCTGTGCCGCTCGTAACAGATCCTCCACACTTCGGATGCCGGTCCACTCCCTCACGTTTCGCAGCCAGGACATTTGTCTCCTTCCAGACCCTCGGCGTCCCTCAATTTTCCCCTCCAATATCAGTTGGAGAAGGTGGTACTTTTCCCCACGCAGTATATGCCCCAGATGTGAGATCTTTCGAACCTTAACAGTTCCCTGTCAACTCTAGCTCGCCTCAAGACTTCGGTATTGGTAACCATGTCTGTCCAGGGGGAACTCTGAGCATTCACAACAACAACAACAAACCATCACGCCTTTTCCGCAGGGGAAGGCAGAGAAAATGGACCGCCACACTACTCTATCCTGACATACCTGTCTAGCTTCCTCCACATTCATACAGCAAGTCATACACGCACGTCGATTTTTCCGGCTTCTGAACCTTTAAAATTTGATTAATTTGGTCATGCCATATTTTCCTCGGTCTACCTCGACTTCGTACTCCATTTACATCGTTAACTTATACTTTTTAACAATTTTTGAACTCTTCTGTGGGTTTCACCGTTTACTGTAACGCCGTCCGCACAATATCATCGCTCCACCTAGCAGTCTGTCTTCCGACACTTCTCTGGCTCAATCTTGGCCTCCATTCAGTAACCCTCTGGCTCCATCTTCCATCATCCCGTTGACACACATGACCAGCCCACTGCTATTACATTCTCGCAATGCGTATCCCTACACCGGTGACCCTGGTGCGTCTTCTAATCTCCACGTTGGGTATATGGTCTCTAAGCGAGATACCCAACATGGATCTCTCCATGGCCCGTTGCGCAACTTTGATTTTGTGCATTGCTTCTTTAGTTAACGTCCATGTCTCGCATCCATAGGTCATCACAGGTAACACACACTGGTCCAGCACCAGTTTGGCATGTCGGACTTGAAGATGCAGCTTTCCGCATGCAGACCAACAAAGCTGTATACTCCTATCAATCTCCTTGACTTGACACCCTCTTCCAAAAGCCAACAGATGACCAAGATACTTTTTTATTTCATTTATTTTAATAAAAATCACAAACATTACACACATATAATTCCAGATCGTTTGCAATTAAATTATAAGAATTTAAAAGAGAAGTTTAAAAAAAAAATTAAGCTTAAGAATTAGAAAGAATCACAACATTGATATTGCATCCCTGAGGCAACTCACACTATCACGACATATGTCGACCTCTGAGGCGACCCGATTAAACAATAAGATTGCCCTACCCACAGGCATAACCATTGGCAGGTTGGTTCTGCAGCGCGGCAAATAAAACAATCTGTGCTGTCTTTGACGAAGGTAATTAGCATAGACAAATAGACCAACATCACTCAGGACATCTGAGTTATATATACGGCCGCCAATCAGCTGAAAGAAGTGAACTCCCAAGTGGATATTCCTCCTTCTCTTACCTTAGCATACCTAGCAAAAATTCAGTCGGAAAGAGCATGTATTATCATCCACCTTTATATATTCATCCACATATTCATCCACCTTTTCTACATTTTTATTATGGATTTTAATGTCTTCAATTTGTGTTAGTCAGTAATTAAAATAAAAACTAAATAGTCTTATAGGCCAAGCTTGCAGTATATCCTCCCCAAACTACAACAACAACAACAAACCATCACGCCGTTTCCCCGCAGGGGTAGGCAGAGAGAATAGACCGCCACACTACTCTATCCTGGCACACCTCTCTAGCTTCCTCCACATTCATACATCGAGTCATACACGCACGTCGATTCTTCCGGCTTCTGACATGACCAACTTTTAATATTTGATTAATTTGGTCATGCCATGTTTTCCTCGGTCTACCTCTACTCCGTACTCCATTTACATTGTTAACGTATACTTTTTTAACCATTCTTTAAACCAACCCAAACTAGCCTAGATAAAGGCCGATACAGCTGTAGTTGCGATCTGTAAACTTCCTCTCAATTATTTATCGAATTACGTTGACAATAACTATTTATAATGGCCGGTGAAGCCATTAACTCTTCTGCCGTTACTCTGATCGCCTGAATTCCCCTTTATTTCCCCCAAAATGTCCTTTATTGGGCTGTTTTCTTTAATAGTTTTCTTTTTTATCTAAACATTGTTTTTTTACACTCATGATTTTGTTCTTCTCGGCCTGTTTCGAAGGTTTTTCAACTTCGTCATCGGGAGAATGATAAATATTAAATTAAAAAAGTTAACTGTTTACTCTCTCACCCTGACGAAGCGAAACCGGTTGGTGTTACCAAATAAAGTGGTGTTAATACAAATTACTAAAAGTGTATTATTATTTTATTTAATAATGTCATACCACAAATTAAGTGCTTCATACGAAAGTTTAAAAGTTGTATAGTTTTTTTTTGTGTGAATAAAATATTGTTTTTTTTATCAAGTGTTAAAAAAAATTATGTTTTCATTCATAAAAAAGCCCACATTTTGGAATTCCACAGTGTGAACGTATACCATAAACTAAACAAAAAAGTTTTATGATTTTATTTTGTATGCATTAAAATATTGTGTTTTCATCAAATATTAAAAAAAACTGTGTTTTTAATTCATAAAAAAACAACATTTTGAAATTCCAGTGTGAGCGTTTGTTATAAAAATCGTATATTTTTCAAGCAGAATCTGTCATTTCTAAGTTAATGTATTGCTGGATTTTTTTTAAATCCATTTTTTCTTCTTCTTATATACTCCCCATAACTTTGTGTTTCGGATGCATTGAACAATGTTATGTTTTTTTATTTCATTTTACCATTAAACCTTTTTTTACAAGCTTTTTAAATATTTAAATAAATATTAAACAATCCATTGTTTTGGCCGACGCACTATGATATTTCAACATCATTTAATAATTTAATTCAAAAACACTATTATTATAAATTTATAATAGTTAACACGATTGTTAAGTGGTTTGACTTGGATTCAATTTATATAAATTATATAAATAGTGACAAATTTGTTTCATTCTCAAACCGTGTTTGAGAATGTTTACTATTATAAATTAATAATGGAGTTTTTCAAAACTAATACCTCAACCATCAATAACTATAATTATAATTATCACAATTTATTTAATAAGTTTATTGCGTCAGCTGTTTTGCCAACGCACGTTAGCATCATCCGGTAGTTACAAATAACTAACTAACTAACTAACTTACCATCACGCCGTCTCCGAGGGGTAGGCAGAAAGAATGGAACGCCACACTGTTCTGTCCTGACATACGTCTCTCGCTTCCTCTACATTCATACATCTTGTCATGCACGCACGTCGATTTTTCCGACTCCTCACGTGACCGACATTCAATATTTGATTGATTTGATCGTGCCACGTTTTCCTCAGCCTTCCTCTATTTCTAGCTCCGTTCACGCCGTTTACATATACCTTCTTTACCATTCTGTCTTCACTCATTCTTTCCATGTGTCCAAACCATCTTAATGACCCTTTCCTTATTTTGTTCATAACACTTTCATTCGCACCACATTCACTTCTTATACTTGCATTTGTCACTCTATCATAAACAGATTTGCCACACATTCGTCTTAGAGATCTTATTTCTATTGCATTTATTCTACTTTCATCCTTCTTTTGCCAGTTCACCTGATGATGCCAAAAAAAAATTGGCGGAACAGCTGTCACAATAATCTCATAAAAATAAGTGGTGATACGAATAATAGCAGTGTTTTAAAATCAAAGCATTTTATGATTAAATATTCATAAGCGTTTATTAAAAAAAAAAAAAATTGAAAAGATTTTTAATATTCATCATTCTGTACGTAATTTTAAGATTATTCGATTTTTGAATGATAACCACCAGGTATCTGTGCTCACATTGTAAGAAAATCAAAAAATGTATTTGAAATGTTCATATTGTTGGTACATTGTTCTTTGCGATGTATAATATGTAGCGAGTACTTGTTTTCATTGTTTTTGTATGGCATAAATCACAAATCGATTTCAGGGCTGCCATCCCAGAAGCAATAATTTATTTGACGATTTTCGTATGAATTAAAACTCTGTTTTTCCACTTTTGATTTTATTTTTCTCGACATGTTTCGATGACTTACACCTTCATCATCGGGAGACCGATATAAACATTAGTGAATAAATATTTAATATCGTTATTGCGATGGCGAAGGTGGCCTTCGAAACATGTCGATAAAAATAAACTTAAAAGTGGAAAAACAGTGTTTTAATTCAAATTTAATTGTATCTCAATAGAGACGAAGACGCAAACTGGAAACTGAACATGGATGATCAAGGTGTTTACAGGACTTATGACCTGTCATTGGTTGGGTTAAGCGCACGCTTTATTTAATTACAACATTCCCCATTCCACCTTTGTTATTATGATCATGCATGACAAATTTTGGAAGATGTATATATACTTCAAATCCATATCTATCTTCACGTGTCAGTTTCAATCAGCCATCTATGTAGATTTGATTGCACTTAGATCTACATAGATGGCTGATTGAAACTGACACGTGAAGATAGATATGGATTTTAAGTATATATACATCTTCCAAAATTTGTCATGCATGATGATAAAAACAAATGTGGAATGAGGAATGTTGTAATTACATAAAGCGTGCGCTTAACCCAACCAATGACAGGTCATAAGTCCTGTAAACACCTTGATCATCCATGTTCAGTTTCCAGTTTGTGTCTTCGTCTCTATTGAGATACAATTAAATTTGAATTAACCACCCTTTGGTGAAAATCCAGGATTTCGTATACAGGTATAAGTATACATTTACAAATAAGTGTTTTAATTCATTAGAAAATCGTCAATAGTGTTAACGCCTTAAGTTTATCTAAAATCATTTATTTATTTACGCCAAACATTTGCGTTAATACAATAAATGATTAAAAATAAATACAATTGTATATTTTTTATTATTATTATTTTGTTGCATCACTCTTTACATCAATGCAGCGCGAGCCAAATCGATGTAAAGGGTATAGCTATCATATTAATTCTCATGACATGTGATAGGTAGCTAATCCATCTCCATTTTATTGTCATTGAATTCTTCACCATACAAAATGCAGTGAGACAATCACACTGCTAACGTCGGGAATCTTCGTTGTGGCATTCAAAGAACTTACCACTCGGGCACAAAGGTCGTCAATATATATCATGTATCATATTGTATATATTATATTTAACTGTACTCAATAGATGCCTTAAACATGAATATAATTTTATTTATCTTTTTCTTTTTTATACACTTTGTATATATAACACTTAAACGAAACGAAAATATTCTAAATAATCAAATAAATTTTAAGTCAAGTCCAATCTTTGATTTATTTCCTTTGTTGTAAATAATTACCTGAACCCGAATCCGACCTTTAAATCATTATTTTAATTATTAAATTGAATCATAATATTTGTTATTACAAAAGCATATACGTTCCGAAATAAATCTTTATAAAATCTGTCAGATCGTGTAAACAATTTTTAATATTTTTAAAATCTATATTTATAATATGTATCACTGAAGGACTGGTTGTCCGAAACATGTTTGTTATTTTATTTTTTAATATGTGTGTTGTATATATAATACAAAGTATATAAAAAAAGAAAAAGAGAAATAAAGCATCATAACAACACGAAGTATGGCGTATATAGAAGAAATTAATATTGTTTGTTACGTCTGTTGAAATAATAATCTGATTTGGTTAATTTATTGAAAACAGACGGGTTTATTTGTATTAATTAAAAACAAACGTGTATCGTGTTTGTTCCATTTTATTTTAAAAATCGAACCCTTCCCTGTTCGCCCAATGGAGTCTGCGAGACGTTCTTGCTGTCGATTCGGAGATACGCCTCCCTCCCCGGACCGCAGCCTCCGGACCACCCCCGGAATGTGAAAGGGCCGAATGCCAAACTATCCTCTCCACAGCTATGCCAGCTATGAGACAAGTACTACTCGTGATGTGAGGACGTATTTGGCATTTCGTACGTGTGGCGTAACTCGAATTAAAAATATATCAAAAACAAATTTCTAACTAACTAACTAACTTACCATCACGCCGTCTCCCCTGAGGAGTAGGCAGAAAGAATGGAACTCCACACTGTTCTGTCCTAACATACTCTACATTCATACATCTTGTCATGCACGCACGTCGATTTCTCCGACTCCTAACGTGAACGACATTCAATATTTGATTGATTTGACCGTGCCACGTTTTCCTCGGCCTTCCTCTATTTCTAGCTCCGTTCCAGCCGTTTACATATACCTTTTTTACCATTCTGTCTTCACTCATTCTTTCCATGTGTCCAAACCATCTTAGTGATCCTTTCTTTATTTTGTTCATAACACTTTCATTCGCACCACATTCGTCTTAGAGATCTCATTTCTACTGCATTTATTCTACTTTCATCCTTCTTTTGCCAGTTCCATGCTTCACTTCCATACATAAGGGTCGGCACAAGAACACCATTGTGCACTGCCATCTTGGCTTTTTTGGATAGGCTTTTGTTTGCGATGACAACTTTAAGTGCGCCATTTATTCTGTTGCCTAGCCCAACCCTTCTTTCAATATCCTTCTCCACCCTCCCATCCTTTGTAAACATACTTCCTTAATAAACAAATTCATCCACTTGTTCCAGATTTTCAAAATTTCAATTAAAAAATTATTCTTAACTAACTAACCATCACGTCGTCTCTCAGTTAAATCGCAATAAACTCACTGATTACTATTTTTTCTGAGATGGCTAACCATTGTATGAATTTGACCATAGTTTCGATAAATATGACACAATAATTCTACACACAGTAAACAATAGCAATAAATTAAACACACTTGAAAATTTAGCAATCCTCAAGTCGGTGAAATTGGGTGTAAACATAATTAATAAAAAGATTCCTCCTTTTACTCCTTTCTCGAACCTACCCATAGCTTCGGAGATCGACGTCTTTCATATTCGTGAAAGTACGTTCAGAAGACAAATATTCTTGACTTTGGAGAGAATCTTGCATTCCTAATGTCGAACCATCTCTCGTGCGTTCCTGGTATTATATTAGGTCCTTACATATGAAATTGGCGTTTTGTATGGGAGGAACATAAAGTTGATTTTTTTTAAATATAATATATTTATTTAATCAAAGTATGTACCATTGCTATCTATGCACTTTTGCCATCTCATAGGTAGTTCATCGATCCCTTTACTAAAAAAAACATTCGGACGGGAATCAATAAAATCTTGAAGTCGGTTTGGACTGCCCCATTGGAGTTGAATTTTTTCCCTTGCAAGAAGTTACCCAAATTTCGAAAAAAATAGTAATCTGTTGGGGCAAGGTCCGGAGAGTACGGTGGATGTCTTAGACATTCCAATTGAAGCTCTTCTAATTTGGTAGCCGTCTGTTGTGCAGTGTGTGGTCTAGCGTTATCATGAAGCAGCAGTGGCCTAGAGCGATTAACCAGCCTCGGTTGTTTAGCAGCTAGCTTTTCCATCATGGTTTGCAGTTGCTGACAATAGACATCTGCCGTAATCGTCTGGCCAGATTTAAGAAAGCTGTAGTGAACGACACCAGCACTAGTCCACCAAACGCTCACAAGTAACTTTTTTGGAGTCAATTTTCGCTTGGGGCATGGTTTGGCTGGTTCGGCAGGGTTCAGCCATTGCGATGAGCGCTTCCGATTATCATACAGGATCCACTTTTCATCACAGGTAATGATTCGATTCAAAATCCTTTCATTATTGTGCCGGTTGAGTAATGCAACGCAGCAGTCAACGCGCGTTTGTTGATTTGCTTCACTCAATTCGTGAGGTACCCACCTTTCAAGCTTTTTCACCTTCCCAATTTGCTTCAAGTGGATTAAAACAGTTTTATCACTAACACCGCAGCCTGCAGCTAACTCGGATGTGGTTTGCGATGTTAATCCACAATAGCCTTCAATTCTTCATTATCAACTTTGGTCTCCGGCCGTCCACGGGGCTTGTTCTGCAGGTCGAAATTTTCAGAACGAAAACGTTGGAACCAAAAACGCACTGTGTTTTCTTTTGCGGCACCGTCGCCATACACATCATTAATCCTTCGAGCCGTTTCTGCAGCACTGGTGCCACGGTGGAACTCGTACTCGTAAATAACGCGATATTTCAAGTTTTCCATTTTGTAAACTGAGTGACGCAAAGAAAAAAAACAATTGAGGAAAAAACAAATGAATTATAATTTTCGAAACACAAATACTTGAGTAAATAGCTGTATAAATTTGAATTTGGAATTCCTAACCAAAGAGAAGATATTTGAGATCAAAGTTGCCAGCACGGCAAAACGCCAATTTCATATTAAGACAGGTCATAAGTCCTGTAAATGTCTCTACTACCATATTCTGTTTCCAAATAATTTATATCTTCGTCTCTATTGAGATACAATTAATCCTTACACTGATTTGATTTGATATCCTGCAGCCGCCCCTGTCTTATTTCGTAATTTAATTTTTTTTTTATCAAATATATAAAATTAACTGATTATTGTATTCTTTACACGTTTGTCGAATGGACCGCTGTGCCACCGGGCGAGTGTTGTTATTTACTGGTCAGAATATAAAAGTTTGCAGATATTTATTCGAGTATTTTAGAAGAGATGCTGCGGAATCTGGGACGCTAAACAGGATCACGTCGTGAAAAGGACGGTAGTATGCAGCTCTTGTGGGGTATTTATTATTTGGAGAGGATGTGCTCTCGAAATATAAGATCCAGCTTACACGTAAAACTTAGTAAGAATTATTGATATAAGGGAAACAAAAAAATTTTTGATACAAAATTTATTTATTATTATATATTTAGTGTGCTTCGGTCAAACCGGTCGAATATAAACACAAGTGGAAGCACACTAAATACATAATAATAAAGAATTTTCGTATCAATTTCGTATATTAAAGGTTGGTCATGTCAGAAGACGGAAGAACCGACGTGCGTGTATGACTCGATGTATGAATGTGGAGGAATCTAGAGATGTATGTCAGGATAGAGTAATGTGGCGGTCCATTCTCTCTGCCTACCCTTGCGGGGAAACGGCGTGATGGTTTGTTGTTGTTGTTGTTCGTATAGATTTTTTTTGTTTTCATTTTTTAAAATGAACTTCTACCAAGAAATTTCAATTAAAAACATTAATTATGATATAAGGGTGTATTTTTCATGTTCGCGAATAGAATACCAATGTTAATGTAACGATTTGCACCAAATATTTTTTTTGCACTTTTCACAAACATTTAGAGTAGAAATTTTAACTGCTAGTTGATCTTGCTCCCGATGATCCCAACATCCGTTGGCGAAACAGCTGTCGCGACACTCAAAAAATGAATCATAATAATTGTTTCTTCTATGTTCGCCATACTTTGTGTTGTAGATGTTTCGTTTGTCTTTTTTATATATTACACAATTATGACAAAATTTATCATATTTGTAAACAATTTTATAATGTTTTAAATGCGTATCTTTATAATATGTATCACTGAAGAAGGACTGGTTTTCCGAAACATGTCTGATGTGTTATTTTAATAGTGCTGTATATACAAAGTATATAAAAAAAGAAAAATACACATAATAATTGTGCTTTAATTTTTAAAAACAGTGTTATAAATTTTATAAATTCATAATTTTGAAGTATCATAGTGTTTCGGCCAAACCAATGGACTATTAAGAAATTAAAAATTAATTTTAGAAACATGACAGTCCGCAACATAAGTGTGAATGGTGAAAATCTGGAACAAGTGGCAAAAAAACGGCGCTCTATAAATTATCCAATTTATTATTATTATCAGTGGATGAATTCGTTTATTTAGGAAGTATGTTTACAAAGGATGGGAGAGTGTAGAAATATATTGAAGATGGGTTGGGGCAGGCAACAGAGTAAATTATGCACTTTAATTTGTCATCGCAAACAGAAGCATATCCAAAAAATTTAATATGGCAGTACACACTGGTGTTCTTGTGCCGACCCTTATATATGGAAGTGAAGCATGGAACTGGCAAAAAAAAGGATGAAATTATAATTAATGCAGTAAATTAGATATCTGAAACGAATGTGCGGTTAATCTGGTAATAAAAATAAGTCGTATTTTATTCCCGTGTTGAAAATTTGATTTATGCCATTCATGATGTGAGTGTTTGAAATTTTGCTACTGTATTCGTATAAGCTAGGACGGTGGATCTCAATCTTTTTTAATGGGGGAACCTCTTTCGAAATCGAAATCATTTTAATCATGTAAATCTCGCTGCCATTTAGTTTCTTATCCTAATATTAAATCCTATACCCTAATTAGGACCATCCTTACGAGACTAGTTTGCCATCGACACCTAGAAAAAGAATAATCCTCGCAATGTTAAAAAATAATTTATTTAATCTTCTAAATTTTTAAATAAATTATTCTTATTTTATTTCATATTAATGAAAACGTCTGTTTTGCAAAAGTTTCAAAGTTTTTATGGGATTGCCATGTTTTCCTTACTAAGACATCATCAAATCCTCGATATGAATATCTATCGTGTTTAAGGCATCTAAAGCATTATCAAATCCTCGATATAAATATCTTTCGTTTTTATGAAACAAGTGAATATTTTAATAATAATGGCATTTTTAAATTATCTTACTTCGTTATCAACACGAAAGAAAACGTCTGTTTCCTAGATGATTTATTATATAATATTGAAATTATTGAATAATACATAAAAATGACATTTATATATTTGGTAACGCCGTAGCAAGGTAAAACAGGTCATTCCCATAAAACATATAAAAAAGAGTCATTTTCATTAGTATTGATAATTAATTATGGAGTTTTACGTCATTGTTTAAGAAACAATGAATATTTTATAATTAATACCAATGAAAACTTCTGTTTTCTAGGAGTTTTATTATATTTTATGGGAAAGACATGTTTTGCCTGTCTAAGGCATAATCAAATGATTTTACTAATATCTCTTGATGGAAGTTTATTTAAAATAATAATTAAACAAAACCATGTTAACTTCTTCCACTTTTGTCTTTATTTCGACAGCGACCTGTTTCGCCAGGCTCGCTGGCATCGACAGACTGGTCTAATGAATCAGTCCGAGAAGCAAACCAGTCTGTCGATGCCAGCGAGCCTGTCGAAACAGGTCTCTGTCGAAATAAAGACAAAAGTGGAAATAGTTTTAAAAAACATTGTTTTAAACGAACTAACTAACTAACTCGGAAGGGTAGGCAGAGAGGATGGATTGCCACATTGTTCTATCCTGACAACTTTCGCGCATCTTCTACATTACATCATGACATGCACGCTCGTCGATTGTTCCTACTTCGAACATGGTCGCCTTTCAATAATTGATTAATTTGGCCATGCCATGTCTTCCTTGACCTTCCTCGACATCTTTTTCTTTTCACACTACTTGCATACATCTTTTTAACCATTCTTCCCTCATACATTCGTTCCATATGTCCATATGTAACGTTTAATTTAATTATTGTTTCAAATAAGATAGGCAAACCATGTCATTCACATTAAATATAATAAAACTTCTAGAAAACAGACGTTTTCACTAGTATTGATTATTTAATTGTTGTTCTTATACCGACCCTTATGTATGGAAGTGAAGCATGGAACTGGCAAAAGAAGGATGAAAGTAGAATAGATGCAGTGGAAATGACATCTCTTAGACGAATGTGTAGATACTCTGTGTATGATAGAGTGTCGAATGAAAATATAATAAGTGAATGCGGTGCGAATGATGGTGTTATGAATAAAATAATGAACTGATCATTAAAATGGTTTGGACATATGGAAAGAATGAATGAAGAAATAATGGTAAAAAAAATATATGTCACCAACGACGACCAAATCGAAACGCGTGCATGACACGATGTATGAATGTTGAGGAATCGAGAGAAATATGTCAGGAAAGAAAAGTGTGGCAGTGCATTCTTTCTGCCTACCCCTTCGGGGAGACGGCGTGATGATTAGTTAGTTAGTTTTTTATTATTGTTTAATATGGGGTTTTAGTTCTAGAAACAATAAATATATTTTTCGTTTTCGGTAGAACTTTTTTTTACTGTTTTTGCTAACGATTTATCGCGAGTAACATTTTGGAAACCGCTGCCCAACATCGATATGATAATTCTGAACATAACCGCTCATCAAATTCCTGATTTGGTGCATCTGAATTCCCCGGTGGCCTGCTCACTAGAATACCATTCCGAGAACGCCAGACAATAATTCCATAGACGGGTAGACGATCTGTGTAATACTAAACGTAGTATCTATGGCGAAGAAGATAAGAGGTATATGTCCACAATTTTTTTATTTAAGATAATAAAACTAACTTAACTAACAAACCATCACGCCGTTTTCCGGAAGGGAAGCCAGAGAGGATGGACCGCCATACAGCTCTGTCCTGACACCTCTCCAGATTCCTTCACATTCATACATCGTAACATGCACTCGCGTCGATTTCTCTGACTCCTCACGTTGCCGACATTTAATATTTGATTGATTTGATCATGCCAAGTTTTCCCCGGCCTTCCTGTATTTCTAGCTCCGTTCACGTCGTTTATATATGCCTTCTTCGCCATTCTGTCTATATTAATTCATTCTATGTGTCCAAACCATCTTAACGACCCTTTCATGATTTTGTTCATAGCACTTTCATTCGCACCCTCTTATAAATAGTTGCATTTGACACAGTATTTGCAGGAAAGAAATGTATGGCAGTTCATTTGTTCTGCCTTTTCCTTTGGGAGATGGCGTGATGGTTCGTTAGTTAGTTCTTCTTATTCTTCTTCTTTTTGTTCTGTCACACCTCCGTGTTGCATAGGGCCTCAAGGAACCTTCTCCACCCGAATCTATCGCATGCCTGATGCCTAACATCATCCCAAGTGAGGCCTGCTGCTTTAACCTCCTGCAGGGCTCTTCTTCAGGTGGCTCTAGGTCTCCCTCGCTTCCTCTTTCTTCCAGTCTAGTGCGCCCTGAGCTATGCAGGCTGGGTTCGTTAGTAATTAACCATATAAGTTTACAGACAAACAAAACAATTGGACATATCAGACCTGACCGAATTTGAGACCTTGAAAATTGTACACATAGTGACCATGGAAGAGACAACAGACAGCAGCAGCTACAAATTAACTAAAAATTCAGACATACACAGACACTGGACCAGGAACTGTGACGATATCACTTACCGAATGCACGAACTAAGACAGGACAATCAAGGATATTGAATGGACTGAAACTTACAATGAACTACCAAAAGACACAAGGAGTCTCACTACAACTCAATATAAAATATATCTGAAACATTACATAATTAATAGTAAGATCAATAAATATCAGTAAAGCCTCTGCCGTGTCAGGATGCCTGAAGAATCTGGTCTGGAAGAACAAGCACATGCGTGTCGACAGCAAGATCAGAATCTATAAAACATGCGTGCGACCTATCATGACGTACGCTGTAGAGACGCGGGCTGACACTGTGAGAACCAAGGGACTACTAAGAACATCGGAGATGAAGGTCCTAAGATCAATTACTGGAAAAACCCTCCAAGATCGTGTCCGCAACGTAGACATAAGAAAAACTTGCGAAATAGAGGATTTCGTTCAGTGGAGTAGATCCAGAAGAAGATACTGGAGGGACCATGTAGCCCGAATGGATGGTGACAGACTTGCATATACAGCCGCTTATGAAATCCCCTCTGGACACCGCCCACCTGGAAGACCGCCAAAGAGATAGAGGGACAGCTGGATCTCATCATCCGACAAGACATGATTTCTGTGTCACAGATCGTCAGATCTATTAAAAGAAGAAGAAGAAGAAGAAGATCAAAAAATGTATCCATATAATCCAATTGGGTTTTAAAAAATAAATTAAATAAATAAAAAAAATATAAAAAAATAAGTTAGTTATAATATACATGTTTAATTATAATTATTTTTTAATTTATTTTCATGCACCATCCGAATACACAAAGGATAATAATATTTTATTAATGAAATTGCAAACTACAATATGCGGAGTATCATAAATATTACAAGATATAATCTCTGTATCCTTACAAACAAATAATATACGTTATCGAATCCTTCGAACAATATTAATCTCTGGACTTATCCTTTCTCCGTGCACACACACGATCTTTTTATCCTTTGGAGGTTTTATTTCATCCTTTCATTGTTATTACATTTTTTTTGTAAGAAGAATTTCAACGCCTCTGGGCTGTTAAGGACTGGGTAATAAAACAGAATCCGTATATCTTTTTAAAAACATTATATTTGAATTTTCTTAATTATACACAAATAAATTACACCGAAGAAGGATGAGTACAATTCTTAACATGTGTGTGAAGTGTGCAATAAACTGTAAAATATAAAACAATCCGTATGTTAATTTTTTTATATGCTTCGTCTTCTTCTTCTTCTTCTTTTACACCTTTGGTCTGTTCTTGTAAACAGGCTGGCCTCTTTTGGGAGGTCGACTTCCAGCTATCTCTCCATCTCTTTGGTGGTCTTCCGGTGGGACGGTAGCCGACAAGAATCTGATGCGCCACATAGTGTGGGATTCTGGTGGGATCCATCCTCTGCACGTGCGCATTCCAGTATCTTCTGCGTTGTCTGCCCCATCTCACGACATCCTCCACCTTGCAGATCTCGCGGATAGCCGTGTTCCTCACCCTATCTCGAATAGTCCTTCCTCCTATCATCCTCAGCGTCCTCATCTCTGCCATCCGTACTTTAGCCTTCGTTCTTGTTGTATCCGCCCTGGTCTCAATGGTATACCTGTATGTCAGTATGGGACTTACGCAGGTTCTATTTATTCTGACATTACTGTCAGTTCTCATATACTTGTTTTTCCATATTATATCCTATATATAATATCTATATTATATACTATTTTATCCATTCCATATTATATACTATTAACATTATATTATTTTACCCGTTCTCAATTGATGCCTTAAACCTTAATTTTTTTACGTCTATTAATGAAATAAACTTAATAATATCGTAAGGATTGATTGTATCTCAATTGAGACGTAGATGTAAATTATTTTTTGGAAACAGAATATGGTGGCCGAGGTGTTTACATGACTTATGACCTGTCATTGGTTGGGTTAAGCGATCGCTTTATGTTAACAACATTCCCCATTCCGCCCTTCTTACGAACACACCACGTCTGACAATTTTTTGGAAGTTGTATATATGCTCCTATGTTGCACCACACTTCACATGTTTTTTTTAATATTTTTTTTATGTGTTTTTATGCTTCTCTTTTAAATTCTTATAATGTAATTGCAAACGATCTGGAACTATTTCTGTAATGTTTGTAATTTTTATTAAAATAAATTAAATGAAATGAAATGTTACTAGTTCAATATACACTAGCGCCATCTATTAAGAATAGGTGTAAGCATTAAGCAGAAAATCTTTTTATTAATGTGAAAGGCTACATTTGCTAGTTACCGTCTATCGATGAAATAAATAAATTTGATTTGATAATTTGATATATTTGATCATGCCACTTTTTCCTGTCTTCAAAATCGCTGACATATGTTATGTACCTCTTTACTAAAATACCACAAAAATTAGCTCAGTATAGAGAGTGTTGAGAATATTCTCGTAAACGCGTTCAAATAAAAGTCAACATATATCTCATCGCAGGAATCCGGGTGGGCAATCCAATAAAACTCAGAACACAGCAGTCTCTCAGAAAGTCTATCGTCGCATGTGATAATATTATGCGACTGGTGCCCGCCATTTGGTCAAAGACCACAGAAACAGACCGGAGACCATAGAGCATATAACATCGCGGGGCGTATCTGCTTCGAGTCCGGGCGGTTTCTGTGGCATAAACAGCGCGCGAACTCAAACAAGACCGCAGCGGTAGGTACTGAGAGGAAAAAACACTGGGGTAATGACAAAAGAGATTTCATAGTGAAAAGGAGCATTACTTTAAAAATTGTAACTTTATATTAATCATTTTGACCACTTAAAAAATCAGGATTTTTCTCCTTCTCTCTTCGTTTCCTATTACTGAAGGTCGTGATATATGGAACCGCCCGTGACTAAAACAAAATGCCTCCAATCCACTCGAAATCGACTTGCGTGCATGATACAAGGTATGAATGTTAAGGAAGTTATATAAGCATGTCAGAAAAGATGAGTGTGTTAGTCCATTCTCTAAATATCGGGAGACGGCGTGTTAGTTAGTTATGAGATAAAACGACGTTATTTTTTAGAAATGACTTGCGTTGACACTGTGGAATTCCATAATGGCGATTTTTTTATGAATTAAAACACTGTTTTTCCACTTTTGAGTTTATTAAACTTTTAAAAGAGTTTATTTCGTTCTCCCGGTGATGAAGGTGTAAATCTTCGATGCATGTCGAGAAAAATGTACTCAAAACTGGAAAAAACAGTGTTTTAGTTCATAAAAAATGTTTTTTTTTTTTTGGTAAGAAGCCAATACGGTTTTGACCTATTCAAAAATTTCATTAAACACTTTTCAAATACTTAGTATAAAAACCATTTAATTATGATTAACTAACACTAAACGGTTTCACTATGTAGCGAGCTTCCTCAGGGCTATACACAAAGTATTAAAAAAGTGTTTAATTCAATTTTTAAAACGACGTTTCATATGATGCCTGCGGGCCTGGTGAAATCGGTCACTGTCGAAATAAAAACAGAAGAGAAAACAGTTCTTAAAAAACATTTAAAAATAATAATACGATTTTTTTAAGAAATGGAGTATGGTGTTAACTGCTCCATTCTATACATTATTGCTGGAAGTATATTTTTTATGGCAGGTTCATTCGTTTGCTTTAACTGGCCATCAATAGAATAATGGCGCCCATTGTTTATGGATCTCCCGCGTTGCGCTTTCAGACGAGATGATGACAAACATATTTTGTGAAAGTCGAGACTTGACGAGCCAAGTGAGACTATTGATTGGATGCTGGAGACCGGGCCGAGGCGGCCGCGTGATGTATTCATTGTCTGATCCGTGAATTGATCGATTGTGTTTTAGGAAGTGCAAATGTCTGCTTTCGTCGATTCGCAGACACACTTTATATTTGACTCGACTCTCTCACGCCGATAGAAACTGATCGCCTGAGAAATGACCCACTGCTCTAAACTTATTTCAGATGTATAAAGGAGATATTAAACAAAAAGTCTATGAAACCTGCGTTCTGCCAGTTGGTACTTATGGTCTTGAAACTGTAACATTGTCCAAACAAAGTGCCGAGAAACTACGATTGACCCAAAGAGCCATGTTAGGAATAAACCTAAAAGACAGAGTCAGAAACAATACGGTGAGAGAAAAAACAAAGGTCACTGACATCATCCACCGGCTAGCGACTCCAAAATGGCATTGAGCAAGTCACATAGCCAGAAGCTCAGATGAAAAGTGGACAAGAAGACTGCTGACTTGGAGACGTGCAGGGCGACCGCAACTACGGTGAAAGGATGATCTGAACAGACACGTCGGAATAACCTAGTTGCAGTCTGCACAGGATAGAGTGACATGGAAGCGAATGGAGGAGGCCTTTGTCCAGGAGTGGACGGGAATAGGTTGAGGAAGAAGAAGAAGAAAAGGGATATTACAAGTGAAAAAATGGTCTTACAAGACCAAGATGTGACTAGTTCAAACCCTTGTTTTCTCCATATTCCTTTACGGTTGCAAGTCTTGAACTATGCGAACATCGGAGAGGTCAAGAATTGATGCTTTCGAGATGTGGTGCTGGTGGCAAATGTTGTATATACTCTGGACGGCAATAAGATCAAACCAGTTGATCATTGACCAGCTGGATATCAGAGCAAAACACTCGCGGATGCGCTTTCAATGAGCTAAGCTCATCATCATGGGCAAAGTGAATGGAAAGCGACATGGACGCCCCCAAGCCGCTGGTCCAACCAAATCGGGGGAGCTGACTGGTCTCTTATTAGCTGCAGCCTGGAGACTAACGGGTGTCAGGAGCGCATGGCGTGCCATGGTCAATGGTTTACAGAATGGACCGACCCTCAATCATGAGGAATACGACTGAGAATAGAAAAAAAAGTAGAGCTTTGCAAAAAGAAAATCATATTCGTAAATTCAATTCAAATATTAAAATATTTGTCCGACCCTTTTCATTTAATACATAAGTAACGATTTTGTAGCATTGTTTTGATTAAATTTATATACCGAAGAAGGATGAGAACCATCCGAAATATGTTTATGATGGTAAAGTGTTGCGATTATACAACATTTCAAAGTTATTTGAATATAGAGTACCTACCTAGTCGCGAATTTCAATAATAGTTTAGTGTTGCTAAGATACACATCACATGTTCCTGTATTCTCCGGAGTTTGTACATATTTTTCTCCACTTCCCGGACACGCCGTTAGCTAGATCGTGTCCTGTGTTTAACGGCTGTGTATTTACCGTGTTTCTCCAAGCACAACTTGTCCAATAACTCGCGGGACTGCGCTACGTGGAGTACATTTGCGTCGGCGCGGCCATTTTGAAATAGTTTGTAAACAAAATGGACGCTCAAATTCGAATTTGCATTCGAAATGATTAAGTTTGGTGACCTCGTAATATATCAAAAGTTAACTATCCGAACACGAATTTGTAGGAAGAAATGATATACTGACGTATTGCTATGTTCTTTGTGATCGTAGAAAAAAACCGTCTTAAGATCCATTACACTAAACAGTGAGCGTAACGGGACCGTAACGTAACCGACGTAGCCTTGAATCTCATCGACTCGTTATCTCAAATGATATAATAAAATCGCACTGGAGATAGTTGATAGAGACGCACAGACGTAAAACTGACTCTCATCAACCCTACCAACGGCAATTTAATTGTAGCATTTAAGATAACATGTCCGTGAGGTTCAAGGCTACGTCGGTTACGTTACGGTGCCGTTACGGTCACTGTCAACTTTAAATGGAGCTAAATTTGTCTTTCTCGACCGACGTAGATGGAATCTCCATAATAATTATTTTACGTTCGGTTCATTCCTGACACATTTTGCTCTTCAACATTCATACCTCGTATTATGTAACCACGTCGATTTCTACGACTCACGTGGTCGACATTTAAATTTTGATTGATGCCTTATTTACAATTACTTCTGTTTGTAACTTGGACATATAACATAATTTAAATATCAAAAATTTGTATCGTGTTGATGACGTCACCGTGTTCGTAGAATGAACGCGCAGTGACGTTTGCCGTGTTAATCGACGTTTACGGACAAGACAATGCTGTCATTAAAAGGTGAGCAGACATTTTTTATCGGCCATTTTGTGGCTATAGGTCACGTGTCAGAGTCGCCCGCCAGATTCCGACGCATTGAGGATGCGAACAATTATGGCGGCTCGAATTTTTAAATGACGAATTATTATTTAACGATTTTTTATTTCGTTCTTTCGCTTATGAAGCGGGCGTCTCAAATTGACAACTCAATTACTGAAACAGTGATAAAAAAGACAATCATAATCATTCTAATATATTATTTGAATATTTTAACTTTTTGAACTAACTAACATACTAACCATCACGCCGTCTCTCCGAAGGGGTAGGCAGAAAGAATGGACTTTTTGCACACTTTTTTTCCTGAAATATTTCTCTCGATTACTCAACATTCATACATCGTTTCATGCATGCGCGTCGATTTCTCTGACTCCTCACGTGGCCGACATTCAATATTTGATTTATTTTATCGTGCCACGTTTTCCTCGGTCTTCCTTTATTTTTTTTTGTTAACATGTAATTTTTTTACCATTCTTTCTTCAGTGTCCAAACATCTTAATGATCGCACAGCATTCACTTCTTATATTTTCATTCGACACTCTATCATACACAGAGTATCCACGCATTCGTCTTAGAGATCTCATTTCTACTGCATTTATTTTACTTTCATCCTTCTTTCGCCAGTTCCATGCTTCGCTTCCATACATAAGGGTCTGTACAAGAACACCATTGTGCACTGCCATTTTAACTTTTTTGGATAGGTTTTTGTTTGCGATGACAACTTTAAGTGTACATTTCACTTTGTTGCCTGCCCCAACCCTTCTTTCAATATCCCTCTCCACTCGCCCATCTCTTGTCAACATACTACCTGAATACACGAACTCATCTACTTGCTCCAAATATTCACCATTCACACTAATGTTGCAGACTGTCATGATTTCTTCTTTTTCAAAAATCATTACCTTGGACTTTTTAACATTCATCATCAGATCATTTCGCATGCATACCTCATACATACAATTCACCAGGACTTGTAGTTCATGCTCGTTGCCTGCAAGTAGGACAGCGTCATCTGCATACAAGAGACAGCTTACTGATACTCCGCTCATTTTGGCACCTCTATCCAACCCTTTCAGCTTTTTCATACACTTGTCCATATATATATTAAACTACACTATTTAATAAGTTTAAAAAAAAACGATTTCCTGAAATTTCCAAACCCACCTTTAAACAAACCATACTCGTATATGTATTCTTCAGAGAACCATTGCGCTCGCTATTATATCGGGTATTAAATTCCAGTAATTATGATCAAATTCGTTCCAAGAATCCAGCGGTGCGTGGTGCCTCCAAAGCTGGTGTCTAATCAAGCACAGGATTGGAAACTATGGATTATTTCTGCTTCGGTAATTTAATCTTCATACGAATCCCTGCTCTCCCGGGTCTCTGTCTGAATCCGTGGATAATGGAATGGCGATGTGTCCATTAGAGATGTGAAGCTGTAGCTTTGTCGAGGGCTTCATTATCATTCAAGACAATTAATACGAATGAAAATGTCAGTTTTCTAGAAGTTTTAATATATTATGTTTTAATATATTTTTTAACATAATGTGTCAAACAGGGTTGCGTAATGTCCCCGTGGTTATTTAATCTATATATGGACAAGTGTATGAAAGAGCTGAAAGGGTTGGATGTAGGTGTCAAAATGAGCGGAGTGTCAGTAAGCTGTCTCTTGTATGCGGATGACGCTGTCCTACTTGCAGACAACGAGCATGAACTACAAGTCCTGGTGAATAGTATTTATGAGGTATGCATGCGAAATGATCTGATGATGAATGTGAATAAGTCCAAGGTAATGATTTTTGAAAAAGAAGAAATCAAGACTGTCTGCAACATTAGCGTGAATGGTAAAAATTTGGAACAAGTAGTTGAGTTCGTGCATTTAGGTAGTATGTTTACAAGAGATGGGCGAGTGGAGAGGGAAGAAAAGGAGAAGTTTTTTTGGGTTCATTGATGCTTAAAGACTTAATAGTCCATTGTTTTGGCCGAAACACTATGATACTTTTGAATAAATAAAAAAACTTGTTTTGTATATCACAATTGAATTTTTTTTATTTTTCGCGACAGCTATTTCGTCAACCTATGGTGAAATGGTCAGTTGTTACAATTACTATTAATTTATTTAAAGACTTAATTAATTTTCTAAAATCAACTTATATACGATTTTGTATGTATAAACATTAATGTTGTTCAATTTAAATCTACGAACAAGGTTTCCTTAAAGACTTGTTTCAGACGTACTGGCTTTAATATTTTCGTGTTTCCGACAACATAAAAAAGTCACCATTAAATAAACGTTTTTTTTATTAATGTACGAGTATATACACTTCATTTCTAAATGAGGCTTGCGTTATTGTCAAGTTTTGTTTATTTTAAAGAGTCGAACTTTCTTCTGTATAAAACCAGAGTTATTGCATATGTATCTTTAATTCCTACCCATCTCTATTGTCTACGGCCCTACCACCGAATTTGTACATTTAATAGATCCGAACCGATCACCGAGGGGTTAAAGTTGCATATATTGTATAATTGATTTGACGGATACCGAATATTCTATCGACAATGGTAATGTGTTATTCCGTATTGGACCTAAGCTAATACATTTTTTATAATTACTAAAATATACATTCTTCTTCTTCTTCCTCTTAGTTTAGGTCGTATGACCTGTTTGTGACGGTTGGCTGTCCTTGGATGATGATATCCAGCCATCTCTCGGAAGGCCACCGAAGAAATGGACCGATGATATTGTCAAAAGGGTTGGAAAATCTTGGATACAAAGGGGACAGGATAGAGACGAGTGGAGGAAATTGGAAGAGGCCTATATCCAGCAGTGGAGGGAAGAAGGCTAGCAATGAAGAAGAAGAGAAGAATATATGTCTTAATTTTGTTTGTTGTTTGTAATATCTTTTGAGAAAATAAACTGATTTGATTTGATAAAATATAATTAATCTTCTACAGAAAATAAATAAATTTACTTTATGGAATGATCGATAAGATGTTGACGCTTTGCGGAAGAAGTCCAGAGAAATTCCGTTTTGGATGAATTTAGTTTAAGTTTGTTTGATGCCATCCATCTGGATATGGCATCAATACAGTTGACAGTTATTGACGTAAGATGTTTGGTGTCATCAGGGTTGCAGAAAAAATAAAGTTGCTGATCATCAGCATAGCAATGTGAGAGGAGGCCAAAGGATTCTATTATTAGTTAGTTAGTTAGGATTCTATTATTGTTAGTTAGTTACTTTATACATTTAACGCTTTTTCAAAGTTTGCCATTAAATAAAATATTAAGTGTTCGTACATTTTAGCAGGAATTCTACTTATACTTAAACCAAGGCAAAGAGTATGCGCTCGTTCGCATTGTGTGAAATTTTGTGAACGAATTAATTAACATATTTCTATGAGCCGCGAAGTGGTGCACTTAATCCCCCGCCGGGCCTGCGTTATATCACTAAGCCGGGCGCCCGTATACGGCTATTCGGGCCTGTTTCACGTTATCCCGGACGTCGCGACAGCAGTACTCGTAACAATAATTGCTTTCATGTGTGTACTGCAATTTCATAATTAAAACTGAAAAATATCAGTTTTGTTACTATAAACATATCCATTGTTTCGAATTCCGTCGAATCTTCCAGAATAGGGTGTTTCAAAATCGTACTAAATGATTTTATCGAATATTAAAAAAAAAGAACTTAACGCATTCCAAAATGAATTTTTATGAATGTAAAAAAAGGAAAACAATATTTTTTTAAAGTGAAGAAAGAAAAATATTTAAAAGTATATTATTATTTTTTTTTTTTAAATAATTTTCTAAAGCATGGAACTGGCAAAAGAAGGATGAAAGTAGAATAAATGCAGTAGAAATTAGATCTCTTAGACGAATGTGTGGATACTCTGTGTATGATAGAGTGTCGAATGAAAATATAAGAAGTGAATGCGGTGCGAATGATGGTGTTATGAACAAAATAATGAAGGGATCATTAAGATAGTTCGAACATATGGAAAGAATGAATGAAGAAAGAATGTTAAAATAATTATATGTTAACGATGTAAATGGAACCAGAAATAGAGGAAGACCGAGGAAAACGTGCCACGATCAAATAAATCAAATATTGAATGTCGGCCATGTGAGGAGTCAGAGAAATCGACGCGCGTGCATGACACGATGTATGAATGTTGAGGAAACGAGAGAAATATGTCAGGAAAGAAATGTGTGGCAGTCCATTCTTTCTGCCTACCCCTTCGGGAGACGGCGTGATGGTTAGTTAGTTAGCTAGTTATTTTCTGCATTGCGTAGCAGACGATGTCTCAAAACCGGTTAATGTATGTTTAAAATTATTATATTGTAGTTAACAATAAATCAACTTCAACAACAACAAAAAAACGCTCATATTTATATTCTTGAGTTAAACATCAAGGATAAGGTTTTGATAAACTTATCGTCGTTGATTTCCATAATGAAATATTTATAATACCATATATTTATTACACCTGATGATGACAACTTTGGTTGATGAAACAGCTGTCGTAAAATAATTACAATTGTGAAATAAAACAATGTTTTAGCATTAACAGTTATAAAATATTTTATGTTTTAATAACTTTTTGATTTGACTTATTTTTACAACACACTTTTTTCAAACGTGTTTCGGGATACAGACGCCCTTCTTCAGTGTAAAATTTTTCAATAGTATAATGAAACAAATACGTTACATTTATACTATAATAAATGAAAAAAGGAAAAAAGTAGGGGGGGGGAGGAATTAAGGAAAGGGGTAGGGATAATTGTAATTTACTTAGAATTATGGGAGAAGGGAAACAAATTAGACTTGATGTTACGTTTTTTTTATTTCTTATATCTTTATTATTAATTAATAATTGGAAACTTTATGAATTAAAACACTGTTTTTTCTCTTTCAATAATTTAAACTGTAATTTTATTAAATTTTTTATGTATAACACTATTTTTTCCACATCTGAGTATATTTTCTCGACATGCTTCGAAAGCGTTACACCCTCATCATCGGGACACGATATGTACAGTGATTTAATTCATAAAATTCCCTATCAACGATGAGAATACAGAAACAAAAAAAGGAGAAAAAATATTTTACCTATGCTCCATAAGAAACGTTCTGTTGGTGTGTTGGTAGGTACTCTATATATTATATGAATATAAAATCTCATAGGGTATAACCGAGTGGGCAGTGTCTAATACGTACCTTCTTAATTAATTTAATTAAAATCCTTTGTACTTTCGTGTTTTTACATACCCCTGCATTATGAAACATACTTTTAGGGGTGCCTGATTATTCTTGTATCGTTAGAAGCTTCCTTCCCTCACATCACACGTTAATGAAAAAGTCCACGTTAATGAGCTTCTTTTAAAGGGTAGAATTCTTTACTTTTTAATCAAAATTACGCCTGTTCTAACCGAAACAATTTGAATTTATATATTTAACAACAGCAACAAACCATCACGCCGTTTCCCCATAGGGGTAGGCAGAGAGAATGGACCGCCACACTACTCTATTCTGGCATACCTCTCTAGATTCCTCAATATTCATTCAGCGATTCAAACACGCGCGTTGATTCTTCCGACTTCTAACATAACCAACCTTTAAAATTTGATTAATTTCGACATGCCATGTTTTCCTCCATTACTCCGTACTCCATTTACATCATTAACGTATACTTTCTTAACCATTATTTCTCTATCCATGCGCTCCATATGTCCGAACCAACGCAGTGATCCTTTCATAATACCCTATTCCGCTCTACATTCCTTTCTTATATCAGCATTTGAGATTCTATCGTATATCGTTTTACCATACTTACGTCTTAGGGACCTCATTTCTACCGCATTTATTCTGCTTCCATCCTTCTTCTGCCAGTTCCATGCTTCGCTTCCATACATTAGGGCTGGGACCAGAAGTCCATTGTGAACGGCCGTTTTCGCTTTCATCGATCAATTATTGTTTTCTTGTTTCCAATATCTTGAAAACATTGTATTATCACAAACGTCTTTCCTGTAGAAATATTTACACTGACGAAGGACTTGTATGTCCCGTATACAATATTTTCAAGAATTATTCAAATGTAAACTCACGAAATCAAAGTAATGGCGAATATAGAATGAATTTTTTTCTATAATATAATAATAGAATTACATACGAAGTTAACTCCACATTACGTTTCTGGTCTTTTTAAGCACTTTTCACAAACATATTTCGGAACGCAGACGCCTCTCTTCATTGTATATTTTTTTGTTAAGAGGTTTGTTAGAATACTCGTATAGTGTCATGGTACATCTTGCATGGTTCTTTAATATAATGCATACTGTGAGATTATTATGCATATCTCAAGGGTGTTTTTAATAATTATAAAGTTTTATTTCTGTTTGAATAAATATAATTATACTTTGTATTACAACACTTTTTATTTTCACTGAACTCAGACATGTTTCGGTTACACGTAACATTTATCTATGTATACAATTTTAACAATCAAATAAAACAGAGCGGTCATTTATATACTAAACGGAGATCGAGTTATGTATAAAAGTGGAAGGGGTATAATTAGGAATGAGGAGAAGGGAGTTATAACGGGAATAGGATTGAGGAGAAAGGAGATCGAAAAAAATCGAGCATGGAAATTGAATTTAAATTTAATAGGTTATTTATTATATTTTCATTATTTTTGATGTCTATTTTAATTTTTAAAATTTCTAAATTTGTTTTAAGTTAGGTTTTTGTTATTAAAATTACCGTTCCCGTTACATCTCCCCTCTCCTCATTCCTAATTATACCCCTTCCACTTTTATACATAACTCGATCTCCATTTAGTATACGAGGTCTGTTCAAAAAGTATCGCGAATTTTATATTTTTTCAAAAAGTATTTATTTATTCATGAATATCTATTTTGTCCCCTTCAAAGTAATTCCCCTCGGATATAATACATTTATGCCAACGTTTTTTCCAATCCTCGAAGCACTTAAAAAAATCATTTTTTGTGATCTTGTTCAGCTCCTCCTTCGATGCCGTCTTTATCTCCTCAATCGTGGCGTAGCGTCGTCCTTTCATGGGCCTCTTCAGTTTTGGAAACAGGAAAAAGTCACAGGGGGCCAGGTCTGGGGAATACGGTGGCTGCGGCACCATTACTGTGTTGTTTTTGGCCAAATATTCGCGCACAAGCAACGATGTGTGAGCAGGGGCGTTATCATGGTGCAAAAGCCAGTTTTTGTTCTTCCACAAATCCGGGCGTTTCTGGCGGATTGCTTCGCGCAAATTGCGCATAACTTGCAGGTAATATTCCTTATTGACCGTACTACCCTGTGGCAAGAACTCATGATGCACCACGCCCCTGCAATCGAAGAAAACTGTGAGCAAAACCTTCACGTTCGACCGAACTTGGCGCGCTTTTTTTGGTCTTGGCTCATGCGGCAGCTTCCATTGGGATGATTGAGCTTTGGTTTCCACGTCATAACCATAAACCCATGATTCGTCACCAGTTATGACCCTCTGGAGCACATTTGGGTCGTCACGGACCGAGTCCAACATCTCCTGAGCAATGTTAACGCGATGCTGTTTTTGGTCGAAATTGAGCAATTTTGGCACGAATTTCGCGGCGACCCGACTCATGCCCAAATCATTGGTTAAAATCGAATGGCACGAGCCAATCGATATGTTTAGGTCCTCAGCAACTTCTCTAACGGTGATTCGACGATTGGCTAATACTATTTTCTTCACTTTATCAATGTTTTCGTCTGTTGTTGACGTGCTCGGGCGTCCGGCACGCTCTTCGTCGTTCATATCTTCTCGGCCCTCTGAGAACATTTTGTACCACCGATAAACGTTGCTTTGGTCCAAGGTAGCTTCACCATATGCCACAGTCAACATTCGAAATGCGTCCGCGCACTTTATTTTGTTTTTCACACAAAATTTGATACAGATTCTTTGATCCATTTTTTGGAATAGGCAAAAATCGAAGACGAGCCAAAACACATCCAAGCAAAACAGCTGTCAAAAATTAACTAAACATTCAAAATGGCCGACCTTGTCAGCATAAGTAAGGGATATGAGTACCAACATAACGCTACAAAAAAATCAAAAATCAAATATACGTAGCCAGCGGAAATTCAAAATTCGCGATACTTTTTGAACAGACCTCGTATAAGTGACTTCAGGTGAGGAATCCATGGTAAACCTCAGCCGAAACGTTAAATATTTAATATGGAGTGTACATTATGTAAACGAAAAAACATTATTCATTAAACAATAAATAATAGATGGCAGTGAACTGCCGAAACCGGTCGAAGCCATATAACCAAGTGGAATTAAACTATATTATGTATATATTATAAATAAATGTTCGTTCTGTTATGAATACTAGGTAATTTTCTTCCTTCATATATGCCGATAATTTCAAACATTTTAAACACATGTTCGATCACCCCGGAGCACTATTGTTTCACACGACGCCAGAAGTTCTAAGTGGTAATTTACGAAGTGTTCTTGGATGCAGTTTGTTCCGTCTGGCGTGCCTTATAATCTCATTGCGAGTGTACAATCTCGGAGCGCGCATGTGCACGTCGGATCGCCAAATATGGTCGCGTAATGTCACGTTCCCGCCTTTTCGACGTGCTAGTTTTTACTCAATAGACTTTGTACAAAAATAAAACTTTAATATGAATACTTATTACGTACTTTTTAAACCATTAATCATTATGTTTTTGTGGAGTTTGACATTTATCTTAAAAACTGTAATTTTACATAATCTTTACTAACGAAGGCTCGATTTATCACAATTTTTGAGTTTATTCATTAAACATCTTTAGAATGTAGTATACCGTCTTCTGGATGATCCTATATCCATCAGAAGTTGACAGCGAGCTGCTGAAACCGGTCGAAGTCAAAAATCAAGTGAAATAAAATTAAATATATTTTAAAGGATTAAATATATTTTAAATTAACAACATTGATATTTTTTATTTGTTATGTTTAAGATTTAGTTAATAGATTGAAATTCTGTATGCAATTAATACGAATCTAAACGTCTATTTTTCAAGAAATTCTATTATATTTTATGTGAATGACATGTTTCAACTGTTTAGGGCATTATCAAACGTTATATTTACATTTCATAATGCCTAAGACAGGCGAAATATGTCATTCACATGAAATATAATAAAACTTCTAGAAAACGTTTTCATTCGTATTTATTAATACTCGTAATTTAAGGCAAGTTCGTGATACTTATCTTAAAAAAAAACTAACTTACTAACCAACACGCCGTCTCCCCGAAGGGGGAGGCAGAAAGAATGGACTGCCACACTTTAACCGATGCGGCACTCCATCCTTCTCTTTTCGCCCCCGCGGGAGACGCGGTGTGATGAGTTGCGAACCTCATCGCCACCAATACGCATGCATCTCCCGCGCACATTTCGATCGTCCAACGTCCATAAAATAAATCTAAAACAAATAATATAATACATAATAACAAAATAAAAATAAAATAACACTTAATGTTATTGTAGATGCTGCACATATTGTAGGCTGGACGACTTTTATGTTTGTTTTTTAAATTTATATTCCACGTATCCACTGTTCTTTTTAAAAACTGTAATTAGGCACTTAAAATAATCCAACTCTAGCAAGAACTTCAATATGTTATCAATTTTTACATTTTAAATTTAATTTTATATATTTTTTTACTCCACGTATCTACCAATTTTTAAATTAACTGTAATTAGGCAATTATAACATTTTTCTTTATATATACAATATAATTATTTTGTACGAACTTATTAAACTCCTCCTAAAAGGCTGCTTAAAAAACAATAAATTATTTATATAAAAATATATTTTACATTTTCCCTTTTTTGCCAATCTTGCATAAGATATAAGATCGAACACAATTTTCCAAAACCAAAATAGAATTTTTACTTAATTTTTTATAACTAATCGGTTTCGCTTCCACTGGAGCTTGTTCAGTGTAATATAAAAACAGTTGGTGTTCTAAAGAAAAACATTGAATGTGATGCTAAAACAAATTACAAACGTGCTTTAAATAATTTTTAATAATGCCACACCTTCCTAGGAGAATATAAATTTGATATCTTATGTATTTTATTATGGTGACAATGTTTCAACATTTTCTTTTCTATTTTTACAGGTAAGCTAATCAGATCTACCATTGGTGCATTATCATCCTGCGTAAGTAGTAACATAAATTTAAATAACTGTATTTCATGAACCTGGATAAGATGAGATTATACAAATACAAGACAAGAAGAGTTGTTCCCAAAAATAAAGCAAGCATGTTAACTATTTAGAAGTCGCATGTTTCACCTTGCTAGGATATTATCAAGCGTAATATCCTACCTAAAGAGTTATATGGCATTAACGCTTGTGCAAAAATGAAGGATATGTCCATCAGCTGTTTGCTATATGCAGACGACGCTGTTTTAATCGCTGACAGCATGGACGATCTACAAGTCCTAGTGTCAAGAATGTACGAAGTATGCAATAAGTATGAATGACCTTGTGATGAACGTGTCAAAGTCTAAAGTTATGGTATTTGAAAAGGAAGAATGTATGACGGATTGTGACATAAGAATATCGCCGTCTTTTAACAATTTATTGATTTGGTAATGCCATGCATCCCTCGGTCGTCCTCGACATATTTTTCTACTCACACAACTTTTAAAACACTCTTCTTTCATCCATCCGTTGATATGTCAAAACCATCTCAGGGATCCTTTTTTAATTTTACTTATTTTGGTATTCTATCGTATATCGAATTATCAATCCTTAAAAATGATTAACCCGCAATGGGTAAAATCCAGTATTTGTCTACAAATATTGGTAACATTCAAGAAAAACCAGAAACTGGTCCAAATTTAAAAAGCATAAAAATTGGAGAAGTATTCTCCTTGCGTTGTCTAGCAAATGTAGCATTTCACATTGCATCAATAAAGATTTTCTGCTTAATCCTTACACATATTCTTAATAGATGGCGCTAGTGTAGATTGAACTAAAAAATGTGAAGTGTGGTCTAACATAGTAGCATATGACAGGTCATAAGTTCTGTGAACGCCTTGACCACCATATTCTGTTTCCAAAAATCTTCGTCTACATCTTCGTCTCTATTGAGATACAATGAATCCTTAACTGTAATTATGTTTGTAATATCTTTAGAGTGAATAAATAAACTAAAAAAAAATTGATAAACTGAAAATACCTGTGTCGACTAATATTACATTCGCAACGTATATTTCTGAAAAGAGAATCATTCGATTTTTTTGTAATTCGTTTAAAATTCGTATCTCTCGGGAGAGAGAGTTCTCCATTTTCAATCATTCGAATTCAGTGTTGCCAGATGGAAATAACCGTAGCGGGGAACGCGTAATTAGGTACACGCGATGTAATTTGATTGAAAAGATTGAAGCCAATCGTATTGCCTTTGTGGGCACAAAGTGCATTAGTCAATCGACCATCACAGTACCGCCATAGAACGGGGCTTCGCTGAAAAATATAGCTAATTACTCAAGGGATACGCGCTTGCTATTCAAATCATGCCTCGATTGGTGTACTGTATTTTCGTGATTAGTTTATGAATGTACCTGTCTAGATAGAAACCTGTCTATCGTTTTATAGACAGTTGTCTATCCGAATTTCATTTATCTCTGTACCGTTATTTTCTCTTTGTTGTATTATAAGTACGAAGGCTAAAGTACGGGTGGCAGAGATGAGGACGCTGAGGATGATAGTAGGAAGGACTATTCGAGATAGGGTGAGGAACACGGCCATCCGCGAGATTTGCAAGGTGGACGATGTCGTGAGATGGGGCAGACAACGCAGAAGATACTGGAATGTGCACGTGTAGAGAATGGATCCAACCAGAATCCCACACGCTGTGGCGCATCAGATTCCTGCCGGCTGCCGTTCCCCCGGAAGACCGCCGAAGAGATGGAGAGATAGTTGGGAGTCAACCTCCCAAGAGAGGCCAGCCTGATTTAAGGAACAGACCAAGGTTCTATAAGGAGAAGAATAAGAAGAATAATAAGTATTAACGTTGTTCATGTGATTAATTAATAGGAATGAAAACATCAGTTTCCTAGAAGTTTTATTATAGTTTATATGAAAGACATGTTTCGCCTTTTTAAGGCTTTCAAATATCATTTTCAGTGGCGTTTAATAATGCCTAAAAATGGCCAAACATTTAATTCACATTATGTTATCACCTGTCCCTGTCCTGCGCCGCTCGGAACAGCTCCTCCACACTTCGGATGCCGGTCCACTCCCTCACGTTTCGCAACCAGGACATTTGTCTCCATCCGGACCCTCGGCGTCCCTCAATTTTCCCCTCCAATAGTATCAGTTGGAGAAGGTGCCCACGCAGTACATGATTCAGATGTGAAATCTTTTGAACCTTGATAGTTGACAACAGCTCCCTGTCAACTCTAACTCGCCTCAGGACTTCGGTATTGGTAACCATGTCTGTCCAGAAAATTCTGAGCTTTCAGCCATAAAATATAATTAAACTTATATAAAACAGACGTTTTCATTCGATTATTATATTAATTATTAAACGTACAATTTTACATCACTGTTCGAGAAACAATAAATTCACACGTTAAGATTTGACTGGAATAATTGTTAAGAACACTTTATTTTTTATTTACTTAAGCATACATTATTTATCGAATAATTAATACGAATGGAAAACGTCAGTTTTCTAGAAGTATTATTATATTTTATGGGAATAACATTTTAATGTTATTAAATGTTCAAAATTGATAATACCTTAGAAGAGCGAAACATATCATAACCATAACATATAATAAAACTTCTAGAAAACTGACGTTTTCATTCGTATTCATTATTTAATATGGAGTTTTACATCATTGTTCATGAAACAATAAATATTAATAATCGAAGAAAAAAAACGAACTAATCATCACGCCATCTCACCGAAGGGATAGGCAGAAATAATGGACCGCCAAACTCTTCTTTCCTGGCAAACTTCTCTCGATTCTTTAACATTGGTATATTGTGTCAAGCAAGCACGTCAATTTCTCCGACTACTCACGTAGCCGACATTTAATATTTGATTGATTTGATCATTTCCTCTGTCTTCCTCATATTCTAGTCATTCTTTATTGAATGTTTGTTTTTAATATGTTAAAATGAAAATTTCAAGTGAAATACTCCATTGTGGATTTTACGCTCGCTCATTTCTGACGGTCTTTATCAAGCATAAAGTATTACGCATTTAACTCTCGACAGAAAAGGCAAATAGATTTAAAATCCACTCTAAGCGCCCGAGAGACCCTTCCGAATAAAATGCAAGCCGCCATTTTATGAGGCGGCCATATTAAATTAAATAATTTACGAACTTTCCCGCGTATTCTCTGTATTTTCCACGTATCCTCGCGTGGAGGAGCGGCGCGACGCTCCCGCCGCGACGCCCTCGTTGACAGTTTATGAGAACCGCATTAAATGCGAAAAAATCGCAGTTACTCAACTAGCAAGGGGCAATAGTCACTTGCACGTGGAGCTGCGGATTCCGAAAGACCTTGCCGCTGAACTGGCGCGGTGGAATCGCAATAAACCCACTGAATAGCTGTTAAACTCATATAAAGTGTTACACTCTAGATTCCATCCCAGATACAAAGATCTTTTATTGTGTCTATTCCGTGAAACTTTATCTATTAAATATCAGACACTCGATTTTGAATTTTTACATTTTGAAGAAACACATTGTATCAACAGTGAAAACTAATGTAAATAGAAATTGATTATTATCATGCTAAAGTTAAAACGTTAACACAGTGGAATTCTACTAGGGTCATTCATAAAATAAGGTTCCCATATTTTTTTAAATATACAGATTTATTGTTTTCCTTAGCATTATACATCATTTACAAGCTTAAAACTTGCTCTATTTTTCTACATAATCGCCGTTTCTGTCTGAACACTTTTGCAGACGATGCTCCAACTTTTGTATTCCAAAGTCATAAAATTCTGCCGCCATTCCACTGAGAAATCGAATAACCTCTTCTTTGACTTCATCATCAGTTTGGAAGCGCATTCCACACAAGTGTTCCTTTAATTTCGGAAATAAGTGGTAATCACTAGGGGCTAGGTCCGGACAGTAGGGTGGGTGGGGCAAAACAGTCCAGCCAAAATCTGTCAGCAGTTCTTGAGTTTGATTTGAGACATGAGGTCGAGCGCTCAACACGTTTCTTCTTGTGATTTCCTGTTGGTACTTTATTTGCGGCTATATTTATCACTCTTTCAGAACATGCTCTTTCCACATGATCTCTCCAGTAGCGTCTTCTCAGTCTTCCCCATCGCACGACATCTTCCACATTGCGGATCATTCTTATTTCAGAATTTCTTACTCTCGGAGTCTCGTTCACGCAACGGATCGGAAAATCTTCACCTCTGTGGTTCTAAAGAGACTTTTTGTTCTGATGGTGTCAGCTCTCGTTTCTATTCCATATGTCCTTATAGGATGTCTTGTAGATTCGTATTTTGTATAAATATAAAGTCGAATATAAGTTAAGGAGTACATAGTAGATATGATCGTATCCCAAATGGAAATATGAATATTTTCCATTTATTTTCGATAAATCCTTTGACCGCATTAGCGAAATGGAATATATCTGGACCGGATGGGAGCACAGATGCTAAAGCGGACATAATCCGCAAATGGAGAGAAAAATACGGATTCCAGCAGAGCATTGTTGCCCAGCTTCCATTATCGCGAAAATTCAAAACCCGAAATATGTTTTGTGTACTACCTACAACACACAGCGGATTGTACAAGTATGTTGTTAGATAAAGAGGTGGCAAAAGAAATTTGTAATCAATTTGTGTACGAAGAAAAAATAAAATAATATAAGGCAGTTGCTTGCGTTCTTAACAAAGCAAGTGAAACTTGATTCTCGCCACATTTGAAATTGCCTTAGAAGGGCAAAACATGTTATTCCATCTAAAGTATATAAAAACTCCTATAAAACATTCGTTTTCATTCATTTCAATTATTTGATACGGTGATTTACATCATAGTTCAAGAAACAATAAATACTAAGTGCTTTTTTGTTTCGAACCTAGAAATTCTGTTTATTAATATTTTTATGCAAGAGCTACGTTTAATAAAATGAAATCACTCTTCTGCAATGATAACATAAACTTGAGACTCCGCCAGAGAATGATCAAATGTTATGTGTGGTATATTGTACGGGTGTTAAACGTGGACCTTGAAAGTTAACTCAATGAACAGACTGGAAGCATTTGAAATGTGACTCCATCGCTGAATGCTCAGAGTTCTCTGGACAGACATGGTTACCAATACCGAAGTCCTGAGGCAAGCTATTATAGAATTGACAGGGAACTGTTATCAACTATCAAGGTTCGAAAGATCTCACATCTGGGTCATATACTGCGTGGGGGAAAATACCACTTTCTCCAACTGATATTGGAGGGGAAAATTGAGGGACCCCGAGGGCCCGGTAGGAGACAAATGTCCTGGCTTCGAAACGTGAGGGAGTGTCGCTCCCGATTTCTACTGGCCGCTGTCGAGCTAAAAAACAGCGATTTCCAATGATTTCCATCGTCCGATTTCCCCAAATGAGCTAAAAAAAAATAGGTCGCCAACGATTTGGATATTCGTTTTGCGTTTCAATATTCGGCTTCAATTTAGTTTAACTATATCGTGGACCCCAAATCATCTCATGGACCCTTAATTTTTTTTAAAACTGTCGTAGACCCCTTGCAAGTTGTCGTGGATCCCTGGGGGTCTACATAGACCACTTTGGGAATCACTGCTTTACACCTAAATCACCGTGAGAGCGATATAAACTTAAAAGCGTTTTATTATAATTCATTTAAAAAATCATCATTATAGAATTCCACTGTGTTAAACGCCTTACACTTATTTTGTTTTATGTATTGATTTATCTTTAATTTGAGAACATTGTTTTTAAATAATGTGTAAGACAACCTGAAACGTGTGCGAGTACAAGGGGATGAGAGCCGTCGAAAAACATTAAGGGCTGTTATATAAAAATGTGTAGTACACAATATATCATTTAACAGCCTGTTTTTATGTCCCTCACTTCAGTTTACAGGGAAAACTTTTCAGGCCTCTGTGCTTTATGGTCTCCCCTCCCCGCCGGGTTTTTTTTCCATTTCCCTCTTTAATTATGTATTCGGCGTAATTTACAACAAGTGTTAGCCCGAGCTTTTCTTAGTTGTATAAATCTAAAGTTTTTTTTTTTTTTTAACATATTTTTATATATTTTACTTGAAAAATAATTAAACAAAACAGTATCAAATGACGTTTTCTGGGCCCTCGTAGGCGAAAGGCCTATCAAAGAACACGTCGCTAGGCGCAAATGCTTATATAAAATACCCTAAGGGTACGGCCACACCGGAGTTCCTGGGTAGGCGTCAAGACACAGTTCGCTTGTGATCACGCCATGTGGCACGAACCCTATAGTGTGGCCGGTCCAATAGTACGCCGTATTTTTGAAAGATGTATATATGCTACTATGTTGAGACACACTTCATATTTTTAGGTCAATCTACACTAGCGCCATCTATTAAGAATATATGTAAGCATTAAGCAGAAAAGCTTTATTAATGCAATGTGAAAGGCTTCGCAACTATCATACATTGCTAGACAACGCCTGGAGATCCAATCTCCAATTTTTATGCTTTTGACTTGGACCAGTTTTTTATACAATTTGTTTTTTGAAATGTTTTGAAATGTTAAAAAAACAAATTGTTTACTTCTTAATTAAATTACTGTATTATGGAATGCAATTCGGTAGCGGGGGTTGGGATGGGCGATAAAGCTCGATTTACTTCTCAATTTCCGATAGCCAATATACAAAATCGCCGGTCAGAAGCGGCCGAGGGATGTTTAAAGCTGTAGTGCGCCTGAAGGCAACATTATGTGCAAGTTTACTACCCCATTGGCCTGATCGTCCCTCGGCCGGGGGTGGAGGGCACTAAAATGTAAACGAAACTGCGCAGCCTCTTACCTTTTATGCTCTCTCCTCCCTTAATCGTAACTCCTAGGGATGAAATAATATACAGGGAGGAAGTGCATCGTTTAATTAATTTAACTTCTCGTATGTATTAAATTCTGCTATTTTACATTTTATAAATAAATGCAGTAGAAATTAGATCTCGAATGTGTGGATTCACTGTGTATGTTAGAGTGTCGAATGAAAATATACGAAGTGAATGCGGTGCGAATGATGGTGTTACGAGTATAAACAAAATAATGAAAGGATCATTAAGATGGTTTGGACATATGGATAGAATGCACGATCAAATATTGAAAGTCGGCCACGCGAGGAGTCAGAGAAATCGACGCGCGTGCATGACACGATGTAGAGAAAGCGAGAGAAATATGTCAGGAAAGAAAAGTGTGGCAGTCCATTTTTCCTGCATAACCCTTGGGGGAGACGGCGTGATGGTTAGTTAGTTAGTTAGTTTACCTCTTTTATTAAAACTACGATGCGTTTTATTTTCGCTACGTTTGTTAATGCCTTCGACAGGCGAAACATTTCATTTATATAAAATATAATAAAACTTATAGAAGTGAAGTGAAGCTTAGAGCTGGCAAAAGAATAATGAATTTAGGATAAATGCCGTAGAAATGAGAACCTAAGAAGAATGTGCGGAAAAACGATATATGATAGAATACCGAAAGACGAAAAAGGAAGAAATTAAGGCAAATGATTGCACCACGATTGCAGCAGGAGAGGATCTGGGCTTGAAAATCAACATTAAGAAGACCAAATGAATGGTATTTGGGCAACTTAACTATTCTTCATCCACTCTGCAACCGAATGGTGCGAATGTTGAAATGGTCGACCAATTTAAATACCTTGGCAGCATTATCACTAAAACGCTTGACCCGGACATTGAAATAAAATATAGAATTGAAGTTTCACGAGCTTGATTTAATAAAATGAGAACATTCTTTTGCAAAGATAATCTTAACTTGAAACTCCGACAAAGAATGATTAAATGTTATATATTGTCTGTTCTACTATATGGCTGCGAAACCTGGACTCTGAAAGTGAATGTAATGAACCGATTGGAAGCGTTCGAGATGTGGATATACCACAGAATGCTCCGTATACCGTGGACTGATAGAGTCAGAAATGCTGACGTACTGCAGAGAGCCAGAGCCAATAGAGAGCTGTTGTCGATTGTGAAAATTAGAAAGGTCTCATATTTGGATCATGTGCTAAAGGGAGAAAAATACTACCTCCTTCAACTGTAATGGGTAAAGTGGAGGAACGTCGGAGAGTTGGTAGAAGGCTGCGGGACATCAAAGAGTGGACAGGAATAACAAGAGTTCAGAACCTGTTCCAAGTGGCGCAGGATAGAGATGCCTTTGCTGCCAGTGATAGCCAACGTTGGGGGGACGTGACACGTCCCCGAAAGAAAAATATTGTACATAAAAACTAACTAACTAACTAACTAACCATCACGCCGTTGCAGCAAGCGTCTAGTTTTTTTCTAAACGCACTGTCACTCACACTAATGCAAACAATCTTCCTGAAATGAAGGTACTATGATTATTTTCTTCTGTTCCCCGCTTTTGCCTAATTCTGCTTGTTGAGGATTATTTTTTCGCTGTTGTACCATTTCGCCCGCGGCTATTTGATTCCGAAGGACGCCACTCTAGAATAATGTCAATAAAAATGTTTACTAAGGATTTTGGAGAGGGGGGCACCCTTAAAGGACTGCGATTCATCAATTTGTAAAGGCGAGACTGTTATTATCGTCATTACTGGAAAGTGTGCCCCAGAAAACGTCTCTTTTTACTTTTAGCCCACTTATTTTGCAAACCGAACCAAATATACTTTATGTAACAATATTTTTTAAACTTTCTATGTTTTACAACACCTTTGCCGACGATTAATTGAGAACGATTCACGAGAATCACGATGATAGCTATAATATCCTTTACATCGATTTGGCTCATGCTGTCATGATGTATAGAGCGATTCAACAAAATAATAAAAATAAAACTAACTAACTTACCATCACGCCGTCTCCCCGAAGGGGTAGGCAGAAAGAATGGACTGCCACACCTTTCTTTCCTGACATATTCCTCTCGCTTCCTCAACATTCATACATCGTGTCATGCACGAGCATCGATTTCTCTGACTCCTCACATGGCCGACATTCCATATTTGATTTATTTGATCGTGGTTCCATTTACATCATTAACATATAATTTTTTTACCATTTGTTCTTCATTCATTCTTTCCATATGTCCAAACCATCTTAATGATCCTTTCATTATTTTGTTCATGACACCATCATTCGCACCACATTCACTTCTTATATTTTCATTCGACACTCTATCATACACAGAGTATCCACACATTCGTCTAAGAGATCTCATTTCTACTGCATTTATTCTAATTTCATCCTTCTTTTGCCAGTTCCATGCTTCGCTTCCATACATAAGGGTCGGTAGAATAATAATAATATTACCTATGAACTGACATCAAACTTCCAATGTAAAGTGGAATCAAATGGAAGAACATTTTAAAGTTTCTTCTATATCGGCTTCATTTTTTATTGTGGATTCACATTCGAATAAATAGAACTTGCTGAGGCTTTTCGCAGAAAATGCACAACTTTAAAAATGTGTACATTAAAAAAGTCGGGCCACAACCGAAACATGTCTACGAAAAGAACAATCAAGTGTTACTGAAATTCATTTTAACAAGGATTAATTGTATCTCAATAGAGACGAAGATGCAAATTGGAAACAGAATATGGTGTTCGAGGTGTTCACACGACTTATGACCTGTTATTGGTTGGGTTAAGCACACGCTTTATGTATTACAACATTCCTCATTCCACCTTTTCTTATGACCACCATGTCTGACATTTTTTTTGGAAGTTGTATATATGTTAATCTGTAACCAAACTTAACTTGTTAAAGGCGGGCCACACTGTGATAAACATCGGTCTCCACCAACGGTTTTAAAACAAGAAACACGCGCCTCTGTGGATTCGTGTTTATTCAAACAGTTTGAAAACCAAAATTCGTTTGACGGCTTGTGGATCAAACAGTTTAGTCAAACAATAAACCAGTCAAGGTCAGTTGCGTGGCGGCCGTCGCACGGTGTTTCAAAATTTAATATTACGAGCTACTTTTCATTATTCTGTAAAATTATTATTTTGAAAATTTTATTCTTATAAAATGTATATGTCTGTTGACTTCTACGATAGAAACACATATATCTGTCTATCTCTCTGTCTTTACATAAAGTAGGTATTTGAATAGCGTATTTCGTAAGATTTTTTTTAATATGAGACCATAAAAGGCCCTTTGCAGCTCGACCTTGAGTATAAAGATAGAAATAGAAGTATTTTTTTTAATTTTGAATATTAAATTCATAGGTATATATCAATCGGTTAGCGGCGAAACAATACGACTGAACCTTTTTTTTGTTGCATGCAATTAGGTAGGTAATTTAGGGGTTGAAATTTCAACAAATCGGCCTCAAATTTATTGTGTGAACTGGATGACTAATACTCTTCCCTAAACACTTATAATTAGCCATTTCCATGTCATTGGGTTTTTACCAAAAGTAGCTTGTAATATCGCACCCTGAAACACCGTGCATCGTGCAAACGAAAACTGTGGAATGCATGTTTAATGCATGTTTACATCTGTGGAATGCGTTTTTACATTGGTTGAATGCGTGTTGGTCGTGTTTGTAAACTGTGGATTGCATGTTTGTCAGTATACAAATTTTGGTTTCAAACCAGCTTGTTTATCACAGTGTGGCCCGCTTTTTAGTTTCAATCTACACACTAGTGCCATCTATGAAGATTGGATTTTAATTATGTTTCCAATTTGCATCTTCGTCTCTATTGAGATACAATTAATCCTTGAATTGATAACCCGCAATGGGTAAAATCCAGTATTCGTCTACAAGTATTTGTATACATTCAAAATGTTGTCTCTTTTTACATTTATCTACTTATTTTGACGAAAGAACCTTATATATTTTTTTCGACTTTGGTTTTATGTAACAATGTTTTATAACTTTCTATGTTTCACAACACCTTTGTCGACCTTCGTGGCAGAGTGGTAATATCTCTGACTTCCATACCGAAGGTCCCGGGTTCGATTCCCGGCGATGGCAATGTGATTGTCACACTGTCTTTGGTCTTGTGTAGAATTCAAGTGACAATAAAATGGCGATAGATTGGCTACCTATCGCATGTCACGACAATCAATAAAATAGCTAAAAATAAATTGCAGAACACAGAATTTGAGTTTTAACGACCTGTTATGTACAAGGAAAAAAAACACAATTCATTAAAAAAAAACATGTTTCGGACACAGAAGCCCTTCATCAGTGTTATAAATATTTTAACATTTTTTGCATGATTGTGGTGAGTTTTGACAGATATAGAAGAAATTCCAAATAAATGCAGTAGAAATGAGATCTCTTAGACGAATGTGTATACTCGGTATATGATAGTGTTGAATGAAAATATTAGAAGTATTAAAATTTAAAAAAAGTTATAAAACGCCTCTGCTTCATATTACAAAGATTGCAGAATCACATTCGTGTATTGTATTTCTTTCCGTTCGATACCTTCGCCTGACATGCCTGCTAAGTAGACCGCTTCTTTTCTTACCCTTTCGCCTTCCAACCCCCAAAGATCGTGATAGAAATAGGGGCGAGACGATAAATAAACTAAAAGACTGCAGTGATGAAGATGGATTCATCTCAAGGGGGTTGAGAGGAAAGCTCGTTAGGAAGGAGTGCAACACAATGATGTATCGGAGTCTGTGCAAGTCGAATGCGGAAAAAAGTCATAAAATGCAAGGTAGTTCCGGATCAAACAGGAAACCGATAATTCGGAAATCAAAGTAAAAACTAATGCAGTAGAAATGAAATCTCTTAGAATAACGTGTTGAAAATCTGTGTATGATAGTATCGAATGCAAATAACATATATGAGGTGCATCCAGTGTGAATGAAAGTTTTATTTTTAACAAAATAATGAAAAATCATAAAGATTGTTTTGACACACGGAGAGAATGAATGAAGAAAGAATGGTAAAAAGGTTCATGATGTAACTGAAACTAGAAATAGAGTAAGACCGACGACCTTCGTGGCAGAGTGGTAAGAGCTCTGACTTCCACACCGAAGATTCGGGGTACGATTTCCGGCGATGGCAGTGTGATAGTCACACTGTCTTTGGTCTGGTGTAGAATTCTCGTGACAATAAAATGGCGTTAGATTAGCTACCTATCACATGTCACGAGAATCAATATATCAGCTTAAAAAAAACTAATTGTATACAGTAATTGGGTTCAAGCGACCTGTTGTACCTTTACGTAAAAAAAAGTGGCACGATCAAATAAATCAAATATTTAATGTCTACCGCGTGAGGAGTCGGAGAAATCGAAGCGCGTGCATGACACGATTTATGAATGTAGAGGAATCGAGAGATATATATGTTCGTAAAGAAAAGTTTGGCAGTCCATTCTTTCTGCCTACCCCTTCGGAGAGACGGCGAGATGGTTAGTTACTTAGTTTGAATTTCTTGTATACTCGTATTGTCCTAATTATTAATGGCAAAATCACAAATGGCCACCGTGCTTTGGTCTATACTTTACCATTTTAATTATATAATTTATCCTGTGCGCACTGTTTGTCGTCTTTGTGGATGCGTATTATCCACTGGAGTGGTGCAAAAAAGATCCACGGTCTTCCGAATAACTTGTTCGGATGGACGATGTCGACCGTAAAATGGACGTAGTGCACGATAAGTTTGGCGAACCGAACCACGATTTGCAAAATAAATTTGCACAATCAGTCTATTCATGATTAAATAGCAAGACATACCGACTACAAATCAACTGTCAATTGTCAAATTGACAGTCTGTAGAAACAATTTTGCCAGTTTAAAAACCAAACCTTAAAAAACACTCTATACTGATATACATATTAAGGTTATCCATATTAATATACGGTTTCTTCATACATTTCTTAATATTTTTTGTCCACTCTGCTATTCGAAATGATATTCAGTCCAAGCTTTCGTCTCTAAGCTTTATTTAAGTCAAAGAAAATGTTTCTTCGTCACAACGGAGATGGAAAATGGGACTAAATTCTTTCACTAACAAGAAAAGTTCTTAAATATGGAAAATTGCTAAACTCGATGAAGAGTAGCAGCAGCGAAAAATATATTAGTTTTTTTTTTCCGGAACAGATGGAGCAATCTAACTGATATTATTTTCCTTCTCTGCTCTTTTTCTGATCTTCGCATGGGATTAGATTAAAATATAGAACTAATGTTCCTTTTCTAATTCTAAAACTTTTTAAAAACTACGTTTAATTTCCCCTATAAGATGTTGTGATAAAAAAGTTTTTAATACATTTTCTTTTAGGGTAAAGCTCGGGCAGTGAGTGAATGGTGCTTTTAATGAAGTCATAGCAAACAGCTTAGATAAAGCTTTACACAATGGTGTTCCTATAATAACTTAAATAACTAACCTTAATGTTCCTTTAATTATTTTATTCATAACACTTTCATTCGCACTGCATTCACTTCTAACTAACTAACTAACCATCACGCCGTCTCCCAGAAGGGATGGGCAGAAATAATGGACTCCCACACTTTTCTTTCCTAACATAATTCTCTCGCTTCCTCAACATTCATACATCATTCGCACTGCATTCACTTCTAACTAACTAACTAACCATCACGCCGTCTCCCAGAAGGGATAGGCAGATAGAATGGACTCCCACACTTTTCTTTCTTGACATATTTCTCTCGCTTCCTCAACATTCATACATCGTGTCATGCGGTTTCTCTGACTCCTTACATGGCCGACATATAATATTTGATTTTTTTTTATCGTGCCACGCTTTCCTCGATATTCCTCTATTTATGGTTCCATTTAGATCGTTAACAAAAACTTTTTTTAGCATTTTTTCTTCATTCATTCTTTCCATATGTCTAAACCATCTTAATGATCCTTTCATTATTTTGTTCAACACCATCATTCGCACCGCATTCACTTCTTAAATTTTCATTTGACACACAGAGAATCCACACATTCGTCTAAGAGATCTCATTTCTGCCGCATTTATTCTACTTTCATCCTTTTTTTGCCAGTTCCATGCTTCGCTTCCATACATAAGTGTCGGTAGAAGAACACCATTGTGCACTGCCATTCAACACTGCCATTGGGCTAACACATAAGTCGCATTCACTTCTTATATATTTTTTCGATACTCTTATCATATTCGTATGAGAGATCTTTTTTCTACAGCATTTATTATTCTACTTTTATCCTTCTTTTTCCAGTTCCATGCATTCATAAGTGTCGGTACAAGAATACCATTTTGCACTGCCATTTGACCTTTTTTGGATAGGCTTTTTTTTATACAACTGGTCGTTTGGACCCAATTACTGTATACAATTTTTTTAGCTCTTATATTGAGTCTCCTGACGTGTGATAGGTAGCTAATATATCGCAATTTTATTGTCACATGAATTCTACACCAGACCAAAGAGGGTGTGTCACACAATATCACTGCCATCGCCGGAGATAGAAACCAGAAACCTTCGGAATGGCAGGCAGAGCTCTTACCACTCTACCACGAAGGTCGTCAAATGCACCTTCGTGTCCGAGTGGTACGTGTATTGACTGCCACCCTGAATATTCCCGGTTCGATTCCCGGCGAGGGCAGTGTGATTGTCACACTGTCTTTGGTCTGGTGTAGAATTCACGTGACAATAAAATGGCAATAGATTAGCTACATATCACATGTCACGAGAATCACGATGATAGCTATAATACCCTTTATATCGATTTGGCTCATGATGTCATGGTGCAAAGAGCGATTCAACAAAATAATAATAATAATAATAATAATGACAACTTTAGGTACACCATTCATTTTGTTGCCTACCCCAAACCTTCTTTCAATATCCCTCTCCACTCGCCCATCCTTTGTAAATTTGCATTTACTTGTTCCAGATTTTCAACATTCACACTAATGTTGCAGACTGTCATGCTATAGATTTTCAAATTAACTAGATCTTCTGCCTTCGGTCCAATCCGACATTTTGTGAAGGCTTCACTCTATAGTACACTCACAAAATTTAACATTTTTTCCAAATTAACATCATAACATAATCATTTTAAGATAATCAAATGATTTTACTGAAATCTCTTGATGGAAGTTCATTTTAAATAATAATTAAATAAAACGATGTTTTTTAACTACTTCCACTTTTGTATTTATTTAGACAGCGACCGGTTTCGCCAGGCTCGCTGGCATCGACAGACTGGGATTTATTTTCTCATATATTTTGTATGGAAGTTTTTTTTAAAGATATTAAATAAACCCTTACCTCAAATACTGTGTCGCTATGTGTTATTCGCCATGACGATCAATAAATCACAAAGCCAATCCTTGGGTGTTTGTGGCCTGAATCTAGAAAATGAATGTTTCTCTCACGGTCCATTGTACGTAGTATCAGACTGTACTAGTCTGTCGCTGTCTAAATAAAGACAAAAGTGGAAGTAGTTAAAAAACATCGTTTTATTTAATTATTATTTATAATCATTTTATCTTATTTTCTCTGATCAAAGTCAGTTTGAATATGATCCTATTGACTCAGATAAACATACATATATTATATATTAGATTACCAAATGTATATTATCATAAAATGTAGATCTAAGGATGCGAATTAAGAGTAATTTTGATTTGTTCTCTCCCCATAATTGACTCTGACTTACATTTTGATCAGGGGCGCTTCGTGAAAGAAATATTATATTTTATGATAATTAACCAAAACTTTTAAACAACATTTTTGAAAAAAAAATGTTGTATAAAATAACTGGTCCAAGTAGGCACAAAATTGGAGAGACATCTCCAGGCGAAATTTAGTACTGTATGATTTGCAGAGACTTTCACAGTACATTAATAAAGGTTTTTTGCTTAATGTTTTCCAACTTAATAGATGACGCTAGAGTGAACTTAAAAATGTAAATATAGGCGTGGAATCCTACCATATATACAAGTTCCAAAAATTTGTCAGACGTAGTGGTCATAAGGAAAAAAAATGCGGTATGGGGAATGTTGTTAAACATAAAGCGATCGCACAACCCAACCAATGACAGGTCATAAGTCCTGTAAGCGCCTCGGCCACCACTTTCTGTTCCCAGAAAACTATTTACATCTTCGTCTCCATTGAGATACAATTAATCCTTATAAAACAAAACTTTTAACACTAACAAAAACGTATGTTTTCTAGAATCATGAAGAAGGGATCGGGTCTTGTTCAGACTCGAACCCATGTCCCCTGGATTAGAAGCCAAGCGTTCTATCCCCTAGACCACCACCCGATTGATTTGTTCATGTTGTTTTCTTTCCATGTTGCTCGATTTTATGCTCTTTTATGCTTTCTTCACTATTATCTACTTGTGTACAACCGATTTCAGACACATTTTCGACATTCCTTTTTATATTCAATCACTACCACATATTAAATCTCTCACACACGTTGATTCCGACCTTTCAAATTTTATCACATCATGTTGACTCCGTAATCCATTCTCATCATTGATATATACTTTTCTCATCATTATTGTACGAGTATATGTAAACGACGTATTTTTGTGAATGTATACTTATACTTGTATACGAATCCTGGATTTTCACCCATGGTGGGTGGTTAATTCAAATTTAATTGCATCTCAATAGAGACGAAGACGCAAACTGGAAACTGAATATGGATGATCAAGGTGTTTACAGGACTTATGACCTGTCATTGGTTGGGTTAAGCGCACGCTTTATGTAATTACAACATTCCCCATTCCTCCTTTGTTTTTATGATCATGCAAGATAAATTTTGGAAGTTGTATATATGCTCCAAATCCATACTTATCTTCACGTGTCAGTTTCAATTGGCCCATCTCCCACTCGCCCATCTCTTACACGATAAAATACACGAACTCAACTACTTTTTGTTGTTATTTAAAATGAACTTCCATCAATAGGTTTCAGTAAAATCACTTGGTTATTATGTTAATGTTAAAAGGATAAAAAATATATATTTAACGCGTTAAAGAAACTTTCACGCTGATGCCGGAAGCGCCACTGACTACGACCCTCGTAGGACCGGCCCAATCGCATATCCGATTGAGTTAAGGTCCATCGCTCCACCCTTAATCCTGGAATTGAATTACGTCCATTCCGGGTAAGATAATATTTAGATTTTATCTCGAGGCCCCTTGGTCCACAGAAGCCTAGGAATGGATCTGTTCTAATTAATATTTCTCAATGCCCTTGCCCCTATCAGTTTTCACTTCGCCTTGAAATTTCACTACCCTTAAAATTGGTACCAATAAAACGCAAACGAATTAATGTGCTCTTTTAGGGGTTCACAAGTACTCGTATATAACAAATAAAATACGAGAAATCTAATTATGTTAATACCCATATTTAATTATTCATACGAATGAAAACGTTTGTTTTATAATAGTTTTATTATACTTAATATTTTCAATTGAAATTTCTAGGTGGAAGATCATTTTAAATAATGAAAACAAAAAAAAATTAAACTGTTCAATAAAAAAACTTTGTTTTATGTATCACATATTGTATTTTTATTTAACGTGACAGCTGTTTCGTCAACCTATGTTGACATCATCAGGTGTTACAATAATTTTTAGATTTTTACATCTATTTACACATTTATTATAAAACCTGATGATGTCAACATAGGTGACGAAACAGCTGTCGCGTAAAATAAAAATACAATTTGGTATACGTAAAACAAAGTTTTTTTAAATTTAACAGTTTATCATGTTAAAGTATCATAGTGTTTCGACCAAAACAATGGACTATCAACAAAAATTCGATAAATGTTATTATTATTATATTATATTTTTAGTGTGCTTCCACTTGTGTTTATCGTCGACCGGTTTCGACAGCTTGCTACCGTCTTCTGGGAACATTTAAATAATAAAGATTTGTTTATTATAGTTTATGGGAATGACATGTTTCACCTTTCTTCTTCTTCTTCTTCTGGTGACGTGGCAGGTTCCCCAAACATTCGCAATCATTGCAGTGAAATCATCTCTGTCTTACACTTCTTGGAACAGGTTCTCAACTCTCCTCTGTCGTCTGCTAATTCCTCGCCGTCCCTCTATTTTTCCCACTATTATCTGTTGAATATTTAGTATTTTTTTCCCTTTTGCGCATGACCCAAATATTATTCCTATTATTATTATTTTGTTGAAAAGCTCTTTGCAGCATTACAGCGCGAGCCAAATCTTCGTAAAGGGTGGAAAAATAGAACATCAAAGGAAATATATCATAGATAGAACCATGTGAGTAGAAATATGACTCGCATGTTTCTCTCTGTTTTAAATTTCTGTCTCTTTGTTACTATTATCGTAAGGGTATTCACGATTTCGCTATACATAATTGCATCCATAGAGGTTCTTTGCCACCTCATTTTAAAGTCGAATTGCTTTCAGTACAGGAGAACTTCGAAGCGTCTCTGCGGCAATTTGGGGCATAAAATAAGATATAAGACTATTTATTGCTTCTTGAACAATAATGTAAAACTCCATATTAAATCATTAATTTGAATGAAAACGTCTGTCTTCTAGGAGTTTTATAATATTTAATATGGAATGACAATAAAGATATTTAACTATTGATGAAGCTAGGGCCCTCGTAAATTCTGTTGTAGTGTCACGTTTAGATTATTGCAACGGATGTACTCTGGATTACCAAATAATCAATTAAGCAGAATACAAAGCGTATCCAATGCTGCTGCCCGATTCATTATGGGGCAAAAAAAATACTGTCATATCAGGCCGCTTCTGAAGAAAGATCTCGCATCTGGGTCATATACTGCGTGGGGAAAAGTACCACCTTCTTCAACTGATATTGGAGGGAAAAAAGGGGGACGCCGAGGGCAAGGAAGGAGACTAATGTCCTGGCTGCGAAACGTGAGGGAGTGGACCGGCATCCGAAGCTTGAAGGAGCTGTTCCGAGATGCGCAGTACAGGGATAGGTTCGCCGAGGTGATCGACAAGAATTAAGATATGAAACCTTTCTAAAAATTACGCTCGACAACAGCCCTCTATTGGTTCAGACTTTCTGTAGTACGTCTGCATTACTGACTCTCGTAATGTTGGGGGAACCTTGCACAACACCAGAAGAAGAAGAATAAATCTTCGTACGTAGATTCTTCCATGAGAATAAGAAGATAAAACACTGTTTTATAAACCAATATGGTTGTATATTTACAAGGGGTTAATGGCGTAATCAAATTTCCCTGATTACACTTTTATCTTCGGTTTTGCTAATTTACGGCACTCGTAAATAAAACATCTAAAAAAAGTTATTTTATGATTTCTACTTTGTTTATGCATGTTTATTTTATCTCCGATCTTTAAAACCGAAGCCTCTTACCAACATACTTTATCGCCGGAACATTTTACTGCCATAGATAACGTTTTACGTTTACAATTTCCAAAAAAGCTGCCAACTTGAGAATTTTTTAAAATAGAAATCGTGTTTAACCTTTCCCTTACTGCATCAAAACAAATCAAATCAGTTTATTTTCTCAAAAGATATTACAAACAACAATTATAGTTTAAGGCATCTATTGGGAACAGGTAAAACATAAAAAAATTATAATACCAGAAACGCATGAGAGATGGTTCGACATTAGGAATGCAAGATACTCTCCAAAGTCAAGAGTATTTGTCTTCTGAACGTACTTTCACTAATATGAAAGACGTCGATCTCCAAAGCGATCATGTTTAGCAGTTTGATTGCTCTCCCCACCGGCATCACCAGGGGCAGGTTTGTTCTGCATGCTGGAAGATAAAACAGTCTATGATGTTGGTTTAATTCACAACAATAGAATCGGAACGGGATGTGTTTTATTTTATTGTTGTAAATATTCTTTCAGACCCTTTCATTATGTTGTTCATAACGTTGATTGATTTGATCGTTCCACGTTTTCCACGGCATAAGCCATACGTTTTTACTGTGTAATAATATTCTTATCTCCTTCTGCTTGTCCTGTCAAACCTCCGTGGTGCATAAGGCCTCAAGGAACCTTCTCCACCCGACTCTGTCGCAATCTGTATATGATAGAGTGTCAAATGCAAATATATAAGAAATAAAATCGTAACATATGAACAAAGTAATGAAAGTGTCGCTAAGATGGTTTGGACATATGGATAGAATTAATGAAGACAAAATGGTGAAGAAGGTACATGTAAACGACGTGAACGCAGATAAAATTTGAGGAAGACCGCGGAAAACGTGGCACGATCAAATCAATCATGTATTAAATGTCGGTCACAGAGTCAAAGAAATGTTCGATCGAATCGATGAGAAGTATGTCAAGACGGAACAATGTGGCGGTCCATTCTTTCAGCCCACCCCACCGGGGAGACGGCGTGATTGTGAGTTAGTTACTTGTTACTGAAGTTGTACGAAATAATATGTACTAGCTACGCAACTTCGGTGAGGCGAGGTAAACGTGTGTCGCTCCAATACCAAGATCGCCAGCTCTTATTGGGGCAATCTCTCGATAAAAGCTCTGTTAACTTCGTCCCAAAGTTTATTTGCACGGAGCCGGCAACAGATCCAAGAACTCTGCCCGTGTATGCATGGGCCCTGAGGCATATGGCGCTCTTGTTGCCTTATTGAATTTTCCCGGAAAGGACGCTCGCGGGAGGGGGTCTCCTCGGGCCGGGAAATCTACCGGAAGGACTCCCGCTCTTAAGTGACCCCGGCCTGGAATAAACCTGCCGCCTTTCAAGTGGATACTTTAAATTCGAATGTTTTAGTCGTATTGACAATGGAATATTACAATACTATTTCCGCATTTTAACATCACGTGACACCAATAAAATAAAAATTTTCCAAGAAGGTTTTTTTAATCTTCTTTGTTTCATTCTTAATGTATTTCTTTGAAGTTATACTGCTTTGCGCGCGTTTAGTTTAGGCTAAAATTGATATATTATATTTCTATTTGAAGCGATGACTTTGAGAGCTCCATTTATTTTAAAAAAATATAAAATAAATAAAAATAACTTTGTATTTTACCACGGTATGGTTATTATAATTGATGCCAACTAGTTTCGCTTGGAACCAAGCTTCATCAGGGCAGTAACACAACTAGTTATTTTACTGCCCTGGTGAAGCTTGGGTCCAAGCGGAACTAGTTGGTATCAATTTTAATAACCATACCGAGGTTAAATACAAAGTTTTTTTATTTTTTTTATATTTTTCAAATGTCTAACCACAAAGTGAGTGCTTCACATAAAAAAAAAATCAATTTATTTTGTTCCCAGCACAAACCAAAGCATGATTCAATTCTAGTGCCAACCCTTATGTATGGAATTGAAGCTTGGAGGTGGCAAGAAAGGATGAAATTATGATAAATGCCGTTGAAATGAGATTACTGAGAAAAAGTTCGGAAAAACGATTTATATAAGTAAGAAATGTAAAGGCAGTTGATTGCATTGTAAGTAAAATTTAAAAATTGCTCCGGAAATGAAATATATGGCACGACGAGTAAAAAATGGTTTAAATGTTGTATACAAGCAGTGGGAGTGGAAAGAGAAGTCGTGGAAGACCAAGGAAAGTAAAAAAAACGTTGGATCTGTACGTTCTTAATCAACAGATAATATTTAGTTTCATGCAATGTCCAATATCCCTTGTCACGTATGAATTGTGTATGATACTTGTTATACAATATATCCGGTTCTTCTTATTCTTCTGATTGTAGATCTTGCGATCTGTTTATGCAGGATATCAACTTCCTTCCTGTGATGAAGACGACCAGCCTTCTTTCCATCTCCTTGGTGGTCGTCCTGGTGGTCGACGGCCCTCTGGAGTCTCGTGCATCACGATTTTAGGAATTCTCGCTGGATCCAGTCTATCGATGTGGTCCTTCCAGAATTGTCTTCTCTGCCTACTCCATGCCTCTCACTGTGTCTTCAATTTTGCAGGTATTGCGATATTTTTCATTGGGTATCCTATCTCTAAGGGTTCTCCCCACAATAGGTCGCAATGTTCTCATTTCTGCTACTCTTAAGAGATGTTTGATTCTGACAGTGTCTGCTCTTGCTTCGATTCCTTATGTCATTATGGGCCTGATGCATTTTTTATAAATTCTAACTTTGCTTTCAACTAGCATATGCTTATTGTCCCAGACAGTGCCCCTTATACATCCGAAGATAACTGCAGCTTTATCAGTCTGTTTTTTAACTTTATTATACAGATCGCTGCAACTAGATATCTCCACACCCAGATATCTGAACTTCATGACCTGTTCTATGGTTTTATCGTATACAACCAATTTGCATCTGAGAGGCTGTCTGGATATTGTTTGATATTTTGTTTTTGCGACGGATATCATTATATTATACCTCACAGACGCAAGATGGAACCTATAAAGCATTCTTTGTATTGTAGATCGTCTTCACTTTCTGCCAGTATTGTTGGATCGTCAGCATAGCATACCACATTAATGAGTAATATCCGGTGTATCAATCGCAAATATTTTACGAGCGTCAATAAAACGCGTCGTTATTAGTGCGGGCACATTCACAAAATTGAATTATTTGACACACAGGGTCTTCCTTTCACCTTACGAAACGAATCCAGAAATTTACGGCGACAAACACGCCTTCGATATTTTTCGGCGAAAATCTACACTCGCCATCAAGACAGATCACCCTTTTCCCATTTTCACGGCGTCGTAAGGGGCATTTGGTAAAGTTTCCACGTACAGTATTGAACATTTTCCTACATTCAAAACGATCCCGGACCAGACATTTCCATAAAGGCCGGTACAGATGTATCGGATGATGGGTACCTAATGAAAAATGCCCGGATGCTGGATGCTGGCGAACGTGTACCGCAGCCCGCCGCACACCGCGGCAAAAGACGCATTAAGAGAAACTCTCGGTTGACATTACAAGACATTCTTTGTGCTCTTGAATATTCCTAGAAAAATATACACATCGTGATATTGGAAAAGCATTTTTAGTATTTTTCAGGTTTAGGAAAATCGCGGGCGGTATTACGTGTTGCGTATTGGTTACTAATAATAATAATATACATATTTTTAAAGCTCCGTTTTCTTGATGTAATCATCTTCTTCTTCTTCTTCTTCCTCAGCCTATTCCTGTCCACTCCTGGACAAAGGCCTCCTCCATTCGACTATGCGTCCTATGCAGACTGCATCTAGGTTATTCCGACGTGTCTGTTCAGATCATCCTTCCACCGTAGTTGCAGTCGCCCAGCACTTCTCTTTACCGTCCACGGTCTCCAAGTCAGCAGTCTTCTTGTCCACTTTTCACCTGAGCTTCTGGCTACGTGACCTGCCCATTGCCATTTTAGAGTCGCCACCCGGTAGATGATGTCAGTGACCTTTGTTTTTTTTCTCATCGTATCGTTTTTGACTCTGTCTCTTAGGCTTATTCCTAACATGGGTCTTTCCATGGCTCTTTGGGTCACTCGTAGTTTCTCGGCACTTTGTTTGGACAATGTAACAGTTTCAAGGCCATAAGTACCAACTGGCAGAACGCAGGCTTCATAGAGTTTTCGTTTCAGGTTGATCAGTATTTTCCGGTTTTTAAGGATGTAACTCATGTTTACGAAAGCTGCCCAGCTTAGTCCAATTTGATGTCATCATCTTAATAAGTGCATTAAAACATATTGTTTTTTTTAAATATTCAAGTCTGGACAAGACCCGATTCGTTCTTTATAATAATAGGCTATTTTCTGCTCATATTGAATTTTATATCAAAAATTCTATTAAATGTTAAAATTTTAAACACTGTTATAATATCACAATTTTTTTTCATTCGCTGAGAGTATCGCAACAGCTGTTTCCCCAGCCGATGTTGGCATCATCAGGTGTTACAATAAATATATTTGGATTATTTGGTTACAATAAAATTGCTTAATGTAACACCTGATGATGCCAACATCGGTTGCTGTCGCGACACTCTTAATGAATAAAAAGAAATTGTGATATTATAGCAATGTTTTAAATTTTAACAGTAATAATGTTGGAAGTATCATATTGTTTCGGCCAAACGACTTTTTAAAAATTCTAATGTTTTAAATCCTTGATGCGAGTCTTTTCTACTTAAAAAAATATATAATACAATATATAAATTAATGCATCTGATATTCATGATCGGTTAGAAAATAATAATAAACAAACGAAATAACTTTAATATAATTAATAGGTAATTAAAATGGTTTGGGCACACGGAAAGAATGAATACAGAAATAATGAATGTAAGTATATATAAATGACGTAAACAGAACAATAAAAAGAGAAATATTAAATGTCACGTGTGGAGTCGGAAAAATCGACGTGCGTGCATGACAAGATGTATGAATGTAGAGGAAGCGAGAAAAGTATGTCAGAACACAACAGTGTGGCGTTCCATTATTTCTGCCTACCTCTCCGGGGAGACGGCGTGATGGTTAGTTAGTTAAATAGAGCTCGATTAGTAACAAAAATATGCCTATGACCACCGCCGTATTCCACTCAATCCATTATCCAAGTTTCCCAAGGATCTGTTCAGGAATAACCGAGAAAGAAGGAGACACACAGATGGCAGATTGAGTTTTATTTATATGTAGATATAGATGTAGATATACTCGTATGTATTTTGCCACCATTAAAATGTATATATTTTTTTACATGACCTATTTCGTTTATCTTTTTTATCATATTTTATTTTTCTATATGATGTGTGATGAATCGTAAGGGATCGTGGTTGTCGCCTGCTCAAAGCAGGGACGAAAAACATCTCTTTATTGTTGACATCAAAACTCGAATCTTGACAATATCTCAAGATGACTGACGAAGCTTAAAGTCATACTTGAGTTACCCTCGTGTGATGGCCTAATTCCGCCCCAGGCTCCTTTCATCTTATCAATTTCGGGCCAATAGATACATGTGTACTCAGTATCGCCCCGAACATAATACCCCATAAATTTCCTTTGACGCGTAAAAAATCACTTTTCAATATTGAGTATTCCTTTCTCCTTGCCCAAATTCGTGTACTGAAAGCTTCCTTGGATTTTTTAAAGCAGTAGCGGACTTTTACTCAATCGTGCTTTCATCTTCTAAAAATAATCATTAAGTCATTTAAAAAAACATATCTTTAAATTAACTGCAGCATTGATATCTGGATGCAGTTACACAATACAGAGTGGCGTGGAGGAGAATGGAGAAGCCCATTGTCCAGAAATGGACAGGAAGCTGAAGAAGAACTCGACAACAACATAGAATGAAAGCTCTATTATATTTTGTGAATAACATGTTTCGCCTGTCAGAAATTGTCAAAAAAAAAAATATTTTTTTTCATACAACAGGTCGTTTGAACCCAATTACTGTATACAATTTATTTTTTTGCTATTATATTGATTCTCGTGACATGTGAAAGGTAGCCAATCTATTGCCATTTTATTGTCACGTGAATTCTAAACCAGACCAAAGACAGTGTGACAATCACATTGCCATCGCCGGGAATCGAACCCGGGACCTTCGGTATGGAAGTCAGAGCTCTTACCTCTCTGCCACGAAGGTCGAAGGTCATTTAAAATACAATATTACTTCTATTTTTAATTTAATATAGAGTTTTACATCGCTGTTCAAGAAACAATTAATAATATTATACGATATTTTCTTAAAAATCACATCTTTATATAAATAATTAATTTTATCAGTATTAAGTCAAACATCCGGATTTTCATATCCCATTGTTTTAAATCTTTTGCGTCATTATTTTTTTTACCATCAATGTTAATGTGAAAGTAATACGAATGAAAACGTCAGTTTCCCAGAAGTTTTATTATATTTTATGAGAATGACATGTTTCGCCCTTCTAAAGCATTATCAAATGTCTTTTATATTATATATCAGTTCGAAAAACAACAAATAAATGTGAAATGGTTACAATAACAGCAGTGCTATTTATTTTGAAGAGTAAAACCTAGTACTCGTATATACTTTGTTATTCTTTAATAAAAGTCAGATTTCATCTCCGATTCTTGTACGTCTCGTAGCGTCATAGTACTGCATCGAAAAACTCATTAAAAATGTATTTTGAAGGCTTTAGCAATCTCCCCTCTCACGTAACGTAAATACGTCCCCGGCCGACTGGCTAGAAGCCCCGTGACGTATATTGCCGTCCAGAGTGGAACCACGTGCCGTGGACCGGCGGCGGCGGTCACACGCCGTCCGGGAGGTATAACGTAACATATACGTATACGTTATACGAAATAACGGGGTACTTACAAACGTCACACATCACATGTCTTTTCTTACGTTTTTTTTTCTTTGTTATTCTTCTTCTGATTGTAGATCCTGCGATCTGTTTATACAGAATATCATCTTTCTTCCTGTGATGAAGACGACCAGCCTTCTCTCCATCTCTGGTGGTCGTCCCGGTGGTCGACGGCCCTCTGGAGTCTCGTGCTTCACGATATTAGAATTCTTGCTGGATCCATTCTATCGATGTGGTCCCTCCAGAATCGTCTTATTTGCCTACTCCATCTCACTATGTCTTCAACAACAACAACAATAACAACAAACCATCACGCCGTTTCCCCGCAGGGGTAGGCAGAGAGAATGGACCGCCACCCTACTCTATCCTGGCACACTTCTCTAGCTTCCTCCACATTCATACATCGAGTCATACACGCACGTCGATTTTTCCGGCTTCTGACATGTCTATGTCTTTAATTTTCCAGGCTATGCGAATTTCTTCATTGGGTATCCTGTCTCTAAGGCTTCTTCTCACAATAGGTCGCTATGTTATCATTTCTGCTACCTTTAAGGGATGTTTGGTTCTGACAGTGTTTTCTTTGGAGTTTTCCGAAATATGTTTCCATTATACAGTTGCCACAAGTCAAGTTATTATATATCTTCGTTTTCTTCTTCTCTTTTAGAGCTTTGGTCTATTCCTGTAGTCAGGATGGGCTCTCTTGAGATGTTGACTCCCAGCTATCCCTCCATCGCTCTGACGGTCATCCGGACGCACGGTAGCATAGGAATCTGGTGCATCACAACGTGTGGGATTCTGGAAGGATTCATCCTTTACACGTGCGCATTCCAATGTCTGCGTTGACGGCCCCATCTGACAATTCTTTCCACCTTGCAGACTTCGCAGATGGCTGTGTTTCTCTCCCTATCTCGAAGAGTCTTTCTACTATTGTCCCAAGCGTCCACATCTCTGCCACCCGCACCTAAGCCTTAGTTCTTGTGGTATCTGCTCTGGTCGCAATAATACTGGTCTCAATTTTGTATATTTTGACCTTACTTTATTCAAATATTTACACCGAAGAAGAACAAAAACCATGCGAAACATGTATATGATGAGTATAATAGTGTGTTGTAAAAATATGTATTTTTTAAAAGCTATTCAAAAATTGTCTCCATTACATTATGGTTTTGAACTCCGCCTTTATAAATTTTGTATAGGTAAAGATTTGTCCAATGCTAATGTTCAAATGTTTACACCGAATAAGGATGTGAACCATCCGAAACATGTAATGAATAGTGTAATAGGGTTAAAAATAGTAGAAAATGTATACAATGTTGTTTTAATTAATAATAGTAAACACGATTGTTTAGTGGTTTACTACGATTGGAGGTTCAATATATATGACATTATATATTGAACCTAAAAAATTCCTAGTAATTCAGCTGTAAATTTAAATGTTACTGTCTATCAATTGAACCTCAAAAATTCCTAGAAAATTCAGTTGCGATGTTACTGGTTATTATTATGTATTGAACCTCAAAAATTCCCAGAAATTCGGTTGTAAATGTACTTACGAGGTGTGGCAATTAAATTCCGAGAATTTGTAAATTAACCACAGGCAAATAAAGTTAGCAACCAAATTTTTTTAAAAGCCTTCACAGAAGTGCTCCCCTAACTCAAAACAACGTTTCCAACGTTTCTCCCATGATTGGAAGCAGCCTTGATAGTCCTCTAAAGTTAGGCCTTTCAAGGCGACGGTCGCAGCCTCCTGGACGGCCTCCACACTGCCATGATGGGTTCCTTTGAGGTGACTCTTCATTTTAGGGAAGAAGAAGAAATCACAGGAGGCGAAATCGGGGCTGTAGGGTGGATGCGGTAACGTTGGGATACTTTTTTTCGCCAAATATTTCCTCAAAATCAAGGAGGAATGAGCCGGCGCATTATCATGGTGCAATTTCGGGTCGTTCGAATAATGCCATGAATATTAAAGAAAATGATCAAGCATTGCCTTCAGCCGTGATTTTGAGATCCTTACTTTCGTTGGGCGCTCCCCACCCACTGTAGGCTTTGTCTACGGGTCTACAGACACTCATCTCCATACACCTGCCATAATTTTAGTAGGTTTTCTGCAGGTTTTACACCAGTTACGACAAAAAATCTGATCACAGCACGTTGCTTAAAACTGAGTCAGTCATTTCTGCGACCGAGTTAAAAAACTTGTATCCGAAAAACACACGTAAAAAACGAACCAGATGCCCGATTGCCATGAAATCTTCACTGATACTGAGTGGAAAGATCTATCTAACCAAGCGCATGCGCGCTAGTCATGCAGTGTTGCCAGTTCGCACGCCACAACTAAATTCTCGGAATTTAATTGCCACACCTCGTATGACACATCATTAGTTCTAAGAAAAACCTTAAAATTGTTTTATTTAACAACTCGAAAATTTGCATTATAATTAATATGGATGAGAAGGATGGAGTGCCGCATCGATTAAAGTGTGGCAGTCCACTCTTTGTGCCTACCCTTTCGAGGAGACGGCGTGATGGTTAGTTAGTTAGTTAGTTTTATGGAGTTTTACAAAACTAATACCTCAACCATCAATACAAAGTTTTTTTTAACTACACAAATTTTTTCTCCGTTTCATTACACTTTAAAACACGGACTTTATAAATTCCGTCACTTTCACTTACAATTTACAAACCTCTTCCCTGTGGGGTGCGTTTTTCCACCCCTTAGATAGCCAGTCGTATCTAAATGGCAGCCACCCCCACTATTTGCGCCCCGGGAGTCGCCCCTCGCATGAAAGGACTCCCTCTCAGGAAATGTCCTTACACTCGGCAGCGGACACTCGCGTGGAGGGCTGAAAGTTTGCAAAACGATTCTTGAACAGTAATTTGTATTGAGAGTTTCTGTATTCGTGAAAAGTTTTCTTTTACTTAAGTGGTTACGCTTGCTTGCGTTTAGGATATTTTGATGCACCTATTTTTTTCTTTATAACAGTAGTAAAACCTATTCAGTTGATAACTTTTTCTTTTATATAATTTAATTTTTAATAGTAAACACGATTGTTAAGTGGTTTTACTTGGATTAAATTTACATCATTTATATAAATTAAATCCAAGTAAAACCACTAAACAATCGTATTTACGCAATGGAGTTCTGGTCCCATCTCTAATGTATGGAAGCGAAGCATGGAACTGGCAGAAGAAGGATGAAAGCAGAATAAATGCGGTAGAGATGAGGTCCCTAAGACGTATTATATATGTGGTTGAACTATATACGACAGAATCTCAAATGCTGATATAAAAAAGGAATGTAGAACGGAAGAAGGTATTATGAACGAAATTATGAAAGGATCTCTGCGATGGTTCGGACATATGGAACGCATGGATGGAGAAAGAATGATTAAGAAAGTATACGTTAATGATGTAAATGGAGTACGGAGTCGAGGCAGACCGAGGAAAACACGGCATGACCAAATTAATCCAATTTCAAAGGTTGGTCATGTTAGAAGTCGGAGGAATCGACGTGCGTGTATGACCCGTTGTATAAATGTGGAAGACGCTAGAGAGGTTTTCCAGGATATTGAGTATTGTGGCGGTCCATTCTCTCTGCCTACCCCTGCGTAGAAACGGCGTGATGATTTGTTTGTTTGTAATACCTCAACCATCAATAAAATTTAATAATAATTTGTTAACTCAACAAAGCAAATGGTGCAATTGAAATTTTCATTGCAAAAGCCTATCCAAAAAAGTTAACATGGCAGTGCACAATGGTGTTCTTGTGCTAACCCTTATGTATGGAAGTGAAGTATGGAATTGGTGAAACAAGGATGAAAGTGGAATAAATTCAGTAGAATTGAGATCTCTTAGACGAATGTGTAGTATATCTGTATATGATAGAGTGTCAAACGCAAATATAAGTTAATGCGGTGCGAATGAAAGTGTTGTTAAATGAAATGGTCGTTAAGATGGTTTGGACACATGGAATGAATGAGTGAATGGAAAAGAAGAAAAAGACAACAAACTCGTATTCTGGAATGCATTTGTGTCACAATTTTCTGCACGAGTTTAGTACACTAACAAATCGCGCTCTTAAAAAGTTTGTTTCAAAAGACATAATTCAAAATAGCCAAAAGAACAGGGACTTCTTGCTCTATACGGGGGGCAGTTGATATGCGCATAAATACAATAAGGAAAAACACATTCGAATGGAAGAGGGCGCATCTAATACGATTCTTTTGTACTGTTTCGCCCCCAAACTGAAGAGCATATGTTACTCAATCGAACGAAAACCATAAAAATTCTTGCTTCTTCCATTCTCAAGCATATTTAGCGGGAATTACTATGGTTAATGTCTCCCGCCCGGCGTCCATAACTCACGCAATGGGGTATCGTGTCCAATAGGGGTTTCCCCACAAATATCTCTTTCGTTCTTTTTTAACGTTACTTATCTTATTCTTCGCATACTCTTTTTTTTTCTCCCGCCCGCGGCGAATTTTCCCCGTCGGTTTTCCCGGGAAATTTTTGTTTCGAAGTCAATTCGGCGGCCGAGTTGACTTTTACAGCCGATTTAATAGTGTGGTAAAGTTATTTCTCCGGACGAATAAACTTTCTTTAAAAGCATTAAGCCCTGTCTTGGTTATTATTATTTAATATCGCGCTCTGACAAAACGGTCTAAGATTTTTTTTCCACATTCTTCGTAATATTATTATCATCATTGCCTTTATATACGCACACATCAAGGCTTGTCCGGTTTCTTCCAGCTATATAAAACATATAAGGAGATTAATTTTATCTCAATAGAGACGAAGATGTAAATTGTTTTTTGGAAACAGAATATGGTGGTCTAGGCGTTTACAGGACTTATGACCTGTCATTTGTTGGGTTAAGCGATCGCTTTATATCAAATCAAATCAAATCAGTTTATTTCATCAACAGACATTACAAAATTTATTTTTAAGGCATCTATTGAGAACAGGTAAAATAATATATTATATATAGTATACTACCAGAAACGCATAAGAGATAGTTCAACATTAGGAAGACAGGATACTCTCCAGAATTAAGAGTATTTGCCTTCTGAACGTACTTTCACTAACATGAAAGACGTCGATCTTCGAGGAGACCGCGTTCAGCAGACTAATTGCTCTTCCCACCGGTGTCACCAGAGGCAGATTGGTTCTGGCGGCCGGTAGGTAAAACAATCTGTGCTGTCGCTGTCGGAGATATCTATCGGGGACAAAAAGCCGAACACCCTCCAGTACGGCCGAGTTATATAATACAACATTCCTTATTCCGCCCTTCTTACGATCACCACGTCTGAAATTTTTTTTGAAAGATGTATATATGCTAATGTGTTGAGGAACACTTCACATATTTTTGTTCAATCTACACTAGCGCCATCGATTAAGATTAGGTGTAAGCATTAAGCAGAAAATCTTTATTAATGCAATGTGAATGCAAAATTTCTCAGACGTGATGGTCGTAAGAAGGGCTGAATGGGGAATGTTGTATTACATAAAGCGATCGCTTAACCCAACAAATGACAGGTCAAAAGTTCTGTAAACCCTTCGAGTCCCCACGAGGCACGAGTATCACGAGATGCTCGCTCATGTTGGAGACGGTTCAGAAAAGATTTCTGGGATCTCTACATGAGGGATTTTGGTAGCTATCCGTGGCTTAATCCCATTGCATTCCTCTTTAATAATTTTATGGAATAACTTTTGATAAAATAAACTGATTTGATTTGATTTGATTTGATTTGAACACTGGACGATTAAAGGCTGATGATGATAAATAAATAGTATAATCAGATAAATCTGAAATGTACCACAAAAAAACAAACAAACAAACCATCACGCTGTTTTCTTGCAGGGGTAGGCAGAGAGAATGGACCGCCTTACTACTCTATCCTGGCAAACCTCTAACTTCCTCCACATTCATACAACGATTCATACACGCGCGTCGATTCCTCCGACTTCTAACATGACCAACCTTTAAAATTTGATTAATTTGGTCATCCATGTTTTCCTCGGTCTGCCTCGACTCCGTACCCCATTTACATCATTCACGTATACTTTCTTAGCCATTCTTTCTCCATCCATGCGTTCCATATGTCCGAACCAATGCAGCGATCCTTTCATAATTTTGTTCATAATGCCTTCTTCCGCTCTACATTCCTTTCTTATATCAGCATTTGAGATTCTATCGTATATCGTTCTACCACACAGTGCATCTTAGGGATCTCATCTCTACTGCATTTATTCTGCTCTCGTCCTACTACTGCCAGTTCTATGCTTCGTTTCCATATGATGATGATGATAGTTTAAAAGTTTAATCAGATAATTCTGAAATGTACCACATATAAGTGTCAATGTCTCTATTAACCCTTAACGTACCGTGTTCAAAACAAAACGCTCGCTCCCATGTGGTAAATTCAGTTTACCGCTAACTTTATCTAAATATCAGTCATATGACTCGATGAATCAAAATTTAATTTATGTCATCTTGTAGGGAATTTCATTAGGAATAGATCGATATCTATAACATACATGGATTATTTGAAAAACATATCATTATTAATTTTTTTCTGGAACCATGCGATTTCTGATATGGAATGCGTCACAGCATACGAGCGACTGACACCAAGTATAAAGGCGGGGCGAGACTTTACGAGATTTTACGTATGATAAAGGCACCTAGGCAAAATGTATAGTACGTTCAAGACAACGAGTACGTATTAATATTTGTCCCTTTTGGTAAAGTGTTAATATTTTCACAGTTCTGATATTATTAAGTTGCGTGCTGCGTTTCTGTCCACAGTCGGTATTATTACGTACCTATGAAAAGGTCAAACATATAATTTATAATACGTTCAAAACAGCGAGTAAGTATTTGTCACTTTTGATAAAGTTGTAAATATTAGCAAAACAAATTCTACCTTAACACGAATGAAGGTGAGGGCAGTCTTAGAAAATATTTTTTTTTGGGATGAAGGAAGTAATTTTTTTGCTTTTTTTTATTACGAAATATTAAGAACACTTCAATGGAGGATTACAATTTTTTTCATAATATTAGGGTCCATAGGTTTTAAGAAAATCAACTTTAAATTGGCAGTGGAAACTCAATTGACCACATGGCAACGCGACGGTTAAAGAACTGTAAATTTTTATTACAAAATGATGAATCGGGCCTCTTACTACTACTACTAAAAGACATATTTTATTTTAAATAACACCGAAATGGTCCATAAATAAGCATGAATGAAATTGACAACACGAAATTCGCCCGTTTTTCAAATTTTATTACCCCTTTTTTATTATTTTTATGGCCATCTTATTTGTACTTCGGGCCCGCAGCGCGATCAGACCACATCTGAATAACAAAAGACAATTTACATATTAGCGTCATACTCACAATCACTCTTCGATAATGACCATTTGCGTGTTATTACTGTAGAGTTATGGGTTATGACCAAGTCGCATTGCGATACAGTAAAACATTGTTAGATATAGTAAGAAAATTATTATAATTTAGCTATGTAAATGACGTTCTCAAATTCTTCTTCCTTATTGTAGAGCTGTTCTCCAGAGTGTTTCTCCTATTGTGAAGTAGATTCCCAGCTGTCCTTCCATCTTTTAGGAGGTCTTCCACGAGGACGAGTCCCATGAGGTTGATTATGAAATGCAATATAGGGGAGTCTGGTGGTGTCCATTCTTTGAACATGACTGTACCAGTCCCTTTTTCGCTGTCTGCTCCATCTTATAATATCCTCAACCTCACAAATATCTCTTATTCTGGTGTTCCTTACGCGATCCCTCAGTGTCTTGCCTGCTATCGTCCTCAGTGTCTTCATTTCGGAAGTCCTCAAAACTTGTTTGGTCCTTACTGTGTCTGCCCTTGCTTCGACGCCATATGTTATTATTTATATATTCTCATCTTACTCTTAATGGCCATGTCTCTGTTTTTCCATATTGTGGATTTTAGAGCCCCAGAGATTGCAGCTACCTTGTTTACTTGGTCTTGTATTTCTTCCCGCAGATCAGCTCCCCCTACCAGGTCTATGCCTAGATACTTGAAGGTCCTGACCTGTTCAATGGGTTGATTTTCTATAACCAGGTTACATGTTTTGGGTGTTTTGAAAAAGGTCATACATTTTGTTTTTTCGATAGAGATCTTCATGTTGTATTTTTTACAGGCGTGATGTAGACTCTCTAGCATTTTTTGTTTGCTCATTATTGTTTTCAGCTATGATTATAACACAGACCACATTGACAATTTGCTCAAAGTCATCATAGCAAAAAGAAATATATCTACACAAGCAATTATGGCAGTACATAATGGAGTTCATGTGCCAACCGTTATAATAAAATATAATATAACAATAAATTGGATAATTTATAGAGCGCCATTTTTATGAATTACTCATCTTTAGGGCGCTGTAGAAAATGCTCCGTTTTATGAACTAGTTAAAAATATATGTAATATTATATATAATAAATATATTTAGTATGAGGGCTGCACCTTACGTAGTCGATCAGCCCTTCCTATCAGGAATTGATAATTTGAAAAGGTGCGTTTTGGGTCTCAATCTAAAATCTGACTGATTATCTATGCACTTAAGGTCTGCTGGAAGATTGTTCCAGGCTGAAGAGCTGGCTACCACGAAGGCTCGGCTTATGTATGTATGGAAGTGAAGCTTGGAGCTGGCAAAAGAAGGATGAAAATAGGATAAATGCCGTAGAAATGAAATCACTTAGAATAATGTGCGGGAAAACGATATATGATAAAATACCGAACGACGAAATGAAGAAGAAAAGAGGCAGATGATTACAGGTTTGGAAATATGGAACGAATTAGCCGTGGAAGACCAAGGAAATTATGGCAAGACCAGATTAATCAAATAGTGAAAGGCAGCCGCATTAAAAATCGACGAGCGTGCATGTTGGAGAACGTGGACGGCAAAGAGAAGTGCAGGGCGACCGCAACTACAATGGGAGGATGACATGAACAGTCATGTCGGAATAACCTGGATGCAGTTGCACAAAACAGAGTGGCGTGGAAGCGAATGGAGGAGACCTTTGTCCAAGAGTGGACGGGAATAGAATAACTGAATCTTCGTCAACCATCCTGTCGAAGACCTAGGAACATGTGGATGATTCAGTGCAACAGCGTCTTGCAGAGGCTTGAGTGAATGCGATACTCAGAACCTTAAGAAGTACAGCCTGAGATCGAGAAGAGCCGACACCAACAGTGAGTTGGGATAGCGCCAGGAAGAATAAGGAATGACATGTTTCGCCATTCTAAGGCATTATCAAATGCAAATATTTGATAATGTCTTAGGAAGGCGAAACTTGTCATCACCTTAAACTATTATAAAACTTCGAGAAAAAACACGTTTTCTTTCGAATTAATATTTTTTTTTTGTACAACAGGTCGTTTGAACCCAATTACTGTATACAGTTTGATTTAAGCTTTTATATTGATTATCATGACATGTGATAGGTAGCCAATCTATCGCCATTTTGTTGTCACGTGAATTCTACGCCAGACCAAAGACAGTGTGACAATCACACCGCCATCGTCGAGAACGATCCCGGGACCTTCGGTATGGAAGTCAGAGCTCTTACCACTCTGCCACGAAGGTCGACAATTATTATTAATTATGGGGTGTCACATCATTGTTCAAGAAACGATAATTGTAAATCGTAACATCTGTTTGGAATGGATTAAATTTACAAATTATGGTATTGTCAAGCAACCAGCTCTTGTATGCTGTAAGTTAAGATTTTAATATACGCATCAGTTCATGGATCTTTATTAGATACGTGGAATCTCGGTACATTATATGTCGATACATTGTTGGGTCCTTTTTCACGTGTCTGGATATATTACTCGAATATATTACTCGTTGAGGAGCCTTCTTTCCGTGTGACCACGCGTTTGCAATCAAACTTATATTGGAATAAATATAACTGCACTTAGTTTCACTTTTCACAAACATATTTCGGTTATAACATATTCTTCTTTTTCCGTGTCAGGTCACCCCAACGTTGGCTGTTTCGTTAACCTATATTGACATCGTCAGGTGTTACAATAATATATCAAATGTCAAATTTTCGTGATTTTTTAAAATGAAAAATCAAAATACAATTGTAATACATAAAACAAAGTTTTTTTATTGAATTTTTCATAATAAATTATACATTAACGATGTGAATGGAGTATAGAGTCGGGGAAGATCGAGGAAAATATCGCATTACCAAATTAATGAAATTTTAAAGGTCGGCCATGTTAGAAGTCGGAAGAATTGACGTGCGTGTTTTACTCGCTGTATAAATGTGGAGGAAGATAGAAAGGTTTGTCAAGATAGATGAGTGTGGCGGTCCATTCTCTCTGCCTATCCTTTCGTAAAAACGACGTGATGATTTGCTTGTTTGTTTTTTTAACCTGACAGATGGTCACCCTATCGGATAATCGCGTCTCTCAGGACAGGCTAGTTGTCATCCCATTCCCGATGTCTCTGCAGCATCCCACGTCTCGCCCACTCCTGAATGATTGTATGCAAATGCTAAGGCATCGCGCGTTCCCGTACAGGGGAATCGAACGGGAAATGCCAGTCGCGAGAGCCGGATACGATAAAGAATATCAACTCATTTGTCGGGTAAAATAAAGGTATTCGTATAAAAATATTTCAGAATCAAAAGAATAATTCGTTGTTCCAGAAACAATGTAATATTCCAACATTATGAAATGTATAAAGACACTGAGGACGATAGCAGGCAAGACACTGAGAGATCGCGTGAGGAACACCAGAATAAGAGAGATATGTGAGGTTGAAGATATTATAAGATGCAGCAGACAGCAAAAAAGAGACTGGTATGGCATGACCATACCAGTCCATTGTTTTGAGCGAAACATTATGATACCTTAACATTTTAAACTGTTAAATTAAATAACTTTGTTTTTTGTATCACAATTGTATTTTATTTTACGCGACAGTTGTTTCATCAACCTATGTTGACATCATTTGGTGTTGCAAATATATATTAAATGTCAAATTTTCTTGATTTTTTGAATCTTTTAAATTAAATCACATAAAGAACAAACTCGATAAATATATATATTTTTAAATTAATTCGTGTTATCTCAAAAATGTTTCACTTTTGCATAGTCAAATCAAATCAATTTATTAACTCAAAAGACATTACAAACAAAATGTTTAAGACATCTTTTAATTACAGGTAAAATATTATAAAAATACAACAAAGTACCAGGAACGCATTAGAGATGGTTCGACATTAGGAAGAGAAGATACTTTCAAAAGTCAAGAGTATTTGTCCCCTGAACGTACCTTCACTAATATAAAAGACGTCGATCTCCGAGGAGACCGCGTTCAGCAGACTAATTGCTCTTCCCACCGGTGTCACCAGAGGCAGATTGGTTCTGGTGGCTGGTTGGTAAAACAATCTGTGCTGTCGCTGTCGGAGAAATCTATCAGGGACAAAAAGACCAACACCCTCTAGCACGGCCGAGTTCTCGAAATATCCCCTGATTAATTTAAAGAAATGGGTTATGAGATGCCCATCTCTTCGAAGCTGTAAAGAATTGGTTCCGAGCATTCCTTAAAGAAATGCCGTGGGATAGAGTCACGGATAACTACCATACTCCCTCATATAGAGAAGAACCCTCCCCAGCATAACGGAATATCTCGTCTCATGAGGACTCCATATCACAGAACCACTTACACATAATGCCGTACATGACATAATTCGTCACAAAATAACCACCCCTACAAGCTCCTTGATGTAGCAGGTTGTAGGGGTGGGGTATTCCTCCTTGTATTCAATAACCAAACAACCTGTATATTGTAAAATAGTTTATTATTATTTTATTTTTATTTTAAATGAGAACAATAGAGAGTAGAATGGCTCCATTATGCACTTCCATATTAACTTTTGGTCCAGCATCTGTTTCAAATGATATTCAGGTACAAAATATAAGATACATCGCGAGTTCTAAACAGTGTTCTCAGTTCTAAACTTCGACCGTGATGGACGCAAACCGAATTTTGCTAGACTGCAAATCTAATAGGGAAACTTCGTAACTCGAAATATTCTAGTTTATTTAATATGTTCTATTCTGCGTGGAAGTTTACCCCTAGCTGTGCCGTATTAATTAAACCACGGGGGTTAGTTAAACTCGAAACCGCTTGTTATCTCGCGATTAACAATTTGGAAGTTACTGGAAATACCTTAGTTGTGTTTAAACATGCATTCGTATTCAATATAAGGATAACTTATATTTTTTATTTTGGTTTTATTTCAGTTATAATTCTATTCCATTTTACCAAAATATTTTTCAGGGAAAGACATTTTTAAACAAAAACACTTTTGAACAATATTTTTTTATCTTAATTTAAAATAGTAATAAAGTTAAAAATTGAAACGAACATGTTTCGGCACACGGAAATCCTTCATCAGTATAGTTAAATTTTATACAAACAAAATAAATGTTTATTTTTTTCATGAATATCATTTGAAGATTATACACGATATGTTCTTCTACCGACCCTTATGTATGAAAGCGAAGCATGGAACTGGCAAAAGAAGGATGAAAGTAGAATAAATGCAATAGAAATGAGATCTCTTAGACGAATGTGTGGATTCTCTGTGTATGATAGAGTGTCGAATGAAAATATAAGAAGTGAATGCGGTGCGAATGATGGTGATATGATCAAAATAATGAAAGGATCATTAAGATGATTTGGACATATGGAAAGAATGGTAAAAAAATTATATGTTAACGATGTAAATGGAACCAGAAATAGAGGAAGACCTAGGAAAACGATGCACGATCAAATAAATCAAATATTGAATGTCGGCCATGTGAGGAGTCAGAGAAATCGACGCGCGTGCATGACACGATGTATGAATGTTGAGCATGCACGCACATCGATTTCTCCGACTCCTCACGTGACCGACATTCAATATTTGATTGATTTAATTGTGCCACGTTTTCCTCAGTCTTCCTCTATTTCTAGCTCCGTTCACGTCGTTTACACATACCTTCTTCACTCATTCTCTCCATGTATCCAAACCATCTAAACGACCCTTTCATTGTTTTGTTCATAACACTTTCATTCGCACTGCATTCACTTCTTATACTTGCATTTGACACTCTATCATATACAGATTTACCACACATTCATTGTCTTAGAGATCTTATTTCTATTGCATTTATTCTACTTTCATCCTTATTTTCCCAGATCCATATAAATATGATTATATCGTCGGTTCAAAGGTAAAACTCATTAAGTGACATTTTGGTCAAAAATTAGATTTTTGCATTTTCTGTATCAGACTTGTAAATTCTACGTCAGGAATTAATCACCAAATGTATTTATTAAAGAATAACAGTTTTTCTTTAATAAATATACTTGTTGATTATTTCCTGACGTAGAATTCACAAATCTGATACAGAAAATTCAAAAATAGAATTTTTTACCAAAATGTCGCAATGAGTTTTACCTTTAAACCGACGATATTATACTTACCGCATTTCACCCCGTGTGCACTAGAATATTCTAAGTACCTGTTCAGGTACATAATCAGAGTGAGAGAGGTTATATATCTACTGGTGTATTTATCTTTCAGCGTTCGGCCTCTTTACGATAGAATTTGAATACAAATGCTAACCAGTGGCTGTGACTTCCTTTTGCACAGAATCTGCTAAACTATTTCAAAGGACACATACAATTGCATAAGTATACGCACTCTCTTTGCAGTTAAATATGGTAAGAGGCGATATCAAAAAGTAGCCATAAATATAATTTTATTATAATAAAATGTGTATGTGTTGTCCAAGTCTTAAGTGATGGTATTTACAAAATCAAAAAACTAACTAACTAACTAACCATCACGCCATTTCTCCGGAGGGGTAGGCAGAGGCGATGGATCGCCACACTGTTCTATCTTGGCATAATTCTCGCGCCTCTTCTACATTCACACATCGTGACATGCACGCTCGTCATTTATCGCATTCACACTACTTGCATATATCTTTTTAACCATTCTTACCTCATCCATTCGTTCCATATGTCCAATTTTCCGATTCCTTTCTTAATTTTATTTATCACGCATTCGCCCGCCTTACATTCCTTTCTTACATCATCATTTTGATTGATTTTTGATTTTTATTTAACCTTTCAAATAAATGCAATTTTTATAAAAAAAAAAACGGACGAACGATCCGAATTACCCAATACCTAGTTTGTTCGTAGAAACGGACTTGCATCTAAAACACGTTTTATTAATCGTAAAAAGGTCTGGATAATCATGACAGTCTGCAACATTAACGTGAATGGTGAAAATTTGTAGCAAGTAGATGAGTTCGTGTATTTAGGTAGTATGTTTACAAGTGATGGACGAGTGGAGAGGGATATTAAAAGAAGGGTTAGGGCAGGCAGCAAAGTAAATGGTTCACTTAAAGTTGTCATCGCAAACAAAAACCTATCCAAAAAAGCTAGAATGGCAGTGCACAATGTTGTTCTTCTACCGACCCTAATGAACTGGCAAAAGAAGGATGAAAGTAGAATAAATGCAGTAGAAATGAGATCTCTTAGACGAATGTGTGGATACTCTGTGTATGATAGAGTGTCGAATTAAAATATAAGATTTGAATGCGGTGCGAATGATGGTGCTATGAACAAAATAATGAAAGGATCATTATGTGGTTTGGACATATGGAAAGAATGAAGAAAGAATGGTAAAAAAATATATGTCAACGATGTAAATGGAACCAGAAATAGAGGAAGACCGAGGAAAACGTGGCACGATCAAATAAATCTAATATTGAATGTCGGCCATGTGACGGTCAGAGAAATAGACGCGCGTGCATGACACGATGAAGCGAGAGAAATATGTCAGGAAAGAAAAGTGTGGCAGTCCATTCTTTCTTTCTACCCCTTCGGGGAGACGGCGTGATGGTTAGTTAGTTAGTTTAGGTCAGGATAATAAATTTCGCGGATACCTTCGTCTACATTTCGAGAAAAAAGACGGTATGTTTGTAAGAATTTCTATTACGTGATTAGTATACAAATAAAAGATTACACTTACATCGAATACTAGAAAATACACGTTTTTGTTGGAATTGTATGATCTACCCGCAGCCTCCATTTATCTCGCATCTCCGTGGACCGCACCCTTTGATGCGCCGCCCTTCGGTCTAGAAACCGTACGCATAATGGTCGCCGCATCGCCTCGGAAGATTTGATTTGAATTTTCAAACAAAATCGCCTCTTCACATCACCCTTACACTTTATATAAAAGGTCTATAAACAGACATCACCCCAATACATTGAAGTCACACGTGTAAAATTACATTTTTTTAAAACATTTCTCCCATGCAATATAATAAAAATTCTACGGTACGGACGTTTTTTAGTTCTAGTTATGAATGTAGAGGAAGCTAGAGATGTATGTCAGGATAGAGCAGTATAGCGGTCCATCCTCTCTGCCTACCTTTTCAGCGAAACGACGTGATGGTTAGGGTGCCTGTCCACCGGAGCGGAGCTAGGTGGCGGAGCGGTGAGCGAGGTAAAAATCCACCAATAGAATTGCATAAAATCTCCGCTCCTCTTCAGTGGACAGGGATTTGCGAAATAGTTTAAAAATTCATACAAAACCGGGAAGCGGAGCGGAGAAGCGGACTCGCGGCCTAGCTATGCGTATGGAATAACACCGTCCGCATCTCCGCTCCGCTACCTAGCTCCGCGTCTATGGACGGACACAGTCCGCAACTCCGCTCCGCATTACTCCCTCGCTCCGCTCCGGTGGACAGGCACCCTTAGTTAGTTAGTTGATTAGACACATTTTCCTCATCGAGTGTCCTTCACAGTTGTCCGATGACCTTCGTGGCAGAGCGGGAATAATTATAACTGCCACCTAGAAGGTTCCTGGTTCGATTGCCGACGATGACAGTGATTCTCACACTGTCTTTGGTCTGGCGAAGAATTCATGTGACTGTTAAAATTTATAACACTGTTATAATATCACAATTTATTTTTATTCACTGAGAGTGTCGCGACAGCCTTTTTCGCCAACCGATGTTGGCATTATCAGGTGTTACAATAAATGTGTTTTAAATTTTAACAGTAATAATGTTGAAGTATCATCATAGTGTTTCGGCCAAAACAATAGAATTCATGTGACAATAAAATGGCGACAGATTAGCTATCCATCACACGTCATGAAAAACAATATAAAAGGTATACACTTTACATCGATTTTGCTCGCGCTGTAATGATATAAAGATTTATTCAACAAAATAATATTGTAATAAAAATAATTATTAACTGAATCAACGGAAGAAGTTGGTAGTGGAAGAGCAATTATCTCTCGATGGTTCCATATTTCTTTCCGCCTCTTACCTGTATCTTTGGCGTCGTTTTTCCGCTATGCTTCGTTATCATCTTCATTCGCCTCTTTCTAGTTTCCAATAGTCCTCTTCCACTCACTTTGCTCATCTTTTTAATTATTTTTTTATTATCAGATTATTAATTTTTCTAAAAATTTTGAAAGTATACAAATATACTTGTAGACGAATACTGGATTTTACCCATTTCGTGTTATCATTTTTAAGGATTAATTGTATCTCAATAGAGACGAAGATGAAAATTACAACCAATCTTAGTAGATGGCGCTAGTGTAGATTAAACTAAAAAATGTGAAGTGTATCCTAACATTATTGCATATATACATCTTCCAAAAAATTGTCAGACGTGGTGGTCTTAAGAAGGGCGGAATGGGGAATGTTGTATTACATAAAGCGTGCGCTTAACCCAACCAATGACAGGTCATAAGTCCTGTAAACGCCTCGATCACCATATTCTATTTCCAATTTGCATCTTCGTCTCTATTGAGATACAATTAATCCTTAAAAATTAATTTTTCTACTATTATTAGTAAATAATGGATAGTCGCAAGAAAATGCCACGTTGGACAATGAGACTGTTTAAGAGTTTAAGTTTGTTAAGTGAGCAATTTATATTCACTTAAAAAATCCGTTTAAGCCTCTGACTAAACCTAGTTTAAACAGTAATGTATTTGAAAATCGAACTTTATTGTTTAGGGCTTTAGTGAGTGAATATTCAAATGCCATCTATGCGTAGGAATCTCCAACTAATTTAATTAAACAAAGTGCCGACCACGGGTTCCCGAATGTCTATCGGCAGATGGCCCGAGAATGACGGATTTGATCTCTCCTTCGTCTCCTTCTTCTCCTCTGCCACCCTCGCCCCCCTCCCCCGGAGCACTTAAGCTTATTAAGAACCACTGGATTAGTACGGCGAGGACGATATTGTATTCATAGTCTGAGATAAAATGTCCCTCTGTTGGACCCGTTTAGCGGCGCTCCTCGAACTGTGAGGAAAATGATATATTGCTTATTATTAGGAAGGAGTCCAAGTCTCTCCCAGAATTACCACCTGACTAATATTATTTTTCGACGACTTTCGTAGCCGAGTGGTAAGTGCCTTGTATTATATTATATTGTATTATATTTACGTGTATCGTAGGAATGGCTCTAAATAGGGCATTATATCTCCTCTTTCTCTTGCCATTGCATTGTGGTGAAAGTTTTGTCCGACTTGTCGTTTCCATAGGCGCCGGGTGTTATAGTAACAGCACATATGGAGGCACATTATTTTTCCCTGATATATTTATTGGATTACATGTGTATTGTGATTTGTAGACAATTATGTTACAACCACTGATATATTTTACTGCCGACCGGTTATGAAACAGTATTTACATCAAAATGATCACTGAAGTAACGATGTTTAGATTTTTTTACTTTTAAATAACTAACTAACTAACCATCACGCCGTCCCTTTGAAGGGGTAGGCAGAAATAATGGACTGCCACATTTTTTCTTTACTGGCATACTTTTCCCTTTTCCGGTTTCATGTGAGTGATTGTCACACTCTCTTTGGTCTGGTGTATAATTCACGTGACAAAAAAATGGCAATAGATTAGCTACCTATCACATGTCACGAGAATCATTATGATAGCTATAATACCCCTCACATCGATTTGGCTCATGCTGTCATGATTTAAATAGCGATTCAACAAAATAATAATTTTTATTTGCTTATTTATTTAAATATGCAAAATTTTGTTTAATATAACTTTATATGTATATGTAATAATATGTATGAGAAATATGTCAGGAAAGTAAAGTGTGGCAGTCCATTCTACCTACCTACCCCTTCGGAGAGACGGCGTGATGGTTAGTTAGTTAGTTAAATATTCCCTCTTATAGTACACCATTGTTCTAATTTGAATAATACATTTTTAAAATAACGAATTCGAACGAATCCCGACTCTTTTTTATTATTCGAACTCAATTTTGTTTCACTTTTCGTTCCTTTTTTCAATTCAAATCCGGCGAAAAGCTCCGATAAATTGCCCTTAATAGATGCGTATTTGTCAACTGGCGGGCGCAGATATTAACGAGAGAGGACATTAGGAGGAAGGAGGTATACCCCGAACAGGGAACAGAGGGAAGGCCCCCATTGGATATTCATTATGCCTTCCATTTTTTAAATTTGATTTTCTTACGACACCACCACTCAGACACACTCAGGCAAATTGGTTCGACGTTCGAAATGACGCTTTGAGGCCCGGTTTTATTTCAATAAATATAAAATCTTTTAACTAACTAACCATTACGCCGTCTCCCCGAAGGGGTTGGCAGAAAAAATCGACTGCCACACTTTTCTATCCCGACATATTTCTCTCGTATCGTATATTCATCTCGCTCGTGTCATGCACGCGCGTCGATTTCTCTAACTCCTCATGTGGCCGACATTAAATATTTCATTTATTTTAATCGTGCCGCGTTTTCCTCGGTCTTCCTCTATTTCTAGTTCCATTTACATAGTTAAATATACTTTTTTACCATTATTTCTTCATTCATTATTTCCATGTGTCCAAACCATCTTAACCCTCTCTTCCCTATGATGTGTATCTTCTACACGTTGCTTCTAAAAACCATCAATATCTCTATAAATATAATAAATACAAGGTTAAGTTTTTAGGTATTCCTCCGTAATATATTTACGCATTGATTTTAAAAAATAATATTAATAATAATCAGAATTTATCGGATACATCGGAGGTATTTTGTGAAAATCGAAAACAAATTCGCGTATAAACAGCGATTTGAGTGCGTCACACCATATTCGCATCTCACTCTTGCTTATGTTCTAGCTCAATGTTCTCACTCTCGCCGTTCCGCCGCGCCGGCAGTTGCTTTCGGGCTTGCAACCAGAGCGGACCTATGCCTGTTCCGTGAGCGTTGCCAGATGTTTTTTTTTAATGTTTTTAGCAATTTAATCTTAATTATTATAATTTTTTACTTCAATTATAATTATATAAGGGGACTATGAAGAATGTTCCTATTTTTCCGATTTAAAATCGCTCATTTTTTAACGCGTACTGACTACCCTACACCGGAACGCACGTTTTAATTTTAGCACCGTAAGGGAAAGGTTAATGATCATTTCATTATTTTGTTCATAACATCATCATTCGCACCGCAATGACTTCTTATATTTTCATTCGATACTCTATTATACACAAAGTATCCACACATTCGTCTAAGAGATCTCATTTCTACTGAATTTATTCTACTTGCATCCTTATTTTGCCAGTTCCATGCTTTACTTCCATACATAAGGCTCGGTACAAGAACACCGTGTGCACTGCCATTTTACCTTTTTTGGATAGGTTTTTGTTTGCAATGACAACTTTATTTATTTATTTATTTGACATGTTATAACAATAATTTGCCAAAAACAGATCATGGACTTAGTTGTCACACTAGGCATGGCCTATATCGTGACAACTACATAAAATAAGATGTTAGAAGCATTTTTAGTAGTATTAGCATTGTTAGTAGTAGCTTTAGTAGCATTGTTAGTAGTAGCTTTAAGTGCACCATTTATTTGGCGTCGGTTCCTAGAGGGTTAATACATTTCAGGAGGCGAGAAAAGCGTCGCAAATCTTAGTCTAAGGTTAAAATTTCCGAATTCATATCAATGGGAATATTGGTTCTGGGTGACATCCCTTCTATATTCCCACATGAAGGCCCCTATTTATATTCACGCCCGCTCACCAAACTGTGAAATGTCCCTATTTTCGACGAGCCCTTATTTTCGTCACCGCCTCATTCCCCATATGATTCGTCTGATGTAAAGCTTCGCCATCTTCTGGCTACGTACTTGGAAGGCAATTTTATTTGTGAATAAAATGTCGGAACAATCTGGGAATAAACACCGCGCGATGTATTTTGTGAATTGGAAAATAATATTATCATTATATCAGCCTTCCTCTTCGGGGAAACGGCATGTAGGTTTATAAAACTAACTATCTAAAAAACCATCACGCCGTCTCTCCGAAGGGGTAGGCAGAAAGAATGGACTGCCACACTTTTCTTTCCTGACATATTTCTCTCGCTTCCTCAACATTCATACATCGTGTCATGCACGCGCGTCGATTTCTCTGACTCCTCAAGTAGCCGACATTCAATATTTGATTAATTGATCGTGCCACGTTTTTCTCTGTCTTCCTCTATTTCTGGTTCCATTTACATCGTTAACATATTATTTTTTACCATTTTTTCATCATTTATTCTTTCCATATGTCCAAACCATTTTAATGATTCTTTCCTTTTTTTATAATTTATGAAAATGATATTTTTCGCCTTCCTTAGGCATTATAAAATGCCAAATGTACATTTGATAATGCCATCTTCTTCTTCAGCTATTTTCGTCCACTCCTGGACTAAGTCCTCTTCCATTCGCTTCCACATCACTCTGTCTTGCGCAGACTGCATCCAGGTTATTCCGACATGTCTATTCAGATCATACTTCCACCGCAGTTGCGGTCGCCCTGCACTTCTTTTTCCCGTCCACGGTCTCCAAATCATCTTTGGCCATTTTTCATCCGAGCATCTGACTACGTGACCTGCCCATTGCCATTTTAGAGTCGCTACCCGGTGAGATAATCCGAAATAGATAAACGGAGACTAGAGGCTTTTGAGATGTGGTCCTATAGAAGACTATTAGGAATTTCCTGGAGAGACCACATTACAAATGAGGAGGTTCTCTAAAGAATCGAATGAGGAAAGCATCTGCTCAGGACCTCATCCGAAAGGCGTGGAAGATGGATCGGCCATGTAATACGACAAGAAGGCCTCTTGCATGCCATAATGGAGGGTATGACCGAGGGTACAAACTCTGAGAGTACCTGGAGGACCTGTTGGTAGACGTGCGTTGCTCATCATATGCAGATTTCAAAAGAGCCGCACAAGACAGGGAAGAATGGAAGAGAAGATTAGAGGAAATTGCTGCAAACCATTCCCAGGATAGAAACTGGAGAGAGAAACCCGGTGGATGATGTCAGTATAATGAAAGGCAAAACATGTCGTTCCCATAAATTATAATAATACTTCTAGAAAATAGACGTTTTCATTCGTAATAATTATAAAACATATAACTAGTTTACGAAACTAGAGACAAAACAATGAAAACGTTTTTACTGTTTAATGTACCTTAACGTACAAAGAGTTCTAGCTAATACAAATCATATACAGTCTGCTAGCTGCAGTAAAAGGATTTCATATTTAAATTTCGAATAAGCTAAGATTTCCCGCGCTCTGTTTGCCGCCTTTTTTGAAAATGGAAACCGCGCAAATGCGCATTGTGGTCGATGCACTTTCGCTGGATCCCTCGCCTACTTATCATGTGCATGGAACAGGCCTGAACAACACAGCAATTCTGCATTCCTCGAGGATTTCTTGCAAAATGCACAAATGCTGTATCACAATACAATATTTATATGCAATGTGTATACAGAGTTAGCCTGAAAGAAATGCAAGAGCGAAACGTGGAATTAAGGAGTGGAACGCTACCCTTTAGTCAATTGCATTGAATACAATGTAAGTGAATTAAAGGTTAGTACAACTTAGTTAATGGTGCTTTAAAAGTAGCCGTCCTAAACGAAAGGTAAGATTGCTGAGCATTGCAACATTCTTATGTTCATACAACAACAACAACAAACAATCACGCCATTTACCTGTAGTTACGTGTAACAAAGTGAATGGAGATTTAAAAATAGTTATTGAAAACAATAATTTATCAATGAAAGCGAAAATGGCCGTTCACAGTGGAGTTCTGGTCCCAACTCTTATGTATGGAAGCGAAGGCGAACTGGCTGAAGAAATATGAGGGTAGAATAAATGCGGTAGAGATGGGGTCCCTAAGACGTATGTGTGGTAGAACGATGCACGGCAGAATCTCAAATGCTGATATTAGAAAGGAATGTAGAGCGAAAAAATGTATTATGAACAAAATTATGAAAGGATCGCTGCGATGGTTCGGACATATCGCCTCTTTGCAAGAATAACATGTTATCTCGAAAATTTGAAAAATAAAACAAGATATCCGTCTGAAAGAGCCAACTTGTATACCAGACAACACAATATACCACTGCTGCGCTGTCTCCTTCCCTCATAAATTCTCTGTTTTTCACTTAGAAAATAATGGTTAACACGGCGGATTTGATTTTCGAATTGTCACGTTATTCTTGCAAAGAGGCGATATGTAGCGTATGGGTGAAGAAAGAATGGTTAAAAAGTATACGTTAACGATGTAAATGGAGTACGGAGTCGGGGTAGACCGAGGAAAACATGGCATGACCAAATTAATCAAGTTTTAAAGGTTGGTCATGTTAGAAGTCGAAAGATTCGACGTGCGTGTATGACTCGTTGTATGAATGTGAAGGAATCTAGAGAGGTGTGTCAGGATAGAATAGTGTGGCGGTCCGTTATCTTTGCCTACCCCTGCGGAGAAACGACGTGATGGTTTATTTGTTTGTTTTTAAATCATAAAAAATGACATTATGGAATTCCACAATGTTTTAAAATAATTTATATTATTTTCATAAAATTCAGTCTGGGTACTTTAGTGTATCCCTCGTACAATGAGGCCGCACCGTCGCGCGTGTTTTCCAGCACACTCTGCCCTATGTCCGCCAGTAAAATAATGAGACAACGGCGCCCATTGTTCTGTCAATTTTAATATTATATCACTTAACCGGCAAACCTTATATCGGCTATATTATTCCTCTGTACGAGAAAAAGTTTTATTTTATTTTATTTTTTATTATGCATTCTGCGTCTTTTGTCGCTTATAACGCCACGATTATTTTGTGTGCTATGTATCAGATCAGTTTTTTTAAGGCATTCAATTTTATCTTCTTTTTTAAACTTAAAGCCGTGCCACACTGTTTTAAACAAGCTCTCCACATCGGTCTCCACAGGCGGTTTAAAACTGTGTAGACACTTGTTTGAAACTAATATTCGTTTGACCTTCAACAAACTTTGTGGACGGACGCGCATAGTATGCGTGTGGATCCACCGTTTAATCACGCATTCCACATGTGGAGAGCTTGTTTACAACAGTATGTGGACGCTACACCAACCGTGGGCTTCACAGCTCTCCACCAAGGTCACCCCTGTGGAGAGCTTGTTTCAAACAGTGTGGCACGGCCTTTACACTTACACGTACACTTAAGAGAAGGAGGTTCCCACCACATACCCGAGTCTGTTATAGGGCGCAGCGTCGCCCTTTCGTCAGCCTCTCTCTTGCACTTTTAGGCCTGTTCCCCGTCCATCCGGGACTAACATTTAATATATACAAATCGCAAGAGTGTGCCAGGCCGCCTCTATCCTTCACTATCCTGGCACACCTCTCTAGCTTCCTCCACATTCATACAGCGAGTCATACACGCACGTCGATTCTTCCGACTTCTAACATGACTAACCTTTAAAATTTTATTAATTTGGTCATGCCATGTTTTCCTCGGTCTGCCTCGACTCAGTACTCCATTAATATCATTAACGTATACTTTTTTAACCATTCTATCTCCATCCGAACCAATGCAGCGATCTTTAATAAATTTGTTCATAATACCTTCTTCCGCTCTACATTCCTTTCTTATATCAGCATTTGAGATTCTGTCGTACATCGTTCTAACACACATACGTCTTAGGGACTTCATCTCAACCGCATTTTTTCTGCTCTCATCCTTCTTCTGCCAGTTCCACGCTTCAGAACTCCATTATGAACAACCGTTTTCGCTTTTATTGATAAATTATTGTTTCCAATAACTATGTTTAAACCTCCATTAACTTTGTTACCCGCACCAACCCTTCTTTCGACGTCACTATTCGTTTGGCCATCCGCTGTAAACATGCTACCTAAATACACAAATTCACTCACCTGCTCCAACTTCATTTCCATAAATTATTATAAAACTTCTAGAAAACAGACGTTTACATTCGTATTAATTATCCATGAAATATTTTTATGTAAATGGCCTACTGCTATTCCGATAGCAACATCTAATTTATGTCCATACTTGCCTTACTTATTCACAAAGCCGAGGCTAGCAGAGTGCCCCAATAGCAATAATCGTCGGCAGAAGTTGCCAGGGCTTGTATTATGTCGGGACACAAACAATAATGGTACCTACACAGCGCACGGCCCCCATAAGCGGGGGAATATTTCATTGATCTGGCAGTAAAACTGCGGCCTAGTGATGTCTCAGGGACCAGCCAATGCTCGGTGCCAAGAACCAGTGCAACCTAATTGTATCTTACGTATTCCATATCTGCAAAACACTTCTGACACACATTTTGTTTTGCGCCAGCGAGATTGTTTGCTGTCTCTAGGGAGAGAATTGATAGACGATAAAAAATATTAATTAAGGGTACACTTACTATATGGATGCGAAACCTGGACTCTGAAAGTGAATGTAATGAACCGGTTAGAAGCGTTCGAAATGTGGATATACCGCAGAATGCTCCGTATACCGTGGATCGATAGGGTCAGTAATGCAGACGTACTACAGAGAGCCAGACCCAATAGAGAGCTGTTGTCGAGAGTGAAAGTTAGAATGATCTCATATTAGGGTCATGTGCTAAGGGGAGAAAAATACCACCTCCTTCGACTGATATTAATGGGTAAAGTGGAGGGACGTCAGGGAGTTGGTAGAATGCAGTTGTCCTGGCTGCGGAACATCAAAGAGTGGACAGGAATAACAAGAGTTCAGAACCTGTTCCAAGTGGCGCAGGATACAAATGCCTGCAGTGATCGCCAACGTTGCAGGGACCCTTCACGGCAGCGAAAGAATAAGTGTTAACTTCGTGATGTTAACATTAAGCGAAATTTCAAAGAAGAGAGTTTTAGTGTTAAACCTTATGTATGGAAGTGAAACTTGCAGTTAGCAAAAGAAGGATGAAAGTAGGATTAATGCCGTAGAAATGAGATCACTTAATGAGATCACTAATAATTATAATAAGTTCTCCTGTATTGAATCGATTTGTCTTTTGAATGAGGTGGCAAAGGATAGAGACTCTTTTTGGATGTAATTACAGCTAATTCGTGAATACCCTTACAGTAAGAGCAACAAACAGATAACTGGGATTTTTCTATTCACATAGTTATATGTATATTTACTTCGATGCTATTTTTTTTCGCCCTTTACATCGATTTGGCTCGCGCTGTAATGATGTTTTTCAACAAAATGTAAGACAGACGAGTGCATCATCTGGTACCGGTGGGAAGAGCAATTAGTCTGCTGAACGCGGTCTCCTTTGAGATCTACGTCTTTCATATTAGTAAAAGTACGTTCAGGGGACAAATACTCTCGACTTAGAAAGTATCTTGTCTTCCTAATGTCGAACCATCTCTAATGCGTTCCTGCTATTATTTTGTATGTGTATAATATTTTATCTGTACTCAATAGATGCCTTAAACATTTATGCAGTTTGTAATTTCTTTTGAGTAAATAAACTGATTTGATTGATTGATAACTAAAATGACAAACTGATCTCTGAGGTGGTTTATACATATGGAACGAATGGACGAGAGAAGAATGGTAAAAATGAAAAGAAAAAAATAACGTGGAAGACCAAGGAAAGCAGGGCATGATCAAATTACTCGAATATAAAAGGGCGACCACATTCGAACTCGAAAAAATCGACGAGAGTGCATGTTACGATATATGAATGTATAGGAAGCTCGAAAGTAAGTCTAGACAGCGCAGTATGGCGGTCCATCTTCTCTGCCTAACCTGAAACGACATGATGGTTTTTCATTTTTTTTTAAATATTTTTTACAATACTGTATATTGACGACCTTCGTAGCAACAGCTATGATTGCCACATCAAAGGTCCCGGTTCCGATTTCCGAGGATGACAGTGTGATTCTCATTTATTCTTCATTATGAATTCCACAGTGTTAACACCTTAATTCTTTAAAAAGTTTTTATATCTATTATTTTATCGATGGATTAGTGTTTACCTTTCAAAGAATAACGCAAATTTGATCTTGTAAATAATTGAATAAGGAAAAATCACAGATGATTCCAATTTAAATTTAGAATTATTGATTTTTTTTTAAACAACATAGAATGTATATTCCTGACCGCATATTAAGATCACTTTACTTTTCAATGTTACATATGGATTGTATCGCGATGATTGAATCGTAGGTAGGTCCAAAAGTTTACAGTCGAATGGTACTAAAGATATAATGGAATCATATATTGTCTGTATTGTCTGTAGATGCTTATTGGTGGCGATGAGGTTCGCAACCCATCACACCGCGTCTCTCGCGTTGGCGAAAAGAGAAGAATGGAGTGCAGCATCGATTAAAGTGTCTCTTTCTGTGTTTCTGTGTTCTTTCTGTCTACCCTTTCGGGGAAACGGCGCACAGTGGTCCGGATTTGGGAAACAGTGGACTTAGGAACCAAAGTCATTATTTCGATTTGAAAAAAATTGCTTGCTGTAGAAAATCTAATTTGTAACAATATTTGTCATGTTCAACTTTTCGTTATTTGGAGCTTAACATGGTTTAAAAAAATACAAACGAAAAAAATGTATGGAGAAAATTGAATTATATTTTTTTCTCAATATATTTTAAATTGCTAGCAATGAAACTTTTTGTATATTAACGTATGTAATTAGTACTTTATGTCTATATTTTTTTCTTTCCAATATACTTGCAAACTTTAAAAAAATATATTTTTATTTCACAACACAACAAATGTTTCTGCCAGAAGATTTGGTTGGGTGGTTATGATGCACAATTATTTCTTTATTACAAATAAGAAAACCAAAATTGCCTATCACCTCCAGTTTTTTAAATATTCTCCAAAAACTGCATTTTAAAGTATGAAAACCCATGCTTACAAATATAATGTTATTATAATGGAGTGCTACATAATAATTTATTTTATGAATGAGTCGTTACTGCAGTTTTTAAGAATTATACGAAACAAATAAATAATTATTAACACCTTCTTTATGGTAATAATTCACCGTTATGACTTACTTGATGAATCATTAAAGGAATTTCCTGCACTTTCTGAGAATTATATGGAACAAATAATATACAAAAATACTATTTTTACCTGTTTCGTGGTAATGGTAGCGCGGCTTATTTGATGAATCATTATGGCAATTTCCTGCAGTTGCTAAGGATTGTATGCAACAAATATAAAAATAGACTCATGAATACCCGTTTAATTGTAATGGTACCTTAATGACTCATTTTATGTATCACCATATCAATTCACCTACTTCTTTTCGTATATAAAACACGCAAGAGCGCATTTTTGTGTTACTAGCTACTGAATTTTTGAAGAAGCAACATACCTTGAACTTGACCGCGACCAGAAAAGGGCCTGAAAATCATGACTCGATTTGGCACTCATATGGACATTTACACATTTCTACGAGAAGGAGACCTCAAGGACTACAAGCGACTCCACCGAGCAATTTTGAACTCCATTTCGCTTGAAATCTCACCAGAAGATTCTGAAGTGATATTGAAATTTGCAAGATATCTCACTGTCAACTTGAAGAGCAGATGGACCGCGGCCCACAGAATTCAAAACAAATTTATAAATAAGCATTTGAACTGGTTGAAAGCAAGAATCCAGTGGCCTTCCTGCAATTCCGTAAATCTCGCCGAGATTTTTAAAGAAACCGAAAATATTGCAGAAACCGAATATTTAGAGCAAGAGGATCAATATTTAGCGGAATCTAATGAAATCATCATAGCATCTACATCTATGGCCACTAAAGATATGGGCACTTCTACAGAAGTTCAAACAAGAAAACCATTTGCAGACCTGGGAACAAGCAGAAGAAAAGGCGGTCGGGTACATTGAGTGACTATTCGGAAGAGAAGTTAGCTTTTGCTTTGGTCACTAGGCTAAAATCGAATGGAAAAGAGATCCTTGCTCGCATTATTGATCACCTCTTGAAGAATCCTGACAAAGCCCCAGATGTCAAATCGCATTTATTCGATAAGGAAAAGAAGAAAACAAATCAGGAAAACCAAGCTTTGGCTCTTACTACTTCATTAGATCTGTCAAAGTGGAAATATCTGACGTTAAGGGCTGCAATGTCAGATTGGAAGAATTCTCTGCAGCTTCCTTCCTACCACAAATTATTCGAAGCTAAGAAGAGGTGCTATCCGGATGCCAAAGACGTTAAAATATCTGAACACGGAGCAAAAGTGAACTTGCAAGCACTTTTGGATTTGACTATTCAGAAGATCCTGCAAATTGTGGGAGACAAACTAGGTATTTCGAGTGGGAATCTGAAGCTAACAAGCAAATGGGGATTTGACGGATCTTCAACACAAAGCAATTATAGGCAGAAGAGTGAACTGACAGAATTTGACGAGTCTTCGGTGTTCATGACGAGCCTTGTTCCTTTGAAGTTGGAGTCGAACAATGTGGTCATTTGGGAAAATCCAAAGCCATCTTCGACGTTTTACTGTAGGCCTGTCAAATTCCAGTTCGCAAAAGAAACCATTGACTTTGTCAACCAAGAAAATGCGGCAATGAAGGAAGAAATACGTAATTTGGTTGCATCAAAATGCGGTAATTACGAAATTACTCATGAGCTGCACATGACAATGATAGATGGCAAAGTAGCTACTATTATTACAGATACTCCATCCGCAGCAATTTTATATTATTTATTCCATATAATTCTCAGAAAGTGCAGGAAATTTCTTTAATGATTCATCAAGTAAGTCATAACGGTGAATTATTACCATAAAGAAGGTGTTAATAATTATTTATTTGTTTCGTATAATTCTTAAAAACTGCAGTAACGACTCATTCATAAAATAAATTATTATGTAGCACTCCATTATAATAACATTAAATTTGTAAGCATGGGTTTTCATACTTTAAAATGCAGTTTTTGGAGAATATTTAAAAAACTGGAGGTGATAGGCAATTTTGGTTTTCTTATTTGTAATAAAGAAATAATTGTGCATCATAACCACCCAACCAAATCTTCTGGCAGAAACATTTGTTGTGTTGTGAAATAAAAATATATTTTTTTAAAGTTTGCAAGTATATTGGAAAGAAAAAAATATGGACATAAAGTACTAATTACATACGTTAATATACAAAAAGTTTCATTGCTAGCAATTTAAAATATATTGAGAAAAAAATATAATTCAATTTTCTCCATACATTTTTTTCGTTTGTATTTTTTTAAACCATGTTAAGCTCCAAATAACGAAAAGTTGAACATGACAAATATTGTTACAAATTAGATTTTCTACAGCAAGCAATTTTTTTCAAATCGAAATAATGACTTTGGTTCCTAAGTCCACTGTTTCCCAAATCCGGACCACTGTGCGGCGTGATGGTTAGTTAGTTAGTTAGTATTATGAATAGTCTATGTATTAACATTTTAACCTAAAATCTAAAACAAATCATATAATACAATGATATAAAATAAAATAAAAATATTTTAACACATAATGTTCATTTTAGATGGTGCACTTGTTGACATGGACGATCCGGACTATTGTGTTTATTTTATTTTGGTTACACGCGTCCACCTTTTTTTTAAGCTGCAATTTGGCATTTAAAGCAATCAAACACCAGCAAGAACTTTAAAATAATATTGAAGAAATTATTCAAATTGTCATTGGAACAAATGAAAATTTTATTTTTACACCTGTCAACATTCTTTATACAAACGAAAAACTTGTATCATTTTAACATCAAAACCGTATAAACGTTAATACGTAATCGCTCGTAATCGAGTACGTGTCACAATTAACTATTTTAAAGTGCGGCAACAATCAAATTGGCCAAAACAATTCACTTAAACACGAAATATCTCCAAATTTACGGGAGAACCACACGAACCAAACCAAATTTTCAAAATCAGCACCATTTTTTTTAATTGTATATTTATTTATAATCCACTGATGTTTGTGTCTTCAACCGTTTTCGGCAGCGAATCACTTTAATGTTTTCGTTTGTTAAGTTTTATTTCTTTTAAATAAAAAATCTACTTCAATAGAAAGAATATTTGGAAGAGATAGAATCCTTTGGCTGATAATCACGGGAAAGATAGATGGACGGCGGGGAGTTGGCAGAAGACAGTTGTCCTGGCTGCTTAATATAAGGGATTGGACAGAAATGATTAAGAGTAGAAAACCTGTTCCCAGTAGCCCAAAACAGAGATGATTTCGCTGCAGTGATCGCCAACGTTTAGGGGACCTGGAACGGTACCAGAAGTAGGAAATTAAAATTGGAATTTTAACCGTGATCAACTTATTGAATGCTAAGGCATTCCATAGTTTTATATATGACTATGGAATATGATATATGATGATAATATAAAAAATTTAAAAATTTGTTATGTATAAAAACAATCATTTGAAAAGACATAATTTGTATATAAATAATGTTTTTTCAAATGTATGTTTTTTTTTATATTACAATGTTTTTATATTTTGTTTATATTATTATTATTTAATATTATTTATTAGATCTTACTGTTAAAAAAATAATTTTTAGTACCTTCTTATAACAAATAGCACAGGTTAATTTATGAATTTGAATTATTGTATCGAATTTTAAATGCGTTTTTTATTGGTCTTTATTTGTTTATTTTTTATCATATTTTTACACCTGAAGATGGAGGTATCCTCCGAAACATGTCGTGTTTTTTTAAATATTTTTTTATTAAATAGTGGATTAAACAATGTTTTTTATGAAATTTAATTGCATCTCAATAGAGGCGAAGATGCAAACTGGAAACTGAATATGGTTGATCAAGGTGTTTACAGGACTTATGACCTGTCATTGGTTGGGTTAAGCGCACGCTTTATGTAATTACAACATTCCCCATTCCACCTATTTCTTTATGACCATGTAAAACAAAATTTTGGAGGTTGTATATATGTTACAAATCTATGCTTAACTTCACATGTCAGTTTCAACATGCCATCTATGTAGATTTTGATTACATATGTTAATCTTTTTAAGATTAATCTATATAACCCACACACTAACGCCATCTATGGAGATTAATTTTTAGCATTTAGTTTACTTTATTAACACAATGTGAAGGCTATCGCCATTAGCGCATTGTTAGAAGCCGCCTGGAGATGTCACTCCTATCTATATGCCAAAGAATTAACCAGAATGATTACAATATTTTTTGTGAATGTATACTTATACTTGTATACGAATACTGGATTTCACCCATGAATTAATCACCCACCGTGGGTGAAATCCAGTATTCGTATACAAGTATAAGTATACATTCACAAAAAATGAAGTTTTTTTAATTTCCTAAGTATGTAGCCGTGATCATTTGTATCTTCCTTCGTATTCTTTCTTCTATTTCGAAGTCGGTTGAAAATAAACGAAAACCATGAAATTGTTTGGGGAATAATGACCGTTTTTACAATAAATCGGTTCGCGTCCCAGCGGTCAAAGTTGACGGGGAATGCGATGAAGACATCAAAAAATCAACGGGCGATCAAAATGGCACGTAATACACCGTTCAAGTATATCATTATCCAATAACACGCATCATTGGAGGGGCATCGCTAGGGCTGGGCGGGCTAATAGAGGTATCGGTGGGAATATTCTAATTGGTATCGAAAGGCAAATTAAAAAAATGCAAATCATCAAAATACGTGCCCAAATACCAGTTCTATTATCACACAATAAACGTTGTATCACATTTATTTGGATAATAATACTTCGTTCCTTTATTTTTATATTCTGTAGAATCTTCTGACCCATTTAGAATAATCAGTCATGGAGAAAGAGATCTATACCAGGATACCAGCGTCCTTAAGTTCATACAAATCAAAACTTTTTTTTATATTGAGTGACATGTTTCCCCTTGTAAAGGCATTTACAACTTTTAATAATGTTTTCATTTATATGATTTATTTAATGTGAAGTTTTACATTATTGATGAAATAAAATAAGTAGTAAAGTTTTTTTAAATTAACAGATTACGTCGGCAACCTAATTTAGAGATATTAATTTTTTAATATAAATGCTTAAAGTTGTCATCGCAAACAAAAGCCTATCCAAAAAAGCTAAGATGGCAGTGCACAATGGTGTTCTTGTGCCGACCCTTATGTATGGAAGTGAAGCATGGAACTGGCAAAAGAAGGATGAAAGTAGAATAAATGCAGTAGAAATGAGATCTCTAAGACGAATTTGTGGCAAATCTGTTTATGATAGAGTGACAAATGCAAGTATAAGAAGTGAATGTGGTGCGAATGAAAGTGTTATGAACAAAATAAGGAAAGGGTCATTAAGATGGTTTGGACACATGGAAAGAATGAGTGAAGACAGAATGGTAAAGAAGGTATATGTAAACGGCCTGAACGGAGCTAGAAATAGAGGAAGGCCGAGGAAAACGTGGCACGATCAAATCAATCAAATATTGAATGTCGGTCACGTGAGAAGTCGGAAAAATCGACGTGCGTGCATGACAAGATGTATGAATGTAGAGGACCGGAGACGTATGTCAGGACAGAATAGTGTGGCGTTCCATTCTTTCTGCCTACCCCTCCGGGGAGACGGCGTGATGGTGAGTTAGTTAGTTAGTTAATATAAATGCTATCTGTCTCCGACCGCTTCTCCTTCTCTATTTTTATCCATCTCCTTCTCTCTCCTTCTACTTTCTTCTCTCTGACTCTCTCACCCTCTCTTTCTCACCTCTCTCCATATTCATATCCATATGTTCTCTATGGCAATTACAATTCCTCTCTCTCTCTCCCCTTCCTCTCTCTCTCTCTCCTCCTCCCCCTCTTCCTCTCCCCCCTCCCCCTCTCCCTCTCGTATTTTTTTTAAGTGTGCGTATCGTATATACGGATTTGATTAATCCGTAATGTGTTATTAAAATGAAAAGTATGGTTTACATTGCTATGTTTGAGTATCGTTATGATCGAGTATCGTTAAGATTGAGTATCGATTAAGCCCATGCCGGCTACGGGGCGTGATGCGGCGTCTGCCATTTCGATTTCCACGCCACGGCAATAAAACCTTAATTATAATACCATAAAACCACTTTTATACCCATCCAATTCGCCATAATCTACGGACCGATCCGTGATCGTATCCAAGGGTCTTTATCGACAGATTTCACAACATTATTGGTTTACTTATCTTCACGTCCCTCCTAATAACTTCCTTTGATTGACTGGAAAATTATACGGATTTTTAACCATAATTTCGTATAAGGTTTGGGCTTTCATCATATGTAAAAGTAATATACTTAGGAAATTGATAATAACTTTGTTCAATCCACAAAATAATTTAAAAACACGATTTGTTTCGGAGGATACCTCCATCTTCAGGTGTAAAAATATATTAACCATTCTTCCCTCAACCATTCGTTCCATATGTCCAAACCATCTTAGTGACCCTTTCTTAATTTTATTTATCACGCATTCATCCGCCATACATTCATTTCTTACTTCATCATTAGATATTTTATCATACATTGTTTTTCCACACATTATTCTTATTGAAAAAACGGTGGATACGTGGAACATAAATTAAATAGACAATATATGCACCATCTAAAAAGAACATTGTGTTAAATAATATTTTTTTATTTTTTTTATTTTATATAATCGTATTTTATATTATTTGTTTTAGATTTATTTTGTTGATGTTGGACGATCGAAGTGTGCGCGGGAGATGCCTATTGGTGGCGATGAGGTTCGCAACCCATCACACCGCGTCTCCCGCAGGGCGAAAAGAGAACGATGAAGTGCCGCATCGGTTAAAGTGTGACAGTCCATTCTTTCTGCCTACCCTTTCGGAGAGACGGCGTGATGGTTAGTAAGTTTTTTTTCTTAGTGATTCTACGGTATTTTTCCTACTTTTATCCTTCTTCTGCCAAGCTTCACTTCCATATATAATGGTCGGCACTAGAACTCCATTGTTTTTAGTTTTATTAAAGTTGATATATTCATTGCAGCTATTTTGAATTCCTTACCCGAAATAATAACGTTCGAAACAATATGCTGAACTACAGAAAATGTAGTTAAAATACAACAGACGACATATCTATTGCTTACATGTTGTGTTTCAAATGACCCGATGCTGGACTCGTGCGCCTTGGACTCGAGTGCGATAGACCTGGTACAATCGTAGCAGTACCGACTATAACAAACAACTTACCGGCCATGTTCAAAGGCAGTAAAACTTAATCCGTCTTTCACGATTCGCAAATAAACTTATATACCACGCCAGAGGTTTCCAAAACTTTACTCGTCTTGTGGTTGTGACGCGATTATGTGTGTGATATTAGGATGTAATAATGGTTTAATTGGGTTAATATATGATTCAATAATTCGGTTCCTATTTGGCAAAAGGTCCCAACTGCTTTTTTATGAATTTTACAGGAGAGCAAAAATAAGGGTTTTACATTATTTTGATTATTTATAAAAATTGTATTTTTGTTCCAAATTGTTTATTTCAAATGTCGATTTACGTAGCATAACGTTATCTAAAAGATATATCAGTAACTAAATTAAAAAAATAAGTATATATATTATATATAAAAAAAATAGGGGTTGAATGCAATTGTACATAAAAAAAATTCATAAAAAAGTACAGCTCTAACGTTTCGTCAAAACATAAAGTGTGCAAAAATAATACTGATGGTATATTTAACTCAATTTCTAAAAAAACGCATCTGGGACCTTTTGCCAAATAAGTACCGAATTAATCTGATAGTTGGTAAAATTTCTTCGAAGCTACATTTTTTTAAATTTCAACTTGGAATTAATAAAACACTTTGTTTTAAAATATTCGTTAAAGGGGGTTAATTTTAACTGTTTCTAGAATAATAATTTCAAAAACCATTTTAAATGTTTCATCCTTTCTACACTTATTTTTCTGTTTACACTGCTACAAATAACTTTTAACGATTTAATTGAGCGTTATGGCAAATAATATGGATTTACATTTTTAATTTTTAAAGAGAATTTTTAATGCTTTTTTGTCGACTTTGTCTTAGACAGGATAAAAATGTCATTCACATCAAAATATACAATTTCATTCTAATTAATTATGAAACGATTGGCCCCAAATAGTGTCAAATGCCGTCCTCTGAACCAAACCTCTAAAAAAACACCCTACACAATTTGAAGAATAAGATCTTATTTCTACGGTATTGATTAGTCATTTGTACAGTTTCTAGTTTCACTTTCATACGTTATGGCGTCAGATGTTATTTTAAATTCGTTTCTATTTAATTTCTGCTCCATTCGGGCGTGGAGTCTGTTACCAGTACCGAGATGAATTAATTTTCCATTATAGTTTAACCATCGTCGGGAAATCTCGGCATCTTTAGCTCTCCGCAATAGAGTCATCAATACTTCACCATTGCGGGATTTATGGCGCAAGATTACACCCAACGGACTCGCAGACTCCAGACTACAGACTCCAGTCTCGTCATTGGGAAAACGACCTTTAATCACATGACTGGTCCCTCACTTTATACTATCACGATAAGCGCGACCCTCAGATGTATGCAGGTGTTCATTTTATATTTGAAGTACGTGATGGGGTTCTAGTGCACCCTTATATATGGAAGTGAAACTTGGAGCTGGCAAACAAACGATGATAATATGATAAAAGTCGCAGTAATTCGATCACTATGTTTGTATTATAGTAACAAGGAGATTGATAGGAGAATACAGCTCAGTTTGTCTGCATTTGGAAGGTTGGGCAACATCTTCAAGTCCGACATGCCACAAAATTTAAATACAAAAGTGCTGGACCAGTGTGTGTTACCTGTGATGACCTATGGATGCGAGACATTGACGTTAACTAAAGAAGCAATGCACGTAATCAAAGTTATGTAACGGGCCATGGAAAGACCAGTGTTGGGTATCTCGCTTAGAGATCATATACCCAACGTGGAGATTAGAAGACGCACCAGGGTCACCGATGTAGGGATATGCATGGCGAGGATCAAGTGGCGGTGGACTGGTCATGTGTGTCGACGTGATGATGGCATATAGAGCCAGAGGGTTACTGAAAGGAGGCCAACGTTGGACCGGATAAGTGTCAGGAGACGGCCCACCAGGTGGAGCGATGATATTGTGCGGACGGTGGGAAGGGCCTGGAGAACACTAGCGAGAGAGCGTGAGACATGGCGTGGGGCGTGGGGCTGGAGAGGCTTACGTCCAGCAGTGGATGGAGACAAGCTGGCGAAGGATTATAGTGACTTATCCGTTACACGGCAAAGCAAACATGATAGAATAAATTAGAAGTTGAAGACGTGTTTTTTTATATGAAGTTGAAGGTAACTATAGTGCACACAAATGTGTACACCGCCGCAACGTACAGTTTCTGAAGCGTACAAATATGTGCACGCCGTAAACAACGTGTTAATACGATTTGAAGAGTTACGCTATCTTCAGACGTCTGTTATTCGTGCAAAACGAGGTACGCACCTCTTACTCAGCATTGCCCATCAATATGGAGTAGATTGACAGGATAGAGTGCCATTCATCTCCGTTTTGACACACATATAATATCTTTCTCAATGCAGATGTTCGCATTGTTCTCATGTAATGACTTTTGAGCTTACTCGAAATGTAGCTTATATATTTTTTGTTGCATCGCTTACTTTCAGTATTATACAAAACAAATATTGTTTTGGCGGAAACACTATGAAACTTCATCTTTTTTAACTGTTTAATTTGTAACAATGTTACATTGTATTATCCTTTTTTTATATAAATGGAGTACGTAAGTCCACACGAGAGTCCAGAAAGAATCCAGTATAAACTCTGCTGGACAGTCTTGACGTGTATTAGATTTAAAAGACATCTTAATGCGCCCTTGAGGTGATTACATTACAAAAACGGCGCTTTAAAAGTTAACATATTTTTTTATTTTTTTATTACGACCGGTAGACCGAGAAAAACATGGCAAATAAAATGAATCGGAAATGTCGGAAGAGTCGACGTGCGTGTATGACTCGTTGTATGAATGTGGAGGAAGCTAGTGAGCTGTGTCAAGATAGAGTACTGTGGTGATCCATTCTCTCTGCCAACCCCTGCGGATAAATGGCGTGATGGTTTGTTTGTTTCAATTTTTTTTTCTAAATGTCGCGACAGCTGTTTCGCAAACCAATAGTGACATAATCAGGTGTTGTTGTTAATACGTATATAAATGATGATTTTATTTTGTAAAATTATCTATCTCAAGGGCGCACTACGAAAATACTGACCCAACAGTGCAGTCTTTAGTTTTCTCTAAAATCTAAAGACGCTATCCTCAAACTTAATACAAACAGGGAGATTATTCCACGCCAACAGACCCGCAACGCTGAAAGTACGATCGTAAAAACTTGCTTTATTAGCTCTGACTGGAATCGCAATGTTGTTTGCATTGCTTTGCACTGATCGGAGTGCCTTTTTCTTGGCATGGGTGTAACTCAGAGGCCAAAAGTGAACGCTGGCATACTCTGGTTTCGAATCTTTTTCTTCAATCTTCTTCTGTCCACTGCTGGATATAGGCCTTTTCCATTTTTCTCCATTCATTCCTGTTTTGTACTTTTAGCATCCAGGTCTTTCAAGCTATTCAGGAAACATCATCAGTCCATTTTTTTGGTGGCCTACCAACACACATGTTCTTTATCCAAGAAGATAGTGTTCTGGGTGTCCATTTGGTGCTGTCCTTTCTGGCTATATGTCCATCCCATTGTTGCTCTACGATCTACGATATCGGCAGCTTTGGTTCAGCGTATAATTCCTTCATTTCTTATTTTATCTCGATGACTGACGCCGATAGTTGTTTGCATTTAAATTTACGGCCACTTTTTGTTGTAATGGTAGTTGTATCTAAACCGTATTATATGTAGGACTTGTGTTCGTATCTTAAGAGGAATTGGTCTCCTGCGAGGTCGACTCCCAGCTGTCGACCCATCTCTTTGGTGGTCTGCCCAGGGGTCGTCTACCATGAGGCTGGCGGTGCAACACAATGGAGGAAAGTCTGGACGAATCCATTCTCCTCACGTGTGCATACCAGTATCTTCTCCTTTGCCCTTCCCACCTAACGACATCCTTGACCTCCCATATCTCCCTTATCCGTGTATTCCTTATTCTCTCTTGCAGTGTCTTGTGGTGACACTCTGAGCCCGTTTGTGGTGATTGTGGTGTCCGCCCTGCACTTGATCCCATATGTCGTGATATACAAGTCTTATAAATTCTCACTTTGCTGCTGATCAGATGATGCAGGGTTTTTTCAAATTGAATTCTTCAAGCATCCTGAAATTTACGCAGCCTTGAATACTTGCCCCATCACTTCACACGGTAGATCCGTTTTCCCACACAAGTCCACACCCAGATGTCTAAAACCGTATGTTAGCATTGGTAATATCAAGCCTTGGGTGTCTGTAAGCATGCTGCCGAGGTATCTGAACTTTTCCACCTTTCAACATTTTAACCGTTCAGTTGCACCACCGAATCAGTTGGATCCAGTCGTCCGAATTTCATCCACTTAGTTTTACTGACATTAATAGTTAAGCCCAACTGTTCTCCGGAATTATTAACCATATTCAGTAGGTCCTGAAGATCAGTATCATCTGCGTAACGAATGTTGTTAATTACAACTCCATTCATCTTCACACCTTTCTCGGTAGTACTGAGGGCTTGTTTAAAGACATAATCGGAGTAGAGATTAAACAATAAGGGAGACAGAATACATCCCTGTCACACAACTCGCTGAATGGTGATTGCGTTAGATCTCTCATTCCCATGTCTTATCTCGGCTGTTTGAAACCAGTAAAGATCGAGCCTTAAACACTGTCAAACACAATTTGTACTTGTATTTTATGCGTGATTGCAAACTCCATTGAAAACCGTTTGCAAGAAGTTGTGACCCGTTGCTAGCAAAACTATTCTGATAAGCCATCCTTGCTTCCTCCGCACAGAATGGCCTTCTCCGTTTTAATAATACATTCACATAAACCAGTGTCCGTCACGTGGGCGGGGCCTGTCCGGATAGAATTCCATTTATCTCGTAAGTCGTTTTCTCGTGGAACTTTGTAATGTTCTGGGATGAATGCCTCCCTTTGTTCTCTGGCTGTGGGTATCATCTCCTTATTAAGTATTGAAGTACTCTTCATGATAATTTATATATTATCCTCAAGTGAATAGGTTAAGTTGATTGCAACTCTTTCAACACATAAATTTGTATCAATTTCATTTTTAGTGTACAAATAATCAAATGCCATCTATTGGCCAAACGTCGAAACAAAATCATCTACAATCTCACCAGTAGTTACTAACAAAATTAACTGAAATAATTATATTATGCACAATATTTTTTGTTTAACTATTCTTTATTATGTTTAATATCACGAAGTTACATGAAGTCACCCTAACACCGTGTTCCCTGTCTTGTGAGCAGTTTTGTCTTTGTTTAGCTAGGAACTAGTTTGCGTAATAATAGCTACTTAAATTAACTTTGGTGCAGTGAGCAAGATACACCTCCTCCGTGGCTTTGTTCCTTGGGCCATCTCGAGTAAAGCTCTCGGTTCTGTTATAAGTTTCCTTCATCTCCCTTTTAACACTATTTTCTCCATTTAAACACAGACTTAGATTATAATTACGATATTAGAGTGGCCACTCTTTACTCCAGGGGATTTGGTAGGCTTAAACCGATTTTTAAAATCGTATTTAAACACATTTCGTATTGACAATTTTTTAAAGAATTGAAACGCTGTTTTTTCCACTTTTGAGTTTATTTTTCTTGACATGTTTCGAAGACTTTCATCATCTAGAGAACGATATGAACTGTATAAACTCAAAAGTAGAAAAAACAGTGTTTTAATTCGTAAAAAAATAGTCCTTATAAAATTCCACAGTGTTTACGCCTTAACTTTAACAAAAATGGTTCTTTAAAAAAAAACATTTTTAAGAAAATGTTTTGTTTTTAACTTAATGTTTATTTTTAACAAAATGTTTATTCTTAACAAAAATATTCGTTTTAACTCAAATGTTTATCTTTAGTTCATAAAATGGAGCTACAGCCCTTGAGAAGATAAATTCATAATAATGGCGCTCTATAAATCATCCAATCTATTATTATAAACTAACTAACTAACCATCACGCCGTCTTCCCGAAAGGGTAGGCAGAAAGAATGGACTGTCACACTTTTACTGATGCGGCACTCCATCCTTCTCTTTTCGCCCCGCGGGAGACGCGGTGTGATGGGTTGCGAACCTCATCGCCACCAATAGGCATCTCCCGCGCACACTTCGATCTTCCAACATCCACAAAATAAATCTAAAACAAATAATATAAAATACAATGATATAAAGTAAAATAACAAAATAAAAATAATTTAATACAAAATGTTATTTTTAGATGGTGCACTTTTGTCTATTTAATTTATGTTCCACGAATCCACCGTTTTTTTAATTTAGCACATAATGTAATAACACATAATGTTTTTCCGATGTTGCACAGTCATGTTAACATGGACGATCCGGACTTTTGTGTTTATTTAATTTATGTTACACGTATCCACCGTTTTTTTAAAATTAGCTGTTACATGATTTAATTAATGTTCCACGCATCCACTTTTTTTATTTGGCAGTAATTAGGCACTTAAAAACCAACCAACACCAGCAAGAACTTTAAAAGAATATTGAAGAAATTATTTAAATTGTCAATGGAACAAATGAAAAATTTATTTTTACACCTGTCAAAATTCTTTATATAAACGAAAAAACTTGTATAATTTTGACATCAAAACAGTAAAAACGTATTACGTCTCACAATTAACTATTATAAAGTGCGGCAACAATCAAATTGACCAAAACAATTCACTTATACACGTAATTTCTCCAAATTCACGGGAGCACCAAATGAACCAAACCAAATTTTCAAAATTAGAATTATTAAAAATATTATATTTTTTACCATTCTTTCTTCATTCATTCTTTCCATGCGTCCAAACCACCTTAATGATTCTTTCATTATTTTGTTCGTTATCACTTTCATTCGCACTGAATATTATTCTTATATATATCCAATTAACACTCTTCATTTTACACACATCATAAATGTACATATTATATTTAGCGTATTCGTCTAAGACGTAGGTTCCCAAACTTTTTTGACTCGTGGCTTCCCTTTCAGACACAAAATTGCACATGGCCCCCCTGGAAATTTACCTTTTTTAATTAAACAGCACAGAAAAATGTAGTGAAACTATTTTTTATATACCTACTTACTTAGAGTGTTATCAATAAGCTACTTCGTTACTTAAATTGTTGAGTAATAATTATTTAATAAATAATCTGAAGGAGAAAGACGAACCTGGTGTACTATCAATAACGAACCTGGTGTGAAATCATCAAAAAATATATTCCACTACGAGTTTTTTAATTGTATCTCAATAGAGACGAAGACGTAAACTGGAAACTGAACATGGATGATCAAGGTGTTTACAGGACTTATGACCTGTCATTGGTTGGGTTAAGCGCACGCTTTATGTAATTACAACATTCCCCATTCCACCTTTGTTATTTGTGATCATGCATGACAAATTTTTGGAAGATGTATATATACTTCAAAATCCATATTTATCTTCACGTGGCAGTTTCAGTCAGCCATCTATGTAGATTTGGTTGCACTTAGTGAATTTTTTCAAGAATTAACCTATACAACCGACCCACTAACGCCATCTATGGAGAATGATTTTCGGCATTTAGCAAACTACCTTATTAACACAATGTGAAGGCTGTTGACCAACATATTGTTAGAAGCCGCTAGGAGTATTATTCCATTCTATATGCCAAAGAATTTTGACCAGAATATTTGAAGACCAAATATTTGTGAATGTATACTTATACCTGTATACAAATCCTGGATTTACACCAAAGGGTGGTTAATTCAAATTTTTAATTGTATCTCAATAGAGACGAAGACGTAAACTGGAAACTGAACATGGATGATCAAGGTGTTTACAGGACTTATGACCTGTCATTGGTTGGGTTAAGCGCACGCTTTATGTAAACTACGAGAGTATTTATTTAATTTCAGAAAGGTATTTTGGAAATAAAACAACACAAAGTGAATAATATCAAAGAAAATGTAAAGCTAATACATGTGTACGTATATGATTATTTGAAACATCACAAAATCATAGATGGTATTTATTTTTAAGGTGATTTTATCAAAAACTTTTAGTATGTTACGTATTATATACGAATGTACATCGTGTAATAACGGATTTAAAAATTCTATAAGGTTTATACATTTTAGCACTTCATAGCCCCCTTTTTGCTTTCCATGGCTCCCTTTCTCCCCCAGGGCCAGAATTACCCCCTCAGCTCTCTCCAGGGGGCCGACTTTGGGAACCTATGGTCTAAGAGATATTATATTTCTGAAAATTAGGTGATCGTTGGTTCTTATTTTCACCGACAGTAAGACGAATTATATCCGTGTGATTTCAATTCGACTACTTTGAGAATCTGTGACATGTAGTATTTACAATTGAAATTGGTTCTGTCGGGAGTTCGCGTTCGTCTGATATTTGGTTCCATTGTCCTTATTTTCTGTACCCTCCCTTGCTAGGACCTCTCACATGACGAAACCCTTTGATATAATCGCATTATTCACTCCCGAAAGCCTTCCGCTATATCTCTTCCTTGTTCCATATCCTGATTGACAGCCCGTCCTCACAATGTATGCATAGGAGCCGAACCATCCTGACGTGTATTCAAATGATGCTTGAACGAACGGTGAACGTGCGAGCATTGTGTCCCTACATAGTTCAAAATTCCAATTTTACATCTACAATCAAATTCTATTAACTCAATCGATTTACTGATATATACTCGTATATTGAGATCGAGAATTTTATCGTCTGAATGAATTACAGCGCTTTAACTGTTTACTAATAGAATCAAATAATATAGACCTAAAACTGAGAATACTCCTCATCAAGACCTATGTATGGAGTATCTTGATGTACGGCTGCGAGACATGGTGCCTATCCGAAAGAGATAAGCGGAGACTAGAGGCTTTTGAGATGTGGTCCTATAGAAGACTCTTAGGAATTTCCTGGAGAGACCACATCACGAATGAGGAAGTTCTTCAAGGAATCGAAAAGGGAAGGCACCTGCTCAGGACCTTGTCCGAAAGGCGTGCAAGACGGATCGGCCATGTAATACGTCAAGAAGGTTTCTTGCGTGCCATAATGGAGGGTATGACCGAGGGGACAAACTCTAGGGGACGCCCACGCCGAGAGTACCTGGAGGACCTGTTGGTGGACGTGCGCTGCTCATCATATGCAGATTATAAAAGAGCCGCACAAGACAGGGAAGAATGGAAGAGAAGAATAGAAAAAATTGCTGCAAACCAATCCCAGGATTGAAACTTACTAACTAACTAACTGTTTACATTCATTCTTTCCATGTGTCCAAACTATTAAAATGACTAATTGTATCTCAATAGAGACGAAGATGTAAATTGTTTTCTGGGAACAGAATATGGTGGTCGAGGCGCTTGCAGGACTTATGACCTGTCATTGGTTGGGTTAAGCGATCGCTTTATGTTTAACAACGTTCCCCATTCCGCCCTTGTTACGACCACCACGTATGAAATTTTTTTGGAAGATGTATATATGCTAGAATGCTGCGCAGCACTTTACATTTTTTAGTTCAATCTACACTAGCGCCATCCAAAAAATAAAAATAAAAATAAATAAAAAATATCCGCAATGGGTAAAATCCAGTATTTGTCTACAAGTATTTGTATACATTCAAAATGTTATTTAAATGACCTTTTCATTATATTGTTCATAACACTTTCATTCACGCCGCATTCGCTTAGAGGCACAGGCGTTTTCATTCGTAATAATTATTTGATAGTATGGGGTTTTACATCATATCTAGTGATTATTTGAAAAATTTATAATATATACATACAATGTGTATTTTCGACACTTGAATATGTGTATTAGATAACGAATTGTCGATAAAAATGCGATTTTTTTTTTGGAAAAATTCCCTATTGAAAAAATAGTGGTGCTTTATTTTTTTTCAAAGTAGTCTCATTTGAAAGCTAGAAGGTCTACCTAGCTAAGAAAATAAATTAAACTAACAATTTCGAACAGAAACTTATAAAAAATAAAAATAAACTTAGAAATATGTAAAGAAAAATAATAATACTTATTGATCTGTAACTTTAAAACTGGGTCTTTGAGGTAGACTTTTTTATATGTATTTATTAAATTTCATGATTTAATCTACAAATTCTCAAAAAAAACTATGGGTCTATCTCTTTTCGTTGTCATGATATTCACAACATGACGATCTCCATCGAAAAAACAAAATGTATGACCTTTTCCAAAACACCCAAAACATGTAACCTGGTTATAGAAAATCAACCCATAGAACAGGTCAGGACCTTCAAGTATCTAGGCATAGACCTGGTGGGGGGAGCTGATCTGCGGGAAGAAATACTAGCCCAAGTAAACAAGGTAGCTGCAATCTCTGGGGCTCTAAAATCCACAATATGGAAAAACAGAGACATGGCCATTAAGAGTAAGATGAGAATATATAAAGCATGCGTAATACCAATAATAACATATGGCGTCGAAGCAAGGGCAGACACAGTAAGGACCAAACAAGTTTTGAGGACTTCCGAAATGAAGACACTGAGGACGATAGCAGGCAAGACACTGAGGGATCGCGTGAGGAACACCAGAATAAGAGAGATATGTGAGGTTAAGGATATTATAAGATGGAGCAGACAGCGAAAAAGGGACTGGTACGGTCATGTTCAAAGAATGGACTCCACCAGACTCCCCTATATTACATTGCATAATCAACCTCATGGGACTCGTCCTCGCGGAAGACTTCCTAAAAGATGGAAGGACAGCTGGGAATCTACCTCACAGGAGGAGCAACTCTCTGGAGAACAGACGACATAGGTCTACAATAAGGAAGAAGAAGATATTCACCCCTGTTTTTTTTTCAATTCTTCTCTTGCATTTCGGATTGTATGGAGCAGTACAAATGCAAGATGCGCTGCACTAATATTTATTGATGACTCACAACCAACGGATGTTATAACGCGGGCACCATCTCTAAACAGATTCCTGAATTTCAAATAAACATTTTGACGTTTCGGCACGATGTTTTCCATTTGAGTGACTAAAATAATCTTTGCGGGGACGCCAGGGGTGGTCCTAGACATATCAAACGCCCGTATCATCCAACTTCACTTTAAACACATTCAAAAACAATCACTACAAATATAAATATTTCATATTCCATTGATTTGGCCGAAACACTATTATACTTTCGCATTATAAACTGTTAAATTAAAAAAAAACTTTGTTTTATGTATCACAATTGTATTTTTGTTTTTCGCGGCAGCTGTTTCGTCAACCTATGATGACATCATCAGGTGTTACAATAATATATATCAACTGTCAAATTTTCGTGATTTTTCGAACCTTTGGACGAACACCCGATGATGTCAACATAAATACAATTGCGATACATGGGTGGTGGTCTAGGGGATAGAACGCTTGGCTCCTGATCCAAGAGACATGGGTTCAAGCCTGGACACGACCAGATTCCTTCTTCATAATAATGAGTTATTTTCTGCTCATATTGAAGATTGTAAAATAAATTCTAATATCATTGATGTAAATCTCTGATATTAGTCTTTTTTTATTAAAAAATAATAATAATAATAATAATAATTTTAATTTAACAGTTTATAAAGCAAAGATGGTAGTACATAATGGAGTTCCGGAGAAACGGCATGATGGTTAGTTAGTTAGTTTTTTTTTTAAATATGGATTAGCATTACTGATTTTTTTCTATTATACGCTGATGTTTTTAAAATTGAACAACGGTAAAGTTCCCCAAAGGGATTCTCAAATTAAAAGGATCGCCGTACTGCTCTTACCTTACATATAATACTTTTCTCGGTTTGGACACGTGGAAAAAATGATAGCAGAAAGAATGATGAAAAATGTATATGTTAACGATGAAAACCCAACAAAAAATAGAGGAAGACCGAGGAAAACGTGGTACAAATTAAACTATTTATTTTTTTCGTGAACAATGATGTAAAAGTCCATATTAAATAATCAATACGAATGAAAATATTTATAAATTATAATACTACTTCCAGAAAACAATTTTTTATTCAAAATTAATAAATCAATTAAATATTAAATTTCGGCCACATGAGAAATCGGAGAAATCGACGTGCATGCATGACACGATGGATGAATGTTAAGGAAGCGAGATCAGCTCATTTAAATAAGAAGCTCCCTGGACGGCGTGACGGTTAGTTATTTTATTAGTTTGGATGAAATCTCCCTCTAAAATTTCCATAAAAACATTTTAAATCTTAAAACTATCATAAAATTTGATAAATTATTAAAATAGTAATTTTTATAACACCATTATTTTTTCATTTTTCATAACAAATATGTTTCGAATAGTTGTTATCCTTCATCTTTCAAAAAATCTTATAAAGTTAAAACTATGAATATTTTTTGGGAATGTATACTTATACTTGTAAAAATTTGTCTTACATGGTCATAAAGAAAATAGGTGGAATAGGGAATGTTGTAATTACATAAAGCGTGCGCTTAACCCAACCAATGACAGGTCATAAGTCCTGTAAACACCTTGATCAACCATATTCAGTTTCCAGTTTGCATCTTCGTCTCTATTGAGATACAATTAAATTTTAAAACTATGAGTTTACTAAGTGAAGAAATGTTGTTTTTGTGTGAATTGTTTACTTTTCTAAAGTATAAATAATTAAATTATCCGGAAATAATGTGACTTATAAATGCACACACTTTTTAATGCGCACAGTTTTTAATTCAAAATTTTGTTCCATATTTTTTTTGTTCCATTGTTCGAATTTAAAAATTCATCAACACCGTTTGTCTCGTTTTATATTATCATAGGGAAGGGCCTTTTTTATTGCGGAATTGAAAATTACCAATAAATTATTCAAGTACCTACCTCTGTCAGCGTGAATTGCTCTTTCAATTTATCTTGTTGTCCCTTCGCATCTTAAATGAAACCAAAATGAGATCAGATTTATCGCATTACAAGAACCTTGGCTTAACCTATTAGAGTCAAGTTAATTTATTACACTTGCTCCTGATGACGCGTCGGAGAAGAGGCGAAGTGATCGCGCCTCAAAATAGATGAACCGAAATAAACCATCTCGTTGTGAAGCATTTAAATTTCATGTCTTCAATCACTTGGAATGAGTAAGCCATTTGCAGAATGTCATTTAATAATTGCTTTTTCTTTCCTTACTGTTTTTAAACTTTACCTCGTATATTTAATTTTTCGCAACATGTTTGAATACGCATTAATTAATATCATAATCAAATAGTTAAATATCGTCATTTAAATATTTTGTTTTATTAAAATTACTTTTGATTTTGCTTATTTAAAAAAGTGGACCCATTACGCATCCATGCGGTACATCATGATTTTAACAATTTATATTTAAACGATGATTTATTTTCTGTATGCTAATAATGAATTTTGTTTCTTTACAGACAATTGATGCGTCATACCACAGCAACCCATCATTCCAGACCCCAGCTCTGATTGGAGTTATTTCACTTCTTCTCGTCATAGGAGTATTTATTGGAGCTTTAGTAATTTGGAAGTAAGTGAATATTTGACTTTTTTTTCTGATATCATTATGATAAACAAATTAATCGAAATATGAGTTTTTTCTATACGGCTTTTACTGTTTTATTTTTTGTTCTTACAAATATCTAATCCCTTAAAAGTATACATGGTTGTTAAGCGTTTCTCGGTTAATTTTATTAAGTGGTTATTGGGTCTATTTTTGTCTACTGCCGTGTATCATAAACAATATTTTATATTTTGCCGAATTCGCGATAAACAACATCGAAAAAACACGATGAAATATTTGAGTCATCAAAAAATGTCGACAGTGGCAAAAATAGCCATCCCTCGTGGAAAGGGTTAAGTTGTGTGTTTGGGGACTTGGGTGCTTGTCAAACTCAACCTCGTTACGGAAAGCATCGGGTTTTATGATGCCAGAAACTCAAAATATGTCCGAACTTTCATTGGGTGACTTGCCTACTTTCCGTTTTACGCCGGAACTCTAACGTGCGGAGTGACACCGTAAAATGTAAGCATATTTCACGTGTAACGTAAAGTAGGATGATTTCAGACGACTCTTTCGGGGATTTATGCAATATTGCCATCTTAAAAATATATTTCTTTCTTCATCTCACACTTCTGTGATATACATATTCTAATATAAAGTCAAGGAGCGAATTTATTAATATAAGTTCTCAGGCGATGAGACTCATCTTATATTGTAGTCCCCTTTATCTACAGATTTTTCTAAATCTCTGATTAATGTACCGTCGAGATTTTTTTACATCATTTACAGTACAACCCAACCCCTATAAATACAAACCCTTTTATTTACAATATTTATTGTCCTTCATAATCATCTTATTCTTCTTCGTCAGCCTTTATCGGTCCACTGCTGGACATAGGCCTCTTCCCTTCCCTTCCACTCGTCTCTATCTCCAGCCAGCCGCAGCCGCATGCCCCCCCCTACCCTCACGGCAGCAATGTCGTCGGCCCACCTTTTTTTGCGGCCTGCCGACGCTTTTCCTATTCTCCCATGGTCTCCACCTTATAATTTTCTGGGTCCATCTATCCTCACTCTGTCTCGCCACATGACCTGCTCATTGCCACTTTAGTCTCGCTAGTCGTTCCATGATGTCCGTTATTTTCGTTCGGCGTCTAATCTCCTCATTTCTGATTTTATCTCAGAGACTGACGCCGAGCATATGTCTTTCCATGGAACGCTGCGTGACTCTTAATCTCTCTACATTTCTCTTGGTGAGGGTCATAGTTTCCATCCCATAAGTGCATCCCATAATCATAATCATTCATCTGATTTATGGAGGACATAGGCACACAAAAGAGATGTTGCAAAGCCACCGAAGAGACGAGCCCACGATACAGCTTCAATAATAACGAGGGTGATGGTCTAGTTGCCAGAATGCTTGCCTTTTAATCCAAGGGACTTGGGTTTAAGCTTGGACACGACCAGATTCCTTCTTCACAATAATGAGCTATTTTCTGCTCACATTGGAGATTGTGTAATAAATTCTAATACCAAGTATTTAAATCTTTGGTGTTAGTAATAATAAACTTATAGCTAATACAAATAGTGGGTAGAAAGTGGGTGAGAAAATGAGAAATTAAAAATTTTGGAAGAGACCTATATCCAGCAGTGGATAAATCAGGGCTGAGGAAGAAAAATATCTTCTTGGTAGGATCTTCTTGGTAGGATATGGTCTTTGGCATTTCTTACTTTAAGTGAAGTCGGTCTTCCTAAAATGATTTCTCCAGGACGCTCTGTCTTGGATGTGATCTCTGTTAAGTCCACATTGATGGATGGCCTCGATAGATGATCTTCATGTTGAATAAGAAGGATATGGACTGATATATATTTTATTATTAAACCAACGACAGCTACACTCCCTTTCAGACACCAAGAAAGATGATCTTCACGTTAAATGAGTAGGATATGCACTGCTCCCTATTATTCTTCTTCGTCCTTAGCCTATTCCCGTCCACTCCTGGACAAAGGCCTCCTCCATTTGCTTCCATGTCATTCTTTCCTTTGCAGACTGCATCCAGGTTATTCCGACGTGTCTGTGTAGATCATCCTTCCACCGTAGTTACGGTCGCCCTGCACTTCTCTTCGCCGTCCACGGTCTCCAAGTCAGCAGTCTTCTTGTCCATTTTTCATCTGAGCTTCTGGCTACGTGACCCGCTCATTGCCATTTTAGAGTCGCCACCCGGTGGATGATGTCAGTGACCTTTGTTTTTTCCTATTATGGAAGAAAAATATGCGCACAAAATCATTTATTTTATTATTTAACCCAACGACAGCTACCCTCCCTTTTAGGAAACAAGAAAACCTGATAAGGTGCACAGTAAACTAGTGTTTAAGCACACGTAATAAATTAGCATATACTCGCACAACCCCGAGCAACAGAGGGGTAAGGCTCGCCGCCGATAGATGGCGTTTGGTGTCTCGGCTGTAAATCAAACATTTGCCAAAACGGAACAATGTTTACGGTCGTACTTGATTTATGCCTTTTACATAAATCGCGTATTGAAATTTATAGCCCGCCATTTTATCGTTTTGCCGCAAGTCCCCTGTTTTGTTTACTCTTTTGTGTAACGCTTTATTTTTCTTATACCCAGGCGCCAATATCGTATTCTTTATTTTAAAACAAGTTTAATATTTGAATAACTGTTTAATTTTAATTTTTTTTAGTTCTTTATGAGTAATGCTTTTTTTAAATTAAGTTCTTCATCTATTCTTCTTGGTGCTATATCCTGGTGTGGGATTTGGCCTCCTCCACAACAGTCATTAACTGGATCTTATCCCTGGTCATCCTTCTCTTTTCTTCATGCCTTTTTAAGTTTTCTCCAATCGTCAGTCCTAATGTTTTTGTATAGGTCCTGGTAGGAAACCTATGTCGGTTCATTGGGATGTGAACAGACCAAGTTCTGAGGTAGTTGAGTTGGTGTTCGTAACCATGTGAAGTATTTTCTTATGTGATAAAACCTTGTGAATAGGAAAAGCCAGTTTTTTGCTTTGCTGCCTTTATCGTAATGGTATTTACGAATTCGCCATGCCTCTGTGCGGCAATTTGGGGCATAAAATAATATATGCCCCCTTGCTCTGCTATAACTATGGGAACGTACAGATTTAGCTCTCTCAGTATTCCTGGATTGAAAATTCTTTTTCAATCCAGTTTTTTCAGTCCAATCCAGTCCAAAATTTTATGGTTTCACAATATTTATTTTTTGTTTTTCGTGACAGCTGTTTCGTCAATCTATGTTGACATCATCAGGTTTACAATTATTTTTTCAACTGTTAAAATTAATTTTCGTGATTTTTCAAATCTTAAAAAATTACACCACCTTCTCCAACTGATATTGGAGGGAAAAATTGAGGGACGCCGAGGGCCCGGAAGGAGACAAATGTCCTGGCTGCGAAACGTGAGGGAGTGGACCGGCATCCGAAGTGTTGAGGAGCTGTTCCGAGCGGCGCAGGACAGGGACAGGTTCGTCGAGAAGAAGAAGAAGAAAAAATTACAAATTGTGATTTCATGAAAACAGCATGTTATGTTGTAATTATACAGTTAATAAATTTATGAGTATTTAAAAAAAACAGTGATATCAAAATCTTCTCGAATTTTCACGTCCAAATTAAATTAAAATTGTGCAGCCGACCGCATTCCTCTGCAGAATCAAAATTATCCTTTTACGATTTTAATCCTTTCACACGAATGCGTTTGAATAAGCTGCACTGAGGATAAAGGATTTAACATTTACTGCTTGAATATACGAGTGTATATTCCAGAATTTTTAACTCATAACGCGCCGGGTGGAGGGGGGACCGCATTATACTTACCCCCTACATTCAAATAAGTCATTTAAAATAAATGAGATTTGAATTTTGGGTCCTTTTCACCCCTTGGAACCCAAATCTTAATTTGCTTGCTTTCGTTCCTTTTTCGAATTGTCTGTAATAAAATAGTTTACGTTTATTAACCACTGGCAACTGGTGTAACACTCAATACGATAATTTAATATTATATAAGAGTCCTATACTAGAGAGAGAGCAGTGGCGTGCCTAGTGTCAACCAATAAGGCAAGCCCGTCCGATTTTTTTGTGTTATAATATTAGTAGAGGGTCACGATAATGTATTTTTCCGGATTAAAAGAGTGTCATCTTTCTAAATTAGTTCATTTTAAATCCCATTTTAGGCGCATTTTAAAACTAGACAAAAATAATTGTCTGCGTCACCAAACTCATGTACTTGCATAAAATAATAATGTATTTACAAATCCAAGAAGAAATAAGCTTTAAATACACAATAATAATAAATTTGTTAACACCGAAACACGAATTATAAATAAACGTTCGTAAAGAAATGACATAATCTTTCTTTTCATAACATTTCTGCACATAACGTAAATGACAGATAACATCCTGATAATAGAAATGAAGTTCGTGACACATCGAATAGTAACATACTTCAGAGTGATAAAGCCCGGCTTCAAATCCATACAAAAAATTGTAGATATATTCTGATATGTATGCACCTAGCTATATGATTACAGGCCAAAAATACACAAGTGCGACAAAGACTCTTTTACATTTTACAAGCCCAATATGAAGCCCATCGAAAACCCGAAACAAAACATGTGGACGTAGGCGATTTCGCGGGCATCTCACCTACGGTACGTGTGAGTAAAATAAAATACGGCGCGTATGAGTGGAACAAAACATACACTTAGGTCATTTCTGCGCATGTCAGTGGAGTCATTTATGTAACGAATTAAATCGCTTTAACTCGCGCGAAAATTCAAAATATTATTTTATTCTTAGACTGCTCAAACGCGCAAAAAACATTGTTTTATTATAGATTTTTTAAGGCAAGCCCGGCTTTTCCGCTTGTATGGAAGTACCGCCACTGAGAGAGAGGTCCTAAGATCAATTAGGAAAAACTCTCCGAGATCGTGTCCACAACGTAGACATAAGAAAAACTTGCGAAATAGAGGATATCTTTCAGTGGAGTAGATCCAGAAGAAGATACTGGAGGGACCATGTAGCCTGAATGGATGGTGACAGACTTGCATATACAGCCGCTTACGAAATCCCCTCCGGACACCGCCCACCTGGAAGACCACCTAAGATATGGAGGGACAGCTGGATCTCATCATCCGACGAGATATGATTTCTGTGTCACAGAACGTCAGATCTATTAAAAGAAGAAGAAGAAGAGGAAAAAAAGTATAGAATCAAATGTTTTCATTGTCTACAATATTCTACCTAATCGATATCCTTAAATTTTTAAATATTAACAATGGGTATTAAAAATTGGTATCTTATTAACTGGTATCATTATAACTGGTATCTTAAAATTATGTATCTTTAAAATTAGTATCTTAAAAATTGGTATCTTAAATATTTGTAACTTAAAAATTTTGTATCTTTAAACACAAAAGTCGGAATCGTTCAGCTGACATTTATTTTGTTATTTTATTTTATATCATTGTATTTTATATTATTTGTTTTAGATTTATTTTGTGGACGTTGGACGATCGAAATATGCGCGGGAGATGCCTATTGGGGGCGATGAGGTTCGCAACCCATCACACCGCGTCTTCCGCGGGGGCAAAAAGCGATAGCGCGGAGTGCCGCATCGGTTTAAGTACGGCAGTCCATTCTTTCTTCCCACCCCTTCGGGGAGACGGCGTTATAGTTAGCTAGTTTTTAGAAATTGGTCTAGAAAATTAGCATCTTTGAATTTCGTATCCTTAAATTTAATATTTTAAAGTTTGTATCTTAAATTTGATATCTTTAAATTTTTAGCATTGAGAAACATAAAATATGGACTCTTAAAATGTTTCCCTTAAAATGATTTTAAAAATGTCTCTATCGTACATTTATTGAGCTTAAAAATGTTCTTCTTCTTCTTCAAGTGCCCTATCGGGTACCCCCAACGTTGGCGATCACCTCGGCAAACCTCTTCCTGTCCTGCGCCGCTCGGAACAGCTCCTCCACACTTCAGATGTCGGTCCACTTCTTCACGTTTCGCAGCCAGGACAACTGTTCTGGTTTACTTAAAACTGCTTTCTTAATTACCAGTTTACACCCCTTTGTCACAAGCTTTGACTCACAAGGATGCATTGATGAGTATACGAGTATACGATGCAATTCGGAAATATACCGTTTCAAAATCGGCGATAACTTTTTAAACATGGAACAGTGCCGGCATTCGAATGCAAGCTTTAAATTATTTAAAACGTACACGTGTCTGTTGGTACCTGCACGTGCAAGCTTTAACCGTACGACTAATGAAAATTGAATGAGGTTGTTTTTTTTTATATACAACTCCCCGGGCATATAATGTACGTGGGTTTTGCATTAATGCCTCTACATAATGAATGAAACGGAAAGTAGGATGTGAAAGGAGAAGAACGGATGAAAGTGGAAGGTCAATATTAGACAAGCAGGAAGGAACTGATTTTAATTGGATGCCATTGAATGACAAGCAGACAAAAAATATTTAAAATACATTTTGAATTTAGATGCAATGTATATTTTTATTCATTAAAGATATACAAAGATTGATTCAGCGTTGTATATTGTATGTTCTACTAGATGGCTGCGAAACCTGGACTCTAAAAGTGAATGTAATGAACCGGATGGAGGCATTCGAGATGTGGATATACCGCAGAATGGTCCGTATACCGTTGACCGATAGGGTCAGTAACGTAAACGTACTACAGAGAGCGGAAGCCAATAGAGAGCTGTTGTCGAGTGTGAAAATTAGAAAGGTTTCATATTTGTGTCATGTACTAAGGGAAGAATAATACCACCTCTTTCGACTGATGTTAATGAGTAAAGTTTAGAGACGTCGAGGAGTTGGTAGAAGGTAGCCGTCCTGACTGCGGAACATTAAAGAGTGGACAGGAATCACAAGAGTTCAGAACCTATTCCAAGTGGCTCAGGAAAGAAATGCCTTCGCTGCAGTGATCACCAACGTTGGGGGGACCTGACACGTCAACGAAAGAAGAAGTGATAATAATATAAAATATAATATTCAATATACCCACCCGAAATTAGATTTAGACAAATTAAACTCTTTCACGAAAATCTGCATAAAACAAACTAAGAGTTAATTTTATCTCAATAGAGCCGAAGATGCAAACCGGAAACTGAATATGGTGATCGAAGTGTTTACAGGACTTATGACCTGTAACTGGTCAAAGTTAGCATATAAATTGAAGCGACATTTCCAGGCGTTATCTAGCAGTGCGTTAATGGCGGTAGCCTTTCACATTGCGTTATAAAAAGATCTTCTGCTTAATGCTTAAATCTAATCTTCATAGATGGCGCTGGTCTGTAAATTGAAACTGACATGTGAATTGTGGTGTTGGATATTAACATATATACAACTTCCAAAAATTTGTCAGACATGATGGTCATAAGAAAGGTGGAAGGGGGAATGTTGTATTACATAAAGCGTGCGCTTAACCCAACCAATGACAGGTCATAAGTCCTGTAAACACCTCGATCACCATATTCAGTTTCCGGTTTGCATCTTCGTCTCTTTTGAGATAAAATTAATCCTTGAATTGATAACCCGCAATGGGTAAATAAAATCCAGTATTCGTCTACAAATATTTGTATACATTCAAAATGTTGAACAAACTAAGAGTATTTATAAATATAATGCGCCAATACCAAGAATGACTAGACATAAACTTTTATTAAGATTTAGATTTTTTTGTAACAAATCTAAATTCTTTTCTTTCTGAACTTAAAAATTATCGAACTCCACCAAACCCATAATTTCTGATACCCAGCTGGTCAATGATCGACTGGTTTGTTCTTCTTGCCGTCCAGGGTATACGCAGCATTTGCCTGCTTTGCGCTGCATTCTGCTACTCTTAGGAAATATTTGGTTCTGTCAGTTATTTATAAAAATATCATTTTAAATTAAGACTTCTTTCTTTTGGACTATATATACCAGTTAAGCATTTATCTGCTACTTTTAATCGGCCTTTATATATTGTAGCCCCAAGGGTAGGGGGTGCTTTAATAAAATATTCCCCGGTCCAGCGCCCCATTGTAGGAACATTATTTATGTTTTAACCCTTACTACCCTCTGCCCCTTGCAACCCCTATTCTCGTGCTAACTCTTTCTATCTACCCCCTGCAGTAAACAGTTTCAATGCAGTTAAGGTGTAAAGAATGATTGACTATTGTGGAAACCTCCCGAAATTCCAGAAGTACGATATCTTTTCAATCTTCATCTTCTTCTTCTCGGCGCTATATACTGGAGTGGGATTTGGCCTCCTCCACAAAAGTCCTCCACTGACTCCTGTCTCTGGACATCTCTCTCCATTCCCCAGATTTGTATAATTTCTCTCAATCCTCTTCCATATAAAATCAATGGTTTATAAACGAAACGCCGTATGTTCAAAGGAGTTTGTTTATTTCTATGTGTTTTGAAATATTTTGTATTTATTAAAATTTTATCTCTGTCCCAATTTTGAAAGTAGAATACCTCCGACGAAATGAATATTTCATATCTATGAAAACAGGTTTTCTAGAAGTTTTATTGAATTGTTTTTGATGGAATATTTCCGTCGAAATAAGTATTTCATATCTATGAGAAATAAGCGTTTACATGTTTAGCCTCACTAGAGCATTATCATTTTTTTTAATTACTTCATAACGTACGTTTTCCAGCGCAGTCAATGATAGCTATGGTTAATCTACATAAATGAGAACGATTGTGGCTCTATCCCACTGCATTCCTCTTGGGCATGCTGGAGACCAATACCTTACAGATAAGAAGGGATGGGTGCACACTTACCCATTTCTTCAGACTTATCAGGGGATTCTTTGAGAATTCCGTCATCTTGGAGGCTATCCATCTTTATGTTGCGGATGGTTATCTTCGACAGCGTCTGCGCAGACTATTTTATCTTCCAGCATGCAGAACCAACCTGACGGTGATGCCGATACTCTTGACATTGGAGAGTATCTTGTATTGCTAATGTCGAACCATTTCTCATGCGTTCCTGGTATTATATATTTACTATATTTTACCTGTTCTCAATAGATGTCTTAAACTATTTAAAATGTTTGTAATATCTTCTGAGAAAATAAACTGATTTGATTTGATTGTTTTTATTATATTTTATGTGAACGTCTAGAAAACAGGCGGATTCATTCATTTTAATTATTTAATATGGATATCACATAATTGTTCCAATAACAAAAACAAAAAAATGGTAAACAAATTTAAGATATTTAATAAAATCTCTTGATGGAAGTTATTTTCATGTTTTTTTAATAACTACTTCCACTTTTCAAAACCTTTTCTCATTCATTTTTAGGCCAGTCTGTTGATGCCAGCGAAATCGGTAACTATCGAAATAACGTCAGAAGAGGAAGTACTCTTAAAAATATCATTTTATTTATTTATTAGTATTCAAACGTTAATTTTTTATCACTCTGTATAGAACTTATTTAATCAATTTAAAAACTAAATTATATTGCATATCTAAAATTCGTATTTAACATGGCATATAAATTCTCCATTTTGAAAAATATTAAAAAGCAGAGTCAACATGAAGTTTGAATATAAATTATTTGACATAATATATCCCGAGTAAAGTGTACTAATACCAACTTATGAGATGCCTTTATTAAAATTAGAATCAGAGTAAAACCGCACTAGGTAAGGGGAAGAGGTTCCCAAACATTTTTATTCAACGCCCCTTTACTGGCGGTTATATGGCGGTGATAAGGCTGCAGCGGTTGCAGGCTGCCTGAAATATGTCATATGGAGAAACAAGGACATGAGGACTGACAGCAAGGTACGCATTTATAAGACCTGTGTGCGACCAATCCTCACATATGGCATTGAATCGAGGGCAGACACTGTCAAGACAAAGAGCATGCTGATGAAAACACTCCGCGCTATAGCTGGCAAAGGCCTACGTGATCGTGTTAGGAATACAGAAATCCGAGAAATCTGCGAGATCGAAGATGTGGTCAGATGGGGACGTCAAAGACGGCGACACTGGCATCAACATGTAGAAAGAATGAGCTCACATAGGATACCATACATAGCTCTCCATGGAACGCCAAACGGACAACGCCCCCTAAACGGTGGAGAGAAAGCTGGAGTTCAGCGTCTCAAGAGGATCCGCCTGAAATAACAGACTTCAGACCCTTTACTAAAAAAAAACTTCATCATCAGAAAATAAAAGCCCTAGAAGTATTGTCATTTTTTTTTCTCCTTGTATATTATACAACAGGTCGCTTGAACCCAATTACTGTATACAATTTATAACTAACTAACTAACCATCACGCCGTCTCCCCGAAAGGGTAGGCAGAAAGAATGGACTGTCACACTTTTACTGATGCGGCACTCCATCCTTCATTGATTCTCATGACATGTGATAGGTAGCCAATCTATCACCATTTTACTGTCACGTGAATTCTACACCAGACCAATGACAGTGTGACAATCACACTGCCATCGCCGGGAATCGAACCCGGGACCTTGAGATTGGAAGTCGGAACTCTTACCAGGTCGACAATATCTGAGTTCGGGTCAGTCAGCGGCTCGGGGGTGCGCGGCTTCGCTATCTTTGGGAAGCACTGGAACTAGGTATTCACTGTGTTATCTGCATAATTTTATTATTAATATGTATGCTGTTTTTATGAGTGTGGGCGAGTTTTTATTAAAATATAGTAAGGCGGTACTTTGCACCGCTCCCGCATTTCGCTGCTCGCGGGAACCGTAAACAAAACCATTCATAACGTTTTGAAAATTTCATTAATATGGTATTCACGTTTAATTACGCAATGTGTGTATGGTTGCTCGAACAACGATGGAAACATTTTTCGTGATATGTTGAAAATCTAAATGATTGTATGTTATAAGAATCGAATTTCAAATGCCTGGGGGACCAGAAACCAAAAGGACATCTCCAGACTCCAAAGACAATAAAATAAAATAATAAAATTAGCATATAACATTAACTGCCTTACCCCAACCATACAAGTTTACAGACAAACAAAGAAAATGGACATATCAGACCTGATCAAATATGAGACCTTAATATTTATACACAGAGTGACCAAGAAGAAGACAACAGACAGCAGCCACAAATTAACTAAAAATTCAGACATACACAGACACTGGACCAGGAACTGTGACAGATATCACTTACCGAATGCACGAACAGGACAATCAAGGATATTGAACAATGGACTGAAACTTAACAAAGAATTACCAAAAGACACAAGGAGTCTCACTAGAATTCAATATAAAATATATCTCAATAGTAAGATCTAAAAATGTATCCATATAACTGAATTGGGTTTTATTTTTTAATAAATTCAATATAAAAATAATAATAAATTTAAAAAAACATGGGAATTGAAAATCAGCGCTGTTTCATTTTAACTTTAATTTATTAAATATTTAACGATTTTCCTGAAATCACTCGATGGAAGTTCATTTTGTGGTCGTTAATCAACTGATTTTAGTAAAATATTAGATTATCATTTATTCATCGATGGCATTCTATTGTTTGGCTTCATTTTTGCATTCTAATCCCCTTAATTTGCAACCCCCTAATTTTTCCACATTCCTACAGGGGTACTGGGGAGGCTGCGCGCATCGCGGCCAAAGCAACCGGCGAATTTTAATTGCAGAATTAATTATTATATAAATTACTGTTACTGTGGGGGTGGAACCTGGTATATTAAATAATAATGGATTTCCTTTGTTGCCGCCATTTCGAAATTAAAATTTCCACTTGTTTCCCAACCCCGCACGCCGTTTGATATGCGGGGCCTTTGATTTTTCCATTTTTATTCTGCCATTTTCGGGTTATTTCGGACCCCCCGCTCGTTTGCATACGGACAAAAGTGATTTTTAATTTTTTGTATGATCTTCATACATTTGTAGCACTACGCGAAACCTTTCAAAAATAAAATGTTAAAAGTATAACCTTTTAATTTCACTCTAAAATTCAACCTTTGAACACTTTTTTTAAATAAATATTTTTTGTACAATTTGTTTTTTGAATGTATACAAATACTGGATTTTTACCCATTGCGGGTTAATCATTTTTTAAGGATTAATTGTATCTCAATAGAGACGAAGATGTAATTTTTTTTTGTAACAGAATATGGTAGTCGAGGCGTTTACAGGACTTATGACCTGTCATTGGTTGGGTTAAGCGATCACTTTATGTTAACAACATTCTCCATTCCGCCCTTCTTACGACACCACGTCTGATGAAATTTTTGGAACTTGTATATATGCTACTATTTTTAATAACTCACATTTTAGTACACTAGCGCCATCTATTAAGATAATTTGTAATCTGTATAATGGCTGCGGGAAGACAACCCTAAATGTAGCGAGACAGTTGTATATCTATCATACATCCCAGGAATGGGCTCCGGAAAATAACAGGACATCGTGTGGTCACCAGTTTTTCCTGGCTTCAGGTCTACTTCCCTTTACCAGTGAGTCTGGGGATTTAAACCCATTTTCCTGCCAGCTCCTATCAGGGACTTTCGAAATTGGCCCATTTTTAACAGAATTCACCGCAAACGGATAGATAGTAGGAAAATCTTGGATACAAAGGGGGCAGGATAGAGACGAGTGGAAGAAATTAGAAGAGGCCTATATCCAGCAGTGGAGGGAAGAAGGCTAGCAAAGAAGAAGAAGAAGAAGGATAGTAGGGTATTCCACCTGCTGATCATAGAAGTCCTAAATAAATCAGAAAAAGAATATAAAGGCGTCTCTCGTTTTTTTTTTCACAAAAAATACCTTTATATTGACGTGTCAGTTCCATGGACAGTATACATGGACAAGTGTATGAAAGAATTAGATGGCATAAACGCTGGTGCGAAAATGAACGACATGTCCATCAGTTGTTTGCTATATGCAGACGACGCTGTTTTAATCGCTGACAACATGGAAGATCTAGAAGTCCTAGTGTCAAGAATTATATGAAGATTTTTTTCCAAATTACAGTTATATAGTATCATTGATGTACGGCTGCGAGACATGGTGCCTATTCGAAAGAGACTAGAGACTAGAGGCTTTTGAGATGTGGTCCTAAAGAAGACTATTAGGAATTTCCTGGAGAGACCACATCACGAATGAGGAGGTTCTTCAAAGAATCGAAGGAGGAAGGCACCTGCTCAGGACCTTGTCCGAAAGGCGTGCCAGATGGATCGGCCATGTAATACGTCAAGAAGGTCTCTTACATGCCATCATGTAGGGTATCACCGAGGGGACAAACTCTAGGAGACGCCCACGCCGAGAGTACCTAGAGGACCTGTTGGTGGACGTGCGCTGCTCATCATATGCAGATTTCAAAAGAGCCGCACAAGACAGGGAAGAATGGAAGAGAAGAATAGAAGAAATTGCTGCAAACCAATCCCCGGATTGAAACTTTCTAACTAAATTATCACTTATAATTATTGAGCATTATTACTGTAAAAAATAAAAAATAATTCGTAAGCAATAAGTCCAGGTAATTTTTATTTATTAAAAAATTTATGTTGTTGTATTGTATCGATTTTTAAAAAGTCTTTCTTTTTTTTTACAACAGTTTGAATGTATACAAATACTTGAAGACGAACAACTGAATTTCACATTGCGTTAAAAAGATCTTCTGCTTAATGCTTAAAATACAATATTCATAGATGGCGTTAGGTTGTAGATTAATTAAACTACCATGCAAAGGGTGGTGTTGCAGAATAACATATAGACAACTTCCAAAAAATTATCAGACATGGTGGTCATAAGAAAAGGTGGAATGGGGAATGTTGTATTACATAAAGCGTGCGCTTAACCCGACCAATGACAGGTCAGTCCTGTAAACGCCTTGATCAACCATATTCTGTTTTCAATTTGCATCTTCGTCTCTATTGAGATACAATTGATTCTTGTCTTTCTTTGTTTAATTTTTTGTAATATATTTACACCTGAATATGGAGGTCTCCTCCGAAACATATGATATTTAAATATTCAAGTGAAATACACAACGTTATTTTTAAATTTCAAAGTACATAATAACAATGGAATTCCATAGTGTTAATGCCTTAACTTTCCATAAATTTTATATTACGTTATGTAAACAGCTATTTCCTTCTAGAATTACGTTTTATAGCTACATTTTGATTAACTTTTTTTACCTCCTGGCAAACATTTGAACACTGGAGAAATTAAATCACATTCCAAATTTATATTCCTCCAATTTTCGACTTGTTCAATATCAGATAAGGGCTGAATATTTTAAATTATACAATCTATTCCGCAGTGGGGGTGAAGGTATTTTATGAAGAGGGATAAAAACTTCTTTTGAGTAAACGATCGCCTTTTTTACATTCCCGCCTAAAGGTCGGATAGCGGAGAGTTCCAATTACTAAATAAATTAAGAAAATTGTAATATAATATATTGACTAGTTTCACAATGACACACATTTTCAAAGAAGGTTTAAAAAATTGTTCATCTTCTTCTTCTTCACGTGCCTTGTCGGGTCCCCCTAACGTCGGCGATCACCTCGGCGAACCTGTCCCTGTACTGCGCCGCTCGGAATAGCTCCTCCACACTTCGGATGCCGGTCCACTCCCTCAAGTTTCGCAGCTAGGACATTTGTCTCCTACCGGGCCCTCAGCGTCCCTTCTCTAAATTTTCTCCTCCAATATCAGTTGGAGAAGGTGATACTTTTCCCCACGCAGTATATGACCCAGATGTGAAATCATCCGAACCTTGATAGTTGATAATAGTTCCCTGCCAACTCTAGCTTGCATCAGGACTTCGGTATTGGTAACCATGTCTGTCCAGGGAATTCTGAGCATTCGGCGATGGAGCCACATTTCAAATGCTTCCAGTCTGTTCATTGAGTTGACTTTCAAGGTCCACGCTTAACATCCATACAATAAAACAGACCCCACATAGCATTTGATCATTCTCTGGCGGAGTTTCAAGTTTATGTTATCAATTGAAATTGTTTTCGCGAATGATTTTTATTCTCGGGAGTAAATTCTCAAGAATGTCAGTTGGAGCCAACATTTTTGTTACAGATCTTTATTTTTCGACTGACTCTTTTGCGACGTTCTTGTATTATATTATAGATAGGATGATAGTTCAAAGGTATAAGATAGTTCCTAACTGACTAACTAACTTACCATCACGCCGTCTCCCCGGAGGGGTAGGCAGAAAGAATGGAACGCCACACTGTTCTGTCCTGACATACGTCTCTCGATTCCTCTACATTCATACATCTTGTCATGCACGCACGTCGATTTTTCCGACTCCTCACGTGACCGACATTCAATATTTGATTGATTTGATCGTGCCACGTTTTCCTCGGCCTTCCTCTATTTCTAGCTCCGTTCACGCCGTTTACATATACCTTCTTTACCATTCTGTCTTCACTCATTCTTTCCATGTGTCCAAACCATCTTAATGACCCTTTCCTTATTTTGTTCATAACACTTTCATTCGCACCACATTCACTTCTTATACTTGCATTTGTCACTCTATCATATACAGATTTGCCACACATTCGTCTTAGAGATCTCATTTCTACTGCATTTATTCTACTTTCATCCTTCTTTTGCCAGTTCCATGCTTCACTTCCATACATAAGGGTCGGCACAAGAACACCATTGTGCACTGCCATCTTAGCTTTTCACTTGATCCCTGGAAACTTTCCAGAGATCAAGAACTGTCTATATATCGCAGAAGGCTTTATAATCTTATTTGAAGTAAAGTCAAGAAATTATAATAATAACTGTTAAAATGTAAAACACTTAATTTTAGACAAACTTAAGGCGATTACTCTGTGGAATTCCGTAATGACGAATTTTTATGAATTAAAACACTGTTTTTTCCACTTTTCAGTTTATTTTTCTCGACATTTTTCGACGGCTTACACCTTCATCATCGGAAGAACGATATAAACCAACCAAAATTATTACAAACTGAGTGCAAGAACCTAGATTTATATATATAACATGTTATGTATAATTCTAGGTTCTTGCACTCAGTTTTGTAATAGTTTTGGTTAGTTTATATCATACTCCCGATGATGAAGTTGTAAGCCTTCAAACATGTCGAGAAAAAGAAACTCAAAAGTGGAAAAATTCGTGTTTTAATTCATAAAAATTCGTCAATTTAATGTTAATGATATTAACATTTAATTTATACGAATGAAAACGCCAGTTTTCTAGAAGTTTTATTCTATTTTATGGGAATGACATGTTTCGCCCTTCTAGTTAAACAGCGAAACATGTCATTCCCATAAAATATAATAAAACTTCTAGAAAACTGACGTTATCATTCGTATTAATTATTTAATATGGAGTTTCACATCGTTGTTCAAGAAACAATTAATTTTTGTTATTTGTCACGACAGCTGTTTCGCAAACCGATTTTGGCATCATCAGGTGTTACAAAAAAATTACACAAATTGAAAGACGTACTAATTATAATAAAATCTGTTTGTGCTGTTTGATGTTGAAATCATAAAAGTTTTTCGTTTATGTGGAGGGCTTTGACAGCTGTTAAAATTAATTTTCGTGATTTTTCCGAATCTTTATGTGCATTTGTTCCAATGTCAATTTGAATAATTTCTTTGAAGTTCTTGCTGTAGTTAGATTGTTTTTAATGCCGAATTACATTTAATTTGAAATAATAGTAAACATGTAACAAGTTGTGCAACATCGCATTGGATACAATATTTTTTTATTCTTAGTTTGTAATGGTTCTGTGATTTGATCCTTGCAATAGTAACTTTTCTAGCTTTAATATCCCGACAGGCGGCAGCACGTGCATACATCATAATCCTTTTACACTAAAAACGCCATAAAAAACTTTATCCTGCGCCATTTGAAACTACGGAATCCGTTTCAATTCAATTCGATCTCTTTTTTTTAAATACTGCCCAGACACATGGAACCAGGTATACGAATGAGAATTGTGAATTCATAGACAAATGAAGTCATAGAATAATACGTATGCTTTGAATGTATACAAATACTTGTAGACGAATACTGGATTTTACCCATTGCAGGTTATCATTTTAAGGATTAATTGTATCTCAATAGAGACGAAGATATCTTAATCCTTAAAATGATAACTCGCAATGGGTAAAATCCAGTATTCGTCTACAAGTATTTGTATACATTCAAAATGTTATAAAAAACTGTTCCAAGTTAAAAAGCATAAAAATTGGAGAGACATCTCCAGGCGTTATCTAGCAATGAATGTTAATGGCGGTAGCCTTTCACATTGCGTTAATAAAGATCTTCTGCTAAATGCTAACATCCAATCTTAATAGATGGCGCTAGTGTAGATTGAACTTAAAAATGTGAAGTGTTCCCCAACATTGTATGTAGCATATAGACATCTTCCAAAAATTTGTCAGACGTGGTAGTCGTAAGAAGGGAGGAATGGGGATGTTGTTATGAAAGTTAGCATATAAATTGGAGTGACATTTCCAGGCGTTATCTAGCAGTGCGTTAATGGCGGTAGCCTTTCATATTGCGTTATAAAAAGATCTTCTGCTTAATGCTTAAATTTAATCTTCATAGATGGCGCTGGTCTGTAAATTGAAACTGACATGTGAATTGTGGTGTTGGATATTAACATATATATCACTTCCAAAATTTGTCAGACATGATGGTCATAAGAAAGGTGGAAGGTTATAAGTCCTGTAAACGCCTCGACCACCGTATTCTGTTTCCAATTTGCATCTTCGTCTCTATTGGGATACAATTAATCCTTAGTACATATGTATTTAAATTTAACAAAGAATTATTAAATGTTAAATATGGTCTGTTCTACTATATGGCTGCGAAACCTGGACTCTGGAAAGTGAATATAATGAACCGGTTGGAAGCGTTCGAGATATGGATATACCGTGGACTGATAGGGTCAGTAATGCAGACGTACTACAGAGAGCCAGAGCCAATAGAGAGGTGTTGTCGAGTGTGAAAATTAGAAAGGTCTCGTATTTGGGCGTAGGCTAAGAGGAGAAAAATACCACCTCCTTCGACTGATATTAATGGGTAAAGTGGAGGGACGTCGGGGAGTTGGTAGAAGGCAGCTCTCCTGGCTGCAGAACATCAAAGAGTGGACAGGAATAACTAGAGTTCAGAACCTGTTCCAAGTGGCGCGGGAAAGAAATGCCTTTGCTGCAGTGATCACCAACGTTGGGGAAACCTGACACTGCACCGAAAGAAGAAGAAGGAGATTTTTAATTAGTTAGATAACTAACTAACCAACCATCTAATGGACCGACGTGGCGTCCCTTACTATAGTTTTTGTGATTTTTTTAAATTAAATCTACCTCTTCTTCCGCGACCCTGGTTTTTCAAATGTTAACCGGAACTCTTCGTAGGAACAGTTTATTATCTGAAATGAAACATTTTTCCGATATATTTTTTTACCAACTCCACAGAAAAATCTTGATGCTATAGGTTACCGCGTTTCCTCCTATCGGGGTAGGTACGTGTACGTAATTATTAACGCGTATCGTATAACTTGGTCGCCATCTACTTAATAATTCATTCACATCCCATTCCGTTAATATCTTTCATATCAGATATACGTGATCGATCCAATGTCACGGTTATTTCACAAACAGCCGAAACTATATATGTTTGTGCCAGCTTACTACTGGGGTATCTCCTCTTTCACATTAGACGGTTTATGTAATCGCGGTCACGTTCATCCCTTGAGATAAAACTACCCTTAACATTTTGTTCACGCATTACAATAATAACATTTTTATTTCATTATTTTTCTGTCTTGACATTGAAAATATACTTTATAAATAAAATGGTTATTATTTATGTCTTCTTTTTTCTTTTTGCCATTTTAAAATCAAATCAAAACAGTTTATTTCATCAACAGACATTAAAAAAATATTTTTAAGGCATTTATTGAGAACAGGTAAAATAATATATTGTGTTTGGTATACTACCAGAAACGCATGAGATATGGTTCAACATTAGGAAGACAGGATACTATCCAGAATTAAGAGTGTTTGCCTTCTGAACATTCTTTCACTAATATGAAAGACGTCGATCTCCGAGGAGACCGCGTTCAGTAGATTAATTGCTCTTCCCACCGGTGTCACTACAGGTGTCACCATTTTCCAACATCGGGGGTCGTCGCTCCTCGTACAAAGACTTTTCTATCCTGCCTCATCTCTACTGTCAGATTAACCTGCAGTTTCTTTTCCATGTTGGCCCACCATATTGCTATTGGGCGGCCTCTTCCTCTTGATTTTATGGGAATGCTTAGGGCTTTTTGGACAATATGCTTCCTGTCTTTTCGCATCCCATGACTGTACACCAACAGAGTCGAGATTCTCTCATCTTGGCCGTTATTGGAGCAACCTTAAAGTAACCCCATAATCGTTCCTTACGTGGTCTAGCCTTGAAACGCCTGCGGCCTACCATTTCTGTTTTTAACGTCAGTTTTCCAGAAGTTTTTATTATATGACGACCTTCGTGGCCGAATGGTTAGTGCTTTGACTACCACCCCAAAGGTTCCGATGACAGTATGATTGTCACACTGTCTTTGGTCTGATGCTGATAAAATGGCAATAGATAAGCTACCTATCACGTGTCACGAGAATAATAATAATAATAATAATAATTTTATAGGAATGACATGTTTCGGCTTTCTAAGACTTTATCAAATATCCCACCGAAGCCAGATATCAATGCCTTAGAAAGGCGAAACATGTCTTTCCCATAAAATATAATAACACTACTAGAAAACAAACGTTTTTAATTGTATTTTTTTTCATTATGGAGTTTCACATCACTGTTTGAAACAATAAATAACTTAAATTATTTATTCTATGTTCCCCATACTTTGTGTTTGTAGTGTTTTTTTTTTGTTTTTCTTTTTTTATATACTTTGTATATAAACACTTTTAAAATTACATATCAGATATGTTTCGGAAAACCAGTCCTTCTTCAGTGATACATATTTTAATGATACATTTTACAAATATGATCAATCTGTCAAAATTAAAAAAAAATTTTTTTTACGTATACAACAGGTCGTTTGAACCCAATTACTGTATAATAATTTTTTTTTAGCTATTATATTGATTCTCGTGACATGTGATAGGTAGCCAATCTATCGCCATTTTTTATTGTCACGTGAATTCTACACCAGACCAAAGACAGTGTAACAATCACACTGCCATCCCCGGGAATCGAACCCGGGACCTTCTGTATAGAAGTCAGAGCTCTTACCACTCTGCCACGAAGGTCGTCATTTGTAAACAATTATCTAATATTTTAAATATGTATCACTGAAGAAAGGACTGGTTGTCCAAAACATGTCTGTCAAAACATGTAATTTTAAGAGTGTTGTATGTAAAAAGTATATTAAAAAAAGAAAAAGACAAATATCTTAAATTATAATTAATAAACTTTATATACAATACAATTATAAAACATCACGTTTCTTACTTCCTATTGTCGCAAATCTCTTTGTTCCCGTTCATATTTCCCGTAGCGATTTTTCCTCTACAATAGATTATTTTCAAAAGCTTTCACGAAGATTACTCGTACTGCAAATCTTGGGAATCGACAGCCTCCCCGCTCCATACGTACACAATGCTCATCTTTTTACCTGTCGCATTAACAGGATGGCAGGTGAGCACGGGGAGGAATGCGGAGAGCGTATTGCCAGCATCTTTGACAGCATCTCGGATAGAGTTGCCTTATATGACGTCTGTAAGCCCGATGTAGCGAGCCCCAGTTTGAACGGACCGTGCCGGAGTAGGAACGGATTATAATTTTATTTCTTCTTTTGATGACTCTCTTGGACACGTTTTTAAACTTTTAAAATTTATTTTTTATTCTAATAGAAATATATCCACAGAAGCCAAAGATGGCAGTACACAATGGAGTTCTAGTGCCAACCCTTAAGTATGGAAGTGAAGCTTGGAGCTGGCAAAAGAAGGATGAAAGCAGGATAAACGCCGTATAAATGAGATCACTAAGAACAATGCGCGGGAAAACGTTGTATGATAGAATTGCGAACGATGAAATAAAATAGAAATGTAAGGCAGATGACTGCATCATGAATAAAATTAAAAAAAGGATCCCTGAGATGGTTTGGACATATGGAACGAAAGGGTGAGAGTAGAATGGGAAAAAAGTTGTTCACAAGCAGCGTGAGTGGGAAAAGAAGCCGAGGACGACCGAGGAAAACATGGCATGACCAAATTAATCAATTACTAAAAGGCGGCCACATTCGAAGTCGGAATAATCGACGTGCGTGCATGGTACGATGTATGAATGTAGAGGAAGCCTGAGAGGCTTGCCAGGACAGGCCATTGTGGCGATCCATCCTCTCTGCCTACTCTGGAAATGGCGTGATGGTTAGTTAGTTAGTTAGTATCTATATCTAGGTGAGGTGAACTCCAGGTGAATCTAACACTATCTCCCTTATATATGGAAGCGAAGCATCAAGCGAGAGCAGAATAAATGCGGTAGAGATGAGGTCCCTAAGACGTATGTGTGGTAGAACGATGTACGACAGAATCTCAAATGCTGATATTAGGAAAGAATGAAGAGCGAAAGAAGGTATTATGAACAAAATTATGAAAGGATCGCTGCGTTGGTTCGGACATATGGAGCGCATGGGTGAAGAAAGAATGGTTAAAAAAGTATATGTTAAAGATGTAAATGGAGTAAGGAGTCGAGGTAGACCGATGAAAACATGGCATGACCAAATTATTCAAATATTAAAGGTTGGTCATGTGTTGTCCGTCAAAAACCGGAAGAATCGACGTGCGTGTATGACTTTCAGACTATTTTCAGTCAAAACCCGCGGAATTTTACAAGAAGGGCATATTTGAAAGAAATGTGGCAGAAAGTTATAGACAATATAGGGAATTATTTTATATAAGAAAAGTTAACTAAAGTATAAGAAAAATTGGTTTTAATTGCATTGAAAAAAAACGACATTACTTATAGGTACCCCTAATAGCATTTGAGAAAACGAGTCGGTGAGATTCAAGGCTACGTCGGTGATGTTACGGTGTCATTACAGTCACTGTCCGGTCTAAATGGACCTTAGGGATCTCATCTCTACAGCATTTATTCTGTTCTCATGTATGAAGCAACACCGGGTCTGGGTCCCAGGATAATAACCCAGACCCAAGAGATCCTCTTGATGACCCAGCAGCCCCTTATAACAAGCACCGTGAGAGCCGGTCGCCTAGCATGGATCGGGCACGTATGCCGAGCCGAAGAGACCAGAGCAATCAAGACCCTGTACGCGTCTAGACCGACTGGAGTAAGACATCTGGAAAGGCCTAGACAGCGCCTAATGGACAATGTTCTGGTTGACCTGGCTAGGTTGGGAGAATCGGACTGCTGTGAGCAGAAGGCGCAGGATCGAGGAGCTTGGCGAAAAATCTTCAAGGAGGCTTAAACTCTTCAAGAGTTGTATGGCCATAGAAAGTAAGTAAGTCATGTATGAAGCATGTAACTGGCCAAAGAAGGATGTGTTATATCTGTAAAAATAGTAGGACATATTTAAACTACTACCAAATTCATCAAAATAAGCAGAAAACGTTTGATTTCATCGGCTATTGTCACCGCGTCATCGAAATTTTCCGTTATAATTTTGTAGGAGCAATTTCCTAGAGGGCACGCCTGGCTAGATTCACTGTATTGGAAGGGCGCCGCTCACGAATGGACGCTTCTCCAGCCTTCCCGCCCCCGCCCCCGCCCTGCTCCATCAATATTTGCCGTGATTGAGGGGGATCTTTTGTCAGCTGAAAATCCTTTTTGTCTCCGCCGTCAAAAAGCGCAAATCGAGTGTATTTTGACACAGAAAGTCCGACTGTCGCTCCGGGTGATGTATCATTCCCACACTACTCAGATGTATTTCGTCGAGCTTACTATATATACTATTGAATATAAAATCGATGTTTCGAGAATACTCTATCTTAATTACGATATTAGCGCCGCACAGATGAACGTAAAAATTCTTCTTCTTCTTTTAATAGATCTGACGATCTGTGACACAGAAATCATGTCTCGTCGGATGAAGAAGTCCAGCTGTCCTTCCATCTCTTAGGCGGTCTTCCAGGTGGGCGGTGTCCAGAGGAGATTTCATAAGCGGCTGTATATGCAAGTCTCACCATTCTTTCGGGCTACATTACTCAGGGGATGTTTCGAGAACTCGGCCGTGCTGGAGGGTGTTCGGCTTTTTGTCCCTGGTAGATATCTCCGACAGCGACAGCATAGATTGTTTTACCTACCGGCCGCCAGAACCAACCTGCCTCTGGTGACGCCGGTGGGAAGAGCAATTAGTCTGCTGAACGCGGTCTCCTCGGAGATCGACGTCTTTCATATTAGTGAATGTACGTTCAGAAGGCAAATACTCTTAATTCTGGAGAGTATCCTGTCTTTCTAATGTCGAACCATATCTCATGCGTTTCTGGTAGTATACTATACACAATATATTATTTTACCTGTTCTCAATAGATGCCTTAAAAATAAATTTTGTAATGTCTGTTGATGAAATAAACTGATCTGATTTGATTTGATTTGATACATGGTCCCTCTAGTATCTTCTTCTGGATCTACTCCACTGAACGATATCATCTATTTCGCAAGTTTTTCTTTTTCATTACATAACAAACAAACCATCGCGTCGTTTCTCCGTAAGAGTGGGCAGAGATAATGGACAGCCACACTACTCTATCCTGACACACCTCTCTAGATTCCTCCACATTTACACAACGAGGCATACACGCTCGTCGATTCTTCCGACTTCTAACGAGCCAACCTTTAAAAAAACTAACTAACTAACCATCACGCCATTTCGCCGGAGGGATAGGCAGAGAGGATGGATCGCCACAATGCATACCTCTCGGGCTTTCTCTACATTCATACATCGTACCATGCACGCACATCGATTATTCCGACTTCCAATGTGACCGCCTTTTAGTAATTGATTAATTTGGTCATGCCATGTTTTCCTCGGTCGTCCTCGGCTTATTTTTCCACTCACGCTGCTTGTGTACAACTTTTTAACTATTCTACTCTCATCCATTCGTCCCATATGTCCAAATCTTCTCAGGGATCCTTTTTTAATTTTATCCATGGTGCAGTCAACCTTTAAAATTTGATTAATTTGGTCATATGCCATGTTTGTACATTACAGTTTTTTTTTATCTATCCGTTAGTTAAAATATATAATTGAATACGCTTATTTATTTAATTATGTTAAACATAACATAATTATACTCTATGAATTTCTATTAAAAATAATAATCGAAGTACGTCCGTGTGCGTATTACTATAACTATTCAAACTTGGAACAAAAATAAAATAATATTTTATTTGCTATTAAATGTGATTTTCATTAATCATAATTGTATCTCTTCTATATCATGAATCAATCATCAAACTTCAATAACAATCAAATAACAACAATAAATCACATTTTGTGCCTAAATCACTGTTGCCTTAAATCAAATTATATTATTAATGTCATTTTCAAGCCATAGACACTGCTCCAAATCAATTAATTATTTAACAGACTAATGTTATTAGTTTATCAGCGATAAGAAACTTCTAAACTACATCTAATGTAATGTTTTCATTGTTTTGTTTTGGAACTACGTAAAACAAAAAAGGTAACTAGCTTTTGAACATAGTCGATAGATGGCAGTCACTTATACATTTATGTCATATGGAAAATATTTTATCTGTGAAATTAACTCACCATACCACATTGACTCTCAGTGTCTTGCCTGCTATCGTCCTCAGTGTCTTCATCTCGGAAGTCCTCAAAACTTGTTTGGTCCTTTTTTTCTTTTTTTTTATGTCTTGTTAATCAAATATTATTATTTTTTAGCTACTATTATTAATTCTCATGAAATGTGATTGGTAGCTAATCTATCGCCATTTTATTGTCACGTGAATTCTTCACCAGACCAAAGACAATGTGACAGTCAAACTGCCATTGCCGGGAATCAAACCCGGGACCATCGGTGTGGCGGTCATAGATCTTGCCATGCTGTCGGGAAGTTCCTCCTTTATGTATTATACTTTCATTGAAATATCATTGATACTAAACTATCTAACACCGTGGAGATAGGCAGAGAGGATGGATCGCCACATTGTTCTATCCTGAAATAATTCTCGCGCCTCTTTTACATTCACACATCGCGACATTCACGATCGTCGATTGTTCCTACTTTGAATATGGCCTTTCCGTAATCGATTAATTTGGTCATGCCATGTCTTACTTGGCCTTCCTCGACTTATTTTTCCATTCACACTACTTGTAGGTATACGAGTACATATTTTTAACCATTCTTCCCTCATCCATTCGTTCCATATATCCAAACAATCGTAGTGACCCTTTCTTAAATTTTATTTATCACATGTTCATCCGCTTTACATTCCTTTCTGACTTCATCATTAGATATTCGATTATACATTGTTTTTCCGCACATTCTTCTTAGTTACCTCATTTCTACGGCATTTATCCTTTTTTTATCCTTCTTCACTTCCATACGTAAGGGTTGGCAATGAAACTCCATTGTGCACTGCCTACTAATATCATCGATGCTCCTTAATAATATTTTTACGAATTATTAAAATATTATTTATATATTTAAAGATTGTTTTTTAATCAATGGCTCAAAGCTTCCACTCCTTAATCCAATATTGCCTCTAATATTATGCAGCCAAGACGAAGCCCTCCTGTCAGGACCACATCGCCCTTCAATCTTGCACATTTTCATATGTTCTAGAATCTCATATCTGTCCCTTGAAATCTTACGGAACTTAATACATCTTCACGATTCTGGGACTTAAGGACTTCTAATTGCTTACCAAATCTTTCAACGGTATACGAAATATACGAGGTATAATCATTAACTAACTAACCATCACGCCGTCTCCCCGAAGGAGTAGGCAGAAAGAATGGACTGCACCACTTTTCATTCCTGACATATTTCTCCCGCTTCCTCAACGATTGCGCGTCGATTTCTCTGACTCCTCACATGACCGACATTCAATATTTGATTTATTTGATCGTGCCACTTTTTCCTCGGTCTTCCTCTATTTCTTCGTTTGGCGAACTCCTCGGTAATAGGAAGATTAGTTGAGCCGAAGCGTTGCCCCTTGGTGATAGAATAAATAATTTTTAATTTATTTTATTAAGAGATTTACACACATAAATAAATATTACAACATAAAGCATTTCACAATTATTATAATATATATTTTTTACGAAAATAATACTGTATCATTGGTGACAAACTGGAATGTTCTTCCGAATAACTTGCTCGCTGGACGATTATGTCGACCGTAAAATGGACGTAGTGCACGATTAGTTTGGCGAACCGAACCATGATTTTAAAAATAAATTTGCACAATTTGCAAGCGCTGTTCTAACGTAAGTCTATTTATGGTAAAATGGCAAAACGTACTGACTACATATCATTTATCAACTGTCAAATTGACAGTCTATAAAAACAATGTTGCTAGTTTTAAAATTAAACCTCTAAAAAAAACACCCTATATTTTGAAAACCTTAGTCCCAGTCAAAGGGTTAATCGGTTGTCTTAGTTTACTTGGACTTGGATCTTCTGGTTTACAGAGGTTCAGCTCATGTGGCTATTCCTCTTACGTCTGATGGGAACATTGTTGGAAGGTGATTTGGTGGGTTGTTAGTTTATGTGGGGGCATGATTTATGTGGCCCGGAGTGTTCCTCTGAAGGATGATCGATTTTGGGCGCTTGTGGGCGGCTGGAGGTGTTTGGGCCGTAATTTGAGAGGTATTTTATTCATGATTTAATTGCATCTCAATAGAGACGAAGATGCAAACTGGAAACTGAATATGGTTGATCAAGGTGTTTACAGGACTTATGACCTGTCATTGGTTGGGTTAAGCGCACGCTTTATGTAATTACAACATTCCCCATTCCACCTTTCTTTATGACCAGGTATGACAATTTTTTGGAAGTTGTATATATGTTAAAGTCCTATGCCAGATTTCACATGTCAGTTTCAATGTGCCATCTATGAAGATTTTGATTACATATGTTAATCTTTTTTTAAGATTACTATATATAATCTACATACTAACGCCATCTATGGAGATTTATGTTTATTAAGCATTAAGCAGAACATCTTTTTAACTCAATGTGAATGGCTACCCCGCCATTAGCGCATTGTTAGAAGCCGCCTGGAGATGTCACACTCCTATCTGTGCGGTTAGGATGTGAAGGGAGTCCTTTGTAAAAACGATGGCAAGTTTCAGAATGAATTCATATATCTTCGGGATTCTCGATTCTAGGTGCAGTTGTGTGATCCTGGTCGATGTTTGAATTAACAGATAATTTTATCTAACGCGGAAGTGGGGCGAGTAACTTAAGCTAGGTGTATAATTTTTAGAGGAACTTGGCTAACGCGAAGGTTATTATCGTCAAGAGTGCTGTAGTTTGCGCGATATTTGCTCCACTCGTACAACCGTCTTTCGTGTTATCCGTGACTTCTAAATTCGCCATGGTCAAGTCTGGATATTTAGCATAAACGGCGTTGATAGCTGTCCAGTCTTCAGCCTTGATGTTCTGCGAACGGCTAAGAATCCAGTTGGAAACTGAAACAAAAGATCACAGATATAACAAAAACTTTTGGAATAGTCCTGTCGGGGTTAAATGCATAACCCATATAAGCGGAATTCGACGCTGAACTAGCATATTTCATGATGAAAAATATGACACGAATAACCGAAAAATGCTGACTCGGGACCTACTTATCAAAATGATGAGTCTGGGGCCCAGATTTATTCGGTTTGGTCACTAGGTCACTAGAGCAGAGCATCGTGTGAAAATGGAAGCAAAGCATATAAAAGCGGTACATCCGACCACCATGGACAGCATTCCTTCTTGCGACTTCTAACCGACACGAGTCTACGCCGTCAAGTCTACGTACGAGTAACCTCCGACTCTCCTACCGAGCTACGCAACTGTCTACACTGCTACGCCACGTAACTTCCGACGAGTCTTCGCTCCCGTCGACCGACGCTACTGCCCACTGAGCCGTCAGCCCCAGCTGCTATCGACGTCCAGGCACACGCTCCATCACGAGTACACAATACTGTTAACGTATGATTACTTGTGATCTGCAATAAACGCTGAAACCTCCACTGCTTTTAACTCTCACCACATCCCCCAAAGTCCCCATTGTTTTGGCCGAAACACTATGATATTTTAACATTTTATAACTATTAATTAAAAAACCTTGTTTTATATCACAAATTGTATTTATTTTACTTCTAATTATTGTTTATTATTGTTATTATTATTTTTTATTTATTATTATTATTTTATTTTTATTTTTTTATTATTATTATATTTTCTACCTTTAATATTTTCTCCTATAAACAGTAACTAACCGTTCTTTAAATTTAAATATTTAGGTACCTAACTCAATTTCAGCAAGAACTTCAAAATTATATAATAAATCATTCAAATTGACTTAGGAACAAATACACAAAGATTCGAAAAATTACGAAAATTTGACATTTGATATATATTTTTGTAACACCTGAAGATGTCAACATTGGTTGATGAAACAGCTGTCGTAAAGTAAAATAAATACAATTTGTGATATAAAACAAAGTTTTTGAATGAAAGATCAGCAACAAATCGGAATAATCGACGTGCGTGCATTGATCGATGTATGAATGTAGAGGAATCCCGAGAGGTGTACCAGGACAGAGCATTATATATAATAATAAATTGGATAATTTATAGAGCGCCATTATTACGAATTACTCATCCCAAGGGCGCTGTAGAAGATGCTCCGTTTTATCAACTAGATAATAATAATAATAATAATGATGATAACAAAAATAATAAACATATTTAGTATGAGGGCTGCACCTGACGAAGTCGATCAGCCCTTGCTGTCAGAAAATGATGATTTGAAAATGTGCGTTTTGAGCCTCGATCTAAACTCTGATTGATTCTCAATGCACTTAAGGTCTGCTGGAAGACTGTTCCAGGCTAAAGGGCCGGCTACCGCGAAGGCTCGGTCGCCAAAGTTTGTGCATGGACAGCGTTTTGGCACAGTCAATCTACCGATCGCAGAAGACTTAGCTGATCGGAATGTAGACTGTCTAGCATTCAGGTTCTCGTTGATGCAGAGTTCAGATATACAAGCTGGTGCCATTCCATGCAACGCCTTATAGACCGTCCAGCAGAGCTTGTATTGTATCCTCTCTGGACATTTCAGCCATTGTGGCGATCCATCCTCTCTGCCTACCCCTCCGGGGAAATGGCGTGATGGTTAGTTAGTTAGTTAGTTTGTATAAGTAATATAACTTATTTGGAATGATTTATCGCAGCTTATTCTTTTTTTTAAACATTTTGGCTATGTAAATGTTTCGTCGAAAGGTGAGGCAGAATGATAGCACCACCACACTGTTCTCACCTGACATACTTTGGATTTCTCAACATTCATACACGTGTCATGCACACGTCAATACTTCGGACTCCTTACTTGACAGACATTTAATACTTTTTTTTTTTTTTTTTTTTTTTTTTTTTTTTTTTTTTTTATGTACACAACAGGTCGTTTGGACCCAATTACAGTATACAATTTTTTTATATTTTAGCTATTATATTGATTCTCGTGACATGTGATAGGTAGCCAATCTATCGCCATTTTATTGTCACGTGAATTCTACACCAGACCAAAGACAGTGTGACAATCACACTGCCATCGCCGGGAATCGAACCCAGGACCTTCGGCATGGAAGTCAGAGCTCGTAACCACTCTGCCACGAAGGTCGTCATACTTGATTGATATGTTCGTGCCATTTCTTTCTACTTTACTACATTTATAAATGGAATATATCTTTATAACTTACTGAATTTATGTGTTCCATTGTATCTGCATGAGTACACTACCGAAAAAGATACATAATTCGTGTCCAGGATCCAGTAGTCTGATGCTGGACTATCTGAAAATTAACAAAATAATAAATATATGTAAAAAAAAATTACGAGTAAAAAATGTCAAAGAATTGAAATAGCATATAAATTGGAGTGACATCTCCAGGCGGTTTCTAGCAATGCACTAATGGCGGTAGCCTTTCATATTGCGTTAAAAAGATCTTCTGCTTAATGCTTAAATACAATCTTCATAGATGGCGTTAGTGTGTAGATTGAAGAAACTACCATGCAAAGGGTGGTGTTGAAGATAAACATATGTACAACTTCCAAAAAATTGGCAGACATGGTGGTCATAAGAAAAAAGGTGGAATGGGGAATGTTGTATTACATAAAGCTTGCGCTTAACCCAACCAATGACAGGTCATAAGTCCTGTAAACAACTCGATCACCATATTCTGTTTCCAATTTGCATCTTCGTCTCTATTGAGATACAATTAATCCTAGTAAAAAATTGTTTAGAGTCATATAAGTAGTCCATTGTTTTGACCGAAACACTATGATACCTTAACATTTTTAACTCTTTAATTTAATAACTTTGTTTTATGTATCACAATTGTATTTTATTTTACGCGACAGTTGTTTCGTCAACCTGTGTTGACATCATCAGTGTTACAATAAAATATCAAAACCTACAAATCAATCAAATATGAAATGATTTTGATATATTATTGTAACACCTGATGATGTCAACATAGGTTGACGAAACAGCTGTCGCGTAAAATAATATACAATTGTGATCCATAAAACAAAGTTATTTAATTTAACAGTCAAATAAATGTTTCTTTGAATTTAGATTTTTTTTTCAATCTTAATAACTAAATTTTGTTCATAATACCTTCTTCCGCTCTACCTTCCTTTTTTATCAGCATTTGAGATTCTGTCGTACATCGTTCTACCACACATACTTCTAAGGGACCTCATCTCTACCGCATTTATTCTGCTTTCATCCTTCTTCAGCCAGTTCCATGCTTCGCTTCCATACATTAGTGATGGGACCAGAACTCCATTATGAACGGCCGTTTTCGCTTTCATTGATAAATTATTGTTTCCAATAACTATTCTTAAAGCTTCATTTACATTGTTACCCGCACCAACCCTTCTTTCGGCGTCACTATCCGTTCGGCCATCTGCTGTGAACATGCTACCCAATTACACAAATTCCCTCACCTGTTCCAAGTTCTCTTCGTTCACATTTATATTACAAACTGTCATTTGCTCTTCCCTTTCAATAACCATCACCTTAGACTTTCCGACATTCATCACTAAATCATCATTTTAATAATAGTTTAAAAAAAAAACTAACTAACTAACCATCACGCCGTCTCCCCGAAGGGGTAGGCAGAAAGAATGGACTACCACACTTTTCTTTTCTGACATATTTTTCTCGCTTCCTCAACATTCATACATCGTGTCATGCACGCGCGTCGATTTCTCTGACTCCTCACATGGCGGACATTCAATATTTGATTTATTTGATCGTACCACGTTTTCCTCGGTCTTCCTCTATTTCTGGTTACATTTACGAAAATAAATTATATGTTAACGATTAACATATATTTTTTTTACCATTCTTTCTTCAATAATTCTTTCCATATGTCCAAACCATCTTAATGATCCTTTCATTATTTTGTTCATAACACCATCATTCGCACCGCATTCACTTCTTATATTTTCATTCGACACTCTATCATACACAGAGTATCTACACATTCGTCTAAGAGATCTCATTTCTACTGCATTTATTCTACTTTCATCCTTTTTTGCCAATTCCATGCTTCGCTTCCATACTTAAGGGTCGGTAGAAGAACACCATTGTGCACTGCCATTCTAGCTTTTTTGGATAGGTTTTTGTTTGCGATGACAACTTTAAGTGCACCATTCACTTTGTTGCCTCCCCCAACCCTACTTTCAATATCCCTCTCCACTCGCCCGTCTCTTGTAAACACACTACCTAAATACACGAACTCAATACTTGCTCCAAATTTTCACCATTCACGCTAATGTTGCAGACTGTCATGATTTCTTCTCTTTCAAAAATCATTACCTTGGACTTATTAACATTTCCATTCATCATCAGATCATTTCTCATGCATACCTCACACATACAATTCACCAGGACTTGTAGTTCATGCTCGTTATCTGCAAGTAGGACAGCGTCATTCGCATACAAGAGACAGCTTACTGACACTCCGCTCATTTTGGCACTTGCATCCAACTCTTTCAGCTCTCTCATAAACTTGTCCATATAAAGATTTAATAACCATAATTTAATAATAGTTAAACTTACCATTTATACCCGGGAACTGGACTAGTAGCTTCCCGCTGGCGCTGCTTACTAGAGACGCATTTCCTATATTGATCCTCCACTTCTTTTTATTATCAACAACTTCTATTCCAGAGTTGTTAACTTTGATCATCCCGCTGGCATCTTGGGAGTACATTGCCTTAATGCACGAGAGATCCCCTTCCCAAAACTGCGGCGTACTGTATATCTCGTACCAAGTTCCAAAATACTAAAAGAAAGAAGGAAAAAAAATCGAGTGAGACTCGTGGTACAAATTCGAAACGAAAACAAAAAACACGAACCAGACTCGCGGCTAATCCTTTAACCCAAAATATTGAGTGAGAATCGTGGTATGAAATTCGAAACTAAAACAAAAAACACGAACAAGACTCGCGGTTAACCCTTTAACCTTAAATATCGAGTGAGACTCGTGGTATGAAATTCGAAACTAAAACAAGAAACACGAAACTTGTGTTAAAAAATTCATAACTAAAACTAGAAACATGAACCACTCGTGGTTAATCCTTTAACTTTAAATATCGAGTGAGACTCGTGGTATGAATTTCGAAACTAAAACAAGAAACACGAAACTTGTGTTAAAAAATTCATAACTAAAACTAGAAACATGAACCACTCGTAGTTAATCCTTTAGCCTTAAATATCGCGTGAGACTCGTGGTATGAAATTCGAAACTAAAACAAGAAACACGAACCACTCGTTGTTAATCCTTTAACCTTAAATATCGAGTGAGACTCGTGGTATGAAATTCGAAACTAAAACAAGAAACACGAAACTTGTGTTAAAAAATTCATTACTAAAACTAGAAACATGAACCACTCGTAGTTAATCCTTCAGCCCTCAATATCGAGTGAGACTTGTGGTATAAATTTCGAAACTCAAACAAGAAACACGAACCACTCATGGTTAATCCTTTAACCTAAAATACCGAGTGAGACTCGTGGTATGAATTTGAAACTAAAACAAAAAACACGAACCAGACTCGCGGTTAACCCCTAAACCCAAAATGTCGAGTTAGACTCGTGGTATAAAATTCGAAACTAAAACAAGAAACACGAAACTTGTGTTAAAAAGTTCATAACTAAAACAAGAAACGTGAACCACTCGTGGTTAACTGTTTAACCTTAAATATCGAGTGAGACTCGTGGTATGAATTCGAAACTAAAACAAAAACACGAACCAGACTCGCGGTTAACTCTTTAACCTTAAATATCGAGTGAGTCTCGATGTATGAAATTCGAAACTAAAACAAGAAACACGAAACTCATGTTATTACATTCAAACCTAAAACAAGAAACATGAACCACTCGTGGTTAAGCCTTAAATATCGAGTGAGACTCGAATTGTGAAATTCGGGATTAACAAGAAACACGAATGAGACTCGTGTTACTTCCAAACTTACATGTACCTACCTAATAGTTTTTTAAATGTCATATTTTTTAATAAAAGAAATACATGACCATTAATAATTAAATTAGAAGAATGGCAGCACATTATGAATTTCTAGTTCCAACTCTTATGTATGAAAGTATAGCAAAAGGCAAACTAATCTATCCTGACACACCTATGGAGCTTCCTCCACATTCATACAACGAGACATACACACACGTCGATTCTTCCGACTTCTAACATGACCAACCTTTAAAATTTGATTAATTGGTCATGCCATGTTTTCCTCGGTCTAACTCGATTCCGTATTCCATTTACATCATTAACGTATACTTTCTTAACCATTCTTTCCCCATCAATGCGCTCCATATGTCCGAACCAACGCAGAGATCCTTTTATAATTTTGTTCATAATACCTTCTTCCGCTCTACTTTCCTTTCTTATATCAGCATTTGAGATTCTATCGTATATCGTTCTACCACACATACGTCTTAGGGACCTCATCTCTATCGCATTCATTCTGCTCTCATCCTTCTTCTGCGAGTTTCATACTTCAATTCCATACATTAGGGTTGGGACCAGAACTCCATTGTGAACGGTCGTTTTGTGGCGACAGATTAACTACCTAGATCGCATGTCATGAGAAACCCCTCCAGAGAAACGGCATGATGGTAATTTGATTAGGTATTGTTTTATATGTAATAATAATAAATACGATTGAGAACGTCTGTTTTATAAATTTCATTTATTGTTTCTTAAACAATGATGTAAAACTCCATATTAAATAATTAATACGAATGCGCCCTTGAGGTGATTACATCACAAAAACGGCGCTTTAAAAGTTAGTATATTATTATTATTGTTATTAATGAAAACGTCAGTTTTCTAGAAGTTTTATTATATTTTATGTTTTGCCCTTCTCAATTTACTAGTTAATTTTAGTACCATTAACTAGTGTATATAAACTGCAACGAGTTGAAGTTTCGTCACATTTGATAATGTCTTAGAAGGGCGAAACATGTCATTCCCATAAAATATAATAAAACTTCTAGAAAACTGATGTTTTCATTCGTATTACCTATAAATTTAATGTTTCATTGTTGTATTTTATGAGAATGCCATCTTTCGCTTTGCTAAGATATTATCAGATGTTTAATTACATTCATTCCCATAAAATATAATAAAGCATCTAGAAAACAAATGCTTATTAAATAGTGAGTAACTTAGAGATCTATTAAGAATACGTGTAAGCATTAAGCAGAAAATCTTTATTAATGCTAGTTTATTAATTTGCTAGACAACGCCATGAGAATACTTCTCCAATTTTTATGCTTTTTAAACTTGTTCCAGTTTTTGTTTTTTCCTGAATGTTACCAATATTTTTTTTATGGAACACTTCATTTTGTTTTATCGAACCAACCGGTTTCGCCCATGCCTATGCTTCAAAAGGGTAACAAAAACAAATTCAGTTTGTTTCGAAAAAGTTTGTTTTTGTAACCCTGATAAACCGGTTAGTACTGTATAACAAAATAGAAGAGTGTAAAAACAAAATGCATATTTATGTTTTTTAAATAATGTCTCACCACTTATTAAGGTGAAGTGTATTGCTTTTAATGAAAATAATTGAAATTAATATACTTTGAAATTGAAAAATGACATTGTATATAATCCACAAAATATTAAAAATCACGACATGTTTCGGAGGATACCTCCATCTTCAGGAGTAATCATATACAGTAGCGAGCACAGAAATCTTTCCACACTGAAAATATCGTTTTTTTGTGATTGCATAATTTTTTTTTGTGATTCCTTAATAGCTTTTCAGTCCAAATTATTAAACAACACTGTTTAAAGATGATCTGCAAGAAAAGTGCCTTTTTAGGGATCAATTTTTTTTTTAATTTTAGAGTTAATTTGTAGATTTATAATGTTCACAAAACAATATTAAAAAATATAACACTGTTAAAATAATTTTTAACTTTAAGAATATATGATAATTCATGGGATTCCAACACTGGATTGGCCCGGAAATAGTCCTGACCTAAACCCTATCGAGAACTTGTGGCATAAAATGGCAATTGAAATAAATAAACTGAAGCCTCCGTAAAAGGAAAACCTTATAAACATCATCGAAAAAGTGTGATTGAAAAATGTATCCAAGACTACATACATAATTTGGTGAAATCCATGCCTAAACGTATGGAAGCAATTATTTAAAAAAAAGGAGGAACAACAAAGAACTGATTTTGTTGGTTTTTGATAATTGGTAGTGTTATATACCTACCTGCGTAATTTTATTTGAAATAAATATGTGTTTATTTCAATGATGTGAGCATTTTTAGTTTTTGTGGCAAAAAATTGAAAATCTACAAATTAACTCTAAAATTTAAAAAAAAATAAAAAATTGTCCCTAAAAAGGCACTTTTCTTGCAGATCATCTTTATACAGTATTATTCAATAATTTGGACTTAAAAGCTATCAAGGAATCACAAAAAAAATTGTATAATTACAAAAACCGATATTTTCAGTGTGGAAAGATTTCTGTGCTCGCTACTGTATAATAAAAACTAAACAATGAAAGACTTATAAAAAACAATAACATTATTTTTAAGTATTATTAATTAATTATTAAGAATCATTAAGATGGTTTGGACATATGGAAAGAATGAATGAAGAAAGGATGGAGAAAAAAAGTATATGTTTACGATGTTAATGGAACCAGAAACAGAGGAAGACCGAGGAAAACGTGGCACGATCAATTAAATCAAATATCGAATGTCGGCCATGTGAGGAGTCAGTGAAATCGACGCGCGTGCATGACACAATGTATGAATGTTAAGGAATCGAGAAAATATGTCAGAAAAGAAAAGTGTAGCAGTCCGTTCTTTCTGCCTATCCTTTGTAACAACGTTATTTTTCAATTTTCAAAGTACCTATATTACAATGGAATTCCACAGTGTTAATGCCTTAATGATTCGGGTGGTGGTCTAGGGGATAGAACGCTTGGCTCCTGATCCAGGGACATGGGTTCAAGCCTGGACACGACCAGATTCCTTCTTCATAATAATGAGCTATTTTCTGCTCACATTGAAGATTGTAAAATAAATTCTAATATCATTGATGTAAATCTTTGATATTAGTCTTTTTTATAAAAAAATAAAATTCAAATTAATGTTTACCGTATTTGCAATGAAATTTGTTACAGTTGTAACTGTGCTGTCGCATGGACCCGAAGAAATCACTTGACCGTTGGCTGTCGCCAAAATGGCCACCGTCAAAATGGCCGCGAAATAATGCATTTTGGAATTTCGAATATATTTGATTATCACAGCACCTTGGTTCACGCTCCCAGCTCACGCAAAACTGTGCTTGGAACAGGCTGATGAGGATTATAAAGACCATCGGTATCTTATCTTCAAATCGAGAGTACTTATTCTGGATTGCATAAACATCGATACTCTAGCACACTGATACTCAACCTTTTTTGTCTTCGGGCCACATTCATATATTTGTAAAGCTACGCGGGCCGCAACACTATACTGGTATGAAGAAAAAAATCATGAAACCCCCCACCCCCAATTTTCGGAGAACAATTTGAGATTTAAAAAATTATAAACTAAAACAGAATAATAATTGTACATATCACATCATTATCAGCATACGGTTCCTTAAAAATTACAATAGTGAAAAAAGTCAAACTCAAAATTAACATGTATCAAGGCTTTTTTTATTGTATCTCAATAGAGACGAAGACTCAAACTGGAAACTGAACATGGATGATCAAGGTGTTTACAGGACTTATGACCTGTCATTGGTTGGGTTAAGCGCACGCTTTATGTAATTACAACATTCCCCATTCCACCTTTGTTATTTGTGATCATGCATTACAAATTTTTGGAAACTTCAAAATCCATATTTATCTTCACGTGGCAGTTTCAGTCAGCCATCTATGTAGATTTGGTTGCACTAGTGAATTTTTTCAAGAATTAACCTATACAACCGACCCACTAACGCCCATCTATGGAGAATGATTTTCGGCATTTAGCAAACTACCTTATTAACACAATGTGAAGGCTGTCAACCAACATATTGTTAGAAGCCGCTAGGAGTATTATTCCATTCTATATGCCAAAGAATTTTAGGCGTTTATTTCAAAATTAGTGTGATTTTTGACATTGAGATAATTTTTCAACAATTTTAGACAAATCGGGTTTATAATTGCTGCATGCTACCCTCAATCCGTCATCAAGGTGAGGATCAGTAAGTCGATTCCTGTATACGTTTTTTGCATATTTCATTTTGGATGATATGATGATTCACAAAGATATGTTGATGCAAACAACGTGAGGAGCAGGAAAGCACATTTTTTTTACAGTCTTGTATTTTCAAGGAACTAATTTCCAAAAATGGATGCTCTTCTTTCCCTCTCAATTTCCTTCAAAAATAGCTTTCAGATTAGTATTGTTCATGTATCAAGATATACGAAGTATAGAATGCCAGATTTTTTAAATCATGTCCCTGATAATAAATGTGTTTAGGGCCGCACAAAAAAGCTTGGCGGGTCGCAGGTTGAGTATTGTTGCTCTAGCACTTTGTTTGCGATTACAGATTCTTTTACAAAAACTGTTATGCGCGGATAATTGAAAATTTTTTTTTTTAAAACAAATCAAAACGTTTATGAATGTGTATGAATAATAATTAAATAAAACGATGTTTTTTTAACTACTTCCACTTTTGTCTTTATTTAGTCAGCGACCGGTTTCGCCAGACTCGCTGTCATCGACAGACTGGTGACACTATTGTAAACTTAGTCCTTTATATGGGTGTTTTTCAAATAAAATGTTTACTCGAAAATTACATGTCCTATGACTTTCGAGGTAATTCTGCAGGCTATTGATTTTAAAACTGTTTTTTTTTATATCTCAAAACAACAGAATAACTCACAAATTGATTATTCACATATCCAAAAGTACTTATATCTGTTTATTTTGCTTAATTATTGGGAATATACGATAGAAGAATGGTGATTTTTCTAGTGTCCCACGCTCCTTTTGCACTTTATAAACGAAAAATATTCATTGATAAGCTACTTCTTGTCCAAGAGTAATATGTTATTTGGAAGGGTTATATGATCCAGATTCAATAATATTTCTAGTTTACAGCGTATTAGAGTTCAAAATAATATAAAATACTGCTTTTATTTAGTCACTCAAAACGACGTTGGTGGAAAATTCCGTATACGCTACGTCGATATACTGATTTAAACGATAAATTTTCCATAAACTAAGTATGATTTTGATTGATGGCAACATTTTATAGCCCGTCAACGTCGCCATGTTCGTAAACTGACACCAGTCGCATTCTGTTATGTGAAATAGTGATCGGGCGTCACGTCGTGCTGTTTTTATTTTCCACTACGAACGTGATTCTATAATGTAAGTATTGATTTTTTGACTAACAGCTTTTCATGGGTAAAAATGACCCGACATCTAGAATCTGAATTCAATATAATATTTAGTAAAATCATTTTCATAAACCTGCATTTTGGAGTTTGTTTCAATACTGGCATTATACGTCACATCCACTACGCAACGTGTTGTATAAGGGGAACGCCAAATGTGACGTAGTGGAATTATTACGCAACGAGCAAACTTTTTGAAAAACACCCATATACATACAGATCAGGGGTGGTAAACATGTTCTATACAAAAATAATCTTCAAATATTTATGTAAAATTTACTGAATTTAAATTTTGGTATTACAGGTATTCAAGGAGGTTCGTATTTAATACAATGGATTTTTAATTTTATTATCGCTTACATATTCATGTATAATGTTTGAAAAAATGGTAATTTTGTTTTTATTGTTACTGAATTTAAATATTATATGTTATAGTTCTTGGTCCGCCTTATTCGGTTTTCCCCATACATATAGCTGCTACGGTCTGGAATCAAGCAAACCACATTTTGGGTAGTAATCGATTCCAGGAATATTTTTTATTTGTTTATATTGGGTATAACAACGGGGAATGAACAAACAGTAGTTATCGGTCATTAAGAACTACGTGGTCAGGGGTGTTGTATTTTAGCCTATTTATTTCTAAAATTTCTAATTTGTCTAGTTTTTGACTTTTTGGGCATGTTTGGGCAATGTGTAAGAACAAAATAATGAAAGGTTCGTAAACCCTTAATTGGGCGCCAGGAAATCATAATAATTAACTAACTAACCATCACGCCGTCTCCCCGGAGGGATAGGCAGAAACGATAGACTGCCACACTTTTCTTTCCTGACATATTTCTCTCGATTCCTCTACATTCATACATCTTGTCATGCACGCACGTCGATTTCTCCAACTCCTCACGTGACCGACATTCAATATTTGATTGATTTGAAAGTGCCACGTTTTCCTCGGCCTTCTTCTATTTCTAGCTCTGTTCACGCCGTTTACATATACCTTCTTTACCATTCTGTCTTCACTCATTCTTTCCATGTGTCCAAACCATCTTAGTGACCCTCTCCTTATTTTGTTCATAACACTTTCATTCGCATCACATTCACTTCTTATACTTGCATTTCGGGTGGTGGTCTAGGGGGTAGAACGCTTGACTCCTAATCTAGGGGACTTGGGTTCGAGCCTGGACACGACCAGATTCCTTCTTCATAATAATGAGCTATTTTCTGCTCATATTGAAGATTGTAAAATAAATTCTAATATCATTGATTTAAATCTTTGATGTTAGTCTTTTTTTAACAAAAAAAAAAATTTGTCACTCTATCATATACAGATTTGCCACGCATTCGTCTTAGAGATCTTATTTATATTGCATTTATTCTACTTTCATCCTTCTTTTGCCAGTTCCATGCTTCACTTCAATACATAAAGGTCGGCACAAGAACACCATTATTAAACAGAAACAAAATAGTCTTCTAATAAACTCCACAGTGTTGACGCCCTAAGTTTATGAAAGCTCCCAAGCACTATTTCTAAAAACAGCTTTTTTAAGGTAGATCTGTGTAAACTTTTTAGCGCCGGTACTTAAAAGTTGACATCTAAATAAAATAATGCGAAAAAGTTTCGAACAGAACGAAACAAAATCGCATTGTTTTGTTTCTAACAATGCTTGAATTACGTAGGATTCTATGTTCATTTATAAACGTTAGAACATAGCAAAGGCTAGCTGAAATTATCTTGTAGCTTTAATCGTTTCTTTAGACCAGTGGTCCCCAACCCTCGGTCCGCGGACCGGTACCGGTACCGGTCCGTAGATCAAATGGAACTGGGCCGCCCAAGGAACATTTAATTCACTGAGCTGTATTAAATGTTTATTGGGCGGCATTTTACAAGCTATCCTATTTGACAGCTATCGCTTTACCTAAGTGGGCGCTATACACTGTCAAATTTCGAGCGTCCTTATTGAAAAACAATTCCGACAATCACACTGCCATCGGTGTGGCAGTCGTAGCACTTACCACTCGGCCACATGGTAAGTGCTGTGTACATAAATCCTAAAAATATTTCGGTCACATAACCCAAAGAGATCAAGACAACCTTGAAACGCTCATAATAATTACCAATACAGACGGATGGTGACCACAATAGCAGTGGCGGTACTTCTATACAAGCCGAAAAGCCGGGCTTGCCTTAAAAAATCTATAATAAAGTTAAAGCGATTTAATTCGTTGCATTGCAAATGACTCCGCTGACATGTGCAAAAATGACAAGTGTATGTTTTGTTCCACTCATACGCGCCGTATTTGATTTCACGCATACGTACCGTAGGTGTGATGCCCGCGAAATCGCTGACGTCCACATGTTTTGTTTCATGTTTTCGATGGGCTTCATATGTGGCTTGCAAAATGTAAAAGGGTCCTTGTCGCACTTACGTATTTTTAGCTTGTAATCATATAGCTAGGTGCATATATACCAGAAGATATCTACAATTTTTGGATGGATGTGAAGCCGGGCATTATCACTCTGAAGTATGTTACTATTCGATGTGTCACGAACTTTATTTCTATTGTCAGAATGTTATCTGTCATTTACGTTATGTGCAGAAATGTTAAGGAAAGAACGATTATGTCATTTCTTTACGAACATTTATTTATAATTCGTGTTTCGGTGTTAACAAATTTATTATTATTGTGTATTTAAAGTTTATTTCTTCTTGGATTTGTAAATACATTATTATTTTATGCAAGTACATGAGTTTGGTGACGCAAACAATTATTTTTGTCTAGTTTTAAAATGCGCCTAAAATGGGATTTAAAATGAACTAATTTAGAAAGATGAAACTCCTTGTTGAAATTATTAATTCCTTGCCTTGCCTTGCTGGCTGACCCTAGGCACGCCATTGTACAAGAGCAACCACTGAGCCGCCGTTCCAATCAAATCAGGGTGCTGACTAACTAGGGATTAGCGATCCGCTCACGAGTCGACTCAAAGATTCGAATCACTTTGGTGAGCGGGTGAGCGATGATCCATAAAAAAAGAGCGGCAGCTCAATGATACGCTGGGTGAATCGTAAATTATTTGCAAAAGAGTCGACTCTTTTTAGTGAGCTCTTTATGGGATCTGATCTGAACGGTTCCGCTCAGCAAAGTGAGCTGACTCTTCTTAATAATTCATGGTTTCCCATCGAGTCGTTTGTTAAAAAAGCTTTTTTTTTTTAGCTCATGGTGACCTTTTTTTTTAGCCTGGTGACTTTTTTTTTTAGCCTGGTGACCTTTTTTTAGCTCCTTGATATAAAATTTATCCCGGTGACTCTGTTTTTTAGCTGACGAGCAAAAAAAAAAAGGTCACCAATAATTTTTTTCGGTCACCGGAATCAACTTTTTTGGTCGATGAGCAAAAACAAAAAAAGGTCTCCGATAATTTTTTAGGTCGATGAGCAAAAAAAAAAAGATCACCAAAATAATTTCAAACTTTGAAATTCATTTTTAACAAACGACTCAAAATGGTGAACCATTAAAAAGAGTCGGCTCACTTTGCTGAGCGGAACCGTTCAGATCAGATCCTTTAAGTGATTCATTTTGCCCATCCCTATGACTAACCTCTCCATAGCTGCAGCCTGGAGACAGATGACAGCCAAACCTTAACGCATCCATCACACTATAATGTTCATATGGGTACTTCTTATAACATCGTACAAACCTTCATTTGAATTTCGTCTTTGACTACCTACAGTTGAAAATATCCACTTGTAAGTTTAACCATTTTTACTTTATCTATTGCGGAATACCCCTTTAAAGCCTTTATCTCCATCCTTTTCGGAATTAATGTCCTTTCCGGCGATACAAAAAGACTTTATGGCGTCCTCGAGGGAAGGTCCTGACTGGTTTTTGGAATTAAACAAACTTAAACGAATTACTTATTAACCCTCACTGAATTTGCCTAAATATATAATATAATACCTACAATTTTATTAATCATTAATACACCATTACTGAATCCTTAATTTAAGAATGCAAACTATGTACTTACCTATACTTTTAAATTTTCCTCACAATATGGAAAATAGGAATATGGAAAATAGAATGTGAGGCAGATCGAAAATCATTTGGATAAAAAATCTACAAAATTCGGTTAGGGTTTCTTTCATATTCACATTCTAAATATTTGGTTTTACTCCTGCTAATGCGTACTCCATTACACTCTAAGGCATCTGCCCACTCATTCAATTTAACTTGCAATTGTTCTGCCGAGTCCGCAATCAAAACTATGTCGTCTGCGTAGAGAATGCACCACGGTACAGACTGCTGTATATTCCTGGTCAGGTAGTCCATAACCATGTTAAAAAGGAAAGGGTTCAGGGCTGAACCCTGATGGACTCCGACCTTCACCGCAAATGGTTCGCTTACATTGCTTCTAATGATTTTAATATTTCTACAAATATAGTAATTACTACATAAAGATTCCGATTCGTTATAATAATAATTAATACATTGAGTATTTTATCGAAAATTGGAGTTGAATTACCAATACAATCAAACGAAATTGTTTTAATTACACTGGTGTTTGCAAGTGTTCCGTCTCAGAGTGTGACCGATCCACTGTCATTTGCGTCTAGCGATTTGTTCTCTAATTGGCCTTTCATCTGCCATGGTCCAGGACTTGTTCTCTAATTGGCTTTTCAAATCAAATCAAATCAGTTTATTTTCTCAAAAGACATTACAAACATTTTTTATATTATAGTTTAAGGCATTGAGAACAGGTAAAACATAATAAATATATAATACCAGGAACGCATGAGAGATGGTTCGACATTAGGAATACAAGATACTCTCCAAAGTCGAGAGTATTTGTCTTCTGAACGTACTTTCACGAATATGAAAGACATCGATCTTCGAAGCGATCATGTTCAGCAGTTTGATTGCTCTCCCCACCGGCATCACCAGAGGCAGGTTGGTTCTGTATGTTGGGAGATAAAACAGTCTGTGCTGACGCTGTCGAAGATAACCATCCGGAGCATAAAGATGGATAGCCTCCAAGATGACGGAATTCTCAAAGAATCCCCTGATAAGTCTGAAGAAATGGGTAAGTGTGCACCCATCCCTTCTTATCTGTAAACTATCGGCCTTCGCCTGCCTTCGCCTGCCATGATCCGGGACTTGTTCTCTAATTGGCTTTTCGCCTGCCGTGGTCCAAAAACGGCATTTGACACTGTTTGGGGCCAATAGATCTTGAATATTGAGCGAAAGCACCTATTTATAAACACCTGGAGTTTTTCAATAACGTCCGCGGTAGATTTCCAAGTCTCACATCCTACAGCAGTATGCTTTTAACGTTACTGCTGAATATTTGGAGCTTGAGCTTTCTCGAAATTATACTGGAAGCGAAGCATCCATATTGTATACATAACTTAAATAACTCATTCAAGATGTAAGACGACCATAAATAGTATATTTTGAGACCGTTCCTCCTCCTCTCCAGTCGGTCTTGGCTTGTTATTCCAATCAGCTAAGTGCTAAAATTGTCAGCAAAATGATAATTTCTGTTGCTTCTCTCTTTCCCTTCCTCCCTGATATTTTGTATTCGTTCCCATAAGCAAATGAGTTTATTCATTACTTAAGAAATACGTTCCTACTCTTCTAAATATAACACTAGAAAAATATGTTTTATTGCTTGGGTTTCTTTTACCGTCTGCTACTATTATATATGAAGACTACAGGGGAAAAACAAGGAATGTCAGTAGAAGGTTAATTTGAATAAATTGAGAATAAAGCTAATCAAAGTCTATATATTTCTTAGCAATTAGCAATCGATTATCTGGCCATAGTCGATGACACGCAAGATTTTTGAATATGAAAATTTTACTAACTAACTAACTATAATAACTTACCATCACGCCGTCTCCCCGGAGGGGTAGGCAGAAAGAATGGAACGCCACACTGTTCTGTCCTGACATACGTCTCTCGCTTCCTCTACATTCATACATCTTGTCATGCACGCACGTCGATTTTTCCGACTTCTCGCGTGACCGACATTCAATATTTGATTGATTTGATCGTGCCACGTTTTCCTTGGCCTTCCTCAATTTCTAGCTCCGTTCACGCCGTTTACATATACCTTCTTTACCATTCTGTCTTCACTCCTTCTTTCCATGGGTACAAACCATCTTAATGACCCTTTCCTTATTTTGTTCATAACACTTTCATTCGCACCACATTCACTTCTTATACTTGCATTTGTCACTCTATCATATACAGATTTGACACACATTCGTCTTAGAGATCTCATTTCTACTGCATTTATTCTACTATCATCCTTATTTTGCCAGTTCCATGCTTCACTTCCATACATAAGGGTCGGCACAAGAACACCATTGTGCACTGCCATCTTAGCTTTTTTGGATAGGCTTTTGTTTGCGATGACAACTTTAAGTGCACCACTTATTCTGTTGCCTGCCCCAACACCAACCCCATACTTCCTAAATAAACGAATTCATCCACTTGTTCCAGATTTTCACCGTTTACACTAATGTTGCAGACTGTCATGCTTCCTTCTTTTTCGAAAATCATTACCTTAGACTTATTCACATTCATCATCAAATCGTATCGCTTGCATACCTCATACATACTAGACACCAGGGCTTGCAGTTCATGCTCGTTGTCTGCAAGTAGCACAGCGTCGTCCGCATACAACAAACAGCTTACTGGCACACCTTCCATTTTTGCACCTGCTTCCAACCCTTTCAGCTCTTTCATACACTTGTCCATATATAGATTAAAACTTGTCCATATGAAAATTTTACTGTGGATAGATACGTACAAATGCCGCTAGATGGCATTATTACATTTATTTTGAATTTTAACTGACATTCTTTGTTTTTCCCCTGTAGTCTTCGTATATGACAGCTAAACATTAGAGAGTTTCTACACTTCTTCTTCCTCTTAGTTTAGCTCGTATGACCTGTTTATTAAAGTCATTACCGCAAATAGAAATATATCTACTGAATCAAAGACGGCAGGGCACAATGGATTTCTAGTCCCGACCCTTATGTATGGAAGTGAAACTTGGATTTGGCAGAAGAAGGATGAAAGTAGGATAAATGCCGTAGAAATTAGGTCACTAAGAAGAATGTGCGGAAAAACAATGTATGATAAAATATCTAACGATGAAGTAAGAAAGAAATGTAAAACATGCGTGATAAATAAAATTAAGAAAGAGTCACTAAGATGGTTTGGACATATGGAACGAATGGATGAGGGAAGAATGGTAAAAAAATTATATGTTAATGATGTAAATGGAACCAGAAATAAAGGAAGACCGAGGAAAACGTTGCACGATCAAATAAATCAATCATTGAATGTCGGCCATGTGAGGAGTCAGAGAAATCGACGCGCGTGCATGACACGATGTATGAATGTTGAGGAAGCGAGAGAAATATGTCAGGAAAGAAAAGTGTGGCAGTCCATTATTTCTGCCTCCCCTTTTGGGGAAACTACTTCAGCGAGGAAAAACATTTATGTGTTGAAACCTTCTTAGAGTAGCAGATCCTTTCATTATTTTGTTCATGACACCATCATTCACACCGCATTCACTTCTTATATTTTCATTCGGCACTCTATCATACGCAGAGTATTCGCACATTCGTCTAAGAGATCTCATTTCTACTGCATTTATTCTACTTTCATCCTCCTTTTGCCAGTTTCATGCTTCGCTTCCATACATGAGGGATTTTTTGCTCAACATTTCCAAAATAAATGGCGTTGTATAGACCCACGGATGGCTACCATATTCCCTCATGTAGAGATACCTCCGATTTTTTTTTCTTAGCCTTCTCCAGTATAATGGAATATCCCGTAACATCACAAAACGCCTTCTAATAATATGATAATGAGAAATTTAATAATGAGTTTAATAAAAATATGATAATCAACAAGCAGATGAATGACTCAAAATTAAGTTATTCGCGTAAAATCTATTATTTCCAAGGGAAAACAAAGTTTGCAATTTGAACTATTTTCCTTTCGGATTCCTTTAATCCTTATCGTATTTATAAACAGAACAAAGGGTCTCCTTTATCTCGATTATTTATAAATTCTTATTGTCCGTTTTAGGGCGATAAACCATAACAATGCCCAAATACAGCATTTAGGAAGTTTTTCAAAAGCCATTTTCATAAATTCAAAGGAAATTATACGCGGCATAAAAGCAATCCTCGCCGGATTCTGATGTATACTCAAATCTTAGAAAGTATAATAATCAAGTGTAGAATTAATTTTAATGGAGAATAGAGGCTTCCTGACTTTTAATTTAAGACTTAATGACTTTTATGGCAAAAGGAAATTCAGCCTCGGACAATAAAGGCCTACTCTTGAAACCAACCAAAACACAAAATACACTGAGGACGATAGCAGGCAAGACACTGAGACATCGCGTGAGGAACACGAGAATAAGAGAGATATGTGAGGTTGAGGATATTATAAGATGGAGCAGACAGCGAAAAAGGGACTGGTACGGTCTCATGTTCAAAGAGACACCATCAGACTCCCCTATGTTGCATTGCATAATCAGCCCATGGGACTCGTCCTCATGGAAGACCTCCTAAAATAATCCGTTGTTCCAGAAACACTTTTATATTCCAACATTATTAAACGCTGACCCAAGACTTACTTATCAAATTTGATGACACGGAGGCCTAGATTCGTTCAGGTTTGGTCATTAGGTCGGGCATCGTAGATGACGAAAGCAAAGCATATAAAAGCAGTACTTCCGAGCACCCAAGAGGATCAGTTACTCTTACGACTTCTAACAGACGCGAGTCTACGTCACGAGGGATATCGGACTCCCTCCGACGCCGAGCTACGAAGCTAAGGGAGTCCACTCTAAACGTCAGTCAACTCTAAACGTCAGCCAGTACCGCGATCCCGAAGAGACACGAGTCTCCACTACCCAGTCTACGTACGAGAAACCTCCGACGACTCCTTGCTCCAGCCACTCGACGATACCGCCCAGCGAGCCCTCATCCTCTACGGCTCACCACCGGACTCCGCCCCGCCGCCATCGACATCCAGCCACGCTCCATCACGAGTATATCATACAGTTACGTGTAATTACTTGTGATCCGCAATAAGCGCTGAAACCTCCGCCGTCTTTCAACTCTCACCACAAATCCCCACAAATGTATAAAGACACTGAGGACAATAGCAGGCAAGACACTGAGAGATCGCGTGAGGAACACGAGAATAAGAGAGATATGTGGGGTTGAGGATATTTTAAGATGAAGCAGACAGCGAAAAAGGGACTGGTACGGTCATGTTCAAAGAGACACCATCAGACTCCCCTATATTGCATTGCATAATCAGCCCATGGGACTCGTTCTCGTGGAAGACCTCCTAAAACACGGAAGGACAGCTATCTCACAGGTGGAGCAACACTCTGGAGAACAGACCACATAGGTCTACAAGTAAAGATGAAGTATTTTTTTTCCTTTCTTTGTAATAATACTTAATTTTTACATACAAATAAAATAACTAAATCATTATCATGTTTCGGGACATAGAAGCCCTTCATTAGTGTAATTAAAAATATAATATGTACGATTTAAAAAGATTTTTTTTTTTATCATCACGTACATAATATTTTATTGTGACCACAGCAAAATCTTCGATAGTCAATACGGCACGTAGGTACTTTAAAAATTCATATATTCTGTTTAGAACTTGCAAGGTGGCATCACTATCAATTGGAATGTTTTCAATTTTTCAAATAACTTGACGTTGCAAACAAAAGCTGCGCATCGAGCGGGAGACGCCGGAGATTTCGCGCGGGAAAACGAAATAAAAATGGCGTCGTAACAACATCTGGCTCCTGCAGTGTCCCGGCTCGTTCGAAATACATTATTCCCGCCGAGTACTGACAGCGGGCATTGCAGATTCAAAATGGCGGAAGCTAATACGCCTGTTTATTGACAAGTTAAATGCTCTTTGTAATGCTGGTGTTTTCGTTTTATAATTGCTAAATAATCAATGCTAATTAATGCGGTAGAGCAGTGTAAAGCTTGCTTCACTGTTATTTTAGCATTAAATTGTAAACATAACCTAGTTTTATTGTTAATGACTGAAACCTGAACAATGATTTAAAACATTTAATCTTATCAGTTATGGATATCAAATTTAGTGTTTTATATATAGTATTAACAAGAGTCACAGACGTGATCCACCAGGTGACGACTTTAAAATGGAAATGGGCAGGGCTTGTCGCTAGAGCTGCAAACGAAAGATGGACCAAAATACTGCTGAATTGGAGACCAAGAGACACTTGAAGAAGAGTAGGAAGACCACAAATGAGGTGGAGGGATGACCTGGAACGATACGCTGGGGTGCTATGGATGCAGACTGCGCTGGAGAGATTGACATGGAGGGACATGGAGGAGACATCTTCCTGGAGTGGACGGCGATAAGCTGAAGAAGAAGAGATACAGTATTATACATGTATTTATTGTTTATTGAACAATGATGTAAAACTCCATATTAAATAATTAATACGAATGAAAACGTCAGTTATCAAATGTTGAACAAAACATTTGAAAATGCCTTAGAAGGGCGAAACATGTCATTCCCATAAATTATAAAAAAACTTCTAGAAAACTGACGTTTTCATTCGTGTTAATTATATGGATAAATGTAGCCAAATGTGTAATTTTACTGTCACAAGGATTATACAGCAGACCAAAGACAGTTTGAGTATCACACTGTCATCGCTGGGAAACGAACCCGGGATCTTCAGTGCTGCAGTCACAGCTCTTGCCACTCTGTCACGAAGTTGTTAATAAAAAATATTGTTTTATCTAACTAACTAACTCTCACGCCGTATCCTCGAAGGGATAGGAAGAAATAATGGACTGCTACCCTATTCTTTCATGACATTCTCTCAAGTGGCCGATACTTGAAATTTGATATATTTGATCACGCCACGTTTTCCTCGGTCTTGCTCTATTTCTACTTCCATTTACATCTTTAACGTATTATTTTTTTACCATTCTTTCTTTCCATGTGTCCAAACCATCTTAATGTTCCTTTCATTATTTTGTTCACAACATTTTCATTCGCAACGCATTCACTTCCCATATTTTCATTCCATAATTTCACTCTATCATACACAGATTTTCAGTTTAGTTTATCTATACACTTAGTTTATCTATACAGATATTACAAACATAACAGTTTAAGGCATCTATTTGAGAAAGGGTAAAGAATCAGGAACGCATGAGAGATGGTTCAACTTTAGGAAGACAAGATACTCTCTAAAGTTAAGAGTATTTTTCTCTGAACGTACTTTCACTGATATGAAATACGTCGATCTCCGAGGTAATCTTGTTCAGCAGACTGATTGCTCTTCCCATCGGCATTATTAGAGGCAGGTTGGTTCTCGCGGCCGAAATTCTTGCGGCAGGTTGGTTGGTTGGGAAGTTCTTGCGGCTTAAAAAATCTCATTTCTGATACATTTATTCTGCTTTCATATTGTTTTTGCCAGTTCCATGCTTCCATTTCATAAATTAGGGTCGGTACAACAACACCATTATTTGCATTCTTCTCTTCTTATTTTTGTCCTGTCACCTCCGTGGTGCATAGGGCCTCAAGGAACCTTCTCCACCCGACTCTATCGCATGCCTGATGCATAACATCATCCCAAGTGTGGCCTGCTGCCTTAACCTCGTCCTGCAGGGTTCTTCTCCAGGTAGCTCTAGGTCTGCCTCGCTTTCTCTTTCCCCCCATAGGGGACCAGTCTAGTGCACCCTGAGCGATGCAGGCTGGGTTCCGTCTCAGAGTGTGACCGATCCACCGCCATTTGCGTCTAGCGACTTGTTCTCTAATTGGCTTTTCGCCTGCCATGGTCCAGAGAACGGCATTTGATACTGTTTGGGGCCAATAGATTTTGAATATTGAGCAAAGGCACCTATTTATAAACACCTTAATCGATTAATCGATTAATTAATCGATTTAATTCGGTAGGATATCAATTATCGGCCCGTAATCGACATTTACTTAAGAAAAGATCATTACATTAGCGCGTCGCATCCTTAATGTGGCCAGATACGATAATAATCTAGATATATGTCGCCGTAATGTGCCTTTAATAACTATATTTTCATTGTGTTGCCATGTGAACGGAAGCGCGGGCACATTAGTGGTCCGTTATTATTGTATTGTTTTCGTTAATTGTGATTGGTCCCCGAATTCCGGCCGCCATTTTGTTCCAAATTTAAATTGAGCCGTTTTTTTTAGGCTTTTCTATTGTCCTGGTTCACGCTCAATTTATTTCCAAGCTCGATATGTTGGGGTGCTTTCTGTCGCCCCATGTATTTATTATACATAAACCTTTAAACCAATTTGCCATGCAACGAAAAAAATTATTTATTCTTGATAAATACAATAATAGCAATATTGCATACGGCCGTAACGTTGAAAAGGTGGAGAAATTTAAATACTCGTACCTCGTAAAAACATGTTGTTAAATTGAAATAAATATTTCCATAAGAAGTTTTAGCGCCATTGTTATCCCATTTATTTGGTTGACATTCTACTTGCATCCTTCTTTTGTCAGTTCCATGCTTCGCTTCAATACATAAGGGTCGGTACGAGAACCCTATTGTGAACTGCCATTTTAGCTTTTTTGCATAGTTTTGTTTGCGATGACAACTTTAAGTGCACTACCATTTTTTCTTCATTCATTCTTTTAACTAACTAACTAACTAACCAACACGCCATTTCCCCGGAGGGGTAGGCAGAGAGGATGGATCGCCACAATGCTCTGTCTTGGCATACCTCTCGGGATTCCTCTACATTCTTACATCGTGCTATGCGCGCACGTCGATTATTCCGACTTTGAATGTGACCGCCTTTTAGTAATTGATTAATTTCGTCATGCCATGTTTTTCTTCGGACGTCCTCGGCTTCTTTTTCCACTCACCATTCTACTCTCATCCATTCGTTCCATATGTCCAAACCATCCCAGGGATTTTTTTTTAATTTTATCCATCTGCCTTACATTTCTTTCTTATTTCACCGTTCGGTATTCTATCATACAACGTTTTCCCGCACATTCTTCTTAGTGATCTCATTTCTACGGCGTTTATCCTGCTTTCATCCTTCTTTTGCCAGCTGCAAGCTTCACTTCCATACATGAGGGTTGGCACTAGAACTCCATTGTGAACTGCCATCTTTGCTTCTGTGGATATATTTCTATTTGCAGTAATGACATTATTCAAAGGGGTTTAAAAGGCGTTAATACATATTTTTGGATGGATACTAGTTTCCCACCCCTGGTTTAAGTGAACACAGAGGCGAAGACATCTGATTTAATATATAATGCGCTTTTCTTAAGCTTCCTATTGTCGAGTACCTGATTTAATTATTATATGTAGAATGCAACTACCATCTCACATACAGATTCCGAAATTATCTGAACCAATTTTCCTTCGCTATTCTGCTCCCGCACTGTGCATTCTTGGAAGTAACACTTAAGTGCTTCAGAGCAATATTGTATTTTACGGTGATCGACTCATTTTACAGGACGATTCGTTCGATTGTAATGATAATGCTTGTTATTATTATTATTATTATCAATTACGGCGCAATTATAAATATTATATTATAAACAAACAAACAAACCATCACACCGTTTCCCGCAGGGGTAGGCAGAGAAAATGGACCGCCACACTACTCTATCCTGGCAAACCTCTCTAGCTTCCCCCACATTCATACAACGAGTTATACACTCACGTTGATTCCTCCAACTTCTAACATGACCAAACTTTAACATTTGATTAATTTGGTCATGCCATGTTTTCCTCGGTCTGCCTCGACTCTGTACCCCATTTACATCATTAACGTATACTTTCTTAACCATTCTTTCTCCATCCATGCGTTCCATATGTCCGAACCAACGAAGCGATCCTTTTATAATTTTGTTCATAATACCTTCTTCCGCTCTACATTCCTTTCTTATATCAGCATTTGAGATGAGAAGCAGACAATTTACAGACAGATCACTCATCTTAGCACCAGCATTTATACCTTTAAGTTTTTTCATACACTTGTCCATATATTAGCAAACAACCATATTAGCAATTATAAAGGGATAAGAAGACCCAAAAGTGCAGTCTTTATTTGTCTCTAAAATTTAACATTACTATCCTCATTCTTAACCCTACCACTCCTTTGTCGAATGCCAGCCGACATCGCTATATGTACGCTACAACTCAGTTGTCGGCTGGCGGCCGACAAGATAAGACGGTGCGGTGTATTTTCGCGCGCAAAACTTGACTTGTGATTCTTCTTCTTCTTAAAGTGACCTGTCAGGTCCCCCCGACGTTGGCAATCACTCTGGTAAACTCTTCCCTATCCTGCGCTGTCCGGAATAGCTCCTCCACAGTTTCGATTTCCGTCCATTCCCTCACATTGCGCAGCCAAGAGATCCGCCTTCTTCCTGCCCCCCTGCGGATTTGGATACATCGTTTAGTTTTTAAGCATTTCTGTTTGTTCCTCCGGAGTGTCGCTGTACATTTCTGCAATTTTCTCATCTGTTCTTATATGTAAGATGAGATAATCTTTTGATAGTTTTAAACATCCTGTATGCAGATTCTGGCACTAAGAGCTCATAGCATTAATGAACATTCACCTGGGAAGGCTGCCTGCACCGTCTTGGAGTAAACCTTTGTAAGTCCATTTGTCTGTATTTAAGTAGCGATAGTCTGCCTCGCCGCGCGCGTAATTACGCCATTAGTCCCGGTCTAGTACTGGCGGCACCCCACCTCCTCGCTCAGCATTGACTCCTGGTATTTATCGAGGAATTCGCATTCAATTACATATGTTCCTGTATGTCTAACCACCGAACACGTGCGAATAGGTACTTACCTATGTCGAGAGATAATTAATATCCGACCGTCGTAACAGAGAGGCAGCAGCTATGACTTCAAATCAAATCAAATAAGTTTTTATTCTCAAAAGATATTACATACAACAATTACAGTTTAATATATAAATACATATAATACCAGGAACGCATGAGAGATGGTTCGACTTTAGTAATACAAGATAATCTGAAAATTCAAGAGTATTTGTCTTCTGAACGTACTTTTACTAATATTTTTGTGAATGTATACTTATACTTGTATACGAAATCCTGGATTTTCACCAAAGGGTGGTTAATTCAAATTTAATTGTATCTCAATAGAGACGAAGACGCAAACTGGAAACTGAATATGGATGATCAAGGTGTTTACAGGACTTATGACTTGTCATTGGTTGGGTTAAGCGCACGCTTTATGTAGTTACAACATTCCCCATTCCACCTTTGTTATTATGATCATGCATGACAAATTTTTGGAAGTTGTATATATACTTCAAAATCCATATCTATCTTCACGTGGCAGTTTTAATTGGCCATCTATGTAGATTTGATTACACTTGTGAATCTTTTCAAGATTAACCTATATAATCCACCCACTAACGCCATCTATGGAGAATGATTTTACTAATATGAAAGATATTGATCTCCGAAGCGAACATGTTCAGCGGTTTGAATGACCTCCCCACCGTCATCACCAGAGGCAGGTTGGTTCTGCATCTTCTTCTTCTTTCCGTGTCCTGTCAGGTCTCCCCAACGTTGACTATCACCCTTGAGTAGGCCTCCCCGTCCTGGGCAGCTCGGAACAGCTCCCCCACGGTCCTCAGCCCTGTCCACTCTCGGATGTTCCTCAGCCAGGAAACCCGCCTTCTCCCAACACCTCGTCGACCCTCAATCTTACCTGCATACTGGGAGATAATACAGTTTGTGCTGACGCTGTCGAAGATAACCAACTAGATCACAAAAATGGATAATCTCCAAAATTACGGAATTCTATAAAAATTCCCTAATAAGTCTGAAGAAATGGGTAAGTGTGAACCCATTCCTCCTTATCTGTAGACCATTGGTCCCCAGCATGCCCAAGAGGAATGCAGTGGGATAAAGCCACAGATAGCTACCACACTCCCTCATGTAGGGTTATTTTTTATTATCACATGGTCTGTTGAAGAATCCAATAGATTGAATAAATATAACTATACTATCAATGTACACAATTTTAACCTAAAAGTTAACAATTCTGTCTTTAAAATTTTTGGTTAAAATTCAAATGTGAATCCACAACATAAAGTGAAGGCGAATATAGAATAAATCCCGATAGATTAGCTACCTATCGCATGTCACGAGAATCAATATAATAGGATACATTTTACACTGATTTGACTTGGGATATGATTATGTAAAAATATTTAAACAAAATAATATTATACTAGTAAATAAAATAATAATAATAAGGTTGGAGCTGCCAAAATAAGGATGAAAGTACGATAAATGCTGTAGAAATGAGTGTCCCTTAGACATCCGGAGATAATTGCAGCTTTTTGTTTGGAAATATGAAATGTAAAATTGTAAAAATCTTGTATATAAGTAGTGTGAGTGGAAAGAGAAGCCGTGGATGACCAAGGATAATGAAAGCATGACCAAATTAATCAAATACCAAAAGGCGGTCAAATTCTATGTCGGAAAAATCGACGAGCGTGCATCTTACGATGTATGAATGTAGAGGAAGCGGGAGAAGCATGTCAAGACAACAGTGTGGCAGTCTTTTCTTTCTGCATACCCCTCCACGGTGACGGTCTGATAGTTAGTTAGTTAGTTATTATATTAAATAATCTCGGAAAAGTGGCACGATCAAATAAATCAAATATTGAATATCGGCCATGTGAGGAGTCAGAGAAATCGACGCGCGTGCATGACACGATGTATGAATGTTGAGGAATCGAGAGAAATATGTCAGGAAAGAAAAGTGTGGCAGTCCATTCATCCTGCCTACCCCTTCAGGGAGACGGCGCGATGGTTAGATAGTTAGTTAGTTTTTTTTTATCTCGGAAAAACAGGCAAATTGAATTCCTGGCCGGAGCGAAACCGACGAATGTCGGGTGTACTTAAACGATTACCGAGTGATAATAGCCTTTATTGTCCCGCTTTATTTTAAGTACAACCGCCATCCTATTTAGTTGGATATATATTACATGCCGATTCTGTATAAAGTTTCCCAATCGGTGAGGCTTAGTGAAACAACATTTTTACTTGCGCCCCCAGTTTCCCAAATTGGCTCCAAATCTTTAATTACCCGCGCCGAGCCCCGTTAAATGTAATGGCTCATTTGTTAAAAAGCACCTCCCTGTTAATTGCCTGTATTCCGGGAGTCACATTTACTTAACCCTGGAGTTCGTCGTCTCTTCAAAATGTACTGCCTTTTTATACAATTCGTTTTGGTCCATCTTCACGTAGTATCTGTTATTTCATCATCGTCATCAGCCGTCTGTCATCCACTGCTGAATGTAGGCCTCTCCCAAAGCCCGCCACCGCCCCCTATCCATTGCCGCTCCCATCCAACCACGTCCAGCAATCCTCTTCAGATCGTCTGTCCAGCGGGCAGGGGGACGTCCGACTCTACGGTCTCCACTCCAGAACCCGTCTTCCCCATCGGCCGTCGGTTCTCCGACAGATATGGTCAGCCCACCGCCACTTCAGCCCGCCTATCCGTAGAGCCACCTCAGTCACCTTGGTTTGTTGTCGAATAAATTCGTTTCGAAATCTGTCTCTCAAGATTATTCCAAGCATGGCTCTTTCCATTCCATCTGTTATTTACTAACTTTTTTTAAACTTAGAGGAGTCCCACCGCTTTCCCGAAGCTGTTATATGCAGACGTCGCCTTTCGTCAGCTTCGCTCATTCAATCCCTAGGCCCTTCCCTCGTCCATGCGGGACTTACGTTACTGGGGTTTTGTGATTAAAGAAAACAAGAGGGACCCAGGCCATATTTAAGCTACCCATTTCCTCTATGCTGTTGTTATTCACTAACTAGACTTTTTCTCTGACCAAGAATAATGTAGGACTTTATCTTTAACCCTAATTTCCCCCTCGCTTTCTAAACCACATCTCCAACAATGTTTCCAAAAGACGTAAGAGGAATAGCCATTAGAGCTGTACCTCTGTAAGCCAGAAGATCCAAGTCCAAGTAACTAGACTTCGTCAAAAACAAAAATGAAGAAATACGACGTAGAACCGGAGTTATCGACATCATGGATCATACAGCTATATTATAGTGCCAATGGGCAGAACACACGGCCAGACAAGATAACACTTATTCTTCTTATACTGGTTGGAGGCCGTTAGAGCCTGTTTCTGCAGAGTTTGCTGCCTCTTGCGATGTAGACTCCCAGCTGTCTTTTTATCTCTAGGCATTCTTCCTCTCTCAGGTTTCCCATGTAGGGCAAGGTGTGGTAATCTTTAGGTGTCCTTTCTTTCCACATGATCTCTCCATTATCATCTTCTTTGCCGCCCTCATCCAAAAATATCCTGCATCTCTATGGTGGCGTTTTTCATTCTGTCGCGCAGAGTCCAGAAGATAACACACCCAGATTAATCTAGTGGATATCATGGTAATACAAAAGGGGTGTCGAAAGGCTGCACAACGATGTAGCCTCAAAAGCTGGTACACAGTGAATGAGAAAGCCAAGCGATATCAAGAAGTTGAAACATTTGGAAGAAGCTTATGTCTATCAGAAGAGACATCAAGGTTGCAAAAGAAGAAGAATCAGAATCTGTTAGAAAGCCCAAGACCACTCTGACAAATCCTTTTTTAAACCTGTCCTCATTTATGTTATTCTGTATAACAAACCAAGCATCACATTTTTAACCCATCCAAAATATAAAGCCATGATGAAGTCCAATCTTTGATAGAAGAGGAGCAAGTACAAGGGTACATTTGTACAAGGGTAGTAAATACATTCTCCCATTCTTCTTAGACTTTTGACCAACATCCGCAACTCAGAATAGTCTTCAACACCTAGATCTTTCGAGGGTTAGGACATTTTCTTCTGACCCTCTGTATAAATTTACCTTTAAGATCCCCCATAAAGGGCGTTTTGCCGGAAAATGTGTTCGCACCCCGAAAATAAGTACTTAACTACAATCAATAGCCCTACGTATCTGCCCCTTTCTAATGAAGGAGACTTGATATTTTTTTTCGCGATAAATTGCCACGGGTAGGTACCATAAAATTTTATTGCCGTGTCCTGTGCCTTACGCATAGACCGTTAC